>OZ035880.1:174917602-175587352 GCA_964034835.1 Muscina levida | reverse complement strand
AACAAATTCGTTACACTCCATTAATATGTAATGCTTTAATGTGCAAAATCTGGTATTTGCTCAAAGTACCACCCTTATTATTTGTATTACAAATCAACACTGGAACGAATTGGTCATATGGCATAAATTGAAACGTAACTAATGCGATATTATTGTGTGTGACTTGATATTTCATTTCGAAATTATTAACTTGAAAATTTACAGGGGGAAATTGGTGGCTTAAGGCTAAAGGAGGAAAGTGTATATACTTTACTCGTAATAAATGTTATAAATTGACTGTGTGTGTTATTCCTTTCCCTATTAATATTATAAATGTAAATGTGTCTGTTAGTTTGTGTGTTTGTTTTGACTCAATCACATGAAATTTGGAAGGTAGTTAGCTACAGTATGGACATTAACGTAGGCTATATATTTATATATTTTTGACCCTATGGGCGGAGTGGGAGTGGCAAAAGTTTTTTTAGAGCTAGAGACATAAAATTTGAAATCCAGATAGTACTCAGCAACAGTAATATGAATATGCAGATGAAATTTTAATTTTCAGTCAGTGGGCGGAGTTGGCGTGGCAAAACCTTTTTTAGAGCTAGAGAGATACGCAGATAGTACTTGACAACAGTAATATAAATATGCAGATGAAATTTTAATTTTCTATCAGTTGACGAAGAGGCGTGGCAAAATTGTATTTTAGCCCAAGAGAGATAAAATTGGGTACGCAAATAGCACTCGATAACACGAACATGAATGTACAGACGAAATTAAAATTTTGGATCAGTGGGCGGGTAGAGAGATAATATTTGATACACAGATAGTACATGACAACACGGATATCAATATGCAAACGAAATTTGTGGGCGTTTAAAAACTCTATTTTATCCCTAGAGAGATAAAATTTGATACCCAGATAGTACAAGGCAACACGAATATGAATACGCAAACGACGTTTTAGTTTTGAATAAGTGGGTGGAGTGAGCTTGAGTAAACTGTATTTTAGCTCTAGAGGGATAAAAAATTGGTACACAGATAGTGCTCGGCATTTCAGGTTCAAATTTGCAGACGAACCATTGCCGGGTCCACTTAAAAAAAAACTTAATTTCCCTTTACACCCCATGAATGAGGTATGGGATAGTTTCTCGCGTTGTTGTAAATTATCACTATATATATTTTTAGATTCGCAACTAACGGCACCTACATGATTATCGACGAACGTCACTGTTTAAAAAGCTTTTACTAGACATGCCGATTGACTCGACACTTATACTGGGAAGTTGCTGGCGACAACGTCGAGGGGGCCGGCAATGAAAGAAAAAAATTGTTTTTTTTATTTTTTAATGACTGGAGCCAGGAGTTGAACCTGGGATCTCCCGCATGGTGCTCGCATGTTCTAACCATCATGCCACGGCCGGTCCCACCGGGTCCACTAGCTTATTTTATACTAGCTTTCCCGGCTCGCGTTGCTTCAACCGTACTTATAGTTGATATTCTTAAGAATTTTATCAATACAGATAAAATGCAAAGAGGCACGGACACACACATTTATGTGATTGTAGCTTTATCCCATTGGTCTGAGTGATTGTACCGCTTTGATCCATTTTTATCCCTAAAAGTTTGAATTTAAAAGATACATTCGTATCGCACAACTAAAATGGAGCGGTACCCTCTGTAATTCTATGCACATATACGATTCTAGCTTCAGCTGTTTGGTCTGGATGATGGTACGAGTTTTATCCTCTTTCGGCCTTTTTTTAGCCCAAAATGTTCGAATTTCTAAAAACCCCATCTGGGGGCTATCTAATTATATAGGGAGCAATGCTAAATACGTTTTCGTACCTTCAGGCATTTAGTTTGGGCGATAGTACCAGTTTTATCTATTTTTACACCTAACGAACGAATTTCGAAAAATTACTTCATATCGCACAACTAAGACCAGTTTAGTTTAGTACCAGTTTTATCCCTTTACGATTTTATTACCCAGAAATATTGGATTTCGGAAAAACCTTCAATCCTATTTGAAAGTGAGCATGCCCATATCAATTTTCGCGATTATAGCTTTAGCCGATTGATCTGGGTGATAGTATAAGTTTTATCCCGTATTAGTCATTTTTACACCTAAACGTACGAATTTCCAAAAATCCATTCTTAGCTGACGTTTACACGAAAAGGGGAACATCCAACCCAAATTGTATCATCCTATGTACAGCCATTTCACCCAATTATATGAAAATGTTAATAGAATTTTTGTATAAATATGAACGACATAACAATTGTTTCAAATAGGGCGTGGTACCGCCCATTTCCCAGCGAAACGTAATCCCCCATGTACCATTTACATATGTATCAAATCTCATTTTCATAACTTTAATGGCTTGTGAAATATGACCGATTGAAATTTTGATTTGTGTGAGCGGTGCCACCTCCCTTTGTCTAATTATGTTTTCATGTAGCCTATGATAGAGGCCCTTCGGATAGAACTATACAGTGAAAATTTCATTGCAATCGGTCGATTTATTTCGCACGGATAACGATTTGTTCA
Organism: Muscina levida; assembly: GCA_964034835.1. Classification (NCBI taxonomy): domain Eukaryota; kingdom Metazoa; phylum Arthropoda; class Insecta; order Diptera; family Muscidae; genus Muscina; species Muscina levida. Next base: position 175,584,822 of record OZ035880.1, on the reverse strand, counting down.
AAAGGGGTGTGGCACGGCCCGTTTTCAAGCGAGACGTATTTCTCTTTGTTTCGATAACATATCTAGAAAATATCATCTTCATGCTTTAATGGCTCGTGAATTATAACCGATTAAAATTTTGGTTTATGTGAGCGGTACCACGCCCATATGTCTATTTAAATTTTCATGTAGCTTGTGATATAGGCCCTATGGACAGTATCACACAAAGAAAATATAATTGCAATCGGTCCATCTATTCGGCCAATTTAACGTTTTTTAAAAGGGGCGTGGTACCGCCCACTTTCCACAAGGAAATAATTTTTCTTCTACGGCCAATATAAGTACCAAAACTCGACTTCGTAACTATAAAATGTCGAGCTGTATGGGGCTGTGCCCCTCTCTTTTGAATCCCTTGTGAACCGAATTTCCAAAAATCCCTTCTTAGTGCGCGCCTACGTCATAAAAGGAACCTATATTCCAAATTTCAAGGTTCTAGCTTTAGCTGTTTAGGCAGAGGAGTGATCATTCAGTCACCCAAGTTTTTTATATATATAGATAGACGAAATTTAAATTATGGATCAGTGGGCGGAGTGGGCATGGCAAAACGGCATTTTAAACCTAGAGAGGTAATATTTGATATTATGATAGTACTCTGCAACACAATTATGACTATGCAGACGAAATTTAAGTTTTGGATCTGTGGGCGTTGCAAAACTGTATTTTAGCCCTTGAGAGATAAAAATTGACACCCATTGGTACACAGATAGTACTCAGGATTTCAGGTTCAAATTTGCAGACGAAATTGTTTTTTCATTCAGTGGGCGAGGGGGTGTGACAAAACTATAGAGCAATAATATTTGATACACAAATAATACTCTATACCAAAAAGTATAATTGATTATATTAAAAAGTACATTTATGTATAAAAAAGTACAATTAATTGTACCACAAAGTGCATTCATTGTACTAAAAAAATAAAATTTATTGTACAAAAAAGTACATTTATTGTACTAAAAAGTACACTTATTGTACTAAAAAGAAAAATTTGTTGTACCAAAAAGTACTGTTATTATACAAAAAGTACATTTATTGTACCAAGAAGTAGATTTATGGTATAAAAATTAATTTTATTTTACACAATTAAAGTATACTTATTGTATACACTAACGGCCCTATTCTAATAATTTGGTTATAAAAATTTGTCACTGTAAATTTGTTACAATTTTGTAACCAATTCTTGTTACGGGTATTCTGGCAATTTAGTAACAAAGAAAAGTTCACCTTGTGGTGAAATGTAAATTATTGACAATTCAAAGCTAATTTTTGAATTTTAAAAACAAAAAATTAAAACACAATACAGAGAAAAGTAAACATATTTTTACTTTTTAGATATTTATACACATTTGACTGAGCTTAAGGAGACGACACATACCCCGTTAAGTGGACAGTCAAAAATGTTGGACAAATATTGTGTCATGGAGAATTATTCACAGCCGTCCCACAGGTTTCTTGGCGGTTGTTCCCTTTCCACACATTTTGCCACTACATTTCCATTGCAAAAAGGGCTAAAAGTGTTTTACCCACGAATTCAATATTTAAAATTTTTTTTACATCTCAAAATAGTATTCCAAAGAGCTGAAAGTACCTTGTTACCTCCTTTTGTGCAGGTAACAATTTTTGTAACAACTGTCACGGTAACAAGGATTCGGAATACCGATTTTTTGATTTTGTAACCAAAGTAGTCTATTGTTACCGTGGTGACTATTGTAACCACGTCAGAATAGACCGGTAAAAGTACTTTTATTGTACTAAAAAGTTTTTTAATTGTTCCAAAAATTATTTTTATTGTATCAAAAAGTATTTATATTTTATAAAAAAAAATAATTTATTTAAAAATAAAATGATATCAATATCACAATTTATGGTGGGACTTTTCTACTGATGTCGAAAATTAATTTAAGATTTATTTCAACTGTTTAATATTGTAATTGCTCTGATGTTATTTCTACGCTGTCCTGCTGCTTTTACCCAAACAATTATGGGATGTCCAATGTTGGCACATAATATTGAATTTCATGTTTTTAATAGCACTGCAACAGGACTACTGGAGAAAGGTAAGCTACTGTAGACTATCAACATCGACAGCATTCTCATGTTGTTTGTTGATGCCTTAACTTTGTAGAGTTTTAAAAGCTTAATGATATATACTGCCATATCATTTCTACATTCTCATTTTACCACAGATTGTTTCTGTCATTTTGTATTGACCAAGTGTTAAAATTCCTGTTTACCTGCTGTTTGTTTTCATCCGTGATTAACTTTGATGGCAGCAAAAGATGTTTATCGTTGGATTGTAATATTATCTTGCCTTAAAGTGGACGAAAAATTTAACGGCCGAAACCAAAAATTAGTCAGTGATTATCATATACACACTGATACGGACGGTTACACTCCTTACCTGGTATTAAATTACGTTACGTATCTGATAAATTACGTAATATCTGTTAAAGGCAATGTTTTCCTTTTTAGAACATTGATTTGTAGTTTTATTTATACCAAAGACTTTACTTTCAATATTCTATATATTTTCTCACACGCCAGCCTTTATTATCACATTAATTCCATGCAATATTCAAACTTTATGCAGCTATTCATAAATTTAATTTAATTATGTATCAAAAAGAATTTCCTAAATATTTTATGTATGTGACCTCCTCGGGGTGCTCTAAACTTTTGCCAACCACCAACACCATCAACAACCTCACACGACCATGAAGAACAGCCATTAGTGGTTTTTATGGGCCAAAAACAATGTGTGTGTGTGTGTACATATGCTTGTGTTAGTGTGTGAAGGACGACAAAGTCACATATTCATAGTGACAATAGGACGAACATTACCAACTGCGACCAAAACCAATTTGTGTTAAAGCATAACACAATAAAATGAAAAGGACACTGCTGAAAAGGATACTCCCAGCCAAAAAAAAAACAAGGCTTTGTTAAAAATGAAGTCATGGCAATACAATACGGTTTTGGGTTTGGCGACGAATTTTGTTCAGTTGAAATTTTTAGAAACTTTAAGAAAATCGTTTGAAACATAACATTTTTGCAAAAAAAAGAAAAAGGATGTGGAAACCAAAACATGTAGTGTGGTATTACCCGCCTAGACTTCTGTTTGACATTGCTTTTGGAAGTAGACATGAAAAACTAAGATACCTATATATTGAAATACATTAAGGCAAGTTGAGAAGTGGATGATTACAAATTTTAAGTTAAAAGAAGCACTATGACATCTTTTCGATAATTTAAAAATCTTACTTGGAGACCTAAAAAAAACCAGAGAGATAGGGCCTGATACAACCCAATTGCTCGGTCTGGCAACGCTATGAAATGCAAAGAGCTCTCTCTCTCTCGGCCAGCATCTCCTGATTTCCATGTCAGCCTACCACCGATGCATCTTAGGTCAACACAACTGCTGTCTTAGTGGTGTTGCAGGCTCCTAAGGTAGGCCAGTTGTTATGAAAACACAAAAGAAAAGGAAAAAACATTATGTGGACCATGATTTAAGAAATTGCTCCTGGTATACCAAAACTCTCTAAAGAGATGGTGCCTCTATAAAATATGTGAATGTCCTAGACAAATATATTGCTGATATCACCGCCATACAAAAAATTGGACGGACGGCACAGGATTGCACACGACGAAAGATCTGTGACATCGTTAATAGTTGTCATGCAAAAAGAACTGAAAATGGATGTAGAATGATAGTCGGCAAGACACTTAGACGTCTGCCCTGAGGGGCAGAAAAAATGCTGAAATAGAAAGCGAAGATGATCTTGCTTTAGCTGTCAAAAAGTTAAGTTCTCAAAGCAATACCTTCGATATCGGATGCAGACTAGTAAGCTAAGCGTCGACGAGAAATTTGGTAGGGAGACTACCTCACCAAAATAGCCACAGGGTGAACTGGATATCCTCTGATCAAAAGACTAGAAACCAAATTTTGCATGTGAAAGTCGATGAAAGGCACTTCTTAAGCATCAAGTGCGTATGCCGTGTGATACTGCGTCATGCAATTAAAGACTCGGATCACATCATAGTTGCAAACAAGATATGCACAACCGCAATGTCTTACTTATCGCAATGTCCTTAGCACGATATAAGGAATCGAGTAGAGAGACAAAACGCCTTCGTAACGGAAAAACGTTTAAAAAGGAGTAAAGATAGCATAAGTTTCGAAAAATACAGGGATAGAATTGATGCTCGAAATTTGCACTTCCAAGATAACATATAAAAGTTATAGAACAGGGATCGCTACCTATAAGTTTATTTGTTTCCCTATGGAAAAACACCGTTCACGAACATGAATGGGTTGATAAGTGTTACGGCAAATTCATAAGTCAAATCGTGGTTTGCTGAATTCCATCGTAACCGTACTAGCACAATGAATGATGAATCCCGTTCAGGAAGGCCGCAGCTGGCAGTAACAACAGAAAACATTGCGAAAATCCGTGAAATTGGTTGGCTGACCTTACATTAAGTTCAGTGACTTATTTAACATCACAGGCATCTCAAAAGAAGGCGTAGGTCATAACAATAACGAGGAGGTTGCAGCGATTTTGAACATCGATCAAATACACGAACGTGTTAGAGTTTTAAAGGACAATCTGGTAGTGAACAAACGCAATAAAAACGAGTTTTTCCCCTAAGTCGAATCGGCAGCTCTCTGAATATTTGTTGCCCGGTGAAAGTCAGCAAGAGCCAATGATTGGTATGTGAGCGTACTATGTTATATGGCTCAGAAAGTCGATCCAACTGTGTGCACCAATTACCACGCAAGCAGTCTTTTACCCTTCGTATATAAGGACCTATCTAGTGTGTTATTTGAAAGACTAAAACCCATACTAACGAAACTGATTGGACCTTATCAATGTGGCTCGAAGACCTGGTAAGTCCACGATCGAGCAGATATTGACGCTACCGCAAATCCTGGAGAAATGCAGAACGCCACCTACCATTAGTTTATCGACTACAGAGCTGCATTGGACAGTCCCATGCGACAGAAATTATTAAATGCTATGGCTGAGTTTGGTATCCTTACGAATCTAATACGACTAATACACTTACTGTCACGAGGACTTCATTGAAAATAGGCAGAAATCTGGGACGAATGGGTCAATTATGTAATCTGTTTACCACTGTATTGGAGAACATCGTGTTGCAATAAGCTAGACTGGTATCATTTTTAACAAAAGAACACATGCTGCTCGCGTCTGCCGATGATATAGTTATTGTTGGTCGAGGGCTGATGGATGGTACTGCGGCCTTTTCAAACCTTGAGAAGCAGCCGGCAAAAGTGGGTCGGGTGACAATTGAGGATAAACAAAAACAAGTGAGATAGTTTCAGTTCGGTAAATCGACTCACCCACGGTAAGAACATAAAAATTGTTTAATAAAATACAGTATTTGGGCACGATTTCACATCTTGGCGGAATGGTACATTTGTATGGAAGGTAGCAGAAGGGGCGTGGCTATATTTCCAGTTTTTTTTTCAAAGATTTATCCTGCTGTAACTTTACTAAATACAGAATTTGGACTCGATCACGTTGGGTGTATTGATTTTATTACTCGCTTTCAAAAGTGGGCGCAATAGTAAATTTGTATGAGAGGTAGCAGAAGGGGCGTGGCTAGACTTCCAGTTTTTTCTACAGAACATTATCTAGTTATAGCTTTACAAAGTACAGAATTTGGTCGCGATCGTGAATTTGATATTGATATTATGACTTCCAATTTTTTTCTCCAAAACTTTATCCTAGTGGACAGTGGACAAGAATTGTAGATGAAACTTGTGTCTGAGGTGGTGCGAGAATATATTGTGTCTGAGCGGTTGTCGACAACTAGAGAGTCATAGCAACATATAACACTCCTGACAGGCAAATTTTTTGACAGATTCCTTTTGGGTAAACGAGCCTTTACTCTTACTTCCGAAAAAAATGACTTTCGCATGAGTAATAAATAAAATTCTACATACTTCATACGATCTGTTATAGGTAAACTTCATATCTTCACATAAAATGGTATGACCTTAATAAAAATCTTATTGCGACACAAATAAGTTGAACTCACAGTCACTATGTAACTTTATGCTTCCTTACAATAAAACAGATGATGTTAATTTTTAATAAAGTTTTGTTTGCAAAAGCCAAACACCAATATTTAGAAAAAGTGCTAAAACTCCAATTTGAGCAAAAATATTCGTATGGCCATTTAATTATTAAGGCAGCCAACTTGACAAAACCAATAATGAAGAAGTTCTTATTTTTGGGGCTACTTTAATGTGCAATTCTCAGAATTGAGTCCCAAAGACATGTGTTGTACTGTGTATATGATTAATTCTAATGATTTGCTTCTAACATATTCATATTTTAATCCAAAAGTTTAAAAATTCAATTTATAAACATTAAGTAGCTTATTACTAAAGCATCAACTTATCAGACATTTAAGAATTTCATTATAGAGCAGGGTTCAAGATTCATGTAGCCCCGAAACTTTTCAAACAACAACAGCAAACCCCTCCTAGTACAATCCTTCAACATCATCCCCGTTCCATTCATTCGCGTCATTCAACCCCCTCGAGAGCCAATGAATAACAATGTGATTATATTCTTATGCAGCAAATAATCATACCATTTTCAGTTCTTATCTTAAGAATTATACAAATAAATCATAATAAAACAATTTTATGCATATAATAGCAATAATAACAACAACAACCCCACTTACAATACAAAATACAAATCTTACAAGTTGTTATAAGAAACAAGGACATCACAGCATAGCAAAAAAAATTTAAACCATAGCAAATTTTTATTGTTATTTAAAACACTCAAGACCCTTTACCCGCCGTATCAACTCGATTAACATACAAAAGACGTCGTTATTTAGAATTTTCGAAAAAGACCATGAACTACACAACTCCTTAAGTTAATAATCTGGATGAGGGGGGAGGCAGAAGAAAATGTAAAATATCTTTCAAAAGAAAACTAGAAATCTTAAGATACATGGTAAAGGGGTTAAAGGACTTTTCGCAAAACATTTGAATTTGAAATTAAGTGAAATAACTTTCAAGAGCAGATATGAAGATTGCGAAAAATGTCTCAGCTAAAGGTCAAGAAAAAGGGGTTTATTTGCAAGAATACCACAAAGGCAAAAACGAATTTGAATAAATTGGCATGAATGTGAACTTTTCCGAACCTTTTATGAGTTTACATGTCTTACCAGCTATCATTTTGTGTTGTTGTAATATGATTTATTTAAAATGTAAAAAGAGGTGGAGTGAAAAACTTTAGACAAAGGTCTAGACAAAGGATACTCTTAAAGACAATGAATTGCCTTGGAGAAACTCATACTTATATCTACTCAAGACAAATGAAATAATTGAGTTGTTAAGGGAATTTTGTTTTTGAATATTAGAGATAGGGGGCGGGGCAGACACTAGACTGTTATTAGTATCCCTTGGTCAGGATAGCAATTGATGCAATTAGTCATATTGAAGTTATAAGACTTTGTAAGGCATGACCATCATAAAGTTAATAATTTGTCAACTGCTGCATTTAAAGCAATTTACAACTAGTAAGGAAGTTTTAGAGTCGGGAAACCCGACTTACATATACCCTCACTCTCAGTAATAAATAAAATTTTGTAGGATATTGATATTATTATTCGATTTCTAATGTAGGAGGAGTGATACATTTGTATCAGAAGGTATCAGAAGGGGGGTGTGTATACTTTCAGTTTTTTTCCAAAGCTTTATCCTAACTTTAGATAAAGGACTTGACAAAGACAATGAATTGCCATTGGAGAAACTCATACTCATATCTGCTCAAGACAAATTAATTAATTGAGTTGTTAAGGGAAAATTGTTTTTGAATATTAGAGATTGGAGGCGGGGCAGTCACTACACTGTTATAAGTATCCCTTGTTCAGGATAGAGACTGATTCTATCAGCCACATTAAAGATATATAAGAAACCCGACTTACATATACCCTCACTCTCAGTAACACAATCAATTTTCTAGTGTATTGATATTATTATTCGATTTCTTATGTGGGCAGAGTGATACATTTGTATCAGAAGGGGCGTGGCTAGACTTCCAATTTGTTCTTCAAAACTTTATCCTACTTTAGCTTTGTTAAATATGTTTTAATAATATTATTCGATATCTAAAGTGGGCGGTACCAAATGGTTATGGGAGGTACCATAAGGGGCGTGGCTAGACTTCCAAATTGTTCTCCAAAACCTTGTCCTGTTATAACTTAACAAAATACAGAATTTGGGCACGATCGTGGGGCGTGGCTAGACTTCTAAGTGTTTTTTCAAAACTTTATTCTACTTTAGCTTTGTTAAATATGTTTTAATAATATTATTCGATATCTAAAGTGGGCGGTACCAAATGGTTATGGGAGGTACCACAAGGGGCGTGGCTAGACTTCCAAATTGTTCTCCAAAACCTTGTCCTGTTATAACTTAACAAAATACTGACTTTGGACACGATCGCGTTGGTTGTATTGATATTATTATCCGACTTTTGGTACATTTGTATGGTAGGTACCAGAAGGGGCGTGGCTAGACTTCCAAATTTTTTCCCCAAAACTTTATCCTGCTATAAATTAACAAAATACAGAATCTGGGCACGATCTTATTGTGTGTACTGAAATTATTACCCGATTTTTAAAGTGGCCGGAGTGGTACATTTGTGTGGGAGGTACCAGAAGGGGCGTGGCTACACTTCCGAATGTTTCTCCAAAACTTTTTTCTGTTATAACTTAACAAAATACAGACTTTGGGCACAATCGCGTTGAGTGTATTGATAATATTGGCCGATTTTTAAAGTGGGCGGAGTGGTACATTTGTCTGGGAGGTGCCAGAGGGGGCGTGGCTAGACTACCAATTTGTTCTCCAAAACTTTTTCTGTTATAAATTAACAAAATACAGAATTTAAGCACGATTGTGTTGGGTGTATTGATATTATTACTCGATTTCTAAAGTGGGCGGAGTGGTACATTTGAATGGAAGGTGCCAGAAGGGGCGTGGCTAGACTACCCGATTTTTTGGATACGATGGCGTTGTGTGTATTAATAATATTATTCGATTTCTGAAATGGGCGGTACAAAACGGGTATAGGAGGTACCAGAAGGGGCGTGGCCATGTGGCCCATTTGCAATTCCGTAAGTAGCTTAGGAGCAATACACAGCACAACCCATGATTTTGGGACTCAATTCCGAGAACTGAGCGTGAAAGAAGCCCCAAAAAGAAGAAGTTCTGTATCATTCGTTTTTTCAAGTTACATGCCACATTAATTTAATATCGATTTGAAGTTAGTAAGTATCGTAAAGGGGAATTTGTCACGTTTTAGGATCTTTTATTATATTGTTATGTGGTGGCGTATGATTATCATAAGTTATATTCCGCGTAAATCATACGCCACGGAGTACAATCGTTTTATTGTAACTGCTACAAAATAAACCCAGTACAAAATCATTTGATGAATGGAAAAGTGAAACTGTTGCCTATGTAGGGAAACGATATGTAAACCGATTTAAGAAATTGTAATTCCTAATTTTTATAAATTTGTTTCAGCTAAATTCGGAATAGTGGTTCTGGAGTTATGTCAAACAAAAGAGCCTAAAACGTGACAAATTCCCCTACACGATACTTACTAACTTCAAATCGATATTTAATTACTGTGGCATGTAACTTGACAAAACGAATGATGCAGTACTTCTTCTTTTTGGGGCTACTTTCACGTGCAGTTCTCAGAATTGAGTCCCAAATCAGTGAGCTGAAAAATGTTGTTCTGTGATGTTAACTCGTACTGGTTTCAAATTATTTGGTTGGGCCTTTCAAAAGTTATCGTGCGTACCAGCCGGACAGCCAGACAGACGGACAGACATGGCTCAGACGACTTAAGAAGTCATGAGTCGAATTTGTGGTCTAAAGTGAGTCCTTGTACGTGTTACGCTTTTGGGTCGTATCAAATGATATATACCCTCCTACCCGTAGGGTGAGATCATAACGAAATTCACACGATTGTGTAAAAATACTACGAAGTAAATATCAAAAACACAGCTGAGGTGCTCAGAAGCAAATTCATGTATTTTTTTAAGGTGTCCGGGCATAACCGCCAGCGAACATAACCCCCAAAGCTTTTTTGGGCAGACAATGCTTACGAGTGCAACTTACTTTCCAATTAGTAATTATCCAAATTTACCACAGAGTTCCCCACCCTCCCCACCATAATTTACCTTAACTCCTTCATAACTACTTATGTATACATTTCATCATCATCGCTGCTCGCTGATTTCCAAGAATCGCTTACCTGCAAAATAGAAAGTAACAAAAACAACAAAAGAAAAATTAATTTACCATTAAGAAAATAGGCATTGGGTCTTAGTCATAAGTATGATGAAAACTTAAAAATACAATGAACTATGATGAAGAGTACATATTTTTGCACGTAGTACAAGTACTATTATAACTAACAAGCAAAGAAACTTAATCGCTTGCCATCAATCTTTATTGAAAACCAGGCAGGCAGGCAGGCAGCAGCCTGGCGTAAACAACAAAAAGCCCTAACAACAAGTCACTAACCTCTGACCCCAATTTGAAGTCAATAAATTTATGAAGCGAACCCCGAGCGAACCGTCAGTGCGAGTAGTACTAACTGTTGCCAGTACACACTAGCAACATCAGCAAATCTTTAGCAAATACTAAATGCCACACGCATGCTTTTAATTGAATTTGTTGCAAGAACAAGGGGCAAGCAAGCAACCTCAATAGCTTTAACGGCAACAGCGCCGGCACCACTCAAGTCATAAGGTTTTGAGTGCTCGTGTAAGTGCAATGACTTCGAAAGCATTTTATAGAGTAGAGTAGTTGCAACAACAAGACATGCTGCTGCTGCAGCAGAGTAACAACAACAACAACTACAACATACAGAAAACATAACTGAAATTGCCATAAATAATCATTTATGATTTCATTTGTTATAAAATGCAACCGACCGACCGACCAAACGTCTGAATGAATGATGGTCTGTCGGTATGGCAGTGGTTGTTGCAGTACGCGCTGCTACTGCTGCAGCTAACCTAAATTGAGGTTAACCGTTGGTTTTACGGCTTCTTTACATTGCATCGCAGCTAAGTTCTACAAAAGAAATCTTGTAAGAAAACCTAACTGAGAGAATTTGTTTCGGTTAACAAAACCTTTTTGGCATTGTACTAAAGTTATTGGTTGTGTTGTTGATTTAACCGTCAACAACACTAGGCACCAGTTAATTTGCAGTTAGGCAAACTCGTCAACTAGACGAGACGTTGAGTGCTGCTGCTGCTGATGGAGCTTACAGTGGGATGGACTGTGATATAAAGAGAAAATATCAGTGTAATGTATCACAACATTTTAGAATCAAGTTATTTTGACATAAATAGATGTATTGTATATGATTTTTTTTATTCAAACCTGTAATGCAAATAAACACTTTTAAATTACTTACTCTATACTTTGTATTCATCATAATTCTACCCGCACCCTATGGGTAGGAGGGAATATGTCATTTGATACGACCAAAAAGTGTCGCACGTAGCAGGAGTCACTTTAGAGCCTTGGTTTCTTTAAACCAAATTCGATTCCTGACATTTTAAATCGTTTGATCCATGTCCGTCTATCTGTCCGGCTAAAACGCACGATAACTTTCGAAAGACGTAACCAATTGTTTTGAAATTTAGCATGGGTTAATATTTTTCCAAAACTTCTTGCGGAATTGCATAGCCACGCCCCATCTGGTACCTCCCATACAAATGTACCATTCCGCCCACTCAATAAATCCAGCTATATTTTAAATACACCCAACGCGATCGTGCCCTAATTGTTTATGTAGTAAAGCTAAAAAAGTGTTGGCACGCCCCTTCTGGTACCACCCATATAAAAGGGCTCTATGAAAAATGCCCCAAATGCAAAATGCCCCAAAAAATAACGAAAAATGACCCAAAAAAATTTCCATACAAAATTGGGGAATTTTTCACATTAACCAGGCTAAATCCGTTATTGGATTCCAATTTTAGCATTAAAATCTCATAGAACAAATTACATGTCATGGGCAGGACGGCGTCATCTACAGCCCATGGAGGAAGCGCTGTAATTGTAAGTCAAAAAACTTATGCCGCAGTTTTGTTTCGTAGTATCCGCAATTGGGGTAGTATTTCGACGTCCAAAGAAAGAAAGATTTGTCAATCCCTGACAATAGCTCCCATATATATGACCGAATTCATTCAAATACATGACGGGCCAAAAGTAATTTTACTTCTTAATTATCAGCTGCGCCAAGCATTCACTTAGGGGTGAGGTGAAGTAAATACCAAATGCAAGAACAACCAATGGGAATTCAGTGCCATGACGTCATTCAGCGAAGCACAACCTGCATTCTGCGAACCAGAGTACTACTGAAATGACGATTCTGCAATGAAAATTTTGCATATTTTTTTACTTAAACGACATGAAAATGAAGAATGATTTAATGCATTAGTAAACCGATGGTGAAGTTTGAGAAGACTGGTTCAATAATGAATCAACTTCTTCCGGATGGCGTAGACTTCATTTTGGCTCCGGGATGCAAAATCTAACCTGAAATCGATTATAGGCGTGATTTCGTCACATACTTTTGTCAATGAGGGAATTTTAAAAAATTTCCCTTACTGTTGGCAGCATTTCCATGACAAGACTATATCTTTACAGGTGGGAATCTCTTTTAAAAACCCTTTACTTTTTAGATTTTAGTGAAATTATAGGGTTTCATCTGTCTTTCTCTCTCTCTTTCTCTTTCTCTTTCTCTTTCTCTTTCTCTATCTCTCTCTCTCTCTCTCTCTCTCTCTCTCTCTCTCTCTCTTCACATACAATGACGCTCTTTCTGCTTAAAGAAGCGTTTATTTTCTCTGTGCTCCTTTTTGTTATATCGTTTGCTTATAGCACGCGTCACTATTCGATGCAGTGTTGCCCTATAGGCATCATCCTTTTCTTTAGGGCAGTGGTAGGCATAACCGAACGTACACACACACACACAACAATATGGTATGCTTGTGTGCGGCCGCACAAGAAGCATCAGCGAATTGAACACGGTGGAAGTGCAGTACTCTCATGCTCTCCCAACAATTGTTAAACATTGCTTCTCTGTCAGCACTTGTGTCTGATTTTGTGTTGAATACGAAACAAGCGTGTGTGGCATTGCTTTCGTAACACTTTCATTCCAGTACGATTGTTGCTGACATCGCGAGGCTACGACAAGGTTATCACTGCTTTAGACAATAGACGATGCTGTTTATCATACAAGGACTTGCCGGAGTGTAGTTTTTTATACATACAACTACGGTTGTTGCTGTATTAAAAATCGAATAAGGCACTGGCAGGCACTGTGTGTCAGGAGCACAGGAATAAGGGATGTTACATTGCAGTAGTTGAGTTGGTTAAAATAGGAAGTGGTTATCTCAGTGTTTGACAGCCTTACGATGTCTAATGTCCTATGCGTTTGATTAGACCTTGGATGCAACTAGATGATGAGACAAGTACAGTGATCCGGTACTTTTCATTACTCGGACCAAACTAGCATAGCTGCAATGACTTTAAATTGCTGCAAAAGGGTAATCGGCCCCAACTTGGGATTTTAAACCAAAAAAAAGTCATGTGATTATATGACTAATCTTATTTTACGGATCGGCAGTTTGGTGTCCTGCGATGGAGAGGGCAGCCCTAAGGCTGAAAATCGAACGTATTATGACACCGGTGGCAATCATGATCACACTTAGAACCGCTCCAATTAAGGCACTGCTTACGATCCTGAACTGGTTAGCCCCCACGGATATTGAGGCGAACAAAGTAGGAACGAACACCGCAATGCGTTTAGATGCCACGATAACATGGTGGCACAGATGTAAGGTTTCACACGTATTTCACTGTAGCAGAACATGTTTTCGATCCGTTGTTTATGAGGAAAATGTCGAATAGATCCTACTATCATGATAATGATAATAGCGCGAGAGAGAGGATGTCATCCTAATTTTCATGGACAGTTCGAAATACAGGGAAGGAGTTGTGGCTTAGTTTACGCCGAAATAACGCCCATTAGAATAGCCGTGGAGAAATGTCAGTATCATGCGATACTAGGTAGCAATATTCATATACTTACTGATAGTAAAACGACTGACAGATCCCTGGAGAAAATGTACACCACTTCAAGTAATGTTCAAGAATGCCAGTTGTATATGAAGGAGATAAGGAGACATACGACGGTTACCAGGACATGGGGACATATACGGTAACCAAAAGGCAGATACATTGGCAAATGCCGCAACCATCGCGAATTATGGCAAATGTAGCGCATACCATATGCAAACTCGCTACATACGTACATTGCAGTTCTTGGGTCAGGGTCGTCATACAATATCATCGCCATTGGCCAGTTTTCTATTTATAACAGATGAGACAGCCAATATATGTCCTGAAATTTTGAGTTCTTTTGTAAAATTTATGAAACACGCGATAAATGGAAATTTTTTGAAGATTTAAATTAATAAAATTAATCCAATTTGATTTTTTATATGGAACGTCTGTAGCTGTGTGTTATAAAACCATAAATCCACAACATTGGACCGATGTACGTATGATTAATATAAAAACCGCATACAATTAATATTATTCATACGTTGTTCATACATATGTAGCGAATACCATATGCAAACTCGCTACATACGTACATTGCAGTTCTTGAGTGCGGGTCGTCATGCAATATCATCAACAATGAACAGTTTTATACTTATCACAGTTGATACAGCCTTAATGTGACCAGAAATTTGGAGTTATTTGGGAAAATTTATGAAAAACTCTTTAAGTGACAATTTTCTGTATATTTAATTCAATAAAATTAGTCCAACTTGATTTTTTTATATGGGTATATTAATCAAATTATTTATTTAAGCCTTAGCTACAATTCTGCTGAAGAATGAAATGAAAAATTTACCAACGGTTCTTGAGTTGTAGCTGAAAACGCCAAACCCTTTAGGGATTTAATTATACTGGCCCAGTAGCGTCACCCTGATTTGGAATGTCTTACCCCAGCTTTCTTGTCTTTTAACTTTACATTTCTCTGTCCACTGTCACCCTCCGAAAACACTTCATTTTCTCAGTTCTATCAACCTTGTCAACTTTAACTACAACGACAGCGAAAAAAAATAACTATGCAAGCAAGCTCTTTAAAAAATGTGACGATGTCAAAAACAAACAAAACGAACGCTAAAGTTAATTCACAGCTAGTTATTTGTTAAACCATGAGAATGTAAACAACATTTTGGGGAATGGGTGGTGTTGCTGCTGCAGCACCAAAAACTCAAACGACAAGACAACGGCTATGATGACTACGCCGCCACACTAAGACATATTGACAGAAGTTTAAAGCCAATGGTTAATGTGGCACACAGAAAAGCCATAAAATACAATCCGTAACCAATAAGGAATTATGGCCCAAAACATCAACACATTTTGAACTGTGCAATCCTTAAGATCTATCAGAGTGTAAACAAAAGCTAAACAAATATTTATGTTTTAGTGGTCGCGGCTCGATGACGTTGACGAGATAGTGATGTTGTGATGTTGCGCTGAGCTACGATGACAACAACAGCAATGATGATGATGATGACGATGATGATTGCAAAATGTCTTTGTTTAAAAGAACTACAACTGCAACTGCAAAAATGTTGCATCAAAATGTAGTCTCTCCTTTTTCAGTGAGGCGTACAAAGTTGCAACAACTTCTACAATTGGGTGGTGATGGTGGTGCTGAACTGAGCTGAGCAGACGGTGTTGTCGACTCTTGCTTTTTTTGACTATGTCGCCAATTGTTGTGTTTTGCCGCAGACCATTGTTGTTTAGTTTTAAACAAAAACTGTCAATCAATTTGTTAAACGGCTGTCAACATAAATATTTGCTAATGACAGATATGCTATTATTGTAATTTTTATTGTTGTTGGTTGCCTCATCGTTTACTGGATGTATGTAGCAAGAATCATTGAACACTGTGTGTGCCTCATGGATGACAGTTCCTACGGGTTTATTGGTGCCACAACGACCGAGCGAGCGTGCGAGCGGCAACAAACACAAAAACTGGGTGATTATTGTCACACATTCTTGTGAGTGTTGCGGTCGCTGCTTTAGTTTCCCGCACAGATGGAGACTTCTATCACATTTAGCTAGAATGCGTTATTGTTGTGGCATTTACATAAATATGGTTAATTTATGATACAAGAACAATTTGTTTGCCTAAACTAATTTGCATTTGTAAAAGCCATATATGTATGTTAGGAACGGGAGAATGTTTGCGCGTTGTTGTATATACAATTAATAAAGAGAATTGCATTGATTGATTGATAGTTATTAGTCATAATTTGATGTGTGTACTTGTGTAAGCCTGTAAGCGGTATCATACATATTTGTACAAGAATCCGGGATATTACTGTGTTGTATCTTGTTGACACGGTCGTTTCAATGGTAATTTACTAATGAACAGAAAGACAGAAAATAATATTGTGTGTTTACATATCCTACAGTATAAAACATGTAGTCTCGATATTCACTTTATATTCTAATTGGTGATTCATTTATAGGTTATATTTTCATTTGTTTTTTTTACAGGTTACGCGTTACTGGTGTCAAGCTGTCAGCTATTCTTTTTGTTCAGTATTGTATGGTGTTCTCAGGCTTAACTTTTTTTGTGACCATTCATACTTTAAGCTTATCTTGATGTTTGTGACCTTAGTTTTTCAGTTATAAGAACCATAGATAATTTCTCATTTTATTTTTTAGGATAATTGTTGATATAGCCAAACCTTTTGGCAGTTTTACTATTCTAACCTAGTACTTCCATCCTAACTTGGAGTTTCTAACCCCCCAAAATGTATGTAGCACTATGTTTTTAGAGCATAAATCCACAATATTGAAATGATGTACGTATGATTAATATAAATGCCGCATACAATTAATATTACTCATACGTTGTGCATACATATGTAGCGATTACCATATGCAATCTCGCTACAAACACCGAAGAACGAAAAATTATACGCTCCACTGTATATCGGCGTAGATGTACTTAAGGGGTCATCCATTTCCATTGAACATCCGTTCAGTGGTAGCAAATGTGAGAACGTGCAATGCTAACTAACCTAATGGCATGCTACCACCGAGTAGGTAACAGAAGTTACTGAAGCTCAACACAACGGCTCTCTTTGTGGCTTTGGCAGCCCCAAGAAACTAGGATCGGGTGCGGAGGCCCAATAAGCCAGTTTCCTCAAACAAAACCAATTATTATGAAAACACAAAGAAGAAGATTTTTACATTACGCTGATTTGTGTATTGCATGTTTGATGTATTTTATGAACGCCTGAAGAAAATATATGAACGCTGCCCTACACATTTCATTAAAATTGTTCTGGGAGATTTTAATGCTAAAATAGGAACGGAAGTTGCTCTTGCTTCATCAGTCGGAAAATTCAGTCTGCACAACATCAACTCCGATAACGGATTCAGAATGGTAAGTTTCGCATCGGCAAGAAACATGGTTGTGAGTGGAACCAGATTCCCGTATAAAAATATCCACAAGGCAACCTGGATATCTCCCGATCAAAATACTAGAAATCAGATTGATCACATGGTAATTGATGGAAGGCATGTCTCAAGCGTTATTGACGTGCATGTTATGCGCGGTGCAAATATTGACTCGGATCATCACCTAGATGCAGCAAAGTACGCAGACGATGAAGTAGTGCTAAAAACGCTCGTAACGCAAAGGAAGCTAGACATCACAAAGCTGCATATCACCGAGATAGCCAATGCCAACTCAAACCAACTTTCTCAACTACTTCAAACCAACCCCCCTAGTTCTGATGTTTCCGACACACAGTGGCAGCATATTGCGAATTCTATGGCCACTGCCGCAACGATCATACTGGGTTATGCAAAAACAGTCTCTGACGAGCCATGCTATGATGATGAATGTCGCGAAATGTCTGAGGAAATTGATGCTGCATACAAGGCAAACCTGAAAGAGAAAAGAAGGGAGATGAAACGCCTGTTCACACGGAAAAAGCGTCTGTGGAAGAAAATAGAGAGCCCGGATATTGAAAATAACAGGGAGGTGAAGCCCGAAAATTCTACGATTAGGGTTAAAAGCAAAGGTTTTGTAATAGGTCTCTGAAGGACAGAGACGGAAATCCGGTCACGGACACTCAGAGTGTGTTGCAAATATGGAGGGAACACTTTCGATCTCTACTCGTCCCCGAAGGCAGCATAAGTGACGAAATCACACCAATCATCGACAATGGAGTAGACTGTCCACCACCGATCCAAAACAAGATCAACATGACGATTGCACGGCTTAAAAACAATAATACTGCGGGAGCCGATGGACAAGCCGGCGGCGATAAGCTGGCAACGTGTATGCACCAGCTCATAAACACAATTTGGCTCAAGGAATGCATGCCTGATGATGGGAATTTGAGTGTTTCATGTCCTGTGCTTAAAAAAGGCGATCCGAGTGTGTGTGCCAACTATCGCGGGATCAGCCGTTTACCCATCGCATACACGGTCCTGTCTAATCTGTTATGTTAAATACTAAATCCCATTCTGGCGAACCTGATTGGACCTTATCAGTGTGGCTTTAGCCCTAGTAAATCTACGTCTGACCAGATATTCACACTACGACAAATCCTGGAGAAGACCCAAGAAATGCAAATCGACACCAACAATCTGTTTGTTGACTACAAATCTACATTCGACAGTCCGATACGACAGAAACTATTAGATGCTATGGCTCAGTTTGGTATCCCCTCGATGCTGATACGACCTTGCGGGATGACCCTGTCGGACATGAAGTCTTCAGTGAAAATAGGCACAAATTTAACAGAGCCATTTTATACCAAGCGAGGCTACAGACAAGGCCATAATATGTCTTTCTATCCCTTTAATATCATATTGTAAATGTTAATGCGGAAGGTAGCAGTAAACACGATCTTTAACAAAAGCCACATGCTGTTGGCGTATGCCGATGACATAGATAGCATTGGCCGAGGACTACGAAATATTACTGCGGCCTCTTCGAGTATTGAGAAGCATTTGGCAGAAGTTGGTCTGGTGATAAACGAGGACAAAACCATGTTATTTGTTTCAACGAACAAAGAGTTCTCTCGTTTTGAACGCTACGTGAACGTTGCTAACAATAACTTAAAAGTAGTAGATAAATTTGTCTACCTGAGCTCCGCCATAAACAAAAATATAATGTCAGCTTGGAAAACAAGAGATGAGCATTAATCGCAAACCGCTGATACTATGCACTGAGCAAGCGTTGTAATGATAAAGCCCTGTCACGACAAACGAAGATGCAACTCTACCAGACACTGATCCTACCTGTCTTGCTCTACATTGCAGAATTGCGAGTTAATGGCTGCTCGACGCATCGACCGTTTGAAATGTAAACGGAATGTTGGTCCACTCTATTTACAAAAAAAAATACATTTCGTATGCATCCCAACAATAATATATGTAAGCAGTGACCACATTTAGTAATATCAAAAACATCCTAGTTTTAGACTTTTAGACTAAACGGTTAGAAGTAGATACTCTTTTAAATGTAATCTGACTTTTGGTCCACCCTACATTAAAAAAATCAAATTATTAATTGGATGCATAGGATAATATGTGTGAGCGGTGCCCACTATATATAGGGTCACTCGATATGGCAAAAAAAAGTTGATGCATTCGCTACCCAGTTCTGAAGTTTGTCTGAAGGCAACTCTTTGGGCGAAGTACAGAACTAGATGGTGAAAGCATCAACTAAAAACATCGCAACAATCTCATTCGTGAATACCGGTAAACATTTTAGAAATGTTTACTAGACTTAAAAAAATCATCATTACATTACCTATTTTTGCCTAATAATATCTCTTCCAAGCGTGTTAGTCAATTAATCACATTTGCCACTCATCATATCCTGCTACATAAGTCTAAGTGCCCTAATACAAAATGTGTACTTTGTTGCTTCTTAATCTATAGATATGATCAGAGCATCAATATATCAATTCCCTATACAAATTAATGCGATTGGATATGTTTCTTCATCGATTAATTGGTTTAAAGCGAATCGATATGGATGTTAGCATTCTTGTTTTTCAAAAGAATTCTATGGTTAACTTAATTTCATATCGCAGCTTCTGTCTGGCAATATGAAAACATTTGTTATCATGATGTCGATACCATGAATGGGTATGTGTAGACATTCTCTCCCCACTTCGTGTGTGTGTGTGTAAGTGCGTCTCAATTTGGAGGATTTATGTTATACGTTTGAATGAATTCTGCATATCTTCCCCTCCCTCCCCACCAGACTAACAACAGACGGATGAGTAACATTTGTATTGTATCCTGAGCATGTGTGGTATTTGCCATATTTGGCAATTCTTTGTCAATTCCTTCTCATCTCCTTGGCTCAAATTAGGGCGTTTTGCTTAAAAAAGTTTAGCGTGACTGAAATGGTTTATAATCACATTTGTCACCGAGTCAAATATTTTATTGTTTCACAACATTATTATATTATCATTAGAGGAGGATCACACATATACACATATGTGAAACGAAACAAATTGTTAAATTTTTTTTTTTTTAATACAAAAGGTGTCATCATTAATTTCAATTTGTACAAAAGTACAATAACTTGAAACGACTATCTTGGTTGACAATGTCTGGCTATATTAGATGCTTACCATCAGGTATTTTCTGTAGTGTTTTTTTTTTACAAAATTATTCATGATTAAAGTCACTTCGATGTGTGACGTGGCATGGTGTTTATGTGATTTAAATCCTATATAATACCGGCAAATAACAAACTTCTACTCATCGCCATCTCCATCGTCATCATCATCATCATTATTGTTGCCGCATTATTATTTAAATGAATGTACAACAGATCACATCATTGGTTGCATTGATATGCCAGACATGTTAAGCTACTTTTTAAAATTGCCAAAGAAGTTTCAGCGTTCAGCGTATGAGTGGCATGGAAATGATTAATGTCATTACCATTATGATCACAGCTCTTCATGGGAGCGTGAAATCGTTAAAATGAGTATTCAATTCAATTTTTATTAATATAACATTACACGGTGGGGTAAATATTTATAAAAATTTTAAAAATTTTATTGAAAATGTTGTAAATTATAAGAAAATTTACAATTTTGTAATGTTGTTTTTATCTCAATACTGCGATCTTCCAAAAAAGAAATGTTCCTTATATGTAGGAGAAGCTAGAATGACACTGGAGATATATGTAACAGATAAACTGAAACACTAATGAATATATTTTAACAATGTTTTCCTAAAACTTACATTTTTGTTGATTATCAAACTTTATTAATAAAACTGGTTATATGGGGAAGGTTTGTAACGGGTAAACTCAAAAACAACTGAAAGGATGTTAATAATTTTTTTCTTGAAACATCCCAATTTAGTTGAAGTTTACAACAGGATACATTTTATGTTATTACAAAACGTTATTACTAACATTGGTGATATGAGAAATGTAGGTCACGCGTAAACTTAAAAATAACCGAACGGATATCAATTGTTCTTCTCATAAAAATCACAATTGTGTTAAATACCAAAATAGCTCACATCATTACTTTTAATTAACCGTTATTATGTATGTACATTACCGTAGGCTTTGGGCTGAGTGGGCGTGGCAATACTTTTTTTAGAGCTAGAGAGGTGAAATTTTATACCCACATAGAAATTGGAAACAGTAATATGAATATACATACGAAATTTAAATTTTCGATCATTGGGCGGAGTGTGCTGAGTAAGCGTGGCAAAACCTTTTTTTAGAGCTGGAAAGATACAATTTGATACCCAAATAGTACTCGGCAATACGAATTGGAATATGCAGACTTAATTGTATTTTGGGTCAGTGGGCGGACGAAATGCAGGCAAATTTTTTTTTCTTGGTCAGTGGGAGGAACTGTCTTGGCCAAACTATATTTAAGTCCCAGAGAGAAAAAATGTGATATCATGATAGTACTCTGCAATACAGATAGTAGATAGTAGATCAGTGGGCGGAATGGATGTGGCCAAACTGTATTTAAATCCTAAAGGGATGAAATTTGATATCATGATAGAACTCTGCAACACAATTATCAATATGCAGCAGAAATTTTAATTTTCGATCAGTGGGCGGTGGAGGCATGGTAAATTTATTTTAACCCTATCCATATACAATTTGGTAAACAGATAGTACTCGTCACCTCAGGTACGAGTTTGCAGACGAAACTTTTATTTTCAATCAGTGGGCGGAAGGGGCGTGGCAAAACAGTACTAAAGTCCTAGAGAGATAAAATTTGATATCATGGTAATACTCTGCCCTAGAGATTTCAAACTTAATATATTGATATTACTCGGTACAACAATTATACATTTTCGATCAGTGGGCGGAGTGGGCGTGGCCAAACTGTGTTTAAGGCACTCCTTAACGGCAGCAACAACAGAAATCTATCTATCAGTAGCCGCACGTAGAAAAGTATTGCAAGCGCATCGGTCGTTTGCGCTCCGTATATAGTTCGTCACACTAAGCTTAGATAACATCACTTTCACCTGGTCCATCCAACAAAGTTTTGGTCGCCTCCTCCTG
The DNA here is from genome assembly GCA_964034835.1 of Muscina levida. Classification (NCBI taxonomy): domain Eukaryota; kingdom Metazoa; phylum Arthropoda; class Insecta; order Diptera; family Muscidae; genus Muscina; species Muscina levida. The sequence goes on along the minus strand of OZ035880.1, from coordinate 175,562,080 downwards.
GGCCGCCCATCGAGTTTTTTTGCCGAAAACTTTTCGAGCCGGAACATTTTTGTCCATTCGCATAATGTGTCCAAGCCAGCGCATTCGGTCTATTTGAACGCGCTTGACTACATCGATATCGTTGTACAGCTCATACAGCTCGTGGTTCATTGGACGACGATACTCGTCGTTAACGATGATGGGTCCAAATATTTTGTGAAGAATTTTTTTCTCGAAAACTCCCAGAATAGATTGAACCGCCTGCGTTATTACCCAAGATTCTGCGTTGTAGAGCAAGACAGGATCAAGATAGGATCAGTGTCTGATAGAGTTGGTTCTTTGTTTGTTGAAAGCGGGCTCTTTTTCATTAAAACGCTTGCTCAGAGCATAGTAGCCACGGTTAGCGGTCAATATTCGTCTCTTGACTCCCAGGCTGGCATTACTATTATTGTTTAAGGCGGTGCCAAGATAAACAAAACCATCTATCACTTCAAAGTTATAGTTTCCAACGTTCACGCAGAGTCCTAAACGAGTAGACACTTTGTTCGTTGAAACAAATAACTTGAGTTTGTCCTCATTAATCACCAGACCCACTTCAGCCGACTGCTTGTCAATGATCGAAAAGGCCACAGTAACATAGCGGAGACTTCGGCCAATGATATATATTTCATCGGCATACTCGAGCAGCATGTGGCTTTTGTTAAAGATGGTACCAGTCGTGTTTACTACAGCCTTCCACATGATCTTCTCCCTTGTGAAGTTAAATAGATCGTATGAAAGACCATCGCCTTGTCTGAAGCCTCGCTTGGTAGAAAATGTCTCTGTTTGATTGGTGCCTATGTGTCAGTCAGTGTCATCCCGCAAATTAGTATCAGCTTCGAGGGGATACCAAACTCAGCCATGTAATAGATTCTGTCGTATCAGACTGTCGAATGCAGTCGATAAAAAGATGGCTGCTGTAGATCTGCATTTCTTGGGCCTTCTCCAGGATTTATCGTGGATTTACCAGGTCTAAAGACGGCAAAATCTCTGCCGGAAGTCCATTGGCTCCAGCAGCTTTGTGTTTTTAAGCCGTTCAATTGCCGTGCTGATCTCATTTTGACTCGGTGATGGACAGTCTACCCCATCGTTGATGATTGGCGTGATTTCGTCACTCATGCTGTCTTTGGGAACGAGTAGAGGACGAAAGGATTCCCTTCATAGTTGCAGCACACTTTGAATGTCAGTGATTAGATTTCCGCCTGCTTTCCCTAAGGAATTACAGGTGGGGAACCTTGGTATAAAACCATTGCTTTTTACCTTTTTGGTAGAACTTTCAGCTCTATCCCTGTAATTTTCGATATCCAGGTTCTATATTTTCATCCATAGACGCCTTTTCAGCCTGAACGCCCCGTCACTGCACGCGTTGCTATTATCTGCAGTTTTGCCCTGTATGCAGCATCCTTTTCTTCAGAGATTTCTCGAGATTCCTCATCGTACCAAAGATTGTCTAAGCGTGGTTTTTCATAATCCAGTAGGTCGTTGCGGCAGTTGTTACAGAATTCGCAATATGCTGCCATTGGATGTCGGGAACATCAGAATTAGGGGGTTCGTTCAAAGTAATTGAGAGAAAGTGAGTTGGAGTAGGCATTGGCTATATCGGTGGTATGCAGCTGCATCCGTGTCGTTTGGTTGCTAGCATTTAAGCACTGCTTAATAGCGTGCGTACCTTTGCACCGCTCATCAAAATTACGCCCATAACGCTTGAGACATGCCTTTCATTAATTACCACGTGATCAGCTTGCTCTCTTGTATTTTGATCAGGGGATATCCAGATTGTCTTGTGAATATCTTAATGCGGGAATCTGGTTCCACGCACTACCATGTTTCTTGCCAACGCGAAGCTAACTAGTCTGAATTCGTTATTTCCCGACTGCTGATCCAGAGCACCTTCACTTCCTATTTTAGCATTAAAATCTCCCACAACATTTTCAATGTCATGTGTAGGGCAACGGTCATATATTTTCTACAGGCGCTCAAAGAATCATCTTTAATGTCCTCACCTTTGTCTTCCGTCGGGGCGTGTATACAAATCAGCGTTATGTAAAAATATTTCGCCTTGATGCGAATTGTGGCTATTCGGTCACTTACAGGGCTCAACCGCCAGACCACATGTCGAAGTCTCTTGCCGACTGTGAATCCACATCCAAATTCGTGTCTTTCTGCATGACAGCTAAAAAAGATGTCACAGTTCTTTAGTCGTGTACATCCCTGCCCCGTCCATCGCATTTCCTGTATGGCGGTGATGTTAGTCTTGTATTTGTCTAGTACATCCGCCAGTTGAATAGGGGCACCATCTTCGTAGAGATTTATAAAGTTTGCGGGGGTCGTCGACATTTGGGGGGGTTCTTGTTATTTCTTTTCTTCGTGTTTTCGTAATTAATGTTTTGTTTTAAAAGAGTGGCTTACACAGTACAATACATGATTTTGGGACTCAATTCTGAGAACTGCACGTGAAAGTAGACCCAAATAAAAGAAGTTCTGCATCATTCGTTTTGTCAAGCTACATGCCATTATAATTTAAAATCGATTTGGAGTAAGTAAGTATCGTATAGGAGAATTTGTCACGTTTTAGGCTCTTTTGTTTGATATAACTCAAGAACCACTAGTCCGATTTAGCTGGAACAAATTTAAAAAAAATTTAAGAAGAACAACTCTGTTCCTATATAACGTTTCCCTACATAAGCAACAGTTTCACTTTTTCATTCATCAAATGATTTTGAACTGGTTTTGTTTTGCAGCAGTTACAATAAATCTGTTATACTCCGTGGCGTATGATTTACGTGGAATATTACTTATGATAATCATACGCTATCATATAACAAAATAACATAACAGCCTAGTACATGACAAATTCTCCTATACGATACTTAATAACTTCAAATCGATATTAAATTATTATGGAATGTAACTTGGCAAAACGAACGATGCAAAACTTCTTCCTTTTGGGGCTACTGTCGCATGCAGTTCTTTGAATTGAGTCCCAAAATCATATGTTGTACTGAGTAAGCAAAAGTTTTTATTATGAAACTTACGATGTTTTCTGTATCTTTTTTAACCATAGTGATTTACGTTATTTTCGAATTTATTTCCAATAGTTAACCACTTCCCCCACTGTGCCTTGATTGACAATTCAATCGTCATCTTTCCTCTACATCCTCCCTCCCCCAGAAACCACAACCAAATCACAGGAAATCTATAAAATAATTATCGAACATTTAGTTGTCTTTATTGCACTATGGCTGGCGTTGACTTCTGTTACTCTTCTGTTTTTTTTTTCGACTATCTGTGAAGTCTTCTTTGTCAGCGCAACAATACAAAGGTGACAAATTTAAAGTGAATCTCTTTGTCTCACTACGACAATACCGCTGTAGAGAAATCCAGTCACAGTCATAAAATATAATTAGAAAAACAAAAACCAACGAATTTATTGTCAAACTTATTTTATATGATTTTTATGCAAATTTCAATCGCATACAGAGGGAGCTCCATACGATTTCGTTTATTTTATGAGACTTTTTTTTTACAATTTTATGGTTTTTACTGGGGTGCGCGCACAATCGAGTCATAATACACTGCTGCCGTTGCCGTCATCGCTGCTGCTGCCAAATAAGCCAATAAATTGTTTGAACTCAAACAGACATGTCAAAATATCTTTGTTTATTTGGGGCTATGAAAAATAAAGCCACAGAAAACAGTGATTTTGTTTCATTTTTTGTTGTTGTTGTTGGTAAGCACTAATAAGCCATGTGAACATGGCCCGCGCACAGCAGCAATGCGCACCCAAATAATAAAATTTATGGCCATTTATAGAGTGAGTGAGTTATCCATGGCAATTCCAGCAAGTAAGCGAGCGAACAACGACAACAACAGCAACAGCAACAATATTTGCCATATCTTTGGTCTAATATCATTTTCAGACTATATGTATTTTTTCGCTTCGTCCATTTTTCTTCTTCTTCGTTATCGTTGTGAACACTTTACGTAATTGGCTTATAATATTAACAGAAGCTGGGGGGTTGGGTAGCGGAGGGGAGCGATACCACGGCAACTTGTATGTTTGCGTTTTAATAGTTGAAATTTGGCAGGCTACTGCGCTATCAGTAGATATCGACTGTGTCCAAAAAGTCTTTGCATTTAATTTTATGGCATTTATCTCTTCAATGTCTATCATATCTTTGGAAATCAATAAATAACTCACCGTGAATATTTGCACAGATAAAATTTATTACGCAAGTTCGTCGGTCGTCAGTCCGTCCGTCTGCACGTCTGTTTTGTGTGATATTTCGTTTTTGTGAAAATTGTAATTTTCCAGTTCGATTTACTGTTGTATGCCACCACCAACACCACCACTACCTCCACCACCACCACCACAATTCGACATGCAAACCTTGTCTATATGTATGGGGGGAATCATTGGTGACTGCTGCTCAAACCTTAATCGCTAGTCAGCAGTTTGCCAACCAGTCGAGCTTTAAGTTAACATCATTTAGTGCATAAGCGGAGAGAAAAAAAAGAGTTGCACAAACACCACCACCACACTAAATTTAATAAGCCAAATAATAACAGCAATTTTAGCGCTTATTTAGTCAATATCTGTTTACAATTGCCGCCGTCACACTAAATTTGTTGAATTCATTCGAAAACATGCACAAAACATTGTGTGTTAGCGTTAAACTAACGCGCTCTAACAGTTGGCCGACTAATTGCTGATTTCTAAGCGTTTCAGTCGAACGCATAGAAAATAGTGATAATTCGTTAGGCAAACATAATAATTATGTAGACTTTATGAATTCCTTGTGGTTACATGATTCAACTGATGCTGATTATGTTGGTGATGTTAGGCATGAGAAGTTGTTCAAAGAGGGAGATTGCTTGAAGTGGAATGGATGGAATTTCATACTAAGGGGGGGTCGATTGTAGATCGCACAAAGCTTATAGCAAAAACGTTATCTACAGAATATTCTAAAGAAGTTGTGGCAAGAAAACATATATCTAAATGAAATTCTTAGCCTGAGCAAAACGACTTCAAATTTTGAGGTCATCTATATATATTAAGACGGGTCGATTTGTAGAGAGGCAAAAAATCGATCAATTGACGAGGAAAATCGTCTTCTAGGGATCAAAATAGGAAATTTTGGCCTGGGAACTATATTTCTAAAAGGTATTCTGATGTCCTGACTATTGACCCATAAGGTCAAAGTTTGAAAAATCCTACTTTTACCCATTGATCAATCCCCACTAACTTCAAAGGGCCGACCTACGTATGTCAGTGGCACACTCCCTTGAACCCCCTGGGGGATTCCCCATACAAACATATAGAAAAAATCATAAAATTATTTTATTTTAATTATATATTTTCAGGTGGTGGACGGCTTTCAGAAAATTGAGTTGAAAAATATGGACCCTGCACCAGAAAAAATTGGATTTTCTGTGTTGGTGATTTTTTGAAATGGGGTGTGCCAGTGGCGTGGGTGTGTGGACCCTCCATAGTTAGTGGGTGTTGGCACTCTAAATAGATCAAAGTGAAATTTTTCAAAATAAGTTTGGATATCATTAATCGTTTTAGAGGGCGTGACCCCGCCCATTTTACCCAATTTCTAAAAATGTGATATCTGGAAGATTATTTTGCCAATGGTCATGAAATTTAATTTCCTGCAAAGTTTCAAAACATTTAGTTGCGTCTTTCGAAAGTTATCGTGCGTGCCAGTCGGACAGCCAGACAGACGGACATGCCTCAAACGACTTAAAAAGTCATGAATCGAATTTGGTTACAAAGAAACCTACGTTCTAAAGTGACTCCTCCTATATGTTACAAATTTGGGTCATAGGGTGAGGGTATAAACAAGAGGTCATATCGGTTCAAGGGGTGTGGCCGCCGCCCATGCGACCCCAGTAACAAACATGCACTATCCGGCAAACTTTTACCCCGACCGATATGAAATTAGATATAGATGCAATTAAAAGCAATAACCGTGATCAGGAAATTCATTCGTGATCGTTTGAGATCAATAAAATAGAAGATAAGAAATTATAAATAATTCTTTAAAGCAGTCATAGGCATTTCATAGACTCGCGAGGTCGTCAATAATCTTTTTTTTTTTTAAGCAAAATATGGGCGGGATTATAAACGTAGGCGGCCACACCCATATCATTTTATGTATGGCTATGATATTAGGTGTTGATGCATTCAACAGCAATGTCCGTGATCAGGACACAAATGAACGAGATTTTGTTAGTAGTTCTGGCCCCACCTCGAGGATTCTATACTTAAATAAGCAACATCGGGAAGAGTATTGCAACGTTTATCTTGAAATTGATATTGATTCATTCGAGATCAATAAAAATGAAGAAAAAATATAAAAAAGAGTCCTTTAAAACAGTGGTAGGCATTCCATAGCCTCGCGAGGCCGATTGTTTCACACAGACACGATCTAAAAATCTCAAGTACTCGAAAGTACGATTGTCGGAAGTGATCAATATCATCACCTTTTATAATTCGACAGCGCTGCGACACAATATTGTTGTGTAAGTGCGCTCGGTTATGGTAACCACTGCTTGCACGAATTCAAAATGAACAAATGTTCGCCAAATTGTGTCTTGTTACTGCATCACCTTTTTCGATTTTTCGTGTCAAAATAACCGCTTGTAGCCAAACGCTAAGAAAGACAGTCATCGCAAGGTTTCACACTACCGATATAGCCAATGCCTATTCCAAACAACTGCATTCTATGACCTGCAACGAAAAACCATGATTAGATGGTACGATGAAAATGTCGCGTATATTCTGATGGTAACGCGTGCCTTGAGAGAACAAGACAAGGATATTACGAGAGGGACCAAACGCCTCTTCAAAGGAAAAAAACTTTAAGAATCAGTAGATTTGAGGTGATCGTGAACTTTATACTATACCCCCAAAACTTTAGAGGTCGGATAGGTCAGGATCGTTTTGGTACTCAGGAACGCAATAATGCGGGTACATTCGATAATTCAGGTTGGTACTAGCAACTCGGCAGCATACTGATGATTCGGGTTCGTCGGTAGTTACGATTAATATCTGCAGTTTGGGGATTCAGGTTTTGTCGGGTTTTCAGCACGTGATGATTGATGACTCGGGTTTATCGTTGGTTAAAGTTTATACCAGGAATACGTGGCCATCTTAGTGATTCGGGTTTTGTCGGGTATTCAGATTAATTTCAGCAATATATCGATGCTTCGACTTTCGTCGGTAAATCATCCACAAGTCACGAATGTGTCGATAAATCGCGTACTTCAGCAAATCAACTTTTGCAACTCGCGGTTGTATAGATGATTCGGCTTTCATCGGAAATCAGTTTGGTATCCGTAACTCAGTATCGGGTTGATAACTCATGTTCTTCAGCGAATCGACTTTTGCAACTCGTAGTTGTGCTGATTCCGAATTAGCGACCGAACTAATAATCGTACCCGACGGAGTATTAGTATCAAAATGCTACGGTGCTAATTTCTAATACAATGCAACAGGAACGAAGAGTATCTTCGTGTACCAGAACAAAATCTGTGCAACCGACGCGTCGGTATAACCAACCGGAGTTGAATTTAAAAAAACGAAGTCCGATTAAGCAGACCGAAGTCTGATTCAGCAAACAGAAGTCCGATTCAACAGACCGAGGTCCGATTTAACAGACCGAAGTCCGATCCAACAAACCGAAGTCCGATTCAACAGACCGTAGTCCGATTCAACAGACCGAAGTCCAATTTAACAGACCGTAGTCGAGTTAAACCAATGGAATTTGAGTTAAATCAACAAAAGTTGGTTCAACAGACCGATGTCCGATTCAGCAAATGAATATTTCTTTCGATAAATTATTGCCCTGAGAGGCAGAAGATATCGGGTACAGAGCAACTTTGTAATAAACTTCGCTGCGGTAGCAACCGACGTATAACCAAGCAAAATGCTCGATCATTAAAGTTAGTGGAGCTCTCGATGTAATGAGAATTATATCGCATCACACTGCATCGATTAACACTTTCCCTTGTGATGTCTTTTCCTTTTTTCCATTCTCCGTTCGTGGCGATTTCCGAACGTGTTGTTTGCGGCAGTCGTGTGATCGATGGTATTGAAGTTTGCCCTTGAAACAGTGTATGCAGATTGGATTGTTTTGTGGTATTCAAGAGTAAATGAGGCACGAGTATATGATTGGTGGTTAGAGGTTAAAAGGTCATGACGTATATGACCTACTGTGTCATGATAGTTAAAACACTCCACCATCATAAGAGTGACATGAGTTTGAAAACTGTCACAGCTATCTACAGTTCTTTGAACCTCGATGTTGCAGACAACAACTTTCGAGTAGTCGATATAATCAGCAAAAGTTTAGTTTTTTTAAGGAAACGTCGTTGTGTAACTCTACAACAATGGTAGGCATAACCGTACGCACACATACAACAATATGTTGTGCAAATATTATGCCATCCCAGCAATCGTTGAGCAGTATTTGTCTGTCTGTATTTGTGTTTGTGTTAGTGTCTAATACGAAACAAGCATGTGAGGTAATGCTTTCATAACACTCAAGCAGAGACTGATTGATTTGAATCAATCAAAAGTTTTGAGTACGGGTGAACTGTCTATCGTGTATGTGTGAAAAAAAACTATTACAACGACCTCGCGAGGCTACGGGATGCTTATCACTGGTCTAAAACTACACAACGAGATATAGGGACAGTTATTGCATATCTTTGATGAAATATCTTAAGATCTGTTCATATTTGATTAAATTTAATTATATCTATACATTTTTACAGGGGCTATCGAAGTATTTCACAGTACTTTAACTTTGAATATCCAAATTCAATACCCGTCGGCACCGTCTGGAAAGATTTCTAATTTAAGTAGCGCCACATGGTGGGTTATGTAAAATTTATAAAAAAAAATATTTCCCTTTACACTTCACTTAACACGAGTTATATTTTAGATTCACAACAAACGGCACCTACTTGTTTATAGACGAATACGAACATCAGCTTTTTGAGAAGCTTTTACTAGACATGACTCGACACGTATACTTGCTGTCGACAACATCGAGTGGGCCGGCATTGAATGAAATGTAAATGACTGGAGCCGGGAATCGAACCACGGATATTCCAATGGCAGTGCCTGCAACTTTACCAAATTAATCATATATAGGCTCGTTGTATCTATGTTTGCTATGTGCGTATGAGGTCCACACTTCGAATTTGATGTACAAAGTGAAAATTTTAGAAAATCCATTAAAAAATATAACTCGTAGAAAACAGAAAGAGGCATAAAAATTCAGTAATCAGGAATGTTATTCTTAATCAAACATATAGTTATACCTAAAAGCAATGAAAGAAATGTCTAAGTAGACCAAGTGGATGTCCAACTCCGTTATTCAAGTTTCCTTTATAATTTCCTGAAAAAAACTGAATAAGGAGAAAATAAAACATTGGACTTCTCTACAGAACTTAATGTTTTTCACTACCATACACACAAGAGTACTTCCATTACAACCACTTAATATTTCATAGAATTAAGAAATAATTATCTCTCCATCATTTATGGCTCTTCAGTAAATTGATATTCACTTTAAGCACTTCAATATCTTGACTGCATCTTTGTGAAATCATTTACATCAGAGAAAATATTTTTAGACAAGCAAATTTTAATGATGGCAAAATTACTTTACATGTACATAGATTTTACGTACGAAACAATGCAATCTATGACGGTGGCCAAAGTGGCGGCTGCTGTTTTTAAATAAGTTGTCGGTTGCATTCAACGCCACTGACAGTTGTAAAAGCGGCACCGACACCGACACTGGCAGCCATTGCAGTCATAGTGTTGAATAAATTTTCGCAACTCGTATGTATGTACTACAACATTGTAAACACATAGAGGAGTAAAGTGTGTGTCCGTCTGTCTATCTGTCTGTCTGTCTAAAAATGGCAAACAACAAAATTAAACAAAACTGCGAAAAACTGTGTATTTGTTTAGGAAAAGTGTAAATATTGTTGTAAAGTGCAACAACATCAAACTGTTGCAAGTTGAACAAAAGTACCTACACACTCTAACTATGGGTGAAACTATTTTGACCCAGATTTATGAGCAACCAACAACCAACAGGGGGAAAAATACATGTGGGCATTATACATGTCTATACAAATATGAAGGAAGGTTTGGACAAAAGTTTGTGAAGACAACATAAAAGTGTTAATATGTAAGGGGTGTTAATTGTATAAACTTTAGCCACAGTCCTCGTGAATTTATGTACTGTATTTAAAATTGTATGCAGATCGTTTAAGACAAATTCCGTCCCTCCGCCGCCAGCGAAACTGTTAATATTTGTGTGGTCTTTGTGTGTGTGTGTGAGGCTTAACAAAGGTATTAAAATGCAATTTTTCTTTGGGCCATGTCATATTTAAGAGTGTTAATGAAGTGATTTTATGCAAAATTTTCAACAAAAATGCATATGCACACACAGACACACACGTATGTACAACATTTTCATTTATGAGTAAATATTTAGAGACATTTTTTTCTTAATTGGATTTACTTGGACTCTCCCTTGGAATGTGTGTGTGTGTGGTGTACAGGTACAGGGCTTTCAAAAGTTTGGTACAATGGGAAATTTTCAATTGCAATAGGGAAGATGTAAGTAACGTGAGGCTAACCATCATTGGAGGAATTCACATATCACGTATGCCTACACCCACTGCAAAAGAAATTTTTGATTTGTTAGGGTTTAATCCACTTTTTGTAAAAAAAAAACCAGTAAGAAAGTTTAAGTCGGAAAAACCGACTAAGATATACCCTCACCATCAGCAAACGTAACATTTTCTTGTATATTGATGTTATTAATTGATTTCTTAAGTGGGCGGAGTGGTACATTTGCCTGGGAGGTTCCAGAAAGGGCGTGGTTAGACTTTCAATTTGACTCCAAAACTTTATCCTGCTTGAGCTTTGCTAATACAGAATTTGGACACGATCGCGTTGAATTTATTAATAATATTAATCGATTTATAAAGTGGGCGGTACCAGATGGGGCGTGGCTAGACTTCCAGGTTTTCTCCAAAACTGTTATAGTTTTACTAAATGTATAACTCGGGAACGATTGCGTTGAATGTATTGATATTATAACTTGATTTGTAAGGTGAGCAGTTGTATGGGATGTATTTGTATGCATTTGTATGGGATGTACCAAAAGGGGCGTGGCAAGGCTTCCAATTTTTTTCATCAAAACTTTATATTGTTGTAGCTTAACAAAATACAGAATTTGGGAACGATCGTGTCAAACGTATTGGTATTATTACTCCATTTCTAAATTGGGAGGAGTGGTACATTTGTATGGGAGGTACCAAAAGGGGTGTGTCTAGACTTCCAGTTATTTCTCTAAAACTTATTCCTGCTTTAGCCTTAGTAAATACAGAATTGGGATACGATCGCGTTTGGTTTTATAAAGTGAGCGGAATTCTACATTTGTATGGGAGGTACCATAAGGGGCGGGCTAGACTTTTTTCTGCAAAACTTTATCTTGTTATAGCTTTACTAAATACAGAATTTAGTCACGATCGTGTTGGGCCTATAAATAATATTAATCGATTTCTAAAGTGGTCGGTACAAGATGGGTATGGGACGTACCAGATGGGGTGTGGCTAGACTTCCAGTTTTTTTCTCCAAAACTCTATCCTGCTATAGTTATACTAAATAAAGAATTTGGGTACAATCCAATTGGGTATGACTCAATCTATAAAGTGGGCGGAAAGGTACATTTGTATGGGAGGTACCAGAAGGAGCGTGGCTAGACTTCCAATTTTTTTTCCTGTTATAGCTTTACTAAATATAGAATTTGGGTACGATCCCGTTGGACGTATTGATACTATTACCCGATTTTTAAAGTGGGCAGAATGATGTATTTGTATGGGAGGTACCAGAAGGGGTCATATCAAATAATATATACCCTCCTACGCGTAGGGTTAGGGTATAAAAATTAGTTTTGATATAGTTTTTTTTTAAGTTTCCCACAAGATTTTATCAGGCCACAGTAAAATTAGGAAAACACAGTACAACATTTTTCAGCTCATTGATTTGGGACTTAATTCTGAGAACTACACGTGAGAGTAGCCCGAAAAAAAAGAGCTTAAAAAGTGAAAAATTCCCCTATACGATACTTCCTAACTTCAAATCGATATTAAAATATTATGGCATGTAACTTGACAAAACGAATGATGCAGAACTGCTTCTTTTTGAAATCCAACAGTGATAAAAATATTAATTGAATACAATGAATATGGTTATTTTATTTACTAATGTTCAAACAATAAAAAACTAATTTTTAGTCACTACAATTACAACAATTTGCCTAACGACAACGCATATACCCCCCTCCCCCACCCCCCAATCAGTGTGTTGCTTTTTCCCATTCCGGTTCATTCATCTCCAGCTGTGACCAATAAAAGTTGTAGGCTTGGCCTGCACAACACAATGCCATCGAGTAAGTTTAGTTTTCTGCAAATAATATAGGCAATGTTTAATTGCCCACAACTAAGAGAAAATGCTCAATTTAGGCTTTTAACCTTTTGCTTAGTACCGTAATATTCAGATGGTGATGGCTATAGTACAATGACAATAACTTTCACCTTCGGGTGTGTGTGTGTATGTTTGGGTGTAAGACAGCTCACCACAAAAGGCAGACAAAAAATTTAGCGACAGCACTCCCACTTGTGACTGCAGTGTGATATATAGTTAGGGGGAAGGGAGGTTACTTTCATATAATAGGCAATGTAGGAAGAAATCCATAGATGTCATAGTATGAAGTTGACTTGATTTAAGTAACAAATGATCATAAATTTGTCACATTGACATATTGCGAAGGGAGTTTAAGAGAGAGTGTGAGTATGTGTGTATTTGATTGTGTTTATGATTATTTTGTGGTTGTGTTTATTAATTGTGTTTTTTTGTGTGTGTGCAATTGATGGAGTATAAATACAAACGGTTATGACTTCCGTGAGTGGCAACTAATTTGAATAAATCATTATTTGACACTTTGTATAAAGTAAACAATATTATTGAGACTATTTCAATTTACGTTTAAGATTTTATAGATTTTTGTCATCACGATTTGTTCATGTAACAATATTAGATGTGATGTGTAAAAGCCATTAAAACTCACCTTATGAAGTTGTCATAATATAGAAGTAAGTGGTTAAGTGCAATTACCTGTAAATAGAAAAAGAACACAAAGTAATGATTTAGTAATCATTTAGGAAAATCATCTATACAAATACAATAAATAATCGATTTTACAGAAAATTGAATAATAACAAAATAAAAAAATAAGATAAATCCAGCGATTTTGAGGCAAAAAACAGATAGACACGTTATCTATATATATATATATATACATATTTATGTCGTTGGAAAGATCTAAAATTCTTCGTTGCAAAATCGTTAAAAAAACAAAACTCGTTTAAGAATCATAAGCTTAAACGTGAGGCAAGCAACGAACATTCGTTTTTTTAAGACGTAAGCCCCAATTTTCAGTGTGTTGGGGAACTTTGGTAACTGTATAGATACATGTTGTATTCGACCAGACCTACAACATGCACAAGGTCACTTCCCAAATTCCGATTGAATGTAGTATGGTGTAGTTGTTGTTCTTATAAGTTTTTCATTAAAGAAATTTTTCGAAATTATATGTTTATTATGTTGTCAATATTGCATAGATAATTTGAAAGACTTCTGATTTAGAAATCTCGACAATCATAGGCCAATGTACGGCTCTAAGTACTCCTCTTCTGTAACTAAAGTAAATGTTTTTATGAAGTTTTCACTGAACGAAAGTCTTGTTGGTGATCGACAACAATAATTGCAAAATCTTGTTTGGTATGCGATATAAACTCAAACTATGTGTGACATAAAATGTTAATGCAGTCCCCTCAAGCATTGAGAATTAATAATAATAATAAGACAATTCTGATGGTAGGCGACCAATGTGCAATGTGGATATCGGTACAGTGGAAGCAAATGCGAGAAGGCGTAGCGGGGGTGAAATAAATCAATATCAAACAATAGCATTTGACCTCAGTAACGAAACTCTTATTTAGACCACTTCGTCAAAAATTTTGTTTATATATGTTTGAATTCATGTCTTTGGAGACCTACCCATGAATGAGGTATGGGATAGCTTCTCGCGTTGTTGCGAGTTAACACGTTTTCTTTTTCAGATTCACAACAAACGGAACCTACTTATTAATCGACGAATGCTGTTTGAAAAGCTTTTACTAGCCATGCCGATTACCTCGACACTTATACTGCGAAATTGCTGTCGACAATATCGAGGGGGCCAGCAATAAAGAAAAATGTATATGACTGCAGTCAGGAATCGAACCGCGAATCTCACGCATTGTAATCGCCTGTTCTAACCACTATGCCTCGGCCGGTCCCATTGATGCACGGCTAATAAGAAAAGTGAAATATTTTGCAGTTGCCATGGAGAAAAGACACGAATTTGGATTTGGATTCATAGTCGACAAGAGACTATGACATATGGAATCACGGTATAAACCTGTAATGGACCGTATAATAACTATTTTACATCGCGCTGATTTATGTACTAACCTCGAAGGAACAAAAAGACAATGACACTAAAGATTTGTTCTATGAACGCTTGGAGAAAATATTTGACAGCTTCCCTAGACATGAAAAGTTTTTCTAGTAGATTTTAATGCTAAATTAGGAAGCAAAGATGCTCTTGTTTCAGCTGTTGGAAAATTCAGTCTGCACAACAATACTTTCCATAACGGAACCAGACCTGTTAGCTTCGCATCGGCAAGTAACATGGTAGTGAGTGGAACCAGATTCCCGCATAAAGATATCAACAAGGCAACCTCGATATCTCCCGTTTAAAATACAAGATATCAGATTGATCATGTGGATGCGTGTGATGCGCGGTGATGGAAATATTGACTCGGACCACCACCTAGTTGCATCCAAGGTACGCACACGATTAAGTAGTGCTAAAAACACTCGTAATCAAACGCAAAGGAAGCTAGATATCACAAAGCTGCATACCACCGAGATAGCCAATGCCTACTCCAACCACCTCTCTCAACTACTCCGAACAAATCCCCCTAGTTCTGATGTTCCCGACACACAGTGGCAGCATATTGCGAATTCTATGACCACTGCCGCAACGACCGTACTGGGTTATGAAAAACCACGCTCAGACAAGCCCTGGTACGATGATGAATGTCACGAAATGTCTGAGGAAATGGATGCTGCATACATACGGACTGTTAAAATGAGAAAAGGAGGAAAATGAAAAGCTTCTTCCGGTAGAAAAAGCGCCTATGGTAGAAAAGAGAGAGCCAGCATATCGATGCTTACATAGATGGAAGTGAAGCCCGAAAATTCTACAAAAAGGAAAAAAAGCAAGGGCTTTGGAACAGGGAACCCCCACCTGTAAGGAGAAGAGATGGATATCTGGTCACGGACGCGCTGATTGTGCTGCAAATATGGAGGGAACACTTTCGTACTCTGCTCGTTCCTGAAGGCAGCATAAGTGACGAAATCACGCCACATGGAGTAGATTAGTAGATTATCCACCACATAGCTAACACGAGGTCAATTGCACGGCTTAAAACCATTAAAACTGAGGGAGCCAATAGACTCCAGGCAGAGATTTTTAAGGCCGGCGGCGAGGTGCTAGTAATGTACATGCGCCCAATCATAAACACGATTTGGATAAGGATATGCATGCCCGATGATTGGAATCTGAGTGATAAGCCTTTTACCCTTCGCAAATAAGGCACTGTCTAGTGTGTTATGTTGAAGACTACTGTCCATCTTTAGCTACATGATAGGACCTTATCAATGTGGCTTAAGATCTAGTAAATTCACGACCGACCAGATATTCACACTACGACAAATCCTGCAGAAGACCCGAGAAATGCAGATCGACACCTACCACCTATAACAAAGCTGCAATCGACGGTCCGATACGACAGAAATTATTAGTTCCTATGGCTGAGTTTGATATCCCCGCGAATGTGATACGACTTTAAGATGACACAGAGAAAGACACTAATAGAGACATTTTCTACCAACCGAGACTTTTGATAGGGCGATAGTCTGTCATGAGATATCTTAAACATCACAATGAATATTATCATGCAGAAGGCTCCAGTACTGGTACCATCTTTAATAAAAGTCACATGCTGCTCGTGTATGCTGATGATATAGATATCATTGGCCGAGGACTGCGGAATGTTACTATGACCTTTTCAAGCATTGAGAAACGGACGACAAAAGTGGGTCTGGTCAACCAACAAATGGTATAATCATTTGTGACACTGCATGAACGTTGACAACTATAACTTTGAAGTGTTAGATGAATTTGTCTACCTTGGCTACGCCCGTATGTAAAAATAATAGTGTCAGCCTGGAAATCAAGAGACGACTCCTACTATGCGCTAAGCAAGCGATTTAATGATAAAGCCCTCTCTCGATGAACAAAGATCCAACTCTGCCAGACACTGATCCTACCTATCTTGCTCTACAACGCAGAATCATAGAAAATAACACAATCTATTCTGGGAGTCTTCGAGAGAAAACCACTTCGTCGAAAGAACCGTGAGCTGGATGAGCTGTGTAACGACATCGACGTAGCCAAGCGTGTTCAAATAAATCGAATGCGCTAGATTGGAAAAGTTGTACGAATGTATGAAAATGTTCCAGATCGAAAAGTTTACGACAATAAACTAGATGGGGGCGCAGGATGGGGGGACAAAAATTTTGTTGGATGGACCAGGTGATAGTGATGTGACGAACTATCTACGGAGAGCCAAAGACCGAATTTATTTCTTTGTGCCAAAATCTGTATTTATAAAGTAGAATTTGTTTGCAATTGTTTAAGAAGATGCAAAAAAACACAACATTTTAAATATATTTATATGATAATTACATATAAGCAATATCCACTGTATTATTTGGTGGGGTGAAATATTGCGATCAGATACCTTAATTTAATTAATGAACTGTCGTTAAGTGAAAACATTTTATTAATGTAAATTATTACAATATTTATTGCTAACAAACACGGATATTTTTCGTTACACTCTGTTGGTTTCTTAACAACAACAAAATAACAATACAAGTATTAACACGAACAATACAATGAGTAATTTTACATTTAGCAAACCACCTTTATTATTGTTTGCATTTTGTCATAATAAATGTGACTCCCCAAATATTTTGTCAGTTTTTTTTGTTTTGTTTTGTGTTAATAACCATAATGACGTTAACTGACATTCATATAGAATGTTTATATGCAATTTGAAAAGGAAAAAAGTGTCAAAAATAATAATTTGCTTTAAACGGAAAGAGACAATTGAAATCACCAAAACAAAAATAAATAAAAATAAACAATATTAAACAGAACTCTAGATGTTTTTTAAAACGTATTGGAAGAGCTAAAAAAACAGTATATTTTTTGTATTTTGAATTAACGTGACAACATGCAAATATATATTGTGTTGAATAAATTGTTATCACGTCGACAATGGAGACAAAAATAAGACAGCGGAATGGTGTATAACGATAGGAGGATAGTGTGATAATAACCTGCGGGCTGATAGTGTTATTGTGATGTTGACGTGAAAACGGCTTCTACTCTTTCATATGTTCTGCTTTGTTGCCGCAATTTTCAGTTACACAGTATAATTAAGTCTAAGAACTGCACGTGAAAGTAGCCCCAAAAAAAAGGAGTTCTGCATCATTCCTTTTGTCAAGTTACATGTCATAATAATTTAATATTGGCATGTAACTTGACAAAGTAATTTAATATTGGCATGTAACTTGACAAAACGCATGATGCAGAACTTCTTTTTTTTTGGGCTACTTTCACGTGCAGTTCTCAGAATTGAGTCCTAACTAAACGTTGATATAAAATGTCAAATAAATATTATATTTATTTAGTTTATATTATATTATATGTTTATTGAATTAAATAATTTGGTCGCATACTAAATATATTTTTTGGTTTTATTTTAATTAATATGCGGCGATTCGCGTGTTGAATTTTAGTTTGCACTATGGAGTTTTGTTACTCTTGTCTATTTTATTAAAATCATACATTTTGCTAATTTGTTTTTTTTGTTCGTCGCCTACGAATATATCTAAAAGGAAATGACCAATCTGTTGTACAAAATGTTATAATTAATATTAATAATCATATTTCAAATTTTGAATTATAAGCAGAAATTTGATGAGTGATGTCAACTTAACAACAGGGATTGAATGGGAATTTGGACATAAAATGGGAATATCCACATAATAACTATATTAATTGATATTCATTAGGTATTCAGTTAATCAGCCTATAAATGTGACACCAATGGACTGTGATTTATTAATAAAGGTGAATCGGACACTAAGATGTGATTAAAATCTTAAATAAGACAATTACTGCTAGAGAAGTATTTAGATAGGGAATTAAAAAAAGCATAACACTCTATTTGAGCAGCGAATTGTTATTGTATGTGCTATAGAAAGAAGCTGTTCAGTTGGAAAGTGAAACTGTTGCTTCTGTAGGGAAACGTTATATGAAGAGATTGGAGAAATTGTAATTCTTTATTTTTTTTAAATTTGTTTCAGCTAAATGGTTTTCCAGTTATGTCAAACAGGAAAGCCTAAAACGTGAGAAATTCCCCTATACGATACTTACTAACTTCAAATCGATATTAAATGATTATGGCATGTAACTTGACAAAACGAATGATGCAAAACTTCTTCATTTTGGGACTACTTTCACGTGCAGTTTTCAGAATTGAGTTATATAACATTATTTGAGGAAATTGGTTTTTTTATTTCTTACCAGAAATCAAACACGATACAATCCAATAGTTAACATTTTGCAATAGAATGTCGTCAATTACCACAACAGACAACTCAGCGATCATTGCATCTTTAACAAATAAAAGTAATATTTTAAAACCTCTTTCCCTTCGAATATAAAAAATCTCATTCATACTTCTATACTAACTATGTAAAAGTTAATAACCTCCCATTTTCTACACCCATTTATATGTGCTCAACTATTTACTCCCTTGCTAAACATTTACAAATGCAAACCTTGCAAATTATTTACAAATGACGTTATGTAAATTGGTTTATCGGTTAACGCAACATCAAGCACCGAGCGATCGAAATTTACGATTTTCGGTCGGTCGGTTGGTTGTTGGCTACATTTCACCTCTTGCAGTCATTTGGGTTAACAAGAAAAATACTCTGTTAAGAGATTGTACAATAAATGTGAGATCGAACGAGACTTGCATTGCATTACGTGCTGTTGCCGTCGCGATACTACTTAACAAATATCCAAATATTTATCAGCTCTCCAGTCTACCATATCGTCCCTGTGGCCACCGCTTATCACCCTCAACCCGGGCGCTAGTTTGGTTGACGCGCAGCCACCGCGCTTGCACACGGTGTTTAAGTTTTAAGTATCGTTTCTGTTATCCGAAATGAAAGAGACAAAGTTGACATTTTAACAAATTACTGCGATTAGTTATTGTAAATGTTGCACTTTGTTGTCGTTTCGTGGTGGCGACGATATTTGTGGAATAGAGACCAACATTGGTGGTAAGCAGGAAGGGAGTGGGTAAAGTGACTGCTATGCAATTTGGTGTCAGTGTCAATGTATACTGTTAGTTGTATACAAATGTTGCTGGGCTAACAGAAACAAATTACGGTGTTTAGTTACGCAATAGCGCATGTGCATATATTAGGTGCGATGTAGAAAAGGTTTGGACGATAGAGTTGGTGTCATTTTGGAATGATGGGAAACTTCATTAATTAAAATTAAAATTAAAATTAAAATTAAAATTAAAATTAAAATTAAAATTAAAATTAAAATTAAAATTAAAATTAAAATTAAAATTAAAATTAAAATTAAAATAAAAATTAAAATTCAAATTAAAATTCAAATTAAAATTAAAATTAAAATTAAAATTAAAATTAAAATTAAAATTAAAATTAAAATTAAAATTAAAATTAAAATTAAAATTAAAATTAAAATTAAAATTAAAATTAAAATTAAAATTAAAATTAAAATTAAAATTAAAATTAAAATTAAAATTAAAATTAAAATTAAAATTAAAATTAAAATTAAAATTAAAATTAAAATTAAAATTAAAATTAAAATTAAAATTAAAATTAAAATTAAAATTAAAATTAAAATTAAAATTAAAATTAAAATTAAAATTAAAATTAAAATTAAAATTAAAATTAAAATTAAAATTAAAATTAAAATTAAAATTAAAATTAAAATTAAAATTAAAATTAAAATTAAAATTAAAATTAAAATTAAAATTAAAATTAAAATTAAAATTAAAATTAAAATTAAAATTAAAATTAAAATTAAAATTAAAATTAAAATTAAAATTAAAATTAAAATTAAAATTAAAATTAAAATTAAAATTAAAATTAAAATTAAAATTAAAATTAAAATTAAAATTAAAATTAAAATTAAAATTAAAATTAAAATTAAAATTAAAATTAAAATTAAAATTAAAATTAAAATTAAAATTAAAATTAAAATTAAAATTAAAATTAAAATTAAAATTAAAATTAAAATTAAAATTAAAATTAAAATTAAAATTAAAATTAAAATTAAAATTAAAATTAAAATTAAAATTAAAATTAAAATTAAAATTAAAATTAAAATTAAAATTAAAATTAAAATTAAAATTAAAATTAAAATTAAAATTAAAATTAAAATTAAAATTAAAATTAAAATTAAAATTAAAATTAAAATTAAAATTAAAATTAAAATTAAAATTAAAATTAAAATTAAAATTAAAATTAAAATTAAAATTAAAATTAAAATTAAAATTAAAATTAAAATTAAAATTAAAATTAAAATTAAAATTAAAATTAAAATTAAAATTAAAATTAAAATTAAAATTAAAATTAAAATTAAAATTAAAATTAAAATTAAAATTAAAATTAAAATTAAAATTAAAATTAAAATTAAAATTAAAATTAAAATTAAAATTAAAATTAAAATTAAAATTAAAATTAAAATTAAAATTAAAATTAAAATTAAAATTAAAATTAAAATTAAAATTAAAATTAAAATTAAAATTAAAATTAAAATTAAAATTAAAATTAAAATTAAAATTAAAATTAAAATTAAAATTAAAATTAAAATTAAAATTAAAATTAAAATTAAAATTAAAATTAAAATTAAAATTAAAATTAAAATTAAAATTAAAATTAAAATTAAAATTAAAATTAAAATTAAAATTAAAATTAAAATTAAAATTAAAATTAAAATTAAAATTAAAATTAAAATTAAAATTAAAATTAAAATTAAAATTAAAATTAAAATTAAAATTAAAATTAAAATTAAAATTAAAATTAAAATTAAAATTAAAATTAAAATTAAAATTAAAATTAAAATTAAAATTAAAATTAAAATTAAAATTAAAATTAAAATTAAAATTAAAATTAAAATTAAAATTAAAATTAAAATTAAAATTAAAATTAAAATTAAAATTAAAATTAAAATTAAAATTAAAATTAAAATTAAAATTAAAATTAAAATTAAAATTAAAATTAAAATTAAAATTAAAATTAAAATTAAAATTAAAATTAAAATTAAAATTTAAATTAAAATTAAAATTAAAATTAAAATTAAAATTAAAATTAAAATTAAAATTAAAATTAAAATTAAAATTAAAATTAAAATTAAAATTAAAATTAAAATTAAAATTAAAATTAAAATTAAAATTAAAATTAAAATTAAAATTAAAATTAAAATTAAAATTAAAATTAAAATTAAAATTAAAATTAAAATTAAAATTAAAATTAAAATTAAAATTAAAATTAAAATTAAAATTAATATTTTTAATATTTTTAATATTTTTAATATTTTTAATATTTTTAATATTTTTAATATTTTTAATATTTTTAATATTTTTAATATTTTTAATATTTTTAATATTTTATTATATTTCTATAGTTCGGTTTAAGATCTATACTATTGGTAATTGGTGATTATTACCAATAGGTTTTTGTTCAAGAGTTGTGAAATGTATTATGAGACAGCGGGTAAGGCGTATAACGTTATTTCGGCATTCACCACAATGCCTCGTCAGCGCCCTTTGCTGCGACTTCTCCACTATCATCACAAACCTTAAGGGAAGAAAGTTACTCAATTTAAATGAGAAACTCTGCCCACCGGTGCGAAGATAGTATCCTCAAAGCACACAACAAGTCAACATAAAACATTCACACAATATAATATAATAATATAATATAATTCTCACAGATCGACTAATAACAAAATCAAGAGCATTTTTAATATTTTTAATATTTTTAATATTTTTAATATTTTTAATATTTTTAATATTTTTAATATTTTTAATATTTTTAATATTTTTAATATTTTTAATATTTTTAATATTTTTAATATTTTTAATATTTTTAATATTTTTAATATTTTTAATATTTTTAATATTTTTAATATTTTTAATATTTTTAATATTTTTAATATTTTTAATATTTTTAATATTTTTAATATTTTTAATATTTTTAATATTTTTAATATTTTTAATATTTTTAATATTATTAGTATTTTTAATATTTTTGATATTTTTCATATTTTTAATATTTTTAATATTTTTAATATTTTGAATATTTTTAATATTTTTAATTTTTTATATTTTTTATATTTTTTATATTTTTAATATGTAGTTTTAAAAGCATTTGTTTTTGGTAAAATATATAAAACCTTATCACTTTTTCACTTACCCACCCTTTATCAAACAGTTTATCTATTACACTAGCACACAGTATCTGGCTAACCGCCTGTCAGCTATTCTCCTGACAACTTGCCTCTGTCCTTCCCTCCAACTAACGCCCTAACAACTAACACGGCTCACATGCCGGCTTTTCGTCCGTTATCGTCGGGTTTACATTTTCGGTCATATTTATTCTCTTGTTTTGTAAGACGATTAATTTAATTAAAACGGCAGCTAACACGTGGATTGCCATTGTAATTAATGACACCGTGTTAAAGTTATTCATTCGTTTCGCTCACATCGCCCAAAACAACAACAAACAAAAAACGAGAATGCTGTGAAACGCAATGGTAAACATGAACGGCTAGAGTGTGGGGGCGTTACGCCTGTAATTCTTTGCCTTGGCTCAGTGTTAATAAAATATTGTAATAAGTGGTAACTTATTAAAGGTTTTGTTTGTTATTTGATTATTAATTTAAACTCTGGACCGAAATAAGACAAACAAGTCAGTATACGGTCTCAGAGTAGTATTAGCCTCTAAAGTCCGCGAAGGTCTGTTAGAGTCTTAATACTGTTTAGATTTGAAAAGCCTTTTTGACTGAAAGACGGGGAGTTAAGTTTTAAATAACTTTATTAACCGCTGTCTAAGCGAAGACTGATACATTTATTGCAAAAGTTTGAGCTTAGGCGCGACCAAGTAAAATCCTTAAAGTCGTCTAGTATGGAAGTAAAATACAGAATTGAAACATTTACAATTTGAAACGAAACATTTACATTAGAGCTACAAACTATCAGGTACTCGATTAAGCATTAAGAAACTTTTGAATTATTAAAAATAGTTAAAATGATAATTGTTATATTAATCATAAACAACAGCCGCTACAATATATATTTTTATTTATTGTTGCCTGTTGTTTGTTGTTAGTTGTTTGTTTGCTATACAATCGATCGTGTTACATTGTTAATCGCTTCCTATTAACAACAACACAATTTCAAGTTTTTGCTATAAATATCTGTTAAAGAGAATATATTTTAGTGGGAGATTTATACGTCCAATAGCAAGATTAATTGGTGTTATTTAGTGGTTAAGGCAACTGTTTGAACGTTATCTACCTTTGCATTATTTTTTAAAAAAAAAATTTCGAAAAAAGGATTTGCTGAATATTTTGAATTTATATACAAACAAAATGTATCCCGTAACTACATCATGGTCCATAAGAGCGATTTTATACAATATTTTTAACTATTCTAATATTTCAATTTGTATTTTGAAAATATAATTACTACATAATAAAGCAAACTGATTCATACTCTTGCAGTGAATATCGTACCCATTATAGATGAATCTTTAATGTTCTCCTTTGCCTTTACAAATAAATGCTAAATTCCTTAATACATTTTGAATTCCATAAAGCAAATCCCCTTAACATCAATTCAATGCTATCGCCCATAAATAAACTCAACACAAAAGTGTCAATAGGACAGCCGACCAGAAAAAAAACAGACAAACAAACACCAGGCAACGACTCCACAAGACCTCACGCTGCCGCCCGAGGGGGAATTCATAAAAACTTTTCAACATGACATTGAGGATTTTCGTTCTTCATTGTGTGTTGATATATTTCGTGATCGTACGTAATTATCTCAACACCAGATTTATAAAGCCAACTAAAGACGACAACGGCAGCAATGGACACGGCGCACGGAGCAGTTAAAAGGCTCCCAAGACCGCCACTCTACAATTCAATCAGAGTAGACAGCCACAGCGGCAGGGGCGGCAGACTCACACAAGGCAAAAGCAAGCGGCTCGTTATGGCCGGCAAGTATGGATTACAATTCGAAAATTTATTTATGTTTTTGTCAACGTTCAAAACAAGTCATTAAACATTGCTGGACGGAGCCAAAAAGGCAGTAGTCCTTGTAAAAAGGCACTGGAACACTGACAACAACATAAAAACTAAGCGGGCCAGGCCAGGCCAAGCAGAAGGACGGACGCCTGTGCACGGATGTACAAATGGCTGGACTGCCATTGGTGAGGATCCAGTTCGTCACAAGAGTTACACGCACATGGTTGTACGATGCAATCGCTGGAGTTCATCTTCTTCGCTCCGCTCGTTCGTTCGTTTGTACGTACGTTATCCTCAAATACAATTTATGTTAAACGTACAAATTGTCAATGAAATGTACGAAAGTAGTTCGTGGCAACAACTCAACGATGATATTGAAAAAAAAACAACAACAGCAAAATAGGAAGGTTGGACAAACATAACAACATTTTAAAAAACAATAAAGATGCACTCTAGAGAGCAGCAGGAACAGTGACTAAGCTATAAAGAGTAAGAGAGTAATTTAGTAAGTGCAAAATATTACAAATGCAAAAATAATAAAAATAAATTTATAAAAATATTTTAAATAAAAAAAATATTACTGATATGTAAAATTTTGAAAATATTAAAAAAACAGATATATTAAAAAAATAAAATATTTAAATATTAAAAATATTAAAAATATTGAAAATATTGAAATTATTAAAAATATTGAAAATATTAAAAATATTAAATTAAAAATATTAAAAATATTAAAAATATTATAAATATATTTTTGATTGTTGACCTCTTAATTATAATATTGGGATTTGGTTCGGCTAAGGGTCTGAATTTAAAGACAATTTTTATGTTGTACTTTTATTCCATTTATTTATTTCCGATATTTCGACTAACATCGTTAGTCATCATCAGGGTTATCTATTATTCACAAAGATACAAAAATATTACAAATTAACACATAAATAAACATATTTTTACATTGACAGAAATTCTTACAAAAATCGGCAGCTACAATGATACTGTCTTGAGTCAGCTTCTGTAAACTACTAGCTATTTGGTCGTCTGTACTTGTCAATAAGATGTCTATACATCTGAGAGCAATTTGATGTATCGCTCTTATAATTTAGTCTCTGGTCCAACGATGTATCAATTATGTGCAGCATTTCTAAAGTATATCTCTGGGCGTAATTCCTCTCTTCCACAAGTATCTCTACGGCAAAAAACTGCTCTTGCAGCCCACAGTACTCCAACAGGACATATACCAAATTTTGACGACGTAGAGATACTTGTGGAAGAGAGGAATTACGCCCAGAGATATACTTTAGAAATGCTGCACATAATTGATACACCGTTGGACCAGAGACTAAATTATAAGAGCGATACATCAAATTGCTCTCAGATGTATAGACATGTTATTGACAAGAACAGATGACCAAATAGCTAGTAGTTTACAGAAGCTGACTCAAGACAGTATCATTGTAGCTGCCGAATTTTGTAAGAATTTCTGTCAATGTAAAAATATGTTTATTTATGTGTTAATTTGTAACATTTTTGTATCTTTGTGAATAATAGATAACCCTGATGATGACTAACGATGTTAGTCGAAATATCGGAAATAAATAAATGGAATAAAAGTACAACATAAAAATTGTCTTTAAATTCAGACCCTATAGCCGAACCAAATCCCAATATTAATATTAAAAATATTAAAAGTATTGAAAATACTAAAAATATTACTAATTTTAAAAATATTCAATATATTTAAAATATCAAAATAAAAATATTAAGCATATTAAAAATATTTAAAATATTAAAAATATCAAAAATATTAAAAGTATTGAAAATATTAAAAATATTACTAATTTTAAAAATATTTAATATATGATATTGTCATAGTTCGGTTTGAGATCATTTCTATTGGCAATTATTTATTATTGCCAATAGTTTTTTATTCAAGAGTGTGAAATGTATTATGTTGACAGCAGGTTAGGCGTATAACGTTATTTCGGCATTCACCACAATGCCTCGTCAGCGCCCTTTGCTGTGCCTTCTCCTCTATCATCACAAACCTTAAGGGAAGAAAGCATCTCAAAGTTAATGAGAACTTTTCCCTCCGGTGCGAAGAAAGCATCCTCGAAGCGCACAACATGCCAACATAATACACACACAAGCACTTGCCTATGCATATGTCCATCGGACACAATTGCACAGGAGTTTTGTTGTTGACAAAGTGCCAACCCCGTTCTGCGTACCGTCAGTGTTTTGTTGTTCTTGATTTTGTTTTTTGTTGATCTTTAATGAATTATGATATTGTCATAGTTCTCATTAGCTTTGAGATGTTTTCTTCCCTTAAGGTTTGCGATGATAGAGGAGAAGGCACAGCAAAGGGCGCTGACGAGGCATTGTGGTGAATGCCGAAATAACGTTATACGCCTAACCTGCTGTCAACATAATACATTTCACACTCTTGAATAAAAAACTATTGGCAATAATAAATAATTGCCAATAGAAATGATCTCAAACCGAACTATGACAATATCATACTTCAATACAGATCAACAAAAAACAAACTCAAGAACGATGATACACTGACGGTACGCAGAACGGGGTTGGCACTTTGCCAACTACAAAACTCCTGTGCAATTGTGTCCGATGGACATATGCATAGGCAAGTGCTTGTGTGTGTATTATGTTGGCATGTTGTGCGCTTCGAGGATGCTTTCTTCGCACCGGAGGGAAAAGTTCTCATTAACTTTGAGATGCTTTCTTCCCTTAAGGTTTGTGATGATAGAGGAGAAGGCACAGCAAAGGGCGCTGACGAGGCATTGTGGTGAATGCCGAAATAACGTTATACGCCTAACCTGCTGTCAACATAATACATTTCACACTCTTGAATAAAAAACTATTGGCAATAATAAATAATTGCCAATAGAAATGATCTCAAACCGAACTATGACAATATCATAATTCATTAAAGATCAACAAAAAACAAAATCAAGAACAATATTTAATATATTTAAAATATAAAGCATATTAAAAATATTAAAAATATTAATAATATTAAAAATATTAAAAATATCAAAAATATTAAAAATTTTAGAAATACTAAAAATATTAAAAATATTAAAAATATTAACAATATTAAAAATATTGAAAATATTAAAAATAATAAAAATATTATAAATATAAAAAATCTTATGCCCTTGATTAAAATAAGTAATATACTAAAAATACTTCTTTTTCTCTAGATCACTTAAAAACTTAACCACAAAATTGATCATACTATCCTCGGCCTGCGTACCACGCAACATTATGCGACATGCATTCATGTGAGCTGCCGCAAATGCAACAAATTTGTATCGATGATACTCTCAACAAGCAAAACGCGCTTTTTTGATATTTACCTTAAGATACGAAAGCGTGTGAGCGTTGTTGCCAAAACGACGCAGAATTCAAAATTATGCGTAGTTCGCGCAACAACTGAAATGTAGCACAACAACAACAGCAGCAAGAAAACCCAAGAAGAAAGCAACAACAACAAAATGTTAAAGGAGACAACATCCAGCTCCACGTATAAAAAAAATACAAAATACAAACCATAAACATGCAGTTGACAAACTGGTTTAACTGAATTTTCATGGGTAATTTTAAGTAGTTTTATCACAACGGTGGAACAAAGGACTCTAAGAAAGAATACTTTTTAGAAAAAATTAAAGCATTTATTTTATATAGAGAAGTTGAAAGTTTTCGACTATTAACCATTTATGACCCAAGACTTGATAGACATTATTACTTTAGTACATAGTGAGATACCGGTAACAATGCTCAGAAGTGTGAGCGAAAGTGGGACGTTCCGCATAGGCTACCTATAGCGTAGTCGCGGCCATTATTTGCATAAAATTATGCTTTAATAGTTAATGTCATAGACCATACTTTGGGTTCATAATAACAGTTGTGACATTTAACTCAATTTAAATAATATTATTTAAAATTAAAAACAAACGTTTAAATGAATCGCCTTCATATGGTCACAAATACTCTAGACAAATGGAAAATATTAACTCTCGCTAGTTTCAAATCACTATAAATTACCCCTGTAATTCCTTGGAAGACATTATTATTTGATTACATCGTAAGATACCGGTGGCAATGCTGAAGAGAGTACTCGTAATCGAAAGTTGGACGTTCCTAATAGACTATCTATAACGTTGTCTTAACCATTATTTGAATTAAATTATGTTTACAAAATAAATGTCAGAGACTATTCTTTGGGTTCATAATAACAATTGCGACATTTAATTCAATTTCATCAATTTTATTTAAAATAAAAAACAAAGGTTTAAATGAATCACCTTCATATGGTCACAAGAACTCTAGACAAATGAGAAATATTAACCGCCGCTTGTTTCAAATCACGGTATTTACCTACTGCAATTCCTTGAAAGACATTATTATTTGAGTACATCGTGAGATACCGTTGGCAATGCTGAAAAAAGTACTCGTAATCGAAAGTGCGACGTTCTGAATAGACAACCTATGGCGTTGTAGCGGCCAATAAAATAATGGAATAAAATAATGATTAAAAAGTAAATGCCAGAGACCATTCTTTTGTTTCATAACAACAATTGTGACATTTAGTTCAATTTAATTATTTTATTTACAATTTAAAAACAACGGTTTAAATGAATAACCTTCATATGGTCACAAAAACTCTAGACAAATGGAAAATATTATCCCCCGCTAGTTCAAAATCACGATAAATTCCCTCCGTAACTCCTTGGAAGACATTATTATTTGGGTACATCGTAAGATATCGGTGGCAATGCTGAAGACAGTACTCGTAATCGAAAGTGAGACGTTTCGAGTAGACAACCTATGGCGTTGTAGCGGCCAATAAAATTATGGAATAAAATAATGCTTATAAAGTAAATGCCAGAGACTACTCTTTGGGTTCATCACACCAATTGTGACATTTAATTCAATTTAATCAATTTTATTTAAAATTAAAAAACAGATGTTTAAATGAATCACCTTCATATGGTCACAAAAACTCTAGACAAATGAAAAATATTAACCCTCGCTAGTTACAAATCACTATAAATTCCCTCTGTAATTCCTTGTATGAGTTTGTGGCACTTTGGGACTTCAGTTTCAAACATTTACACACTTTAAAAAATATACTTTTTATTATTTGCAAAAATTTTCTTTAGATTACTTTTTTTTATTAAAAACTTATCAAATGTCAAACTACAAATTTGGCTTAAACTCATGTTCAGTAAATAATACACTGCTGTCGCGGGTTCATCGCTGTTCCTTTGGGGCAATTGAAGGCTTTGGCAAATTCCTCTAAATTCGATAGAGGCCCCAGTACCCTCAATTCATTGGGTGCATGTAAATCTGTAGATGCTTGAAATTGACTTACAAGTTCATGTTCGGCCTTACACCACAATTGACCATAGCTTAGGAAAAACAATTGTCTACTGGTATAATTTAAACGTGGCAATGTCTCATTGTCGATATTCTGGCGCTGACGCAAAGCATTTTCATACCAGTTGCTGTAGGCCTCATAGGCCAGATGAAGGCCACCATTGTCAGCAATATTCTCCGATTGGGAACTAAGCTCTGGCAAATGACCGCCATTGTACCAAAACTTTTGGTATTGCTTACTAAAGCAATCAGTACGTTGCGAAAAGTGCAGACTGGCATCGCGATCCCACCATTTTTCCAAATTGCCAGACTTGCCAAAGAAACGACCCTCCTCATCAAAGCCATGTATCAGTTCGTGAGCAATGAGGAAGCCCAAAGTGGCAAATTTCAAAGCATTGGGGTAATAGTCGGACCATAGATGATAGGGTTGCAGCATGCCCACGGGGACTTTGATGCGATTCTCCGACAATATGTAGACGGGAGTAAAGGACAAGGTTGTGGGATCATTATAGGGTTCGGGAGCCTGATTTAACATATTGCGCACCCGGCGAGCATTGAAATTCAATATAGATTTCATATTTTCCACATAGTCTTGATTGTTTATGTCTAACTCTGCATAGACTTGCGATAGATTAGCATTGTCATAAGAATTTATTTCCAATGTCATGGCTTGTAGTTTTCTTAGGGCAAATTGACGTGTC
This sequence comes from Muscina levida, assembly GCA_964034835.1. Classification (NCBI taxonomy): domain Eukaryota; kingdom Metazoa; phylum Arthropoda; class Insecta; order Diptera; family Muscidae; genus Muscina; species Muscina levida. The sequence continues at coordinate 175,531,305 of OZ035880.1, read as the reverse complement.
TCCGGTTTCATCCAATTCAACTTCTGGGACTGTAGGATATTTTGAAATGTCGATCTAATGGCCTGCCACATATGGTTAATGTCCTGGGCCGTCTGATTTGTCGTGTACTTGCGATAGACCATATTGTCCAAGACATCGGCGAAATAATGTTTCGTTTTGCTAACACACGCCCCCTCACGATTTTGATTGCGCAATGCCGTTATTTTGATATCATCCAGAAGATAATAGAAGATATAATTGGCAACAATGCGCTTGGGCGTATTTTTTACAGCATAGACTATATTCTCAGCATCATCGGTTATGAGATCCAATACCTGTTGAGGGGGTATGTGGCCCAGCGATATATTGACAAAGCGCTTAATATCCAAATCAGGATAATAGTTTGAGTGCATTTCTTCAATGGTCGTTAAATTACTATAATATTCACTGATTTCTTCGGAATCTGTCTTGGGCACCTCCTCATCTTCTGCGGCGTCCGCATATTCCTCAGCATCAACGCCATCTTCGCTGTCAGCTTCTTCTTCATGTCGGCCAGCAAACAGCAAAATTTCAAATTCAAATATCTCCTTGGCCACCCGTTCGGCAGTGTCCATTTGTAGACCAACATCCTTATTTAACATTCTGGCCATCGCTTTTTGCCGGCCATATCGTAGCAGCTTGTAACTGGGATCTTTGTAAATATGCGCTGCCTCCAATGGTGGCTCTTGTGTTCTCAATTGCAAACGATTTACGTTATTGTTATCATATGTACCGCCCACTTGATGGCCAATAATAATAGTTACTCCATATCGATGGGATATCTCTGCCACTGTCTTTAACCAATCAAAATCTTGTTCCCTCCACGCTTTACCCTCCAAGGCAGGCATGCCACCAAATTCATCCGTTATCTCCTTAAGTTTGCGGCTATATGAGCCATCCGTTTGTGAGACTCTCAGACATGAGTCATAAAAATCTTTCACTTTTCTATCCACGGGCAAAGCTGCGGCTATGGTGACGTTTGTATTTAACATCACCGTATACTTCCGGCTCATGGCTTTTGAAAGGCTGGTAAGAGGATCCAAGGTATAGTGCGGTGCAACCGGTGGATTCAGTTTGTAATAGTTGCCACAAGCAAATTTATAGAAATTTTTACACGGATCACGTGTTTCATTAAGATAATTGTGTATCTCCGCCGATTTAGCATAACGTGTTATTCTCTCCATATATAAAGGATCTGCATTTGCATCATCCAGCAGAGCAGGTGATGTCTCAACGAAAGTCATCACTATTGCCGTAATGATAGCCATTAAAAGTGGTAGTTTAAGATACACTAACATATTTTTAATTTCGCCTCGTCGCTATTTTTCTCTTTAAACCTTACGTTGTCACAGCAAAAATTTAACTGAATTGAAATTTTGAATTTAAAAACTCATACGAACATGAAATTAAATCACAATTCGTCGAATTTATTAATCTGTAGTTCAGCTTAGACATGACGAAATTCAATGTTTTAAACGGCAAAAAGGTTATCATTTAAATTTGCAATTTGAAAACAAATTCAGAGTAATTATCTGGTATAGAATTTTTGTTTTACATTTTCTAAGAGAGAGCGAACACAATGTTGTTGTATTATGTCATAGGTTGTGTGTGTGTGTGAGCGCGCGAGGTGCCTGACTAATAGCAATGGTGCCACAATATTTGTTAGATTGTATGATAAAGTATCATCAAGTAAAAATTGTTTTGAATTCTTTCTAAGTATCTGGGGAATTGGTGCAATACATCTTTAAAACAATGACGACTTACGATCTCCCTCTCTCCTTCATGGTAAGAATCTAAATTCTCTCATGAAATTTATTTTCGATTTGCATGCCGTGAATGAGATATGGGCGACCTTTAGCTTAACGACGATTCTGGATGTCAGCTCTATACAAGACATGCCGATTAACTCGACTACTAGGAGAATTCTACCTAGAACACAAAAAGGGCCGTCGATTAAAGACATTGAGATAGCTGTGAATGGGCTCAAACCCAGGTCAGCCCCATAATAGTCATGTGTTCTAACCATTATCCAACGGTCGCTCCTCTAAGGAAAATGATAGAAACTTGATTACCGACAAGGCAAAATTTGCTCATAATATAGGGACAGCACTACAACATCAAGTCTAATTCAACGTGCTTAACTCTGCCGATGTCGTTATACAGCTGATAGTTCATTCGACGACTGTAACCGCCGTTAACGCTGATTGGTCCAAATATTTTGCGAAGTATTTTTCTCTCGAAAACTCCCGGAATAGATTGAACCGTTTGTGTCATTTCCCGAGATTCTGAGCTGTAATGCAAGAAAGTTACGATCAGTGGCTGGTACAGTTGGATCTTTGTTCGTCAAGAGAGGGCTTTTTCAGTAAATCTCTTACTTAAAGCATAGTAGCAGCGTTTTGCGATTAATACTCGTCTCTGGATTTCAAGGCAGAATAGACTATTTGTTCATTGAAACAAATAACTTGGTTCTATCATCTCATATCACCAGACCCACTTCTGCTGACTGCTTCTTAATGCTTGAAAAGACCGCAGTTACATTCTGTCTTCCACGGCCAATGATATCTATGGCATACGAGGACAGCATGCGAATTTTGTTAAAGACGATAGCAGTCGTGTTTACTGCAGCCTTCCACATGATCATTTTCATTATGATGTTAAGGCGGTCTCAAGACAAATTGCCGACTTATCTATAACCTCGCTTGGTAGAAAATGGCTCTGTTAAATTTTTTCCTAATTTACTGAAGACTTCGTGTCGGTCAGAGCTATATATAATCTTGAAAACTATAACTTCAAAATGGCTTCGCCGACAATACAACTAACAACATCACAACTCATCCCTATGGGTAAGTGTGCTAATCCATTGTGATTGTCAGTTAAAAGATGAGGAAAGGAAGGGGAAGAGAAAGAGGGATACAGTGGAGTGATAGAGAAAGAAAATAAAATCGTGGGAACTCCAATTGTCATCTTGGCCCAGTTTGCCATGGAAGGAACCGCATGAAACATATTAAATCGCCTACTCGGAATGAGAAGACCTAAAGTCTCTGGTCTTCATTGAAACTTCCCCTAAGTATCTTATTCATTTATGGGCTAGCTACAAAGAAGATGTTACATCGTCTCGGACTCCTCCTCGTTCTCTAACACACGGCAGTAGTCTGTTATTAATCTGGCCCTATTGCCTGTCAGGTATCTAATATGGCAAAGGTCTGTTAGAATCCCTCAGGCTAGTGTAAGATCACTCGATCGAGTTCTGCAATATACGCGCTACATCTAATAGTTATACAGTCGGATCTAGAGATCCAACTTAGACTGGTTGTTTTCCACATCCAAACCTCCACTAAGCCAAAAAGTTAACAAATGGGCGGTTGAACATCTTCCAAAGAGTCACGGCCAGGCATAGGACAACCTTCTCTAACTAATAGGTCTGCTGATTCTTTACCATAGATCTTACAATATCCTGGGACCCAATAGAGGCTGACATCCAGGGGACTTTAGTCCATCCAACTTATTGTTCCTCATCAACTTCATTAATTTCAATTTACATACTGTAGTATTAATCGATTTTATTGCAGCCTGTCTATCTATACAAATGTTTATCCGTCTGGTAGTATCAATTCCTAACCCCATAACACCTCAGCCTGAAAGACACTGCATTCATTATTTAGCCTGAAAGACAGGCGTTTAGTTGCAGGTCTTCGGCGTAAACACCAGCTTCTTTGTCCAGTTCCATTTTATACCCCCACCCTACAGGTAGGAGGGTATATCATTTGACACGACTGAAAAGTGTCGGAGTCACTTTAGACCCTAGGTTTCTTTGAACCAAATTCGATTCATAAGTTATTAAGTAGTTTGAGCCGTGTCCGTCTGTCAGTCAGTCTGTCTGTATAACCGGCAGGTACGCAAGATAACTTTCGAAATACGCCACGAAATGTTTTGAAACTTTACACGAGTGAATATTTCCCTTAAACTATTTATTGCAAACGGGCTACATGACCACGCCACTTCTGGTACCTCCTATATAAATATATTATTCCGCCCACTTTAGAAATCAAGTAATAATATCGATACACTCAACGCGTTCGTGTCAAAATTTTGTAATTAGTAAGCTACATCAGGATAAAGTTTTGGAAACAAAACTGGTGGGATAGCCACGCCCCTTCTGGTACCTCCCGTACAAATGTACCGTTCCGCCCACTTTAGAGATGGAATAATTATATCAATTCATCCGACGCAATCGCGCCCATTTTCTGTATATAGTAAAGTTTTGGAGAAAAAATCTGAAAGTCTAGCTACGCCCATTCTGTTGCCTCCGCCCACTTTAGAAAGCGAGTAGTAATATCAATACAGTCTACACTAACGTTCCCAAATTTTGTATTATGTTTACCTATTACAGGATAAAGTAAATATACAACTCCGCCCATTTCAGAAATAGAGTAATAATATCAATATACTATAAAATTTTATGTTTTACTGAGGGTGAGGGTATATGTAAGTCGGTTTTCCCAACTTAAATTTGCTTACTGGTTGAACCATCAATAAAGACTGAAATAAAGTCACCGTAAGGAGACTAGCCGTTATTCCATTCCGATCTTTCCTGAATTACAACGTTTACCTTAAGGAAATCCTCACGTTTCAAAAAAAATCAGTACGAGTTAGCAGATGAAAAGAAATGCCATTACCTACCATGTATGGATTGATGCCAATCGCCAGCTTCCCTCAGTCTGACAGCCACTCAGGCTGTAGGACCAGGACCACATCCAAAGAAGCTTTCGGTGTGCAATCCCCATTGCAGACATCTTTGGGACTTTGGCGGGCATTTTTAATAAATTACTGTTACCTAGGCCCTTCCACTAAACCAGACAAACCAGAGATAATTTGCCAGGCTACCGTGGTATACAGCCATATTGTGCCCTTCGGGTTGAATCCCTAACTTTTACCTATAGAATTCCGACTTGCATATAGAGCATAGTCAACCCTCTTTCTCGAAATTCCTTAACCAAGTTATTGACACTACGTTTTTAAATTACACATTTATAATTTGTGTAAGAAATTTCCATTTTGTACCACTGTTCTGCTCAAGTTCGCCCTTTTTACACAAAACTCATTGCGTTTTGCGTGCAATTTTAGGTATGAACTGATGCCGATGATGTTGCTGTGTCTGATGCTGTTGCTGCTGCTGCTACAGATGATGATGGTTGATTATAAAAATTTTTATTACCTTTTAATACGTAATTCCCTTAGCCATCATAACTTGAACACTTGGATTTCTTGGGCACACACATTTTTTTGCTGCTGCACGCTCGGCCGGTCACTCGGCTGCAATAAGTGTGCATGTATGAGATATAAGATAAATTGCATGGTGGTAGTAAATCTGTATTAAACAAGGTAAAGGGCCGGCCGAACAATAAACGCACCACGAAGGAGATGGGCAATAATGTGTAAAAACCCAGGCCAGTAACAAGTTTGATAAACTTTTTGTTGTCAAGTTGTGTTTTTTTTGCTTTTTTTCTTATACTAAATCTGAATGTCTTTTGCGGTATCAACAAAATGAATATGATATGAAATTTATTATTCATAGTTTTATATACGATATATATTTTTTAATTGACAGTCATCTCCTGCAAGTCAGCATCGCCGTCATCATCATCATCAGCAGCAGCAGTACTATCATGGTATCATCATCTTATACTGCAGGACGACTATTACAAAAGGCTAAACAAAAAAATATCATTATATTTATAATGATAACAACTATGGGTGTTTGTTGCCACACAGTTGTTGCCTACTAGATGGATGGTTGAATGGATGTTGGGATGTTGGGACAGACAAACAGGTATGCTTACAATTATTATGTACACATAGTATAAATGGCACAAAGGATCTGTAAAGTTTGCAGTTTTGCATGCGGTGCTCTGGCGACTTGACAAGTAAAATGCCCAGTAATTGCAATGATTTATGTTGTGCAATTATTTTTAATTAAATATTTCATGTTATAAACTGTTGTAAATACAGACATTAAAAGTGTTTATTAGCAATTAGCCGCAGTGAATTTATTTTTAGATTGGACATAGGCCTTCGGCTACTTTTGATTGTGACATTGTGACCATGTTTGTCTTATCAGTCAGTCGGGGAACTGCTCAAATAATGTCACTCAAATCTTGGCTTTGGGGGATACAATATTAAGAAGATGAAGACGAATCGTTAAAAGTTGAATTTATGTCATTATAAGTAAGTGGTTAAAATATAAATCCTACAGATGGACAGCTAAGCTCAAGTAAAGATCTGAATATAAAACATATAAGTAAACTTAATTTAAACCGTCACTGGAAACCGCTGCTAATTAGTAAGTACTATTCATTGATTCTACACATAAAACTGCCTGTATGACTATCTCGGCACAGCTCCCATGACTTCGTAGGCTATTAGACTCATCTGTTCGTTAGTTTATCTTTCATGATTTAACTTAAATAATCTACACCACAAATATTTGGCCTGCTACACTCACAATCATTATCATTTCACATTTTTTTTTCATCATCCTGTCTCTGATACTCTTAATACCATTAAAGATTTACTTCTCAACAAAAACAAAAACAAAATCCCCCAGCAAAAAGAAAATGTAACAAACATTTCCTTTTCTTCACTCAGATGACATAGCGTTGTGTTGATACTTGTGTAATTTAATAATGTCTATTTGTGTTATCTTTAAGCGATTTCCAGTAGTCATCTCATAAAGTAAGAAACAAGCTCAAGCACAGCACGAATAAACAGCCACCAAGGAATGAATAACAAAGATGTGACGACGATGGTATACTGATGCTCCAATAGTCCAAGTTTCAATTCAATCAGATTAATGTTAAACTAAAACAAGCGATGCGCTGCTAGTCACCGTTTTTTTGGCATTCTCTTATTGTAGCAACGAACATAGAAAAGTAAAATGTTACCAGGAAGAAGGAGAAAAAAATCAGTTTGTTGACCAAATCCATATGTATGTACAAGTATTGTAATTGTAGCAGCAGCTACTTACCACTGGTAGATGAAATGATAGTAACATGTGTATAAGTGTGAGTGTCTTTATATCTATGCGTGTGTATGAGTGTGTAATAAATGTATATGGCAAAAGTGAATGTGTTGCTCTATAGTTGGGATTGTAGTGCGAAAGAGTTAATGTTATTAGATTGAATATTGATACAGCAATGTCGTACGAGGGTTGGGAGCATAATTTCGGCCAGCTGACACATAATTCATTTCACAAAACTCTTGTAAAATAAACTCTATTAGGAATAATGGAGAAGATCTTAAACCGATCGATGAAAACAAATTCATAAAGAAATGATTATATGTTTTTGCAGAGAAAACATATGACGGGGGTGTAATGCAAGGTAAAGCTTCTGATCTGTTGAACTTGGCATCCTTGCCAATTGCACTTCAAGTCTACTCACAGAGCCCCGTATTCATGTTACTGCTGCGGAAGGTGTACCTCCTGGAAACGTGCCTATGACACCCGTCAGAGCACGGCTAACTGTGAGGGGCTAAACCTAAAACCCAGGCGCGTCTGCTCAGAGTGAGCGGTACCCTGGTCGGCGTCTGACCCAGAATGGGCGGCTGTAATAAAATCCTGGCAGGAGCAGAAAACTGCGACGAGGTGCGCTGGGCTTGCAACCCACCACTGACGTTTGAACTATTGCAATGAAAACGAATTAAGGACCATGATTTGAGGACAGCACCCGAAATGTTAGAACACTGTATAGACCAGGTGCCTACATCCAACTGGCGGAAGTCCTCGAAGAATACAAGGCTGACATAACTGCTTTACAGGAAATCCGGTAGACGGGACACTGGTGCTCGCGCATAAAGACGTGCGACATCTACTATAATGGCCATGCGGACAAGCACGAGTTTGGATGTGGATTTGTGGTTGGCAAGAGACTGCGACACATAGTCTCAAGGTTCAACCCGGTGTGTGAACGTATAGCCACCATAAGAGTCAAAACTAAGTTTTTCCACATAACACATATATATACTCATACTCCGACATGCGATGAGGACAAAGACGAGTTGTACGAGAGCATAGAAAATGTATATGGCCGTAGCCCCAACCTTGATATCAAAATTGTACCTGGGGATTTTAATGCTAAAATAGGCAGGGAGACCGCATTTGAAACGTCGAACAATGGCATCAGACTGATTGATTTCTCTGGGGCAAGAAATATGGTAGTTAGCAGCACTAGATTTGACCACAGAAATATTCATAAGGCAACATGGTTTTATCCAGATCAATTAACGAGGAATTAGGCAGATCTCGTGGTAGTCGATGAATGGCACGCATCGAGAGTTCTGAAGGTACGAGTGATCAGGGGTGCGAACATTGAATCCGATCACTATATCAACGCTGTTAAGGTACACACATGGCTAAGCATGTTGAAAAAGCTACGTAACCAGGCACAACGAAAGCTGGACGTCGGTAACCTGCGGACCACATAGGTATCGGACGTCTACTCCAACCACCTAACTCAACTGCTACGGAATGCTCCAACCCCGGATAATATTACCTCGCAGTAGCTATATATAGCCGACTCCATAGAACGGACAGCGAAAAGCGTACAGGGTACTCAAAGCCGATGATGATGTCGCAATGCCACGAGAGATACGGATGCTGCATACAGGGCGGAACTGTAGCCAACAGCAATGCGAACTGTTAGTGAACGGCACATGGAGAAGAGACAAGAGGCAACTCGTCTTTTTAGACGGAAAAAGGACGAGCTGAAGAAGTGGCAGGAAGAGTGCTTAGAGCTGCTTCGAAGTAGGGGGAAGGCCGAAAATTGTACCAGAGACTTAAGGCGAGAATGCGTGGAACAGGGTTGTCCACCTCCAAGGGCAGCGATGGCCAGCTATTGACGGACCCGAATAACGTTCTAAAGATATGGAGAGATCATTTTAGAAATCTACTGGATACGAACTCCACTCCAGAAGAACCCGCTCCAATCTATGATGATGGTATTAACTATCCACCTCCGAGCCAGAGTGAGATACGTGTGACAATATCCCGCCTTAAGAATAACAAAGCAGCTGGAGCCGATGGTATCCCAGCTGAATTGTTTAAAGCAGGTGTGGAAGAGTTTATTAGGATCATGCATCAACTCATGGAAAACATCTGGCTCGAGGAGAGCATTGCCGGAAATCGGAGTCTCAGTCTGTTATGTCCCATATACAAGTAAATCGTAGTGAATGTAAAAACAACCGTGGAATAAGCCTATTGTAGAAAAACTAATTGGACCTTATCAGTGCGGCTTTAGACCAGGTAAATCTACGACGGATCAAATATTCTCCTTACGACAAATCCTGGAAAAAGCTCATGAAAAACAGATCGACACCTACCACTTCTTTGTCGACTACAAATCAGCCTTTGGCTTACCCATGACGATAAAGTTATTTGAAGCCATTTCTGAGTTTGGTATCTTGGAAAACACCAAATCCTTGGCTAAAATTGGTAAGGATCACTCTTAACCATTCAACACGGAATGAGCTCTCAGGCAGGGTGATAGCCTGTCAAGTACACTATTTACTATAGTTATGGAGAAGATGATTAGAAACGCTGGGGTCAACATGTCTGGCATCATATGCCACTAGCATATGCCGATGATAAAGACATCTTTGGCCGAAATCTGCGGGATGTTATTGCAGTTTTCTCATCGCTAGAAGAGGAGTCAGCAAAAATGGGTTTAGTAGTCAACGAGGACAAAACAAAAATAATGATTTCGACGGACAGAGGAATTCTTTAATACTTACGGCCTCTAATTTATGAACCACGTTCTTAAGTTGTAATGGACCGCTTAAGTAAGTAAATTAAGTTTGATATTTGATATTTTTGGTCAAAAGTCGAAAAAAAAGAATATGAACAATCATGTGTATACACCGCCGCTAAATGGCCGCCGTCACAATTGATTGCCATACGGGCTCGTTTTATGGCGTTTTTCATCACTTAAGCGATATTCTCGCTCTCGTTTCAAATTTTGTCCATGAGGGCTTCCAGGGACTTGGGCTTGTGCACGTAAACACGGGACTTAAAAAAAAACCAACAAAAGTCGGGAAAGGTCAAAAATAAGAGCATCTTCCAATAGGATGACTTATTTTGGGGCACATTTTACTATCGCCATAGATCCATAGATATTTAGCATTTAAAACAATAAAACTTACATGGTTAATATCTATGTTACGGAGTTATTTAAAATAAGTTACATAACAAAGTACAACAGATGATTTTGGGACTCAATTCTGAGAACTGCACGTGAAAGTAGCGCAAAATGGAAGAAGTTCTAAATCATTCGTTTTTTCACGTTACATTCCATTATAATTTAATATCGATTTGAAGTTAGTAAATTTCTTCAAAAAATATTCTCTTCTTTACGATCAAGCAACAGGAAAACGAGGTTTTTGAGAGGTACGGGGACAGAGGTGAAGACCGAATATTTTACCAGAAAGTAAAGGGAGAAGCTGACGGTAGTGGGTTCTCCTCCTAAAACCATGGACATCTGGTGACAATGTGCGTGCAGACTGTGCTGCATATATAGATACACTTCCAGTATTTTCTGGGTCGGGAAGGCAGCACGCGTGATGGTGTCACGCTCACAGTTAACAAAAAATTAAAACAAATAAAAATTATTTGCAAATTCTTCATTTTCGACTTAATTTCATTTCTTAAGTGATTATAGAATTCGATGGAGGATTGAATTTCGTCAAGATATGAAAAAAACAAAATAAATTTGTCTAAATGACTGAAATTTGTTAATTCAAAGAGAGAGGCAACAAATGTCGAGTCTTAAGTTTCACGGCAATTCTATTACTATTAACGAAAGCAGTTCAAAAATCATATAATTCACAAGTATTACTATAAAAGAGATTATTCTTTAGCCAACCCTCGTTGTTCGTGATCTGTCTATAATTGACTCTACCACCAGCTGTGCCGTGGCGGCTACTACTACTAGATGGACACTTTACTTTATGCAAGGAAGCCTAATGAATATTCCAAAGTAGTCCATGAACTGACTCTATCAAGCAATTGTCCAGCGCACAGCATACAGCAGGAGGCTATACAAATAATAGATGATGCTTTCGATTTTATCCTCTCGTGATTCGTTTGTTTTGTAGTTTTTTTTCTGTTAGCTTCTTCCTCTATTTCGCCTTCCTCACAAACTAAGTTTGTCATTGATTTATCCAAACGTACAAAGCAAACAACCACAAATATGTATGGAGTATCACAAGTTATGGAGTTTCAGTTCATATTGTGTATGAATGTTTGGACTGGTAAAGCGACGACGACGATCATAAGATCCCTCCATGGTAAGCGGAGCGAGCAGGTGCTTCTCGAAGCGTGTTCGCTTTAATTGATGAGGGATTTGTTTGTTTTGCTTTCTTGTGCGGTACATCCTCCATTCTCTTGAACTAAGCGTGTGTTTTTGTTGTTTACTTCTTTCCAGCCTTAGGTGATTTTCTTTGTTTTTTAGTAAGTACTATATTGCAATTCCAATATTTTTTTTGCACTATCCCTTTCTCTTTGCGTTGGGTTTTTTTTTCTTTACTGCAGTCATTTCATTTGTTTGCATGTATGATTGCATAAAACTCAAGAACTGGGAGGGAGAAAAACAAAAACAACATTGAAATTGCCAATGCAAACACACAGTTTGCAAAAATATGGCAAGGCATTATAATTGCACCTGTGAGGATTATTTATTGTTATAATTGGAGGCTATAGGAAAAGACACAGATATACAGCCACAGACACATCATCATCATCATCCTTGTTGAGACTTCAAACACTACATTCATATTTCAACGGTGCACTAACTCTATGTTTATGGTATAGTTTGGTTGTTTGGACTGATAATGATCCTCCCGTTGTAACTCTGATGCCAACTAATAGTCACAGTTGTGTGTGATAGCTTCGCTCTCTCTGCCGTTTTAATTGTGTTTAAGAAGAAACTTCAGTACGGAAGAACACAACAACAACACAACTCTACTGAATGAATTTTTAAAAAGCGTCAATTTCTTTCTATCCTCTGTGGTTAATTAAAGTCTATACAATTGTTGGAATTTATGGCAATTTGCTGAAGAATTACACATAATTGATGATGAGCACAATAATTTCGTAGAGAAGAGAGTATTCGTTGAAGACATTTATGCCAATTATCGGTTGTTTGTGTTGTAAAATGTTTGCGAAGAAAAACGTTTAAGTATCGGCTCATTAGAGTGGAACACCAACAGAGAGTCGGAACTTCTGTCGTTTATATTGGACTATTAGAGTTTAATTCGTCATAAAAGTGTAGGGGAACCATAATATTTTTTGCAATAGGTACAGGAGCTTTCTATGGGAGCGGTGTAAGATAATGGCTGGTGGATTTGTGGGATATTATGGAGATTACTGCGTTTAATTTTACAATGACTCTGGACCGCATGGCTTTCAGTGGGTTCAGAAGAATGAAGTTTGATCAAATGTTGGTCCTATATTAATGTATTAAACTGTTGATCGAACAATTTAAAAAAAAAAATAAAGTTTCAGTCATATAAACCGACTTATGTATACCCTCAATTAAAACATAAAATTTGCAAGAATCATAATTTTAGAGAGGTACCAGAAGGGGCGTGGCTAGACTTCCAAAGCTTTATAATGTTATAGATTAACAAAATCCAGAATTTAGGCACGATAGCGTTGGATGTATTGTTATCATTACTCGATTTCGAAAGTGGGCGGAACGGTACATTTGTTAGGGACGTTGCAAAAGGGGCGTGGCTAGACTATAAGGTTTTTCCCCAAACCTTATCTTGTTATAGCTTTACGTAACACAGAATTTGGGCATGATCACGTTGGTTACATATATTATTACTCGATTTCTAAAGTGGGCGGTATGGTACATTTGCATGGGAGGTAACACAACGGGCGTGGCTAGACCTCCATTTTTTTTAGAAACTTTAACCAGTTTTAGATTTACTAAATACAGAATTTTGGCACTATTGGGGATTTCTATTGTGTGTACCATGGCATGGTACATTTATATAGGAGGTACCACAAGGGGCGTGGCCATGTAGCCCATATGCAATCCCGTAAGTAGTTTTGGGAATAGATTTACCTATGCTAAGTTTTAAAACAATTGGTTACGTCTTTCGAAAGTTATCGTGCGTACTAAGCGGACAGACACCATACATACAAAATTGCAGAATTTTGTCGGTGAGACTCACCAAAACTGATAAGTCTTTGGAGATTTTAAGATAGCCCTAGTTTGAGCACGATTGGAGTATGTTAACCCGTGCCGCTGGGGGCTTAACGTTTTTTAGCTCCTATAGCCACGTTTGGGGGGCATAACTGCTGATATTATAGAATTAAAATTCCTTTATTCTGTTTATGTACCATTTTTCTGCGTAATCAACAGTTTCGCAGTAATAAATAAATTAACGAAAACAAAATATAAAAATTTCCTAAAAAAATTCAATTTTTTTTTTAAATAATAAAAAAAATCCAAATTGGCAAAAAGTGCCAAAAATGGTAATAAGGAAAGCTGCAGTAAATACGATTGAGAAAAAGTTCAACTAAAGCTTTTTGCATATGCCAATGAAATAGAAATTATTGATCGAATAATGTGAAATGTAGCTGCAGCCTTCTCAGGCATTCAAATGTAAACAGCCAAATGAGGAATGACGGTCAACCAGGACAAAACAAAGTTCCCGTGTAACAAAGTGTAGATCCAATTGGATCTAATCCGAAACAAATTTAAAAAATCTCCTAAAAAACTCAAATTTTTTTAAAATATTAAAAAAAATAAATTTGAACTCGGAAATCAGGATATATGGGAGGTGGGCGTATCCTTCGAGGTTATTTGATACAGTAATTTGGTCAGCAATATATCAGAGACAAATTGAGGCAAATGTAATTAAATACCAACAACAATTTTGGAAAATACAAGTTTTTTTCTTTTAAGGATGTATGGAAGATAATTGTTAGGGAGGTAATGAGATAATTTCATATACAGTTGTCAGTAACATATATCAGAGACAAATGGAGCTAAATTTGGCTCAATATTAACAACAATTTTGAAAAATATCAGTTTTTCCATTCAGGATATTTAGGAGGCGGGCGTGTCCTTTGAGATAATTCGATATAGTTGTATGTAATATAACAAAGACAGCTTGAGACAAATTTGCTTCAATACCAACGACAATTTTGGAAAATATCAGTTTTTCTTTCATTTCAAGATATATGAGAGGTGGCGTGTCCTTTGAGATAATTTCATAAAATTCAACACAGTTGTCAGTAATATATCAGAGACAAATTCAGCCAAATTTTCTTCAATACCAACAACAATTTTGGAAAATATCACTTTTTATTCATTAAAGGATATAGGGAAGGTGGCATGTTCTTTTGAGATAAATGCATTTAATTCTATTCAGTTGTCAGTCACTTTTATCAGAGACAAATGGAGCTAAATTTGGTTCAATATTAACAACAATTTCGGAAAATGTAAGTTTTTTCCATTTCAGGATATATAGGAGTTGGGCGTGCCCTTTGAAATAATTTGATATAATTCAACACAGTTGTCAGTAATATATCAGAGACAAATCGAGCTAACTTTGGTTAACAATCAACGAAAATTTTGGAAAACATCAGTTTTTTCCATTCAGGATATATGGGAGGTGGGGGTGTCCTTTAAGATAATTAGATATAGTTGTCAATATTATATGAGAGACAAATTGAGGCAAATTTTGTTCAATATCAACAACAGTATTGAGAACTATCAGTTTTTTGCATTACAGGATATATGGGAAACGGGTGTGTCCTTCGGGATAGTTTCATGTTCAATATCAACAACAGTATTGAGAACTATCAGTTTTTTGCAATAACAGGATATATGAGAGACGGGCGTGTCCTTCGGGATAGTTTCATGTAATTCAATAGTAGTCAGTAACATATATCAGAGACAAATCAAACTAAATTTGGTCTAATATCAACTACAATTTTTGAAAATATAAGATAAGTTCAGGTCTCACCGACAAAAATCCAACATCGATTTTTGCGGCTACCCTACATATTAAATAACAAAACAATATTTGCAAACAAAAAATAAGTACTTAATTTTGTTCACTAACCGATGTATGATGTTTATTATAATAATTATGAAAATCGTTAGAGCAATTGTTGAATTTCCCCTTTACAAACTTCTCCATATTATCAATTTCAATATTAGTTTAATCACTGAGCGTTTGTTTTTTTAGTTTAATCGTTACTGAGTAATTGCTGTGATACCAGCACCACCACTACTCGAGCACATCAAACTTTTTCAATTAGTTTTCCTTGTCATAACATAAAAATACTAATTTTATTCACTTACCTGAACATTAAAATCGAAGAAACATTCCGGTCGCAATGGACATGGTAGACCACATTTGCAGGTACCCGATGACAATAAGTAATCCTTTATTTGAAATGGTGAACGTAGTGTCACACCGGTTGGACTGCAAAGAAACAACAAGGAGACGACGAAATAATGTATAAGAATGAGTCAAAAACATGAATAAACACTTTACATAATAAAGGACATTTTTTGTATTGTTGTTTTTTTCGCCTTGAAAAAAATAAGGACATTGCAAAAAAACAACAATTATTAAACTTTTTGCTTAAGGAAGGGGATGCAAAGTACCAAGGCAAGGCAGCATTGAAGAGTTTAGACACAAAAAAACAAAACAATTTTAATTAATTTGTGTTGTCGTTATCTCATGTTGGGTTATGTAGACTACAACAACGACAATAGCAACAACAACTTGCAAGGCATTTATAGATTTCATACAAAAGATAACGACATTACAGCTCATGTCGAACTGTGTTCTGTCGTAGCCAATATGCTATCGTGTGTCCTTTGTAGCAGCCCCTCAACATTAGCTCTTACACCTTGGCATGGGAATGAGCTGAGGTGTTGTTATGTGTCGTAACCGTATGCTCTGTTATTGTCATGTTATGTTTAACCGCTGTTTCATTTTTACATCTAGATCTCAATTGGTTTGGGAACCATTGGAACCGTTTGCTAGGCACTGGCTGTAAAGCTCTGTGGCTATGTGCGATTGTCTGGTTGTTTGTGTTTCTGTTTTTTGTTTGTAAAAGTGTGTATACAATTTAAATTAATTACTTGGCATATGGAGGTTAATTAAGTCACGACGACGACATCAGGTCTTTACAATGACGTCACTCATGCCATAGTCACTCACAACAAGTGGGCCTATGTGTATTCAAATGCTATTGTTAGTTGTGAAGGCAAATGGAACGAGTCGGGAAACATTACAAATGGTAATTAGTGTTTAACAGTAGGAGGCAAAAGCTGAAAAGGTGCGTTTAATGATTGACAGGAGTTATTGTAGGCAACGATAATAAAGTGACACATTATTTTTGTAATCTAATTAGAAATCTAATTAGAAATAAATATATTTTTAGTAGCCAATGGGAAAGAATAGTGTTCTTAGTGTTCTAATAACGAGACGATGTCGTCATTAGGTTTTATGGAAATTGAGATATTTAATTGGGTAACGGCATTAGAACTTAACGATGGAATAAAATCGTCAGGTATGAGTATAGAAATTCACAAATGTTGTAGGCTACTAGTTAAAGTTAATTTTATGATGTCGTTGTTTGTCGTTCTAAATGTCATAGGCTACTTGATAAAGTTACTTAGTTTTGGATTACACTGTAGTAGTCGCGAAAAAAGCCAGGAGCAGCTATGACGGCTTTACCCTAACTCGGATACGAGGAGTCGAACTGCATTATTAGTTTTTTGAGTTACAATGACGGTTTCATACAAACCTTTTCATTTTGTTTTCACTGTGTACAGCTCATACAGCTCACGATGATGGACCCATATATTTTACGGAATTTTTTTTCTCTCGAATACTGCCAGAACCGATTCATCCACTGGTGTCGTAACCCAGGATTCTGAACTGTACATCAAGTCAGGTGGAACCAGTATCTGGTATAGCTGGATTTTTGTTCGTCGAGAGAGGGCTCTGTCATTGAATCGCTTGCTTAGTCCGTAATAGCATTTATTGGCAAGCAGGATTCTTCTCCAGATTTCGAGGCCGACATTATTTGTTTTGTTTATGGCGGAGCCTAGGTAAATAAAATTATCTACCACCTCGAAATTATAGTTGTCAACGTACACGCAGTTCCCTAAACGGCTTGATTCTTTGTTCGTTGAAACTAAAAATTTCGTTTTGTCCTCGTTCATAGTTAGACCCATTTTCGCCCATTCCTTCTGTATACATGAGAAGGCTGCAGTCACATCTCGCAGTTTTCGACCGATTATGTCTACGTCATCAGCGTACGGGAATAGCATGTGGCATTTGTTGAATATCGTACTGCTCGTGTTTACAGCAATATTCTCTGAAGACTTCGTATCAGTCAGCGTCATTCCGCAAAGGCGTATCCGCCGAAATACCAAACTTTCCTTTAACTTTCCGGTAAAATTTTCAGGCCTCACCTCTATCTCTGTATCGCTTCATATCCTCGATCTCCCGTTCTTTCATTAGACTTTTTTAGCTTAAATAACTGTCTAGCCTGTTTTACTGTCTTCTTGTGGCGTTCCCTAACAGCCCGGCTTACAATTGGCTGTAAAGTTGCCCTGGAGTAGGCAGTGGCTATCTCTGGGGTTTGCAGCTTCGCAATGTCCAGCTTTCTTTGTGATTGGTAATGATCCGAGCCAATATTAGCACCACGGATCACACGCACGTCCATGACACTAGATGCAAGCCTGCCATCAATTACCACATGATCAATTTGATTTTTGGTGTTTTGATCGGGGGATAGCCAAGTTGCCTTGTGGATATCTTTGTGCTGGAATCTGGTTCCACTCACTACCATATTCCTTCCCGCTGCGAAGCTAACCAGCCTAAACCCGTTGTCTGACGTGTCGGTATGCAGGCTGAATTTACCGATCGATGGACCAAGAACATCTTCCCTTCCTATTTTGGCATAACAGTCTTCAAGAACAGTTTTAATATCGTGGCCAGGGCAGCGGTCGTATGTTTCCTCTAGGCGCTCGTCAAATGCATCTTTTATCTCATTCTCTTTATCTTCCGTCGGGACATGAGCACAAATCAGCGTGAGGTAGAAATATTTCGCCTTTATGCGGATTGCATCGAGAGACAAGATGTCTGAGTCTCTCGCCAACTGCAAATCCACATCCAAATTCATGCTTTTTGGCAAGGCAGCTGTAATAGATGTCGCAATTTTTACGTCGCGCGTGGCTCACTATGAGCCGCTTTTCATGATAAAAAAAAATATCACGAACACCGTTGCCCATGGGCCACCACGAAGGAGGTTGTGAGTCGGCTTAAGATGCTAGATTCACTTTACATTCCCAACGTCAACTAAAGTTTTATGCATTGGTCATATTTTAGGATGAGATTAGCTATGAGCTTCCCAACAGTAGTGAAGTAAATATCTAAACCGCAGCATCCTTCTAGCTACCTGTCCCATAATCTCATGAACCTAATATTTTTTTATTTTGTTACTTAATGTAATATTAGAATTCCGAAAATTTCACTGTTATAGTTTATAAAACATCTAAATTACATGACCACCAAGCTATAGTTGGGCTTTAGAATAAGCTAATTCGAAAAATAAACATTTAAAAATATTTTTGTATGAACTCAAAAAACTAATGATGTTGATGATGCTCGAAAGTTAAGGCATGGAACTACACATATCTTACATGAATTGGCAATATGTGTTGTACTGACTGGTATTCAATTTCATCCTATTGTTAAGCGTGGCTGAAGTGTTTTTATGTTTGGATTTTGAATTATGTTTTGTTTGATTCAAGGCATTCATTGTGTCTTGCGATATGTTATTATTTGTATTCTTGGGATACAGATTGTTTTGTATGCATAAGAGAGTTGTCTTAAAAATACCTACACCAAAAGAGAGATTACAGCAGGAAAAAATAAAAACTATTGCAGTGTCTTCTTTAGGTAACTACGACATCCTAACGATGAACACAAAAAGTTTCAATTAAGACAGACAATTTAGCGGCGTTGTAATTACATATCTCAGCTACCACAAATATTCTTTCTAATAATTTTTTTCGACTTTAGCTATTATGATACGACCCTCATTCTGTCCGCATTCGTATATCTTAAATGAAGATACATTTTTCTTTTTCACACACTCTCCTACCGACAGTTCACATGTGAGGGTGTTTTGTTGCCAAAGTTCACGTCCACAGATGTTGTTGCTTATTAAAAGTCTTGTTAAATATTATGACTTAAAGGTGAGATGACTTCATTTCCATCATCTCGATTATTTTGTATCTGGTTTGTTATGCCTGACGCCTTTAGAAATTGTGGAAGTCACGATTAAGTGTTTAACATCATACTTTTCTTCTTCACATTGGGGGCATGCAACAGCAAAATAATAATGATATATTACAGACACTATTGTCTATCCATTTTGCAGTTTTTTCCCTTCTTATGATTATTTAAATGGGAACAGGGAAGATTTCTCAAAAAGGTGACTAAGAAATGCAGAGATCTATGGTAGGAATTAAAAAAGAGCTAAACAGTTTCTTTTAAAGTTAGTAGAAAGTCTCTTAAAAGGTATTTTCCTCGTGTGAGTGCGGAAAAAATCGTTGAAATTAGAGGTACGGCAAATAACAGCTATCATAAAAGTATTCTTAGAAATATTCAGAAAACGAATTTAACGAATTTGATCAATTTAATGAATTTAATTAATTTAACGATTTTAATGAATTTAATGAATTTAATTAATTTGATGAATTTAATAAATTTAATGAATTTAATGAATTTAATGAATTTAATGAATTTAATGAATTTAATGAATTTAATGAATTTAATGAATTTAATGAATTTAATGAATTTAATGAATTTAATGAATTTAATGAATTTAATGAATTTAATGAATTTAATGAATTTAATGAATTTAATGAATTTAATGAATTTAATGAATTTAATGAATTTAATAAATTTAATGAATTTAATGAATTTAATGAATTTAATGAATTTAATGAATTTAATGAATTTAATGAATTTAATGAATTTAATGAATTTAATGAATTTAATGAATTTAATGAATTTAATGAATTTAATGAATTTAATGAATTTAATGAATTTAATGAATTTAATGAATTTAATGAATTTAATGAATTTAATGAATTTAATTAATTTAATTAATTTAATGAATTTAATGAATTTAATGAATTTAATGAATTTAATGAATTTAATGAATTTAATGAATTTGATAAATTTAATGCATTTAATGAATTTAATGAATTTAATGAATTTAATGAATTTAATGAATTTAATGAATTTAATGAATTTAATGAATTTAATGAATTTAATGAATTTAATGAATTTAATGAATTTAATGAATTTAATGAATTTAATGAATTTAATGAATTTAATGAATTTAATGAATTTAATGAATTTAATGAATTTAATGAATTTAATGAATTTAATGAATTTAATGAATTTAATGAATTTAATGAATTTAATGAATTTAATGAATTTAATGAATTTAATGAATTTAATAAATTTAATGAATTTAACGCCTTGAATGAATTTGACGAAGGCATTTAATGATTTGTATGGAGTTCGTAAAATTTGTACTTTTTATGAATCAATCAATCAATCAGCATCTACAGTATCTTTAGTATCTACAATATCTATAGTATCTATAGTATCTGTAGTATCTATAGTATCTATAGTATCTATAGTATCTATAGGATCTATAGAATCTATAGTATCTATAGTATCTATAGTATCTATAGTATCTATAGTATCTGTAGTATCTAAAGTATCTATAGTATCTATAGTATCAATAGTATCTATAGTATGTATAGTATCTATAGCATCTATAGTATCTATATTATCTGTAGTATCTGTAGTATCTACAGTATCTATAATATCTATAGTACCTATAGTATCTATAGTTACTATAGTATCTAGATAGTCGAGACTACCAAAATTGTAATATATCCTCATCTTATTTTGGTTATTTAGTCTATATTTTTTTGAGATATATATTTTAATTATGTTTTTTTTCACATTTATGTTTCACTCCCCCGTGCGCATGAGCTACCAATGTAATTACCACAATTTACAATACAATTGCAATTAAAGAGCCTACAGGCACAGGCTGACAATAAGAGAAAACAATTACAACGGAAAATGTCATTTAAACAAATACAGACGAATGGTATATATTTATTTCAAAGCGGGCAACCAAAGAGATGTCGCTGTTGCTTCGCTCTGCCCTCCTTGAAATGAAACAAATATTTGTTAAACATTCACAACGACGATGACGCTAACGCTGATGATGAGGATGCTGACATGTTGACAATGCCAACATCCACGCCGATTGCTTTGACTACTTAGGAGGACTTTTCCCTCCCAGTCAACAGAAGTGTGGGCCTTCCTCGTGCAGCAGCCATAGAGGTACACAGAAATATTGTATTTGGTTTGAATCTTTCTTTTTTCGTTTTTGTTTGCAACTTTTATTTGTTGGTACTGCAAACATTTATATAAATGTGTATTTTTTTCATTATCGTCACATTTTATCCATACAAAGTTGTAGTTGGGAATGAACAAAATGAAAACATGTGAATAAATGAATAAAATGTTAACAACAATTGTTGCAATTGCTGTTTGCCTCAGTTAGTTGCTGTTGCCGTTGTTGTTGTTGTACACAGTGGCAACTACAATTAAATGTGGTGGGCGACAAATACAAATTTACTCACCGTCGGACTGTTAACTAAACTGGCTATCTACCGCACCGCACAGCACCACCCGCTATAACAGACAGTTTTAATGTTTAACGACTCAATGACAGATAGATGCACACAGTGTACAGAGAAAAAGAGAATGAGAACAAAAACGTCGACCATATCAACAACAGCGCAGAGACGACAATTAAACGTTTATTATGAAAACAAAAGTAAATAAAACTCGAAGCAAAATCATTTCATTGCATATGCGTAAGTGTGAGTGGATGTGTGTGTGTGTGTGTGTCTTCAAAGCTATCACTGTAGCTGAGTCCTAGAGGGTGTTGACTTTACAGGTGATAACAATTTATTGTGATGACAATAAACTGAAGTCAACAAACTGTGGCAAGAATATTATCTCGTGTGCTTAGAACTATGAAATTATATTTGTAGTAATAAAACTATTGATTATTTTATACAATTGATATTATTTAGTACATTATAGTATTGATAATATTGATATCAGTTACAGAATTGTTATCACTGGCACTAAAGGTATCGTTCATAAAATGATATTATACTCACTATTGGTACTATTAAGTTCATTAATTTCTTTAAATTCATTAAATTTATTTAATTCATTTAATTCATTTAATTCAATATTAATTTCATTAAATTAATTTAATTCATTAAATTCTTTAAATTCATTCATTAAATTTCTTCAATTCATTAAATGCATTAAATTCATTAAATTCATAAAATTCATTAAATTCATTAAATTCATTAAATTTATTAAATTCATTAAATTAATTAAATTTATTAAATTCATTGAGTGCATTAAATTCATTTAACTTAGAATTAGAATCATTTAATTCAATAAATTTTATTAAATTCATTAAAGGCATTAAATTCATCAAATTCCTTAAATTCATTAAATTCATTTAATTCATTAAATTCATTTAATTCATTAAATTCATTAAATTCACTGCATTCATTAAATTTCTTAAATCCATTAAATGCATGTAATTCATTAAATTCATTTAATTCATAAAATTCATTAGATTCATTAAATTCATTAAATTCCTTTAATTCATTAAATTTATTAAATTTATTAAATTCATTAAATTTTTTAAATTCCATTAATTAATTAAATTCATTAAGTCATTAAATTCATTAAATGCATTAAATTCATTAAATTCATAAAATTCATTAAATTCATTGAATTCATTAAATTCATTAAATTCATTAAATTCATTAAATTCATTAAATTCATTAAATTCATTTAATTAATTTAATTCATTTAATCCATTAACTGCATAAAATTTATTAAACTCATTAAATTAATAAAATTTATTAAATTCATTGAGTGCATTAAATTCATTTAACTTAGAATTAGAATCATTTAATTCATTAAATTCATTAAATTCATTAAATTCATTAAATTCATTAAATTCATTAAATTCATTTAATTCATTCAATTCATTTAATTCATAAAATTCATTAAATTCATAAAATTTATTAAATGCATTAAATTCATTAAATTCATTAAATTCATTAAATTCATTAAATTTATTAAATTCATAATTTGAATTTAATTCATAAAATTCATTAACTGCATTTAATTCATTAAATTCACTAAATACATTAAATTCATTAAATTCATTAAATTCATTAAATTTATTAAATTCATTAAATTCATTAAATTCATTAAATTCATTAAATTCATTAAATTCATTAAATTCATTAAATTCATTTTTTTCATTAAATACATTATATTCATTAAATACATTAAATTCATTAACTTCATTAAATTCATTAAATTCATGTAATTCATTAAATTAATTTAATTCATTAAATTCTTTAAATAAATTTATTAAATGCATTAAAATCATTAAATTCATTAAATTCATTAAATTTATTAAATTCATAATTTGAATTAAATTCATTAAATTCATTAAATTCATTAAAATCATTAAATTCTATAAATTCTTTAAATTCATTAAATGAATTAATTTCATTAAATTCATTAAATTAATTAAAATCATTAAATTCATTAAATTCATTAAAATCAATAAATTCATTAAATTCATTAAATTCATTAAATTCATTAAATTCATTAAATTCATTAAATTCATTAAATTCATTAAATTCATTAAATTCATTAAATTCATTAAATTCATTAAATTCATTAAATTCATTAAATTCATTAAATTCATTAAATTCATTAAATTCATTAAATTCATTAAATTCATTAAATTCATTAAATTCATTAAATTCATTAAATTCATTAAATTCATTAAATTCATCAAATTCATTAAATTCATTAAATTCATTAAATTCATTAAATTCATTAAATTCATTAAATTCATTAAATTCATTAAATTCATTAAATTCATTAAATTCATTAAATTCATTAAATTCATTAAATTCATTAAATTCATTAAATTCAATAAATTCATTAAATTCATTAAATTCATTAAATTCATTAAATTCATTAAATTCATTAAATTCATTAAATTCATTAAATTCATTAAATTCATTAAATTCATTAAATTCATTAAATTCATTAAATTCATTAAATTCATTAAATTCATTAAATTCATTAAATTCATTAAATTCATTAAATTCATTAAATTCATTAAATTCATTAAATTCATTAAATTCATTAAATTCATTAAATTCATTAAATTCATTAAATTCATTAAATTCATTAAATTCATTAAATTCATTAAATTCATTAAATTCATTAAATTCATTAAATTCATTAAATTCATTAAATTCATTAAATTCATTAAATTCATTAAATTCATTAAATTCATTAAATTCATTAAATTCATTAAATTCATTAAATTCATTAAATTCATTAAATTCATTAAATTCATTAAATTCATTAAATTCATTAAATTCATCAAATTCATTAAATTCATTAAATTCATTAAATTCATTAAATTCATTAAATTCATTAAATTCATTAAATTCATTAAATTCATCAAATTCATTAAATTCATTGAACTCATTAAATTCATTAAATTCATTAAATTCATTAAATTCATTAAATTCATTAAATTCATTAAATTCATTAAATTCATTAAATTCATTAAATTCAATAAATTCAATAAATTCATTAAATTCATTAAATTCATTAAATTCATTACAATCATTAAATTCATTAAATTCATTAAATTATTAAAATCATTTAATTCATTAAATCCTTTAAATTCGTTAAATTCATTCAATTCATTCAATTCATTCAATTCATTAAATTCATTAAATTCATTAAATTCATTAAATTCATTAAATTCATTAAATTCATTAAATTCATTAAATTCATTAAAATCATTAAATTCATTAAATTCATTAAATTCATTAAATTCATTAAATTCATTAAATTCATTAAATTCATTAAATTCATTAAATTCATTAAATTCATTAAATTCATTAAATTCATTAAATTCATTAAATTCATTAAATTCATTAAATTCATTAAATTCATTAAATTCATTAAATTCATTAAATTCATTAAATTCATTAAATTCATTAAATTCATTAAATTCATTAAATTCATTAAATTCATTAAATTCATTAAATTCATTAAATTCATTAAATTCATTAAATTCATTAAATTCATTAAATTCATTAAATTCATTAAATTCATTAAATTCATTAAATTCATTAAATTCATTAAATTCATTAAATTCATTAAATTCATTAAATTCATTAAATTCATTAAATTCATTAAATTCATTAAATTCATTAAATTCATTAAATTCATTAAATCCATTAAATTCAATAAATTCATTAAATTCATTAAAATCATTAAATTCATTAAATTCATTGAACTCATTAAATTCATTAAATTCATTAAATTCATTAAATTCAATAAATTCATTAAATTCATTAAATTCATTAAATTCATTAAATTCATTAAATTCTTTAAATTAATTAAATTCATTAAATTCATTGAATTCATTAAATTCAATTAATTCATTAAATTCATTAAATTCATATTAAATTTGTATCATCAATTTGTAATTCAATTTGTATCATCACAATTTTCTTTTTTGTCTCTTGCATTCGATTTTGATGTTTCCATTTTTACTACCCTTTGTATGCTTAAGTACATATTTACTTTAAGTCTTATGTATATGCAATACCTTTTTAATACACATTTACCGTGTATACGTTTCACGTTTATGTAATTCAGAAACGTCATTGTTTCGCCCCTCATTTGCCCATCCCCCCGTACTTGTGGCATCAACTCTATAGCTTTGTACCTTAATGTCTTTTCTGAATGTGTTGCAACATTAAATTACTGGAAACATTCTATGAAATGCGACAATAAAATCGGCAACAATTGTGGGTGAAAATGTTTTTATTGGCATCATAAAAATAAAGTTGCCATTGATGTTCATGGACTGTCGGAGTTGCAACTGGCGACAATAGCACATAGCTAGCAATATAATAATTTTTTTGTGAGAGAAAGCTTGTAGTATGTAGTTCGAGAGTATCAATGTCCACTATAGTTAATGTGCGATATAGAAACTATAGAATATAGTTGCAGGGTATCATAAAAATACTGTATACAAATCAATTTTTGTGAGACAAATTTTTCGTCATTATGAGTTATATTTCTGCATGAGTCCTAGTTTTATGTTTCAATGCAAACACTGGAATAGTCTTTCCCATTGGTATTTTAATTTGCCGTTTTTATTTATACCCCTTTAGTTAATGTAAATGGTATCCTTGCCCTAAGGGATTTCAATCGGAATTAATCTATTTTGCATAAAATTTACCCAACTGGGAATTGAACAGAACTAACAACGAAAACAGAGGACAGACATATATTATGCGCTCAATTGCAAATCAAATGTTGGTGTCACAACAACATTAATTGCAGAAAATTACACAACTAATGACAGAATAAATACTAAACAATGAAATAAACATATAGACAATGAAATAAACATGTTGATGTAGACATACAATGGGTCATGGTATTAAGTACAGGCATATGTAGGGAAAATGTAATAAGAGTACTCATAGCTTAGTGAAAATCTAAGCAAAAGCATAGTACAACATTTTGGCATAAGTTGGTTATAAAAACAATTTTATTTGCATTCAACTTATTTTACAACAGAACAAATAAAAATTAAGTAATTATTTAAATATATGATGATGAAGTTCGTATCTTGCGGACCTACGGGACAAATAAGTATTTATTGGGGGTATATGTTTACAACATGTTAAAAATTTGTGTGCTTAGTTCCGAAACTTAAATTAATTCCTCATCTCAATTAAAGATATTCAAGTATAGCGATATCATCGTTGTATAAAGCAATTCCATACTTCTATTCTAATAATATAATTTTATATTCACTTTCCACTTGCCGTTCACGTTAGGCTGCATATACCCTAATACTGTGTCGACAGAAAAACTACATCATCTTAAATAAATTAAATTCAATTATATTTAAAACAATAGCACCAAACAAATGACATGTCATACAAACAGCAAACAAATTCAGCACCGAAAAAAAACTGTAATGAATGACATGACAGCAGCTACATTAATTACGCCGCCGTATAATCAAATTGTGTTGTTTTCAAACTATGAGAGAGACAGACGGGTGGGAAAAAACAACCGTAGATGTGTTAAATTTTGCAAATTTCTATAGTTGTCATTAGAATTGTGTTTAGGTCATCGTACTTGGCACAAGTAGATGATGTCATTGTAATTTCCTCATAAGTTGGCGGGGCATTTAAAATACAATTTGTTTCGTGCGGTATTAAGAGAAAATTTTCTATTTTTAATTTGGCATAGAATATTAGTATGGTTAATTTTATTTTAATTCAGTGAGAATGAATATCGTATATTTCCAGCGGGAAACGAAACGAAGTACCTATTTAGTAACCCATGACTTAGTACTTAGAATGTTACCCGTGTGTAATGGTAACAATATCGTCCACTCATTATAACTCCGTTTGAAATGATACCAACTAACATCGTAACTTACTTCGTAATCAAGCATGTTATCAAGCTCGCTTAAAACTCCATTTATAACGTAATTGCAACTGAAATGGCACCTAATGACATCGTCGCTTACTTTGTAAGTGAGAGTGCACCGATTAAACGGCCTATGATTGTCCTACGCTAAATTTAAGAGGGAATATAAACGAGAGAATCATCACTGATTGCTACTAAATATAGCTAACATCAGCGATTAAGTAATGGCTATTTTTACCGCTGGATTTATGCCCTTCACAACATGCACACACGGAGCAAAAGGGTCCATAAGGATGCGTCGTAGATATAACAATATATATAAAAAGGCGGCTACAAAATGTATGGACGTTTTTTTCGCGATAAATTAAAAATATTGGCCGAAATATTGTGCTACTTGCTGTAGAAAATAAATGACGGATATTTAAGAAAACCCACACAACCATTTCACGTCAAAGGTCAGGTTTTTAGTAAATTCTCTGTTTCTAACCAATATGCGATTATGGGTATTTTATTAGTAGCAAAGTCATTAAATTTAACTACATTTTGTAAATTAGCTTTCCGCCAAATTACTCCATATTTTCACCTTATTAACCTTAATGATACGAATTTTAAAAAATTATTTCTTTAAGCACAACCACTTCATAAAACTAACTGTTACCTCTAATAAAGTGATTTCATATTTTGTCCCGTTTGATTTTCTAAAAGAAAAAAATTAAAAAACATACATTCTCCCCAATGTTTTTACTTTTAGCTTTTGTTGTTTGGCCTGGGCGATAGTACAATTTTTGTCCCACTGTATTTCTAGATTTACGAATTTATAAAAATTCCTTTATGTCACTCAAATACTTCTTCTTCTTAAACAACAGAAATGTATCTATCAGTAGCCGCACGTAGAAAAGTATTCCAAGCGCTTCGGTCTTTTGCGCTCCGTAGATAGTTCGTCACACCAAGCTTACATAACAGCTTTTTCACCTGGTCCATACGTCGGAGTTTTGGTCGCCTACTCCTGCGCCGCCCATCGAGTTTATCCATTCGTACAACGTGTCCAAGCCAGCGCATTCAATCCATTTAAAGCGCTTGATTACGTCGATGTCGTCGTACAGTTCATGATTCGTTCGACGACGGTACTCGCCGTTAACGATGATGGGTCCAAATATTTTGCGTAGTATTATTTTCTCAAAAATTCCCAGAATAGATTGATCCGCCTGCGTCATTACCTAGGATTTTGCGCTGTAGAGTAAGACAGGCAGGATCAATGTCTGGTACAATTGGATCTTCGTTCGGCGAGAGATGACTTTATCACTAAAACGCTTGCTCAGCGCATAGTAGCCGTGGTTTGCGATCAATGCTCGTCTTTTGATTTCCTGGCTAAGATTATTATTTTTGTTTATGGCGGAGCCAAGGTAGACAAAATCATCTTTCACTTTAAAGTTATAGTTGTCAACGTTCACGCAGCGTCCCAAACAAGAAAAGTTGTTGTTCGTTGAAACAAATAACTTAGTTTTGTCCTCATTAATCGCCAGACCCACTTCTGCTGACTTCTTCTCAATGTTAGAAAAGGCCGCAGTAACATCCCGCAGTCCTCGGTCAATGATATGTGGCTTTGTGGCTTTTGTCATGTTTACTGCAGCCTTCCGCATGATCATGTCCATTACGATGTTAAAGAGATCGCAGGACAGACTATCGCCTTGTCTAAAGCTTCGCTTAGCAGATTTTTGCCAATTTTCACTGAAGACTTCGAGTCAGTCAGTGTCATCTCGCAAAGTTGAATTAGCTTCGCGGGGATACCAAACTTAGCCATAGCATCCAACAATTTCTATCGTATCGGTCTGTCAAATGCAGCTTTGTAGTCAATGAACCGATGGTATCGATCTGCATTTCTTTGGTCTTCTCCAGGATTTCTCGTAGTGTGAATATCTGGTCGATCGTGTATATACCAGTTCTAAAGCCACACTGATAAGGTCAAATCAGGTTCGCCAGTATGGATTTTAGTCTTTCACATAACACACTAGACAGGACCTGAACCTGAACCGCTGAACCCGGGACAGTTGGTACATACACTCGCGTTTCTTAATCACAGGACATAGAACACTCAGATTCCCATCATCCGGCATGCGTTCCTTGAGCCAAATCGTATTTATGAGCTGGTAAATGCACTTTGCCAGCTCATCGCTGCCAGTTTTAAACAGTTCTGCCGGCAGTCCTTTGTCTCCCACAGCTTTGTTGTTTTTAAGCCGTGCAATTGCTGCGTTGATCTCGTTTTATTTCGGTCGTCGATAATTGGTGTGATTTCGTCGCTTATGCTGCCTTTGGGAACAAGTTGAGATCGAAAGTGTTCCCTTCATATTTGCAGCACACTCTGAGTATCCGTGAACAGATTTCCATCCCTGATCATACAGGTGGTGTTCACTGTTCCAAAACCTTTGCTTTTTACCTTTTGGTAAAACTTTCTGGCTTCACCTCTATCCGTTAATTTTCTATAACTTGGCTCCCTCTCTTCTTCCATAGACGCCAGAAGAGGCGTGTCATCTCCCTCCTTTTCTCATTATAACGCTCCGTCACGGCACGCATTGCCATTGGCTGCGGTTTTGCCCTGCAGGCAGCATACTTATCTTCAGACATTGCGTGACATTCCTCATCGTACCAGGGCTTGTCTGAGCATGGTTTTGCATAACCCAGTACGGCCGTTGCGTTACTGGTCATAGAATTTGGAATATGCTGCCACTGGGTGTCGGAAACGTCAGAATTAAGGGAGTTTGTTTGGAGTAATTGAGAGAGTTGGTTGGAGAAGGCATTGGCTATCTCGGTGGTATGCAGCTTAGTGATGTCTAGCATCCTTTGCGTTTGGTTACAAGCGTTTTTAGCACTACTTAATCGCGAGCGTACCTTGGCTGTAACTAGGTGATGAATCGAGTCAATGTTTGCACCGCGCATCACACGCGCGTCCATAACGCTTGAACATGCCATCTATCAATTACCACGTGATGAATCTGGTTTCTTGTATTTCGATCAGGGGATATCCAGGTTGCTTTGAGGATAATTTAAACGGGAATCTAGTACCTGGTTTTTCCGACGCGAAGCTAACTAGTCTGAATCCGTTATTGGAGGCAACGTTGTGCAGACTAAATTATCCGACTGCTGAACCTAGAGCATCTTCCCTTCCTATTTTTAGCATTGAAATCTCCCAGAATAATTGTAATGTCACATGCAGGGCAGCGGTCATATATCTCCTCCAGGCGCCATAGAATGCATCTCTAATGTCATCGTCTATGTCTTGTGTCGGGGCGTGTACAAAAATCAGCGTAATGTAAAACTATTTCGTCCCTGTTCCGTCCATCTCATTTCTTGTATGGCAGTGATGTGAGCCTTGTATTTATCGAGGTCATCCGCCTGTTGGAAAGAGGCACCATCTCTGTATAGAGTTCGGACATTCCAGGTGAATATCCTAAAATCATGGTCCTTATAACTTTTGAGGGGGTCGTCAACATTTGGGGGTTTCTTGTTTTTTCGTTTCTTCGTGTTTTCATAATAACTGTTTTGTTTAAGGAGAGTGTCTGTTACCTATTTCCTAAGACGCATCGGTGGTAGCAGGCCGATTAGGTTACTCAGCATTTCGCCTTCTCACATTTGCTACCACTGAACGGAAGTTCAGCCCGGGGAATATGTGATCTCTCGGATGTTGTGAGTTGCTTAGGAACCTCCAAAGAGAGTTTCTGGTTATTCCCCAATGAATAACAATCTGAAAAACTCAAATTAGAAAATTTCCCATTCCCCTTGAAGAACTAACCAATTAAAATTTGGTATGGAAGCGTCTATCCTCTAAAGGTAGGTTAAGTTCTAAGATGAGCAGGATTGAACAAAAACTACTTTCACCTCCAATACAAATTCCTTTATTTGGGGGGTTAAAAAATGCTTAAAAATATTCTCAGCTCATGAAAACCATTTAAGCTCAGTATTCGAAATTTCGGTAGTTATAAAACATTTTTAAAAACAAACATTTTAAATGTAAGATATATTGCAAGATATATTTGTATTTGTAATATAAATACAAAATAATAAACTTCTAAAACTAGTGATGCTGAATTCCATGGGACCTAAATTTTCCAAATGTTTAGAATTTACTATGTTCGGTGGACACATTTGGTTTTTAGCATTTTTCAAATATCTGCATATATTTATTTATATCTGTTTTATTTTATATTTAAATATTTAATTTATCTATAGAAATAACTTAATATCAATCGTAATCATAACAAAAAAAAACAGCAATGTTTTGGCTTTCATTTAATTTTCTCAAATATATATAAATCCCACAAAATGTTATACATTTCACGTTGCTCCAGCATAAAAACAATATTGCATAAATTGCAAACATACCAAAATTCGTTGCATTTCCCTAATGCCTCTGAATCGGTTGACAAACAAAAACTTATGCCATACCATATGTTAACTACTGTGTGAAACTAAGAGCAATAAAAAACGTTTAAATTTGCAAATGGTGTATTTATTGTTCCTGCTTAAATAACATTTGAAAACAATTTAGAGAATGTAGAAAAAGAGTTGGTCACAAACACAGTACAACACATTATTTTGGGACTCAATTCTAAGAACTACACGTAAAAATAGCACCAAAACAACAACTTCTGCATCATTCGGTTTATCAAGTTACATGCCATAATAATTTAATATCGATTTGAAGTATCGTATAGGGGAATATGTTACGTTTTAAGCTCTTTTGTTTGACATCACATAAACACTTTATGGTGGCGAATGATTATCATAAGTAATATTCCACGTAAATCATACGCCACGGAGTACAACAGTTTTATTGTAACTGCTACAAAATAAACCCATTTCAAAATCATTCGATATATGGAAAAGTATAACTGTTGCTTATGTAGGGAAACGTTATATAATCAGATTAAACAAATTGTTATTCTTAATTTTTTTAAATTTGTTTCATCTAAATCGGATTAGTGGTTCTCGAGTTATGTCCAACAAAAGGTGACAAATTCCCCTATACGATACTTACTAACTTCAAATCGATATTAAATTATTATGGCATGTAACTCAACAAAGAGAACTTGATGCAGAACTTCTTCTTTTTGATGCTACTTTCTGGTGCAGTTTTCAAAATTGAGTCCCAAATCAATGAGCTGAAAAATGTTGTACTGTGAAATGTTACTATCAAATTTTACCAAAAGTTGTTTTATGGCATGTGTGATTACTATGGCTTGTAAATAAATTACAAAAATAGGTAATACCACGTAAATTTTCTTAGTTCTTCAGCACATGGATTAATGTTGTCCTTTAAAATGAAGTGCATATATAACTAGGATTACCTATTGCTACGAATAACTTAGCATTACATACAACCATCAGTTTTTGCAAATAAAATATAGTCCCTGGGGTCAAACTAGTACAAACAAAGGCCTTAAGGCCTTTCTGAGTACTTACAATACATTCCTCTCTTGTTGACCACATCGATATTACTGAGAACAGCCATTACATTTTAATAACTTTTCTCATTTACTTGAGGGCCCTTTTGGCATGTGTTTAATATCGTTTGCTTTAATTGCAATTTAATTTTGTTCTGTTTCTTTGCTGCTGCCGTTGCTGCGATTTTCTTATTGTTCACTTCGCCCACTCACATATCATCATATTTTTCCATTAATTTATGATTATTTCATCGTATTTCCATCACTACTGTCTGGTCGGGCAATGGGTTGGTTGGCTGGCATTATTTCTGATCCACATTTACTACAACTAGAGATATCGATGATGATGATGCTGGTGATTTTCTGGAACACCCAGTCTGTCAGTCCACCGACATGTTGTTGGCTGCTCATTAATTTTTCATAATTTTTTAATGATTACTTCAATTCGCACATGTTTGTTGTTGCTGTGGTGTGTGCTATGTATTATTGTCGGCAATCATTTCAATTCATTTTTTTTCCAAGAAATGCAAATATGTCTGAGTCAGTAAACAACAACAGCCCAGCCAAGTAAGTTGAATTTCATTTGCCCGATTGATGAAAACCATCTGTACTATCTGCCGGTTCATTGCTGCTTGCTGCCTGCTCATTGCTTTCCATAATCAAATGTATCGATTGGCCTTAATCACTCATACGTCGCGGCGCCCTTGGCATGGAGGAGGTTTTGTTAATTAAATTGTTACATTTGTAATGAATGATAAAATATTTGTTCAGTATTTTTGCGTTCTTTTTTTTAGTTTTGTTTACTGGCGCAGTAAATAATCTGATTAAAACATTTTCACTGTTGTCACTGTCGTTTTTTTTTTTCTTTTCATTTTCTGTTATATGTCATGTATTTTTAATGAGAAAGAATTTTAATTTAACATTTTGTGGGGGGGGAAAATGAATTCAATATTACTCATACGTTAGGCGCTACAAAAGTTATGCGGCTACAATTTGGGTGAAGAGTTGTTGGGATTGATGTGCAATTCGATTGTGAAAATTCTGATTATGGTTTGAGTACAAAATAACACAGTACAACATTTTTCAGCTCATTGTTTTGGGACTCAATTTTGAGAACTGCACATGAAAGTAGCCCCAAACAGAAGAAGTTCTCCAGCATTCGTTTTGTCAAGTTACATTACATAATAATTGAATATCGATTTGAAGTCAGTAAGTATCGTATAGTGAGCTGTTATGTTTTTTATCTGTCGCGTCTTAAAATTGAATATTTTATTTGTAACAAACAGGGATAATTTTGATGATAAAGTAGAGAAAATGGACTTATGCCAGTATAGGCATCCAAAAAACTCTCACAAAAACCAAATTCTATAAATAAGTTAAAATTTTTTTTTGCATTTTTTCCGCAAAAATAATAGTGTTTGTATATTAGTATATTAGTTGCTATTTTTAATTTATATAATAAATAAGATTTTATCATGTTTGCAAGAACTTGAGAGTAATAAAAAAAAGCCTACTTTTTATCATAGTAGGTGGCAGATACGACTTTTTTGACTAGGAAAGACGCTAGAAGTGGTAGATGTGACCATTTTGCTAAACATTTTTCGTCCAATTACAGTTGCAAATAGGTCATTTAAGTTTAATGCAAAAATCAGAAACTAATTCACGCTTCCGAATTTGTCATTATCTAAATTTTGGAATTTTGGCGCAGTATAGTTAGACAATGAGGCGTGGCACCGACCATTTCCCACCGAGACGAAATCCTCCTTGTTCCAGTAACATATGTAGCAAATCTCATCTTAAAACCTCTATATATCAATGATCATCTTATTACCTCTTATAGTTCATGAGATATAAATGTTTAAAGTTTTAAGATGTAAGGCACGCCCACTGATTCGATGACACCCATTTTTTGTTTGATCACAAGGCTTGGTGCCAAATGCATGCACAAAATTTTTCAAGGCGAATGGTGAAACAGTCCTCCAGATATTGCATTTTAAAAAATTGGGTACATTGGTCGGTGCCACGCCCCCATTCAAAAATCGCTTTGACGGCTTTTCTAATAGACAGATTGATACGAAAATTTTTCTAAGTTGATAGTCCCTGGCTATACTTGGTTGTGATTTGATAATGTTGTTGGTGTAGTATGAATTACAGTCAGGGTGGAAGAGGGCGGTGCCACGCCCATTTTTAAAAAATCGCTCGATGGCTTTTCTAATAGACAAATTGATATGAAAGTTTTACAAAGTTCTACTGATGACCAGTTGACAGGCCTTGGCTACACTTGGTTGTGTTAAAGGGGCATGGCACCGCCCATACAACGTGAAAATTAAAAAGGCTATATCTCATGAACTATTAGAGGTATGCAGATGGTATATAGGTTGTTAGTTGTTGTTGGTGCAGTATGAATATCAGTTAGGGAGGAAGTGGGCGGTGTCACGCCACCTTTTAAAAAAAGATCTAACGGCTTTTCTAATAGACAGATTAATACGAACATTTTACAAAGTAGTACTGGTGACCTTTTTACAGTCCCTGGTTTTACTGGGTTGTGATAAAGGGTCGTTGCACCGGCCATACAACTTGAAAATTAAAAAGGCTATATCTAATGAACTATACGAGGTATAAAGTTGATATTTGGTATATATGTTGTTGGTGTAGTAAGAATTACAGCCAGGGAGGAAGTGGGCGGTATCACGCCCCCTTTTAAAAAAACGCTATGGCGGTTTTTCTATTAGGCCGATTCATACGAAAATTTTACAAAATAGTACTGATGACCTGTTAATAGTCCTTGGCTATACCTGGTTGTGTTTGGAAATAAGGGGCGTGGTATCGCCCAGAAAATTTAAAATGAATACATCTCATGAACTATCAGAGGTATAAAGTTGATATTTGGTATGTGTTGTTCGGGCACTTATGAACCATACCTATGTTTAGTATGGGATTTACGTAACATAATAGCGGATATCAGAGCAACGAAATGGCTTGAGAGCGATGTTGACCAATTAGAGTAAGATAAATAGGTGGCAGAATACTAGTACCGTAGAGAACTATGCAGAAGTCGACTGCCAAATTAACCAAACCTAACCTAAACTAATATTGATTTTCATATCTTTAGCGCCAAGTACTTACTGTGTATTAAATTGTATCCCTATATTTGTAAAGTTCACTTTCCTCATGCAACCTCTACTCGTCGATCGAAAATACAAATTACGTCTGCAATTTTGAACCTGCAGTGTAGATTATGGGACCGTCCGCGGCATGATGGTTAGAACACTCGGCTATCATGCTGGAAATCATGGGTTCTATTCCAGCCTTCAATCATCTACATTCCTTTCTTTTATTGCCGGCGCCCTCGATGTTGTCGACAGCAACTTCGCAATATAAGTGTCGAGTCAATCGACGTGTCTAGTAAAAAGCTTTTTAAACAGTGAAGTTCGTATTCTTCGTTAAACAAGTAGGTGCCGTTAGTTGTGAATCTATAACTAGAATTCGGGTTAATTGACAACAACGCGAGAAGCTATCCCCTACCTAATTCATGGGGTGTAAAAGGAAATTAACACAGTGCAACATTTTTCAGCTCATTGATATGGGACTCAATTCTGAGAACTGCATGTGAAAGTAGCCCCAAAAAGAAGAAGTTCTGCATCATTCGTATTGTTAAGTTACAAGTCATAAAAATTTAATATCGATTTGAAGTTAGTAAGTAACGTATAAGGAAATTTGTCACGTTTTAGGCTCTTTTGTTTGGCATAACTCGAGAACCACTAGTCTTATTTAGCTGAAACAAATTTAAAAATATTAATTACAATTCCTTTAATTTGTTCATATAACGTTTCCCAATATAAGCAACAGTTTCATTTTTCTATTCTTCAAATGATTTTGAACTGGGTTTATTTTGTAGAAGTTACAATAAAACTGTTGTATTCCGTGGCGCATTATTTACGTGGAATATTACTTGTGATAATCATACGCCACCATATACGAGGGCTGCTATATATATTTCTGGCCTAGGCAACAATAAGTGTTGCCAGGTGCAATCTGATATTTCCATTGGAAAGGTTGACATTTTTTAGCATAACATCACTCAGAACGTGTTGTCATTTAATCTTGAATTGTTAAACTTACAGAGCTTTGAACAATTCAATTCCGTAAAAAAAATGGAATTGACACGTGAGCATTTTCGTGCGATCATTTTTCACAACTTTCGACGTGGATTATCCAGACAAGAGTGCATCGATGAACTTAAGTCTTTGTATGGTGATCAAGCACCATCATATAGCACCGTGAAAAACTGGTATAACGAATTTAATCGTGGTCGCAGTTCGCTCAACGACGAATTCCGTGAAGGTCGTCCAAAAACGTCCGTTGTGCCAGAGAACATTGATGCCGTGCGTGAACTAATAATGCAAGATCGTCATGTGACATACCGGGAGATAGAGGCATCCTTGGGCATTTCTCCCACCAGCATACATTTGATATTACATAAACACCTGACCGTAAAAAAGGTTTGTTGTCGTTGGATCCCGCACAATTTGACAATCGCTCAAAAAAAGGCTCGTGTCGATTGGTGCAAAGAAATGTTGAAAAAATACGATCGCGGTGCTTCAAAAGATGTTCATAAGATCGTCACAGGTGACGAATCTTGGATCTATGCGTATGAGCCCGAAACAAAACAACAATCGACCGTGTGGGTCTTCGAAGACGAGCCAAATCCAACGAAAGTTGTTCGTGGAAGAAGCACTTCGAAGCAAATGGTCGCCTGTTTCTTCGGCAAAACTGGTCATGTGGCGACTGTTCCGCTTGAGCAACGAAGGACGGTCAATTCTGAGTGGTACACCACAATTTGTTTGCCTGAAGTCTTCGGAGAAATTCGAAAAACAAACAAGAGAAGACGAATCATTCTTCACCATGACAACGCGAGCTCTCACACATCGGCTCAAACCAGCGCCTTTTTGACCGGCCAAAACGTCGAATTGATGGGTCATCCGCCGTACAGCCCTGACTTGGCACCCAATGGTCAACGATTTTCGTGCCCAGAAGATGCTGTTGAAGCGTTCAAAAACCATGTTTTGGAGGTGTCTCAATCGGAGTGGAAAAAGTGCTTCGACAATTGGTTTGAGCGCATGCAAAAGTGTATAAATCAGGCTGGAGAATACTTTGAAAAACAATAAAACAATTTTTGATGATAAATATTCGCATTTTCATTATTAGGCCAGAAATATATATAGCAGCCCTCGTAGTATTTGTGTTGTATCAAACAAAAGAGCCTAAAACGTGATAAATTTCCCTATACGATACTTACTAACTTCAAGTCAAGTCGAGGCAGAACTTCTTCTTTTTGATGCTAGTTTCACGTGCATTTCTCAGAATTGAGTCCCAAAATCATGTGTTGTACTGTATAAGTTTTGTAAGTGTCGAATACTATCTGTTTACTAAATTGTATTTCTCTAGGGCTCAACTACAGTTTTGCCACTAGTTGAAATTGTTTAAAACTCGTCATCGACACCATGTGGACTCTATTATAAGAAAGCAACTCATAGATTAACTTACATGTGTGACCTAAAGTATTTATAAATTTAAGATATACATATAGACACACACACCTCAAATTTACCACATGGCAAATATTGTAATTTCTATAGCCATAATGTACAAAAACATAATTCATTCTCCAAAAATTTCGAAAAGCTCAAATCAAAGCAAATATTATTTCACTTCGCATTAAGAACATTTCATTAGAAAATAAATACTGCCACATCAAACCAACACAAACAATTTAGCATTACCAAAAGGTAGTAATTATGGCACAAAACTAAGCAATAAACAAAAACACACTACAGGGAGGGGGGCAGCAAAAAGCAAAGTCAAACAAAACACATAATTAAAAGGTTAGCTGTATACCAATATCATACATAGCTTCAGCCCTTGTGCCAAACAACCAGCAATTTTGCAAACAGTTAACCTATACCAGCACTAAAAACTACTTACAACGTGTAGTTTTGTAAACGGGAGTCAGAGCCCAGCGATTGATAGATATGACCCGTCTGCACAGGACTTTGTATACGAACAGCAATTAGGGTTAAGGGTTCCGAACTGCGATATGTAAAGACTTGAGGAACACATAAATAACCTACAGCAAAGTAAAACCCAGTAAAATATTTTCCACAGATATCAAAGAGTCCATGAAGTCATTTGCAAAAAGCCATTATTATTTCTAACAGTCCGGCACTGGAAGAGAAATTAAATATCTAAACATCACATGATAATGGGTTACATTACTTGCCGGGCTATGTATTGTTATAGAAATTTGTAGTAGTAAAGGCTAAGCATGGCATGGCTACATCAGGCTCATCGAAATGGCATGGGAGAATAACTATATTTTATTAAGGATTTCATCACTAACTTTTGTTTTTTTTTTCTTCTTCTGTTTTTGCACAACCAGCAACAAGCCAACAACACACAAGGTGGTAAGTAAACAACACACACACACATTGGTGCAAATGCATTCATTTAAATGCCAACATCATGTTCCCTCTCTCTCCACTCTCTGTGTCCCTCAATGTCTCCTCTGCGTCTGCTTTCTAATGTGTGTGCGATCATCATCACACACAAATGTTTATTGTTGGTAATTTAGTTAAATAAATTACATGTGATTTGTTTAAACACTCCATCCATCCAACTAACCAGGCAAACCGTACGAATCTACTGACTGAGTGAAGTGCCAATTCAACCGTTGTAACCTAATGGAAAAGCTTTTAAACCTCAAATAAACTGCAAAAAAAAATACAGCACAGGCTGTTGAATGCAAAACAAATAGTAACTGTGATGTACAGTGATTTGGCAGGACTAGTAGCAAAGATTGAGTATTATAAGAACACAGTACAAAATTTTTCAGCAAATTAATTTGGGACTCAATTCTGAAAATTGCACGTGAAAGTGTTCCCAAAAATAAGAACTTCTGCATCATTTGTTTTGTCAATTTGGTTGCATTAATTATTTAATGGCCATACGAATTCGAAAAAATTCAATTTTTTACAGTAAACTCGATGCTGATGTAAAAGTTAGGTTAGGTTTTTCCATTATGGGTAGGTATGGCTCTCATGCCATTTCGTTGCTTATAAGTCAGGTCACCAAAATCAGGGCAGTGGCATCGAAAATATTCTGTGGTAGTATGTTCTTCTTCATCCTCACTTCAGCATCTACAAAAATCTTTTTAGGGAAGTTATAACATTTCAGCGTGTTTGCCAATCGGCGAATGACCGTTTACATGATATTACAGCTATGGTATTACATACGAGTACTATCAAAAATTATTCTTTCGATCTGTAGTAAATATTTCAACATTCAATTTATTTTTATATATTTTATTTTAAATTTTAAAAAACAACTTCTTAATGAATCATAATTTATAGCCGATATTTCACTGTTATGTGTTGCTCAAGGGCGCATGATTATTATGGATAAGCGTATACATTATTTATGATAATCATACGCCACTGGGCTTATTGCAATATTCTTAAAAAAAAAAAAAACTTAATTTCCTTTTGCACCCCATGAATGAGGTATGGGATAGCTTCTCGCGTTGTTGTGAATAACGGCACCTACTTGTTTATCGACGAATGCGAACGTCACTGTTTGAGAAGCTCTTACTAGACACGACGATTGAATCGACGCTTAATACTGCGAAGTTGCTGTCAACAACATTCAAGGGGAGCCGACAATGAAAGAAAATTTTATTTATTTATTTTATTTTTAAGATGACTGGAGCCAGGTTTGAACCTGCGATCTCCCGCATGGTAGTCGCGTGTTCTAAACACTATGCCACGGCCGGTCAGTGCAATATTCAGTACAGTAAAAATACCATTAATATGAAAATATTATATGAAACCTTTAGGCTGCAATTTTATAAAAATCACATATGAAAGTTAAGAAAACCCATAAAAAAGTCCTTTACAACAGATAAAATCACCAATTATTCCTACTCTATTCAGTTATAGTCACTCTCAAGCCATTTCGTTGCTCTGATAAAGGCTTGGATGTTACGTTGATCGCCTACTGATAAACAGGTATTGTCCACAAGTGTCGAATGAACAAACTATTTCAGCACCTAATTTCGACTTCGGGACCTGTCAACTGACCGCTTAGATTAAGTTATATCATCCCTCTAAATATTTGTTGTCTTTGGGTTTACGTGAAGACAGATGATAATCGGGCTGCGAATCAAAACTTGAAAGCAAATGCTGAATATAGTTGTCAAATGTTGGACATTCCTAATAGATCACAAACGGCAACATTGCGGCCAGTATTTGCATATAAATTTTTTTTTAAGGTAAATGTCAGAGACAGATTTCTTATTAGCTCGCTCTTTTCGGCTCTCGGCTCGCGAGTCATCTCTTTGTTTGGGCTCTTAACTCGCAAGCTAAGTACCGAAGCACTTTTTATACCAAAAAGTTATTTATTGACCCAAAAGCACTTTTCTGTTGCACAAAGTACTTTTTTGTACCAGAGTACATTTTTGTACCAAAAAGTACTTTTAATGTACTTTTCGGCCCAAAGTACTTTTTATGCCAAAAAGTACTTTTATTGGCCCAAACACTTTTCTGTTGCACAAATTACTTTTATTTGTAGCAGAGGATTTTTATGTACCAAACAGTACTGTTATTGTACTTTTTGGTACAAAATGCTTTGTTTTGTACCAAAGTACTTCTTTATGCCGTACACCGCCATACAGGAAATGAGATGGACGGGACAGGGATGCACACGACGAAAGAACTGTGACATCTTCTACAGCTGCCATGCAGAAAGACACGAATTTGGATGTGGTTTCATAGTCGGCAAGAGACTTCGACACCTGGTCTCGCGGTTTAACCCTGTAAATGACCGTATAGCCACCATTCGCATCCGGGCGAAATATTTTAACATTACGCTGATTTGTGTACACGCCCCGACGGAAGACAAAGACGATGACATCAAAGATGCATTCTATGAGCGCCTGGAGGATATATATGACCGCTGCCCTGCACATGACATTAAAATTGTTCTGGGAGATTTTAATGCTAAAATAGGAAGGGAAGATGCTCTTGGTTCAGCAGTCGGAAAATTCAGTCTACACAACAACACCTCCGATAACGGATTCAGACTGGTAAGTTTCGCGTCGGCAAGAAACATGGTTGTGAGCGGAACCAGATTCCCGCATAAAGATATCCACAAGGCAACCTGGATATCTCCCGATCAAAATACAAGAAATCAGATTGATCACGTGGTAATTGATGGAAGGCATGTCTCAAGCGTTATGGACGTGCGTGTGATGCGCGGTGCAAATATCGACTCGGATCACCACCTAGTTGCAGCCAAGGTACGCACACGATTAAGTAGAGCTAAAAACACTCTTAATCAAACGCAAAGGAAGCTAGACATCACAAAGCTGCAGACCACTGAGATAGCCAATGCCTACTCCAACCAACTCTCTCAATTACTCCAAACAAATCCCCCCAGTTCTGATGTTCCCGACATGCAGTGGCAGCATATTGCGAATTCTATGACCACTGCCGCAACAACCGTACTTGGTTATGAAAAACCACGCTCAGACAAACCCTGGTACGATGACGAATGTCGCGAAATGTCTGAGGAAATGGATGCTGCATACAAGGCAAAACTGCAGCCAATGGCGACGCGTGCGGGGACGGAGCTTTATAAAGAGAAAAGGAGGGAGATGAAACGCCTGTTCAGACGGAAAAAGCGTCTGTGGAAGAAAAGAGAGAGCCAGGATATCGAAAACTACAGGGGTAGAGGTGAGGCCAGAAAGTTCTACCAAAAGGTAAAAAGTAAAGGTTTTGGAACAGGGATCCCCACCTGTAAGGACAGAGACGGAAATCTGGTCACGGACACTCAGAGTGTGCTGCAAATATGGAGGGAACACTTTCAATCTCTTCTCGTTCCCGAAGGCAGCATAAGTGACGGAATCGCACCAATCATCGACGATGGAGTAGATTGTCCACCACCGAGCCAAAACGAGATCAGCACGGCAATTGCCCGGCTTAAAAATAATAAAGCTGCGGGAGCCGATGGACTGCCGGCAGAGCTTTTTAAAGCCGGCGGCGATGACCTGGTAACATGCATGCACCAGCTCATAAACACGATTTGGCTCAGGGAATGCATGCCCGATGATTGGAATCTGAGTGTCCTATGTCCCGTGCTTAAGAAAGGCGATCCTAGTGTGTGTACCAACTATCGCGGGATTAGCCTTTTACCCATCGCATACAAGGTCCTGTCTAGTGTGTTATGTGAAAGACTAAAGCCCCTCCTGGCGAACCTGATTGGACCTTATCAGTGTGGCTTTAGACCTGGTAAATCCACCACCGACCAGATATTCACGCTACGACAAATCCTGGAGAAGACCCAAGAAATGCAGATCGATACCTACCATCTGTTCATCGATTACAAAGCTGCATTTGACAGTCCGATACGACAGAAATTGTTGGATGCTATGGCTGAGTTTGGTATCCCCGCAAAACTAATTCGACTCTGCGGGATGACACTGACTGACACGAAGTCTTCAGTGAAAATTGGCAAAAATCTGTCAGAGCCATTTTCTACCAAGCGAGGCTTTAGACAAGGCGATAGTCTGTCCTGCGATCTCTTTAACATCGTAATGGAGATGATCATGCGGAAAGCAGCAGTAAACAGGAATGGCACCATATTTAACAAAAGCCACATGTTGCTCGCGTATGCTGATGATATCGATATTATTGGACGTGGATTGCGAGATGTTACTGCGGCTTTTTCGAGCATTGAAAAGCAGTCGGCTGAAGTGGGTCTGGTGATAAACGAGGACAAAACCAAGTTATTTGTTTCAACGAACAAAGAGTCCACTCGTCTGGGACGCTGCGTGAACGTTGACAACTATAATTTTGATGTGGTAGATGATTTTGTCTACCTTGGCTCCGCCATAAACAAAAATAATAATATCAGCCTCGAAATCAAAAGACGAGTATTGATCGCAAACCGCTGCTACTATGCGCTAAGCAAGCGATTAAACGACAAAGCGCTCTCTCGAAAAACAAAGATCCAGCTCTACCAGACTCTGATCCTACCTGTCTTGCTCTACAGCGCAGAATCGTGGGTAATGACACAAGCGGATCAATCTATTCTGGGAGTCTTCGAGAGAAAAATACTCCGCAAAATATTTGGACCCATCATCGTGAACGGCGAGTACCGTCGTCGAATGAATCATGAGCTGTATGAGCTGTACAACGACATCGACGTGGTCAAGCGCGTTCAAATA
Organism: Muscina levida; assembly: GCA_964034835.1. Classification (NCBI taxonomy): domain Eukaryota; kingdom Metazoa; phylum Arthropoda; class Insecta; order Diptera; family Muscidae; genus Muscina; species Muscina levida. The sequence continues at coordinate 175,486,818 of OZ035880.1, read as the reverse complement.
GACCGAATGCGCTGGCTTGGACACGTTGTACGAATGGACGATAACGCTCCGGCTCGAAAAGTCTTCGGCAATAAACTCGATGGGCGGCGCAGGAGGGGGCGACCAAAACTCCGATGGATAGACCAGGTGACGGAAATGTTAAGTAAGCTTGGTATGACGAACTATCTACGGAGCGCAAAAGACCGAAGCGCTTGGAATGGTTTTCTACGTGCGGCTACTGATAGATGAATTTCTGTTGTTGCTGCCAGTAAAGAAGAAGAAGAAGAACTTCTTTATGCCAAAAAGTACTTTTATTGACCAAAAGCACTATTCTGTTGCACTAAGTACTTTTTTTTGTATCAGAGTACTTTTTTATGTCAAAAAGTACTTTCACTGGTCCAAAAGCACTTTTCTGATGCACGAAGTACTTTTTTTGCACAAAAGTACTGTATTGTACCAAAAAGAACTTCAAGTGTACTTTTCGGCACAAGAGTACTTTTTTTGTACCAAAGTACTTTTTGGCATAAAAAAGTACTCTGATACAAAAAAAGTACTTAGTGCAACAGAAAAGTGCTTTTGGTCAATAAAAGTACTTTTTGGCATAAAGAAGTACTTTGGTACAAAACAAAGCATTTTGTACCAAAAAGTACAATAACAGTACTGTTTGGTGTTTATTGTCCCCAAATTTAAAACTGATTTTTCATTTTAGCCCTATGAACACCAAATTTTAAGTTGAGACATCCTACACCACAGTGCCCTTGTATATCCCTCTCTCTCTCTCTCGAATAAATTCCAATTTTAGATTAAGCGTTAAAACATTATTTAAACATTTGATACTGGCACACGAAATTTAAAAACTTTCATTTTTACCAAATGCCTTTAAGTTTAGCCAACAAAAGTCATTAATAACATTTTTCCAATACACATCCTGGCCGACCACCACCACATACACACCAACGTTGTGGGTGTTAATGCCAAACACGGCCAACTCTCTAAGCGTCCGTGGACCAACGACATCAAGGAAACGGCTGACAAGGAAAAAAAATATGATTATTGTTATTATTTGGTATGCAGTAGCACACACAGCTGCATATTAACACCATGCAGTAACACATATGCCAGCGAGCAGTAACAAGAGTTGGTGGTTGCGGTCCCCTTTATCATTAGCTTTAGCTTGATGGGGATACCACCATCAGTGCTGATGCTGCCGTTGCGGCTGCTGTTGATTCTGCTGTCTTTCCATCATGAACGTCTTCAACATCATCAACATACCTGCGATCAATAGCATGATGTACTTACTCTACACTGTACTGTACTGTCCATTGTCCGGGTGCTATGGTATGGATGGATGGACATTATTATTGATTACCTGTCGACAAGTTTTAACGTCTAGCAACACATTCATGTTGCATTGCATTGACGAATGACAGATACCGCCACCCTGTGGTATGTGATGACGACAGCGGCGACGACGATGGCGGTGATTGTGTTGTGGCTGTTGTTCATTGAGTTTCTTCGAGGAGAATTAGATTCTTGGGTGTGATGTATGCAAGAATTTGCATTTATATATATATATATAAATAAATACGCGGTATGTAAACAATTGCTATTTAATTGCATAGACAAGTAGTTAATCGTACTAGTTAAGATTTGATGTTAATACTGGGATATTAAATCATAATATATGCAAAGTATATGTAACCTATAGCCTGATGAGCTTATTTGCATTGAAAATATATAATTTTATAATTATAAATAATTATGTAACATAGACTATTTATTGGCTATTCTAAAGAAAATTCGCTCATGTGGCATAAATATAAATAATTTAATTACTGAACTAATGTTATTTACACTTAAATTTCTTTATTGTTCCCTTTGTGTGCTTATGTCGTTTATTAAAGAATTATGTACCATATTCGATTAATTTTTTTTTTTTTTTTGGGAAAAATCTGTGATATTCATTGAGAGACACCATACAGTGTATGCTTTCCAACAACTTAACATTATTTTCCAATTCTTAACTTTTGAGAAACTCCACAGAGACACACCAAGCCGCATATATCAACCTTGTCTGCCTTCTCAATTACTTTTGAGTGATTTGTGTTGTTACAATAAATTTACATAAATTTCCTAAGCTATCCCAGTACGCGGTGAAGATTTTTTTTCAGACCTTAACGTCTCTTCAATATTATATGCGAAAGAAAAGAAAGTGAGACTAAATAAAGATGTGTGAAGAGAAACGAAATGTTATTGCAACGCAGACATAAAACACATTAAGGAGAAAATTCGCATAAATTTTATTACATCTAAATTGACAGTAATTTGCAGTTATTTTAACAGTTCATTACATTGGAGAACGATAGACATTGTTAGCATTAGCATAGTAACTTTTATGTATCTCAAAAATATGCAAAATCCAAAATGATACAAAATTTGATAGAAACGAATTTGAATTTGGGAATAAATTGAGTTAAATGATGTAAAATTTACAATTTATTCAATTCTGAGAACTGCACGTGAAAGTAGCTCCAAAAAGAAGAAGTTCTACATCATTCAAGTCAAGTTATATGCCATTAAAATTTAATATCGATTTGAAGTAAGTAAGTATCGTATAGGGGAATTAGTAACATTTTAGGCTCTTTTGTTTGACATAACTCGAGAACAACTAGTCCGATTTAGCTGAGACACATTTAAAAAAAATTAAGAATTACAATTCCTTTAATCTGTTCATATAATGTTTCCCTACATAAGCAACAATTTCACTTTTTCATTCATCAAATGATTTTGAACTGGGTATATTTTGTAGCAATAAACAATAAAACCGTTGTACTGCGTGGCATATAATTTACGTGGAATATTTCTTATGATAATCATACGCCACCATATAACATTAAAACAAAAGAGCCTAAAACGTGACAAATTCCCCTTTACGATACTTACTTATTTCAAATCGACATTAAATTATTACGGCATGTAACATGACAAAACTAATGATGCAGAACTTATTCTTTTTAGTGCTACTTTCACATTCAGTTCTAAGAATTGAGTCCCAAAGTCATGTTTTGTACTGTGTTATTGTACCAAAAAGTGGAATTAATGGTACCAAAAAGTACAATTTATTATACCAAAATGTACAATTATGGTACCAAAGAGTACTATTTATTGTACTAAAAAGTGAAATTTATGGTACCTTTTCAATATCTACAACTTTGTTTCATTGAGGTATAACCTTGTTAAAAAATAGAAAAAATGCTAAGAATCCAGCTTGTGCAAAAATATACATTAAAAGATAAAAAGTGATTCTGTAAGTAAGGGATAGGGGATTATCAAATTCAGTTTTTTGACAGCTATTTACTTTGAAACACTTAAAAGCTCTCTGCGAAGAGTAACCAAACACCTAAAATCCGCATTAAGGCGAAATATTTCTATATCACACGGATTTATGTACAAGCTCCTACGGAAGACACTGAGCACCTAGACGCAATATATGAACGCTGTCCTGGTCGAGACATTAAAATTGTACTGGGAGAAATTTATGCTAAAATAGTAGGGGAAGATGGGGAGTGGGGGATTTTCTAATTTGAGTTTTCTGATCGTTATTCACTTGGAAATAACCAGAATTCTTTCTTTGGAGGCCTTGAAGCAGCTCAGAATGTCAAGGAGATCATGTATTCCACGAGCAATGACTTTGAACATCCGTTCATTGGTAACAAATATGATAAGGCGCAATGTTGGGTAACCTAAGTGGCATGCTACCACCGATGCGTCTTAGAAAGTATATAACAGAAGTTACTAAAGCTCAACACAAAGGCTCTCTTAGTGGCTTTGGCCGCCCTAAGAAACTACGATCGGGCGCCGGTGCCTAATAAGCCAGTCTCCTTAAACAAAAATCGTTATGAAACCACGGAGAGAAGGAAAAACAAGAACCCCCAAATGTTGACAACCCCCACAAACGTCATAAGGGCCATGACATAAGGATATGCACATGCAATTTCTAAACTCTATACAGAAATGGTGCCTCTATTGATTAGAAGGATGTTCTCGACAATTACAAGGCTGACATCACCGCCATAAAGAAAGTGCACAGGAATACATACGAAATAAAAGATGAAAAACTGTGAACTGTGTTGATGAAAGAACTGTGACATCTTTTACAGACGCCATCTGGAAAAACAAGAATTTGGATATGGATTAAAAGTCGGCAAGAGACTACGACATCTGGTCTCTGGTCGTTTTGAACCTGTAGGTGACCAGTGCCGCATCAAGGCAATCAATATTTTTACATCTGTATATTTGTGGACACGCCCTGACGGAAAACAAAGATAATGACATTTAAGATGCATTCTATGACCACCTGGTGGAAATATATAGCTGCTTTCCTGCCCATGACATTAAAATTGTTCTGGCAGATTTTGATGCTAAAATAGGAAGGGAAGTTGATCTTGGTTTGGCAATTGAAAAATTACAACAACACCTCTAATAAGGGATTCAGACTGATTAGTTTCGCGTCGGCAAGTAACATGGTTGTAAGTGGAACCACACTCCCTAATAAAGATATTCACTAGGCAACCTGGATATTCCCCGATCAATAGATAAGATTGATCACGTGGTGATCAATGGAAGGCATGTCTCAAGTGCTATGGACGTACGTGAGATGCGCGGTGCATATACTGACTCGGAGCACCACCTAGTTGCACCCAAGGACCGCAATCGATTAAGTAGTGCTAAAAATGTCCGTAACAAAATGCAAAGTAAGCTGATGTGATGTCACAAAGCTTCTTGCCGCCGAGATATTCAATGCCTACACAAACCAACTCTCTCAATTACTTCAAACAAATCCCCTTAGTCTGAATTCTTTGGCCATACTGGGTTCCGGATAACCAAACTCAGACAATCCGTTGAAAAAGGATGCTGCATACAGGGCAAAACAGCTGCCAATGGCAACACGTGCAGTGACAAAACAATAAAATGAGAAGAAGAGCGAGATGAAACACCTCTTCCGGCGAAAAAAAACGTCTATGGAAGAAAGAGAGTCTCTGGATATCGAAACTTACAGTAATAGAGCTGAAGCCCGAAAGTTATACGAAAAGGCAAAGATTTTGAAACACGGATCCCTCACCTGCGCCACCCATTGAGATCGAGAGCTTTAACATTTTCATCCATTGGTACAACGTGTCCAAGCCAGCACATTGGGTCTATTTCAACTCGCTTGTCTACGTCGATGTTGTTAGACAGCTCATACAGATGTTACTGTGGCCTTTGCAAACATTAATAAGCAGCCGGCAGTAGTGAATGTGGTAATAAATGAGGACAAACCCAAGTAATTTGTTTTTCGATCAAAGAGTCGGACGCTACGTAAACATTGATAACTATAACTTTCAATCAAGATATCGCGAAATAGATGTTAGGGTCTATGGACGATCATAAGAGCTTTAAAAAATAGAAAAATTAATAAAAAAAAATTTGACAAAGTAGACATAACTGATTTGGTTGGTGGTAATATTTTATTTTGAAATCTGGAAAATACCTTAGGCTATATTATTAATTTTTGACACTATGCGCAGAGGTAGCGTGACAAAACATTAACCGTCACAGAGAGTACTCGGCACAATAGATATGAATATGTAGACGACATTTTTATATTCGATCAGTGGCCGAAGTAGGCGTTGTTTTCAGAGCTAGGTTAGGTTAGGTTAATTCGGCAGCCACGTTGAACACAGCTCACTTGAGTCCCGTTGTGATACCATTTTAAGATTTTCGTACCAAATGTTACTATTCTGTTCGGCCAACGTCGCTGTCAAGCCATTTTGTTGCTCTGATGAAGGCATGGGTGTTCCATAGATCACCTACTTATAGACAGGTATTGTCTAGAAGTGTCCGATGATCAAGCTTTTTGTATCTCAGGTCACCAAAAGCAGGGCAGTGACATAGAAGATGATCCGTGGTCTCCTCTTCTTCCTCATTATTGCAGCTTCTACAACAATCGTTTTAGGGTAGTTTCAGCCTGTTAGCATGTTTACCAACCGGCCACTGACCAGTTATTACATTATCGTGTTATAATTATTATTATCGTGTCCTCTGTATATCCATTGTAGGCCTAATTTGTTTGGTTGCCGTGCAAGTGGGTTCTCTTGCCCATCTCTCTTCAGCAATGAGGATCACTTTCCCTGCAATGTGCTGTTTTCCCCTTGTGAGAGTGATCCCAATGAGACCGTAAACTTCGCCCGAGTTCACGGTTGTGGCGGCCCTTGCCAACATATCGGCCCTTTGGTTACCATATATGTCCCCATGTCCTGGAACCTATGTAAGGATAACCGTCGAATGTCTCGCTATCTCCTCAAGAGACGACCGGCCTTCTCAAACATTTCTCAAAGTAGTGTTCACGTTCTCTAGGGATCTGATAGCTGTTTTACTATCAGTAAGAATATGAATATTGCCGCCCAATATCCCAAGATACTGAATTTTCTCTACGGCTATTCTAACGGTCGCTTTTTCGGCCTGAACTATGCTACAGTGGTCTGGTAGCCTGATTGATAGTCTCAAATTCAACTCTTCCGAAAAGATTCCTCAGCCCGCCCCTTATAAAACCCGGATCGAAAAGAGGTTTAGGTATGGTGTAATCCGTGTGGCAGCTCACATTTATTAGGTTCAGAACTTTGGCATGGCCATAGTTCCTTTCAGGGCTAGGGAGATAATCTATATATATAAAATGGAATATGTGTTTGTTTGTTTGTACCTTATAGGAGACCAAACCTCTGGATTGATCTTCCTGAAATTTTCACAGCATGGCATGACTTATAGGGTACTTTTTTTCGACCACGCCCACTTGCGCCTATTTTTTTTAAAATAATATGCAATAGCGAAGCATTGCCGGGCCCACTAGTATTTGATACACCGAAAGTACTCAGCAATACAGACCTAAATACACACATTTTTATTTTCGTTCGGACGAGGCGTGGCAAGTATTTTTTTTTTCTTTTTGGCCCTATGACATAGAATTTTGTACACCGATAATACTCTGCGTTACAGCTATACATATGAAGGCACTATGCAATAGTGAAGCATTGTCCGGCCCACTAGTTCATATATAAAATTAAATTTTTGTATGTGTTTTGGGTATACCCTCCTAAATTGAATACGTGATTGCTTTTCAAAATGGTTATAAAATTTTCATTAAAAGATTATTGCTGGTAAAATAATTGATTTTTCATAAACTTACTAATTTTTTACACTCTCCTGTTAGTCGTTGTTGACACATACCTGAAAAAAATAGAATAAAAAATATAAAATTTAATAATATTTTTCAAGTGCGTATTAATTAAAATAAACAATATTAAATAAAAATATTATAAAATTGATTTGAATTTTTATTTAAGACCACGACCATAATTTTATTCAGAAAAACGGTTAAGCGGAACGATAGTCTTGCAAAAAAGTGATGTGACTTTTGATTATCCACTCGACATGTGATTATCCACTTGGCAATTTTTACATATATTATATATAACTATTGTTCTACCAGTTTTGGCAAAAAACATGAAAAAAAATGCATTGGCAACATTTGCCACCACATGGAATATTTATCTGCGGCTGTTTAATCACCCACACATTAAAAGAGTCATTGATGCAAATCCTGATACACAATATTTAAAATTTGTGTGTGTTTTTTTTTAAAGCTGACATAATTTACTCAGATTCATTGGTTGAGCAACAACATATACCTATAAATTCCACAAAGCATAGAGTTATTCCAAATTCCATCATAAACATAGTTAGCTAAGTGTTTTGATGAAAAACAAGGTGTTGCAGTGTCGCCAAGCAACATGTTGTGTCAATTTGAAAATCGTGATCAAAACAAGATTATCTTCTCCTGAATTGGCACTGCATTCATAAAGTGTTTCACGTTTTTTTTGGTAAGACAGAGAAAATACAAAAATACAACACAATTTATGATCATAAGATATAAATTATAATAGAAGGAAATAGATACCAAGGAAACTACAAAGCAAACGTTGGCCGGCAACGACGATAATATTAAGTAAAGTTTTCACAACAAACTGATTTATGATAATATAAATTTTCTTAGAAAATTACCACAATTACTTGACTGGAGCATAGCTATAGCTAAGCTGATAAGCTGAGGTGAAAATTAGTAATAAGTGGAATCACTAGATAATATTACAAATCATAAGAATTTATGTATTACAAGAAGTAAGAAAGAGCAAAAAAAACACGCGATGTATAGTTGAGGAAGCATGAAAGAAAAACAGTGATTCTAAGGTGAAAATGAACTAAGGAAGGATGAGGATGGCGATTTGTTTTAAAACAATTAAGGCACAGCACACGATAGCAACGCCAGCACATGTCTTTAAATAGTTGTAAAAGATATGTTGGCAGTTTTTCAATATTAAATCAAATTATTTTAAGACATAGGCGGTACATTAGACGGTATCACTAGTACAATACAACGCATGATTTTGGGACTTAATTCTGAGAATTACACGTGAAAGTAGCCCCAAAAATAAGAATTCCTGCATCATTCTTTTCGTCAAGTTATTATGCATTAATATTTAAAGTGATAAAAATCCACCTTGAGCAGAAAAAAATCGTATATTAAATTAATAATGCAAGCAACTTGACAAAACGAATGATGAAGAAGTTCTTATTTTTGCGCCTACTTTCACGCACAATTCTCAGAATTAAGTCCCAAAACAATTAGCTGAAAAATGTTGTACTGTGTAATGTATATTTAAAATATAATTTCGAAAAAAATATATATATTTTATGCCGAATGTAAATTTTTAAATTCTTCCATATAATTTCGTTATTTAATATCGAAACTTAAAGTGTTATATATCGATGTTTTTGTATCAAATTTATACCTCCGCCCTACTCTTAAAATCCTCCAAAAACTTTCGCCTAAAGTCACATTGAATTTTCTTGATATATCGATTTATTTCTCTCGCTTGTCCAATATTTGTAATTTCGCTGTGCCACATATGTACATCGCACATAAATATTGCCCAAATTCCTGTGTAGAAACTGCATCAAGTTAATAATTATTTTGGCAATTTGCCCAAAAATTCCAACAATATTTCATATATGGCATTTTTACCATGAGTTATGATGGTGTTGGTGCTCACATGTCATCGCCAAACTCATCATCGTCACCGCTACCATCACCATCACCAGCACCATCGCTGTCATTATTTCGATATTATGCAATTTTGTCGATGCCAATATTTCGAAATTTTTTGCAAAAAAAAAACACGCCAAACAAATCAACAACCTTAAAAGCAAACAAACTATTGAATATTTTATGCATATGCAGGCATGACGAATATACAAATACTCGGTCGAATGCATTTTACAGTATTTAAACGCCAAATCACGGATATTAATTAAAAATTTGCAATCGCATCTATGGAACAGTGGAACAGAAAGAAGAAAAATAAATGTTATATATAAAATATGGAACACAAAGTGAATATGAGTTGGGAAATTTTTAAAGTAGAGTTTACTGATCGTTTTTCTGTTGTGAATAACCAGAAACTGTTTGTGAATGTAACCAAGTAGCTCAACATATCCACCATGATATTAGCCGAGCAATGCCACTGGATATACGTATTCAAACACTTGTCATTAAATTTCTTATGAAGGAAATGTTTGTAACGGGTAAAACCCACATCTAATCGACTGATTTCCATGCTTCTTTTTTTATACGATAACAATTTGCCTTACTAAAAGAATAGAGTAATTTTTAGTGAATATTTATAATAATTTCAAATGTGGTGAGTGTTTGTAACGGGTAAACTCAAAGAATACTGAATCGATATTAATAATTGTGTGCTCAAATAGGGTTAAACACCATAATAGATTGTTATTTTTCTAGATGTTGTTTATTGAAACCACTATCTACCCAACCGATTTACATATTTATTTTTTTAAACGATTCTAAATTACCTCACTAAGATAGTAGGATACTTTTTGTGGATATTAATAATATCAAATGTGTTGAATGTTTGTAATGGATAAACTCACAAATTACTGAACCGTTATTAATAAATTTTTGCTCAAACCAACGAAATATCGTTAAACACCATAATAATATATTAATATTAAGATATTTTTCTTCAATATTTCTCAAACTGGAAATTGTACGTAACGGATGAAACGAGAATCTACTGACCAATTTTAAATTTTAAGCATTTTATTACATCACAATTCGACTAACAAAGAAAGTAGGATATTTGATTTTGTGAATATTACAAACATTTAAAATAAAGTGATTGTTTGTAACGGCTAAACTCAAAAACTACTAAATCGATAGTAATAAATTTGTTCCTAAACCATAGCAATTTCTTTATTTAATAAATTTGACTTACGAAGAGAGTAGTATACCTTTTTGTGAATATTAATAAAATTGATTATGAGTTGAATGTTTGTAACGGGTAAACTCAATAACTGCTAAACTGATATTAATAAATTGTTTGTTAAAACATCGCAATTTGGTTAAAGACTTTAACAGAATATTATTTTTCTAGATTTGAAGTAATTTTTGTATAGGAAATGTATATAACGGGTAAAACCAAAATCTTCTTTACTGATTCCAATATTAAGACTTATATAACATCTCAATTCGACAAACGAAGAGAGTACAATCCCTTTTAATAAAATTAATGATGAGGTTTGTATCGGGTTAATTCTCAAACGTCTTAACCGATATTAATAAATTTTATGCTAAAACATCAAAACATGATTAAACATTTTGCAGTTGTTATTTGAATATTGCTTATGTAGGAAAAGTATGTAATGGCTAAAACAAAACTATACTGAACCGATTACAATATATATTTGTCTAAACCATTACAATTTGCCTTTATGTGAATATTATCATAAGTTTGTTAAAATTAATTAATCGCGGGGCAGACAGAAGGACATCACCAAAAAGAGGGTGTATGGTAGTGGTAGTTGTTTCTGTCTGATATTGGTCATATTAGAACTTCACATCCGCTTATAGGATAGAAGCTGGCACATCAAATTTCAGAGAGATAACTTTTGACCAAAACGGAATTTGACCTCCGCATTTAGGATGGAAGCTTGCATATCAAATTTCAGCTCGATATTACTTAAACGACGGCTCTTATGGTTGGAACAAATATACTGAGGTGTTTTTGTCCGATATTCGTAATCTTAGAATTTAACCTATACTTAAAGGATAGAAGCTTGCATACCACTTTGGAAGCTCTAAACTATGGCTGTAATCATTGGGACAGAAAGACGGACATTCCGAAACAGCACAGTTTGTGTCAGAGGTGGAAGTAGATCTTGCCCACCTTTGAACTTAGCATCCCATTACGGGATATAATATTGCATATCAAATTTCACTTCGAAAGCTTTTAAACTACTGCTGCAATTGGGGGGGCAGACAGACGAGTTTGCATAGGAGTTGGAGGTAGTTTTTGTCCGATTTTGGTCATCGCAGAACTTAGCCTCTTCTTAGATGATGGACGCTTGTATACCAAATTTCAGCTCGATAACTATTAAACTAATGGGGACCGACGGACGGAAAACCCAAAAAAAATGAGCAGTTTGTATGAGAGTTGGGAGTAGTTTTTGTCCGATATTGGACATATTATACATTAACCTTCGCTTAGTGGATGGAAATTTTCATATCAAATTTCATTTCTACTCGGCAGACAGACAGACGGATACCCCCAAAAAAAGGGATGGTTTGTATGGAAGGTGGGAGTAATTTATGTCCGATATTGGTCAGCTTAGAAGACCGTTTAGAAGAAGGAAACTTGTATACCAAGCTTGATAACTCTTAAACTACGGCTGTAATCGTGGGGACAGACAGACGGATACCCCCAAAAAGGGAAGGTTTGTTTGTTTTGACCGAACTTGCTCACCTTGGAACTTTACCTTCGCTTGGAGCATAAAAGCTTACATACCAAATTTCAGCTCGATATTTGTTAAACTACTGTTGTACTCAGGGGGCAGTCAGAAGGACACCCCCAAAAAGGTAAGGTTTGTTTGGGAAGTGGTTATTGACCGAACTTGCTCACCTTGGAACATAACCTTCGCTTGGAACATAGAAGCTTTCATACCAAATTCAGCTCGATATTTGTTTAACTACGGCTGTAATCGTGGGAACAGACCGAAGGACACCCCCAAAAAGGGAAGATTTGTTTGGGACATTGGAGTAGATTTTATCCAAACTTGCTTAATTTGGACTTTAGCCAATTATTCACATCATCACATTTCAGCTCAAATTTCTTTAAATACGGCTGTTATCGTGGGCACAAACTCCCAAAAAGTGGCAGATTGTGTGGGAGATGATAGTAGTTTTTGACTGATTTTGCTCATCTTAGAACGTAACCTCTACTTAGAGAATATAAGATTGCATATGCAATTTTAGCTCGGTAGATCTTAAACTACTACTGTAATCACGAGGACAGTCTTAGTCTTAAACCTCCGCTTAGAGGATGGAAGCTTGCATACAAAATTGTATAATCGCAGGGACAGGCAGATATACGGACAGACGGACATCTTTAAATCGATTTAGAATTCGATGCTGATCATTTATACATATTTATATATTAGGGCGACAGCGAAATGTATGGACTGTTTTTTTTTGTGGAAATTTAAAAATCCTCGACCGAAATATTTTGCCACTTGATGTAACAAAATACATGGCGGAAATCTCAGTAAGATAAGACAACTATTTCCCGTCTCCCCAAGATGTCTAAAATCAGGCGGCGCCTTGGTCCTTTTAGACCACTTGGTTATATATCTACTATACTATGAAATTTTCAGGACGATCAAACTATTTGTATGGCTGTTAAAACGGTCTTTTAAACGTGGCGTGGCACAGCCTCCTTCCACCCTGGCAGTAATACATACTGTACCAACAACACATACCAAATATCTGCTTTATAACTTCTCAAGTTCATGAGATAAAGTTGCAAGTTTTTTACCACTCCCACTGATCCATTTCCGCCCATTTTTAGTTGAATAACGAACTTTGCTGACAAATGCATCCATGCAGATTTTCAAGGCGAATGGAGAAACTGTCTGCCAGATATTGCGGTTTTTAAACAGAAATCAACAAAAGGGCGGGGCCAGCACACTAATTTCACCACCGACCACACAGCTGTAATTTTCAAAAAGATCGGTCAAGCCGTTTTCGGTTCTATACGGTACTAAAAAATGCATACAAACGCAAACTTACACAGTACAATACATGAATTTGGGACTCAATTCTGAGAACTGCACGTAAAAGTAGCCCCAAAAAGAAGAAAATCTGCATTATTCGTTTTGTCAAGTTACATGCCATAACAGTTTAATATCGATTTTAAGTTAGTAAGTATCGTATATAGGAATATGTGCCGTTTTAGGCTCTTTTGTTATATTGTTATATGGGGGCGTTTGATTATCATAAGTACTATTCGATGTAAATCATACGCCACGAAGTACCACAGTTTAATTGTAACTGCTACAAAATAAACTCAGTTCAAAATCATTTGATGAATGGAAAAGTGAAACTGTTGCTTATGTAGGGAAATGTTATATAAACAGATTAAAGGAATTGTAATTATTATATTTTTATTAATTTGCTTCAGCTAAATCGGACTAGTGCTTCTCGGGTTAATGCAAACAAAAGTGCCTATAACGTTACAAATTTCCCTATACGATACTTACTAACTTCAAATCTATATTAAATTATTATGGCATGTAACTTGACAAAACGAATGATGCAGAACTGCTTCTTTTTGGGACTACTTTCACGTGCAATTCTTAGAATTGAGTCCCAAATCAATGAGCTGAAAACGTTGTACTGTGCTATTCTGGTACATTGATGCGAATTTCTAGTATGTGGACTATAGATTCAAAAAATCCTCAATGATTTCCTAACTGCTTTACACACAACTTTGTCAATATGATAATTTCCTTAATGCGACAGAGTTTTCAATCAACTTTTTGCTTGAATTCACATCAACTTTAGCGCCACTTTACTACATCACAAATCACTATCTTGACCACACAATATTCAATGAAAATTTCTAATTACTCCTCCCGTTCCACAGTATTTGTTGGCACGCAACAAACACAACCAACGATAGAAGAAAAAAAAACCATCTGTGCATTAAACTTTGCCAGTTTACATAAATTATTTTCGCAAATAGCGAAAAAACGACTCTAAAGACATGACACTATACATGTGATATACATATGCAAAATACTTACATTCAAGCCGTACAGCGCCACAGATAAGTGAAGAGAAAAACCAGCACAGTTTTTCCAATGATTAATTATGGCAAAAATATTTGTATACAAATTTTAAAACTCAGACGACGAAAAAGAAAATCAAATAAATATTAGAGGAAAAATATGTGTGTACACACAAATTTAATAGATAAACAAAAACGTACCGAAAAACACAACTGCTAAATTAAAATGTGGTAAATTGTGGAAATTTATCACTAAAACACCATCACAGGCGACTGGAGGATAACAACATGCATTTTTGAGGTAGGTGAAAAAGGGGGGAGGGTCATCCAATGCTGATGTCTGTCAGCTAAGCAAGTGATAAAACCCCCCGAGTCATCAGACAACATCACCATCGACAGCAGCAGCAGGCACCGCCCGTTGCCGCTGTATTTGTAGTTGGTTTGAGTGCGTGGCGATAAGCGTGTCCCCATGTTACAAAAACACTTCCTTCTGCAAAATGTTGCAAATGATGTGGATGTCGATGTTGTTGTCGTTGCTGGTGTTTTGTACTGCTGCTGATGCTGCTGTCTTGTATATGTGGAAAATTAATTGCATTCAAATGCGTTGCATATTTACGGATTTTTCACAAAATTTTCCATTTATTTTCATCGCTGTTGCCTATCGCCCATCGCCTATTGCTTATCGTCATCGTTGCCATCGTTGTCGCTGTCTCTGTAGCTGTTGTCATCATCAGCAACATCAACACCATCATCGCCCGGGCAATCATTGACAAAGTATGGCGATGACATCGATATTGTTTTATCTCATGGTAGTCAGCAGCAGACCCACCAGGCGTAAATTTGCCCAGTGAAAATGGATTGTAAACGCGCTGTATTTTTGAGTTTATCAGGGCATGTACTTGGTACTCAATAAAATCATTATGCATGCGAAAATATAGTGTACTCCAAAAGTAGGTATATTAGTTGTGAGTGATACAACTGCCAGACTAGGATATGATATGTTTTGGCTACACTTTCTAAGTAAAACATTTTTCAGTTCATTGATCTGGGACTCAATTCTGAGAACTGCACGTGAAAGTATCCCCAAAAAAAAGAAGTTCTGCATCATTCGTTTTGTCAAGTTACATGCCCTAATAATTTAATATCGATTTGAAGTTAGTTACTATCGTATAGGGGAATTTGTCACGTTTTAGGCTCTTTTGTTATATTGGTATATGGTGGCGTATGATTATCATTAGTAACATTCCACGTAAATCCTCCGCCACAGAGTACAACAGTTTTATTGTTACTGCTACAAAATAAACCCAGGCCAAAATCATTTGATGAATTAAAAGTGAAACTGTTGCTTATGTAGGGAAACTTTTTATGAACGATTAAAGGAATTGTAATTCTTAATTTTTTTAAATTTGTTTCAGCTAAATCGGACTAGTGGTTCTCGAGTTATGTCAAACAAAAGAGCCTAAAACGTGACAAATTTCCCTATACGATGCTTACTAAAATCAAATCGATATAAAATTATTATGACATGTAACTTGACAAAACGAATGATGCAAAATATCTTCTTTTTGGGACGACTTTCACTTGCTGTTCTCAGAATTAAGTCCCAAATCAATGAGCTGAAAAATGTTGTACTGTGTATGTTTTGGGGTCGGTCGTGACATGATGGTTAGAACTCGCGACTATCATGCGGCAGATCCATCGTTCGATTCCTGTCTGTAGTCACTTACATTTTCTGTCATTGACGGTCCCCCTCGATGTTGTCGACAGCAACTTCGACTCCCCATCTTTAACACACATCACCATCAGTCTAACTTTTCTTTGTCAACTATCGCATTTCTAGATATGTACTTCCCATTTTCTCACACACTGTATTAGCATAAATCATCATTGCTAACCATCATTATAACTATGTGTAGAGTGTCATTATTACGATCAGATTTGCTCGCACACACACACACATATATATCGATAGTAACAATTAGTTCCACCACACAACAAGGCGACCATAGCATTTGTGCGATACTAGCTCATTTTGTGCGGAGGCTTTACTGCGTTGCGTGTCATGTTGTAGCCAACAGCCATTGGGAACCGACTGGTCGCTGATGTCAATTACTGTTGCTCGTGTATATATTAATTTGAATTACGCACGAGCCTATTATTTTCATGCGTCCTTTACATAATTTACTGTTGCAATGCTGTTTTGATGGGCAAATCGATAGGACCCCAGCAACACTAATAAGTATGGACTTGTGTGGGCAACGTCATGCGTTGATACGGAAAAATATTTTGGTTAGAAATTCGCGGATATACATATAAAAATAGAACAATGATTGACATTTTGAGGGGAGCACATATGCACAAGATTTGTATGGAAGATATAAATAGAATTTCTTAAATATCTGTGGTCACATGCTATAAAAGCCTAACTCGAGATGATTTTGGGACTTAATTTTGAGAACTGCACGTGAAAGTAGCCCCAAAAAGAAAAAGTTATGCATATTTCGTTTTGTCAAGTTACATGCCATAATAATTTAATATCGATTTGAAGTTAGTAATTATCGTATATGGGGAATGGGACTTTGCTCAGAGGTGGAAAGTTACTGATTGTTACTCACTTTGGGAGTGACCAGAAGCGATTGCTTTGTGGCACTGTCCAAGCTGCTAACTACTTCCGGTCTTAGACCAAGTATTCCCCGGGCAATGACTTTGAAGCAACCGCTTAGAAATTAGCAAGAGTTAGAAGGCGAAATGTTGAGTAACCTAATCGGCATGCTACCACCGATGCGTCTTAGGAAGTAGGTAACAGAAGTTACTGAAGCTCAACACAGGCTCTCTTAGTGGCTTTGGCAGCCCCAAGAAACTATGATCGGGCGCGGTGTCCTAATAAGCCACTCTCCTTAAACAAAATTATTATGAAAACACGAAGAAAAGAAAAAACACGAACCCCCCCAAATGTTGACGACCCCCGCAAACGATATAAGGACCATAGTTTAAGGATGTGCACCTGGAATGTCCGAACTCTATACAGAGTTGGTCCCTCTATCCAACTGGCGGATGTTCTCGACAAGTACAAGGCTGACATCACCGCCATACAGGAAATGCAATGGACGCTACAGGGAGTCACACGACAAAAGAACTGTGACATCTTTTACCGCTGTCATGCAGAAAGACACGAATTTGGATGTGGATTCGTAGTCGACAAGAGACTTTTAACCCTGTAAGTGACCGCATAGCCACTCTACGCATCAAGGCGAAATATTTGTACATCACGCTGATTTGTGTACACGCCCCGATGAAAGACAAAGTCTAGGACATTACAAAAGCATTCTATGAGCGCCTGGAGGATATATATGACCGCTGTCCTGAACATGACATTAAAATTGTTCGAAGAGATGTTAATGCTAAAATAGAAAGAAAAAATGCTCTTAGTTCAGCAGAAAGAAAAGGAAAAGCAAGAACAACCCAATTACTGACGACCCCGCAAACGTTATAAGGACCATGATTTAAAGGACATGCACTTGGAATGTCCATACATTCTACAGAGATGGAAAGACACGAATTTGGATGTGGATTCATAGTCGGCAAGAAACTTCAACATCTGGTCTCGCGTTGTCAAGCGATATAAGCGGCCAAATAGCCACTATCTGCATCAAGGCGAAATATTCTTAAATCACGCTAGTTTTTGTACATACTCCGATGGAAGACAAAGTCGAGGACATTAAAAATGCATTCTATTAGCGCTTGCAGAAATATATGAACGCAGCCCTGCCCACCTGACATTCAAATTGTCCTGTGAGATTTTAATGCTAAAATAGAAAGTAAAGATGCTCTTGGCTCAACAGTTGGATAATTCAGTCAACACAACAACACCTCCACATTTCCGTATAAAGATATACACAAGGCATGCCTGGATATCCCCTGGTCAAAAGACAAGAACCTAAATTGAATACGTGGTAATCGATGGAAGGCATGTGCGATATGGTCTGATGCACCACCTAGTTGAAGCCAACGTACGTATGCGATTAAGTAGTGCTAAAAACTTTCGTAACCAAATGCAAAGGAAGCTAGACATCACAAAGCTGCATGCTACAGAGATAGTCAATGCCTACTCCAATCAAATCTCTCATTTACTTTAAACCAACCCCCCTAATAATGATGTTCCCGACACCCAGTGGCAGCATATTGCGAATTCTATGACCACTGCCGTTCTGGGTTATAAAAATCAACTCTCAGACAAGCCCTGGTTTGACGAGAAATGTATGAATGAATAAATACCGCATACAGGGTAAAACTGCAGCCAATGGCAACGTGTGCAGTGAGGGAGCGTTATAATTAGAAGAGGGAGATAAAACGTCACTTCAGGTGGAAAAGCGTCTGTGGTAGAAAAGAGAAGGCCAGGATATCAAAAATTACAGGGATAAAGGTGATGCCCGAAATTTTTATCAAAAGGTGAAAAACAGGGCCCTTTTAAAAATGCCCCAAATGCAAAATGCATAAAAAAACAAAAAATGCTACAAAAGAAAAGTTTAGCGAAAAAAGATCAAAATTACCCATTAACTCATGCGCGAAAATTTCCCCAACAATTTTGAAAATCCTCCAAATAATTAATGATAAATACGCCAATGAAACATCCCCAGAAACATTAAAATTATTCCAAACAAACAACAGCTCACATATTTTAAAAGGCAAAGAATTTTAGATAAAACAGAAATAAGATAATGGACAAAAACAAATTACTAATCCCTTTGTCTTGGTTCCCAAACGTCAAAGTTGCTACCAAAATCCATGGGGGCCCTGGAGGCTCCTTGAGCTCTGTAATGACCCCCTCTATGCGGGTACTCAAATGAAAGACGACGAACCAACGGTCAAGGTCCCCCAGATACTAAATACGTATTGGCTAAAGGAATGCATGCCCGCTGATTACACTTGGTTTGACGAACTATCTAGCGAGCGCAAAATACTGAAGTGCTTGGAATTCAGTAAAATAAAAAACAAGAGATACAATAACCAGTAAGAAAGTTTCAGTCGGTTGACTCGACTTACATATACCATCACCCTCAGTAAAATAAAAAAAAATTGCTATTATATTGATATTATTGCTCGAGTAGTAAATTTGTATGGGAGGTACTAGAAGGGGCGTGTCTAGACTTCTTGGGTTATCCTCAAAAACTTTATCCTGTTTTAGCTTTACTAAATACAGAGTTTGGGCACGATAGCGTTGGATGTATTGATATTATTACTCCATCTCTGAAGTGGGCGGAAAGGTACATTTGTATGGGAGGTCCCATAAGGGGCGCCGCTAGTTTCTCCAAACTTTATCCTGTTATAACTTAATAAAATACAGAATTGGGGCACGATTGTGTCGAGAATATTGATATTATAACTCCATCTCTAAAGTGGGCGGCGTGGTACATTTGTATGGGAGGTACCAGAAGGGGCGGAGCCATGTAGCTCATTTGCAATACCGTAAGTAGTTTTGGGGAAATATTAACTCGTGCAAAATGCATCAAGACATTTGGTTGCGTCTTTCGAAAGTTATCGTGCGAACCAGCCGGACAGCCACCAGACAGACGGACATGGCTCAAAAGACTTAAAAAGTCATGAATCGAATTAGGTTCTAAGAAACCTAGGGTCTAAAGTCACTCCTTCTATGTGTTACACTTATGGGTCGTATCAAATGATATATACCCTCATCCCTAAGGGTGATGGTATAAAAAGATCGTATAAAAACTACTTCCAAGTCCCCTACAAATTTAAATTTTTTTGGGATTTCCCGCGAATACTGCCGTAGCTTAAGAGATATCAACCAGAAATTGGGTATCATATCCTCTAAGCGAAGGTTTAGTTCTTAGATAAGCAATATCGGTCAGAAACTACTCCCATCTCCCATAAAAATGTAGAAAAACACCAATTGCTTGTCTTGGTCCAGTTAGACATGAAACTAACCGCGTAAAAAGTATTAAATCTTCTACTCGGATCAAAATTTTTTCGCAGTGCATATAGAGAAGCAGAGTTTCGTCTCACATAAACAATGAGAAAATACAGTCGTATTTGTGCGCTTGTCCCTGTTCACATAAACAATGACAAAATAAGTCGTATTTCTGAATAACTTCCCCTAAGTGTCTTAGCCACCTAAGGGCTAAAGTGCGGCAGCTAAAAAGAAGATGTCTCGGAACCATCCTTGTCCTCATTTTCCATTGCCATTTGCCTGTCAGGTGCCTGATATTGCAATGACCTATGAGAATTGCACAGGAAAGAGTCACGTCACTCCCGCACATGCGAACTGTGAGAGTCACAGCTATCTAGCAGTTATGCAGTCAGTTTTGGAGATCCAACGTCTGCTACTTGTTTTACACTAAAACAAAAATTTAACAAATGGGTGGTTGAACATCTTCCAGAGAGTTATAATAAGGCATAGTACCGCCACCTCTGGTCAGGAGGTCTGCTGATTCGCTTACTGAAATCACGCAATGTTCTGAAACCATCCAACTCTATCCAACTTATCATTACAGTTTCTCACCAACTTAGGTAGCCTGAGAGATGGGCTTAGCTGCAGGTCTTCACTATCCGTGAAGACGAAAATGGAGTCACAAAAAGGAGTACCGGAACATCTTATTTCGATCTTTCCCGAATTTTTACTTTAACTTTACGGAAAATTACACATTTCTTCAAAAAATCAGTAAGAGGTGGCAGATAAATAGAAACGCCATCGCCCATCTTCGCATGACCATGTATGGACTAATGCCAGTCGCCAGCTTCCTTCAGTCCTTCAGTATCTCGGGCTGCAATAGCCTTACCGTATAAGTCCAGGGGTGAAAGGCCCTGCAACACATCCAATGCCGCTTGCGTTGTGCTACTTTTAGCTTTAGTAATCTCTATTACAGCCACCTTGCCGAACATTGCTAACAAATTACTCTTATCTGGGCGCTCTCACCAAACCAGACATCCATAGATAACAATTGTCCTCACTAATACCTTATAATTACACTTTTCCATTCATCAAATGATTTTGAACTGGGTTTATTTTATAACAGTTAAAATAAAACTGTTGTACTTCATGGCGTATGATTTACGTGGAAAATAAGTTATGATAATCATACGCCACCATATAGTATTTATGGTATGTCAAACAAAAGAGCCCAACAAGTGACAAATTCTACGATGCTAACTAACTTCAAATCGATATTAAATTATTATGGCATGTAACTTGACAAAACGAATGGTGCAGAACGTTTTCTTTTTGTGGCTACTTTCATGTGCAGTTCTCAGAATTGAGTCCCAAAATTATGTGTTGTACTGTGTTACCTTACTCGTTTTCAAATTTTTTCAAATGTTACATTTCCTTTGATATTTGTAATAATTTGCTTTGAACTACATAATTTAAATCAATGCGGAAATTTACTGCAAATATCAACTCTTCACATTGACCTCAAACCTAGCAGTAAGATAATGCAGCACATCAATATTTAACATATACTTATACATCTCCTTCTTCCTTCTTATTGAGGAATTTTACGACCAAGCTGCTGCTTAAACTACCATGATATTAAATGATTGTATGTGATCATGTACATTGTTGCCAAAAGGTATGCCCTGTGGCTGCTGCGGCATTGTTAACCAATGTTTCCTTATGCCTGAATGAGGCGCATGATTAAATAACTCATAAAAATTGTGGTAATTCAATACTATGTAACATAATTTACTTTCATACATACACCAAAACATACAATTTGCTTATACATAGTTGGAATGGTATCTGCCTCTCTCACTCCCTCTCTCTCTCTCTTTTCCCATCTACATATTGGATTCACCACTTTCATGTTATGTTATTCTTTTGTTGTAGTTTCAATCGAATTTTACTGTTAAACGTTGTCACGATTACAAGTTTACCGTAATTGCCATAATGTTTTCACAATACGTTGTTCCTACAAGATACAATCCAGTCAGTGCAACATACGAGAACTTTACCTCTTACATTCGATGCTCAATTCAATTTGAGTTTGCTAACGTTGTCATGCCTTGAGGTATTCGAAATGTTTTCATAACTTAAAAGTTAAACGTTTATTGTCGGACAACATAAAAACACAGCGGGTGATCGTTGATATTTGCACACTACGATCAAAAGCAATTGCTCAATTATATTTAAGGCGGTATTTTGAGGAAATACCATTCAGATTAATGTAATTTTATATCGACTGGTTGGGTATTTTCCAAGAAATACGAAATTTAATCGTCTATTTTGATATGTCATTATTGTTAGAAAGTGTTATGTATGCACACTTAAATGGCATACAGGAACTAGTAATGTCACTAATTTATATGGCAAATAATCAAATATTTTCTTTAAAATCACATCCATCCTCTAATTGCTGTGTGTATCACCCATTGCAACTCTATTTACATTGTGTGTGTATTGTGACATTTCGGTTCATCTGCTGTTGTTGTTTGAGGGGCTTGACATTCGATTTGTCTTCGTTTGTTCACATTTTCATTTAGTCACTGGGCATGTGTGTGCAGAATTGTCATAATACAATTTACTTTGCCATATTGGTGTTATTCGCAATTTTCCAATTTAGCTGGCCACATATAGAGTTTTTCACTATACGCTCGTTTATTTATTATTCACAATTGTTTATGATTTTTCCGGCATTAAAGACACTTCTGTTTTTGTATTGGATAATATTTCTTTTTTTTTTTTGCTTTTAGCTGCTGTTACCAATTTCATTTGCCAACGCTGCACTGCCTCACTACCTCTGCTCCGGCTTTCTTTCCATGTTTGTGTGTGTGTTTGATAATTTATTATGGTGACTCCACAAACTTGTGAAGTTACTATTCGCATCATTGCGGGATTTTTTCTTTTATTTGTTGTTGTAGTTGTTGTCGCACATTTAGTGCGTTTTTTTCTCGTGATGATGGTGGTGAACACAATAATCGTATATTTTATATGTCAATTGCAGCCAAAATCATTATTATCATCAGAGTGCAACGCAGCGAGACGCTGTAAATATCCTCAGGCTATGGAGGAAAAAAATAGCAAATGGTGTAAATGCAATTGCGTAACCCAGTGAAAAAAGTCATTGGTCAATATGTTAAAGTTTCATATTCTCAAAGTTTTCAAGATATCTAAATGTATCGGCCTGTGAACTTGAAACGTTTTTCTTGAATCAATGAATATTTGATGAATATTTTAAAACCCAAAAGGGCAAGTTTGGGAGGTGGAAGTAGTTTTTATCTGATGTTGCTCATCTGAGAGCTTAATCTCCGCATAGAGGAAATAAGCTTGCATTTCAAATTTCAGCCTGATAACTTTTAAACTTCGGCTGTAATCGCGGGGCCAGACAGACGGACACCCCCAAATGTTAAAACTTTACCTCCAAGTAGAGAATAGAAGCTTACAAATTTCAGCTCTATATCTCTTACACAACTACATTATTATGACCTTTTAACCTCTAACTACCAATAATATACTCGACCTTCATTTACTCTTGAATATCACCAACCAACCCAATCTGCATACACTATTTCAATTACTTCAAGGGTAAACAACAATACCATCGATCATACAACTGCCGCAAGCGAACGCGTTCGGAAATGCACGCGACTGCCACCAACGACAAATTCAGCAATCGTCACGAACGGCGCGATGACCAACATCCAACCAAACACATTCAGGATACGACATCACAAGGGCAAGTGTTAATTGATGCAGTCTGATGCGATATAATTCTCATTACATCGAGAGCTCCACTTACGTCAATGCTCGAGCTTTTAGTCCATCAAAATTGGTCGATTGCTACCGCAGCGAAGTTTATTGCTAAGTTGCTCTGTTCCCGATCTCCCCTGCCCTTCTCAGAGCAATCATATATTAAAAGATATATTATTTTGTTTAATCGGACTTCGGTCTGTTGATACAACTTTTGTTGGTTTAACCTACATTCCATTGGTTTACCTCGACTATGGTCGGTGTTAAATCGGAATTCGGTCTGTTGAATCCAACTTCGGTCTGTTAAATCGGACTTTGGTCTGTTGAATCGGACTTCGGTCTATTGAATCGGACTTCGGTCTGTTAAATAGGACTTCGGTTTGTTGAATCGGGCTTCGGTCTGTTGCATAGGACTTCGGTCTGTTGAATCGAACTTCGGTATTTTATATCGGACTTCGGTCTGTTACATCGGACTTCGGTCTGTTGAACCAAGTTTTGTTGGTTTAACCCAAATTCCATTGGTTTACCTCGACTACGATCGGTGTTGAATCGGACTTCGGTCTGTTAAATTGGACTTCGATCTGCTGAATCGGACAACGATCTGTTGAATCGGACTTTGGCTTGTTGAATCGGACTTCGGTCTGTTGCATAGGACTTCGGTCCGTTAAATCGAACTTCGTTCTATTGAATTGGACTTCGGTCTGTTGAATCGTACTTCGGCCTGTTAAATCGGACTTCAGTCTGTTAAATCGGACTTCGGTCCGTTGAATCGGACTTCGGCCTTTTAAATCGAACTTCGGTCTGTTGAACCGGACTTCGATCTGTTGCATCGGATTTCGGTCTGTTAAATCAGACTTCGGTCTATTGAATCGGACTTCGGTCTGTTGAATCGGACTTCGGTCTGTTAAATCAAACTCCGGTTGGTTATACCGACTCATCGGTTGCACAGATTTTGGTCTGGTAAACGAAGATACTCTTAGTTCCTTTAACATTGTATTAGAAATTAGCCCCGTAGCATCTTGACACTAAAACTCCAACGGGTACGATTGTTATTTCGATCGCGAATTCGGAATCAATACAACTACGAGTTGGAAAAGTCGATTTTCTAAAGAACACGAGTCATCAACATGATCCTGAGTTGCGGATACCAAACTGATTTACGACAAAAGCCGAATCATCGATACTACCACGAGCTGCAGAAATCAATTTGCTGAAAACCGCGAGTCACCCTCACGATCCTGAATTGCGAATTCGAAGTTGAATTACCAACAACTCCGAATTAACAATATATTTCCGAATTGCTGATATATACTTGAATCACCGACAAACCAGAATCATCAAGATGACCAAGATTTGCTGATATAAACCCGAATCACCAACAAAACCCGAATCACCGATACCCTTATGAATTGTTAAAATAACTACCGAACTACCGACTAACCGGACTCATCATTCATCCCTTGCTGATAATAATCTGAAACCTCGACAAAACCCGAATCACCAAAGCTAACCACATAAAAAAAAAACTTAATTTCCCTTTGCACCCCATGAATGAGGTATGGGATAGCTTCTCGCGTTGTTGTGAATTAACACGCTTTCTATTTTTAGATTCGCAACTAACGGCACCTACTTGTTTATCGACGAATGCGAACGTCACTGTTTGAGAAGCTCTTACTAGACACTTAATACTGCGAAGTTGCTGTCAACAACATTCGAGGGGAGCCGACAATGAAAGAACATTTTTTTTAAGATGACTGGAGCCAGGTTTGAACCTGCGATCTCCCGCATGGTAGTCGCGTGTTCTAACCACTATACCACGGCCGGTCCCAAAAAAAAAAGCTAACCACATACTGCTGATATTAATCGAAACTACCAACGAACCCGAATCATCAGTACGCTGCCGAGTTGCTAGTGCGAGTTACGAAAGTTACCATGTTCCTGAATACCGAAACGATACTGACATACCTAACCTCAACCGATTCGTAAAGTTCACGGCTATCCTTAATCCACCAATATCCCAAAACCTGTCATTGCAGTCGTCGAGCGTATACTAAAAATTAAAAATTACCGGATAAGACAATAATCTAAATACTTTATCCAGTAGATTATAAGTTTGAGCTACAACATCAATAAACAATACTGTTATTTTGCCCAAGTCATGGGCGACTCTGGCGACGACTGGACTTACCTCAGCCAAAAAGAAGACCAATGAGGTGGGTGTAGTTTTTGGCCGGTCTTGCTCATCTTAAAAATTAATCTCTGTTTACAGATAGACCACCGCAGAAGCTTTCATACCAAATTTCAGTTCAATGGCTCCAATACGCTTGTAATAGCAGAGACAGTCCCACACAAACGGAAAGTTTGTCTTGGAGGTAGGAGTAGCTTCTGATCGATCTTGCTCATCTTAGAACGTGTCAGTAAATGTTAAAGATTCTTCCTTCGTATCATTATAAAGATTGCGACGTCCAACTTTATTTTAAGTGTTTTATTTAAACTCAGAAAAAAAACAACTTCTAAATGAATCATCTTTCATTATATTAAAAAACCTAACGTCCGTTTCCTAATATTCTTCTGAAATTTTGGTTTAATCCAGAAAGACAACTGAAGGAGTATAAAATACATAATTCCCATGAAGTTTAGCGCATCCATCAAAGTTAACTGGGTATCGCGTAGAGCTCTATCTATCTATGCCTACAGTTTGTTGGTATCATTTCGTATTCCGTTCACATATTTCGATTTGGATTAAGTACTTTACATATTTTGGCAACGAGTTTATTTCATTCACATTTGCCCATCTTATTTTCCTGGCGATGACGATGATACTATAGCTGCTGCTGCTGTTGTCATCCTGCCTAGTTGTGGCGTTGCGCCTAGTATCGCTTTTTTTTAAGTCACCCAGAAGCTATAGCAGCGCGGGCAACAACGCAACAGAACATTGTAAATTCTAAGTTTAATGACAGCAGCCACCTCGGTAGTTGTTGGCTTGCAGCATCATCAGCTAAAAATCACAGGCATAGAAACTAAGGCTGCCAGGCAACACTTTGGGTTTGGCTCATCTACGTGTTGTGCTGTTCCAGATCAAGCATTGCATGCGTTTCATAGTGTTACGAATGTTGAATGTTGCCAGGGTGCCATTATTTAAAACAATTAGCGCATATTTCAATGAGTCCCATCGCATGTACATGCACGCTTATCCTCCATGCTCAATTGTTTGTGGACCATTTACACTTGGGGTATTTTAAGTTCAGATCTGATAAAACAAATGATAGTGATAGCGCAGCGATGGCGATAATGATGACGATGGCGATGGCGATGATGCTGTTGGTAGTGACAGTGACCATAAGTTTTAGTGGGTATGGGTATGGCTATGGGTTTTAGTGTGACCAACCGGGTGTTATAAAGATATTGGTATTGTTGTTGCTACTTCTGCTGCTGCTGCTTGAGTGTTCAGTAGTAGGACATTTTGGTGTTGTTGTTTGGTCAGTTGATATTTACGCATTTAAACTGTCTCATAATTTAACAATTTACAACACCATTTACAAGTCGTCTTTTGTGCTACTTTATGCATCCTTATATCAATGGGAGAATCTCTTGTCGGGAGAGGGGTGTGAGGTGGGGGTATCTGTTTCTGCCAGGGTGTGGATAATGTTGATTGTAATATGGTCCATTGGTGAATGATAATGAGTTTCCTTTTGTGTGCGTGTGTGTGTTTATGTTTTGAGGTATGTTGGTGACATTTAATATATGTGGGGATGATATTTAGTTTATGAAAAAGTTTATTAGGGTCACTGTTATGTTAAGAAATTGGTGTTTGTTTGGGTATAGACATGAGGCTGATGGCTTTTTATGATTTATTATATTGCTCTTACATTATTATAATTAATATATTTTTTTACTGCACGGGAAAAGTTGGATATCTATTAACTGTAACTTACAGAACGCAATGGAATTGATAGTTTTTTTTTGCGGTTTTCGCATAATGGTAAAGATATATATTAATCTTACGTAATGATGCGTCAAATGTCTCCAGGTCTAATGGGGATCATGATTTAAGGATATGCACCTGAAAAGTCCGTACATCCCAGAAAGATGGTTCCTCTATCTAACTGGAGGATGTTCTCGACAAATACAAAGCGCCATACAGGAAATGCGATGGACAGGACAGGGAAGCACACGACGAAAAAACTGTGACATTTTTTACAGTTTTTGAATTTGGATGTAGATTCATAGTCGGCAAGAGACTTCGACATTTGGTCTAGCAGCTTAACCCTGTAAGTTACCGAATAGCCACTGTTAGCACTCGGGCGAATTATTCATTATTATCACGCTGATTTGTGTACACGCCCCGACCTAAGACAAAGACGAGAACATTAAAGATTTATTCTATGAGAGCCTGGTGGAAATATATCACAGCTGCCCTGCCCACGACTTAAAAATTTTACTGGGAGATTTTAATGAAAAAATTTAGGAAAATTCAGTCTACGCAACAACACTTCCGATAGCGGATTCAGACTGGTTAGCTTCGAGTCGGCAAGAAACATGGTAGTAAGTGGAATCAGATTCCTGCATAAAGATATCCACAAGGTAACCTGGATAACCTCTAACCAAAAGACAAGATACCAAATTGATCACATGGTAATCAATGGAAGGCATGCCCCAAGCATGGACGTGCGTGTGATGTACGGTGTACATTTTTGACTCGGATCACCAACTACTTGCAGCCAAGGTACGCTTTCGATTAAGTAGTTCTAAGAATTCCCGTAACTAAACTTAAATGAAAGCAGACATCACCAAGCGGCATACCACCGAGATAACCAATGCCAACTCCAACTAACTCTCTCAATTACTTCTAACAACCGCACCCCTCCCCCCACCTAATTCTAACATATAGTGGCATCATATTGAGAATTATATGACCACAGGCGCAACGACCTTACTGGGTTAAGAAAAACCACGCTCAGACAATCCCCGATAAGGAATCTCGCGAAATATCTTTGGAAATGGCTGCTGCTAACATTGCAAAATTGCAATCAATGGCAACGAGTCCAGTGACGGCGCGATATAATAAGAAGAGGAGGCAGATGAATGTCACTTCAGGCGGAAAAAGTGTATATTGAAGAAAAGAGAGAGCCAGGATATCAAAAATTACAGGGGTAGCGGTGAAGCCCGACAAATTCTATTAAAAGTTAAAAGTTTTTGGAACAGGGACCCCTCACATGTAAGGACAGATAAGGATATCTGGTGAAGGACACTCAGAGTGTACTGCAAATACGGAGGGAACACATGCGTTCTCTGCTCGTACCCGCAGCCAGCATTAGTGGCAACATCACGCCAATCATCGACGACGCAGTAGATTGTCAACCACCGAGTCAAAATGAGAACAGCAAGGCAATTGCAATCCGATGGACTGCCGGCAAAGCTTTTTTAGGTCAGCGGCGATGAGTTAGCTGTCTACAACATCGAGAGGCCGGCAATAAAAGAAAAATGTAGATGACTAGAGCCGGGAAGGAACAAATCTAACAGAGCCATTTTCTACCAAGCGAGGCTTTGAATAAGGCGAAAGTATGTCATGCGATCTATTAACATCGTATCCGCTTCATTGGAAGGCTGCTGTATACACGACTGGAACCATAAAAAACAAAAGCCATATGCTGCTCGCGTATGCCGATGACAGTTATGTCATTGGCCGTGGACTTCGAATTGCTACTGCGGCTTTTTCAAGCATTGATAAGCAGCCGGAAGAGGTGGGTCTGGTCTGATAATTGAGAACAAAACCAAGTTATATTTTTCAACAAACAAGTAGTCTACTTGTTTGGGACGCCGCATGAACGGTGACAACTATAAATTTGAAGTGGTAGATGATTTTCTTTGATTTGGCTCCGCCTTAAACTAAAGCAATACTGTTAGCCTGAAAATCAAGAGACAAGTATAATCTGTATTATCTGTTGCTAACATGCGCTGAGCAAGCATTTTAATGAAAAAAGCCCTCTCTCGGCAAATAAATATACAACTCTACTAGACACTGGACCTACCTGTCCTGCTGTACAGCTCAGAATTCTGGATAATGACACTAGCGGATCAATCTATTATGAGAGTCTTCGCGAAAAAATACTTTTTGAACTCATCATCGAAACCGGCAAGTATTGTCGTCTAATAAACGATGAACTGTATGAGCTGCATAAAGACATCGACGTCAGCAAGCGGGTTCAAATAGACCGAATGCGTTGGCTTTAGACAAGGCGATAGTCTGTCATCACTTTAACATCATAATGGAGAAGATCATGCAGAAAAATGTAGTAAACGCAACTGTTACCATCTTAAAATAAAGTCACATACTGCGTGATG
Organism: Muscina levida; assembly: GCA_964034835.1. Taxonomy (NCBI): domain Eukaryota; kingdom Metazoa; phylum Arthropoda; class Insecta; order Diptera; family Muscidae; genus Muscina; species Muscina levida. The sequence continues at coordinate 175,456,554 of OZ035880.1, read as the reverse complement.
TTACTGTGGCCTTTACGAACATTGAGAAGCAGTCGGCAGAAGTGGGTCTGATGATAAACGAGGACAAAACCAAGTTATTTGTTTCAACGAACAAAGGCTACACGTTTTGGGACGTTGCATGAATGTTGACAACTATAACTTTGAGATGGTGGATGATTTTTTCTACCTTGGCTCGCCGCAGCTACTATGCGCTACGCAAGCGATGTAATGACAAAGCCTTCTCTTAACGAACAAAGATCCAACTTTACCAGATACTGGGCCTACCAGTCTTGCTCTGCGGACCTTAATAGCGACCTTGTAATATATTCACAAGGGGTACAGTCCACAATCTGGTCAGACCTTCAAGGTGATACTAGATGTAAAACACACAAAGGATTCTGTTTTGTTCTACAGCGCAGAATCGTGGGTAATGACGCAGGCGGATTAATCTATTTTGGAAGTTTTGGAGAGAACAATAATTCGCAAAATATTTGGAACCATCATCGTTAATGGCGAGTACCGTCGTCAAATGAATCCTGAGCTGTATGCGCTGTACAACGACATCGACGTAGTCAAGCGAAAGCGCTGGCTTAGACACGTTATACGAATGGATGAATCGATGGGCGGCTCAGGAGGGGGCGACCAAAACTTAGTTGGATGACCAGGCAAAAGAGCTGTTTAAGACTAACTATCTACGGAGCTCAAAAGACCGAAGCGCTTGGAAGTCTTTTCTACGTGCGGCTACTGATAGATGAATTTCTGTTGCTGCTGTCAATTAAGAAGAAGAAACAGTTGTATCTCTCTGTGATTATGATACAGTTTTGCTTGCTTTCTCCGCCTATTGATTAAAAATACAACTTTCGTCTGCAAATTTCTACCAGTCCTGCCGAGTACTATCTGTGTACCAAATTGTATATCTCTAGGGCTAAAATATAGATTTGCCACACCCACAACGCCCACTGATCGAAAATTAACATTTCGTCTGCATATTCATAATTGTGTTGCAGAGTACTATCAGGATATCACATTTAATCTCTGTAGGGCTTAAATACAGGTTGTCCACGACCTTACCGTCCACTGTTCGAAAATAAAAATTTTCGTGTGGTCTTCGCTGATACCATTTTCGCACCGGTGTGTGTGAGCTTCACATTGATTTCTTGAAGGTTTTAACACTTAGGGTTGTGATAATGAGTGGAGAAGTCACAGCAAATGGGTACTGATGATGATGGTTTGACAACCATCGAAATAGCTATCTGCCCTGCCAGCTGTCAACATAATACATTTCACACAACTCTTGTAAAACAAATTCTATTAGCGATAATAGAAAATAGATCTCAAACCGAACAATGAAAAACATATTCATATTTCTAACAGATCGACAATAACAAATAAGAGCAATTTTAGATATATTATAAAAAAGTGGGCGTAGAAATGTGCGTGGCCAAATTTTTTTTATAAAAACTATTCTCGGGTTTTCACTAGCGTGATAAAAGCGTTAATAAAAAAATTAGTAACATCGGTTCTTGCGTTCTCAAGTGATGTGATATATGCATAGATCTCGAATGTATCATGATCTATATAAGCTGTACAACATCATCGACGTAGTCAAGCGCGTTGAAATATACCGAAACGCTGGAAATTTTTTTTTTACGTGCTGCTACTGAAACTAATATTCTGTTGTTGCTGCCATATAAGAAGAAGAAGAATATGTTTCCGACAGTTTTCACTAAATATATCTATATATATAAAAATGGTGGCAAAAATGTATAGTAATTCATCAATTGAGAACGGCTGAATCGATTTTGTTGAAATTTTTTTCAGTTGTTCGAAATTACCAGGAGAAGGTTTATGTGAAAGAAAATTTTGGGAAAATCCTCCGGAAAGGCCGGAAAATTGGAAAAACCGAAAATTGCTTTTTTGTATGGAATTTTATGTGCAAGAGTTACGAATGATTTTTCGAATGGAAAAATAAAAAAAATTTGTTGGAAAATTCGGAAAAATTCGAAAAATTTTAGTTCTATTTTTCGACGAAATTTTGTTTTTTATTGTATGATTTGATAGTTTTGAACGATGTAACTGCGAAAAAATTATTCCAAAATTCTTTCCGAAAGGAAAAATACAAAAATTATCGGTGGAAAACTCGGAAAATTCTGGAAAAAATCGAAAAATTTGGATTTTTTCGGAAACATTTTGCATCGCAAATTGAATTTTTGTATAAAATTTTGTGTGCTATTGTTCCGTAATGGCTTTTCGATTAGAAAAATAGAAAATTTTAGTTGGAAAATTCGGAAAATTACGCAAATTTTTTTTTTTTTTTTGGCTAAATTTTGTGTGATACAATAATTTTGGACGATGCAACAGTGAATAATTTCGGATAATAATCCGAATGGAAAAATAGAAAAATTCTAGGTGGAAAACTCGGAAAATTCCGGAAAAACTCGAAAAATTTGAATTTTTTGGCAAAATTTTGCATATTATCGTAAGATTTGAAAATTTTGGATGATCTAAATGTAAAAAATTTGGGATAATCATTCTGAAATGACTTTTCGAATTCGGAAAATTTCGGATTATTGTGAAAAGTGTATAGTAATTCATCAAGTGAGAACGGATGGCCGATTATGCTCAACTTTTTTTTTTTAATTTTTCGTAATTGCAATAAATTTTGAGAAAATTCTTCGGAACAGTCGGGAAATTAGAAAAATAGCTTTTTTGTATGGAATTTTGTGTGCAATTGCTACGGAATGGCTTTTCGTAAAGAAAATTCTTTTGCATGATTTTGATCGAGAAAATTTCGGATAAAAGTTGGTTGGAATATTTAGCGAGATAAATAATATTTAGATAAAAATATATATTTATACCCTATGCAATACTTATCAATTTGATATATTTTTCAGAAAATGAGTTTATGTGTGAAAAATTAAGTTATCCAATTGGATTGCGGGCATTCATTCCGAAACGACTTTGTAGTTTTTTAGGGAGAGTTATTTCCTTTGTTAACTCCCCCTATTAGACGATCAAATCTTAGATAACGTAAATGTCGTACAACAGTTCATCAACGCCAAGGTGTATGTTTATATCTTTGCTATCCTTCTCTTCCCTGCGTACTGAGGATGGAGTCAATGCTCACCAATGCGACCGTTTCTGCGTCAGCGATTCAAATTCGTACATTGTTTGCTCTCATCGTGCGGCAATCTGCTGTCGATATTGGAAATTCCAGCGCCAAATCATTCGATGCAAACTGCATTCGATCGCGAATTTTAACGGGTGTAAGACTAGAATCGAGATAAGCTGACCGAAAGAGTTCGAACAAACGTGTCGCTGTTAAATGACGAGTACAAGAACATGTACGATTCGCTGATGAAGGTTGTTGACAGGCAAGACATTTTTTTGTTGACTCTGACATTGTTGGAAGGCAGTCGTACTGGAAATTCTGTTTTGAAACTGACGATGAATCTTCTCACGGTTGAAAAACCAAAGTACAAAATGACCAAGAATTCGGCAACAGCGAAATTGATGCTAGAATGCAAAATCAACATTTGGGATGAATGCGCGAAAACGAATAAACGAACTTTGGAAGTAGTTGACCGAACGATGAAGGATTTACGAGGTGATTTTAAACGATTTGGTGGGGCTATGATTCTGCTCACGAAATCTATTGCTGCTGATTTACATAAACCATGCTTGAAATCGTCGTCAATGTCAAGAAGTTAAAATTTACCAAGAACATCAGAGTCGCATTGAAAAACCTCCCACCAACCTCAACTGCTGGCGCTTGGCAATGGCCAATTTCGTGTTGATGTTTCGACTGTATTGACATCGATTTCAATCAATTGATAACATTTTAGAAAGTCAAATCGCTAGAGAACTGCATTCGTAGAAATTTGTCCAACCGAATTTTTCAACTTGCTTAATGTGACGCATAATATACAGATGAAGGTGGTATCGATCATAATCATATTGCGGAATCTGAATAACCCGAATAATCCATCAAGAATCTGATAAACCTACTATCATCAAGACAAATTGAAAGAAGAGAAAGTATTTATCTTCCGAATTCCGATTATTCCAACTGATCATCCATTCCAATTTCCCGTTTGGTTGCCTTTGGCAATGACAATCAATAAATCGCAAGGCAAATCGTTGGAAGTATGTGGGATTAATCTAGAATTTCACGGATTTTCGTGCAGCCAATATAACGTTGGTTTTTCGCATTTTGGAAGCCGTTTTTGCGGCAGAAAACTAATCCAAAACTTTGTTTATCATACCACTCTCTACAGAGTTTATCTGAAGACATTTAATTGGGGCGAGACAAAGTTCGCCGGGTCCGCTAGTTTTATTTATTAATTCAATTCTAATTTCACTTAAAACAAAGCTATGCTTTGTAACTTCTGTATGTTTTGTTAAATATTGTAATTTAATGAGATTACAACAATGTTAAAAAAAATATTCCACATGTAATTGAAACCTCTCTAATTATTGCATTGTAGCTTTTGTAAACACTGCACGGATCCATAACATTTTGTTTTCCTTGGGCTATAGCGTTTTTTTTTTGTTGTTGTTGTTGCTATTTTTTAGTGTTTTTTCTTGTTTTTTTTTTGCAAGTTTAAATAATTTATACAATGCATGTAACTCAAATTAACTAACTAATCATAATTATAGTAATTTATTTCAAAACAAATATTCCATCGTAAAAAAAACAAACAATGAAAATTTGCATTTTTATGTATCAACACTTTGTCCAGCGATTAAACACTTGAATGAATGCAATTGAATACAAATGTGGATATAGAGAGTGTACGTACGTGTACGTATGGTTGGCTGTTATGTAAGTTGGGAGGTGGTATTACCGATTGAGAATGAGATTTTCGGAAAACCGGATTTATTTAAAATTACTTAGTACAACATTCTTCAGCTTATGGGTTTGGGACTCAATTTTGATAACTGCACCTGAAAGTAGTCCCAAAAATAAGAACTTCTGCATCTTTTGTTTTGTCATGTTTGATGCATTAATAATTTAATGGCCACGCAAATTTTATTGTTCAAGGATTTGGGACTCAATTCTGAGGATTGCACTTGAAAGTAGTCCCAAAAATCAAACCTTCTGCATCATTCGATTTGTCAAGTTGGCTGCATTAATAATTTTATTTACATTCTTGCTATTTACAAAAATATATATATATTTGTTGTAAGTTTCGTATCAAAAATCAAATCAGTTGAGATTCTGAAATGTTTCACATGCACGTGTCAGAAACTTTATTGAATTGTATTAAAACACAAAAAAATCTATTAATGCTATATTACAAACCTGTCATTTTGATATTTTCTACGATGACAGTTACAATTAATCGGTTTTCGGTTACGATTTCTATACTAACAGACCCCAGCATCATTTGTTCGCCTAATTAATAAACGGCAATTACCGCAGCAACAGCTAAATGAAACATGTAATTATACACTTAAATTTATTCAGTCAATCGGTCATATATAAATACCTACACCTATATATATGTACCACATAGAAGGAAAGAGTCACTCACTGTGTGTGTTTACCTACAAAATAAAATCGTGTTTTGCTAATTTATGCCGGAGGTGTAATGTGATAAAGATCTCTAATGTAACGGTCATTTTAGCGTTTGATATTTTTTATTGCTTTTGTATCATCAATCATAATTACTGGCAATCGATTGCTGGCTGAACGATACCAAACGGGTAATTCAAACAGATTGCGCTCAACCAACCAACTAGTCAGATATTGCTAGTTTTGCCGGCTGGTGTGGCCGAACAGAGATTATGCAAAAACACACAGAGCTATGGCTGGCACTGTCAAGTTCATTAGCAACTTAGAGGGAGACAACGACGCAACGCCTTGACAATTGTAAATGTACGACATATAATAATAATAAAATATGTATAAATCCACAACTATTTACTATTCAATAACAAATAGCACACACACATAATTTGTTATTGCTAATTTATCGTCAACTATCGTAAATGAATGTGCCAAGCAATGGGTATTTAACGACTAGAGGCGGTACTCTCTGTGCTGGGAAGAGAGAGAGAACAGGTGGCTGGTGATTATTGATTGAGATCAGTGTTTCCATTAGAAAAAGGAAGTCTAAGCATAGGTTTAGCTATTCGTTATTTCCGTATTATGCATTCATTTAAAACGTTCAGGTTGCGTGATTGTTTTTCATCACGATTGCAACTGACAAATAATACAGCAAGGACATCATAAGCTTAAGGCCGGGGTGGCTCATAGGTAATATCTAAGATTTCTAGTAAAGCTGTATGAATAATAAAAATATTATGTCACAAACACAGTACATCATGACTCAACATGGAACTCAATTCTGAGAACTGCAAGTAGCCCCAAAAAGTAGAAGTTCTGCATCATTCGTTTTGTCAAGTTACATGCCATAGTAATTAAATATCGATTTAAAGTTAGTAAGTATCGTATAGGGGAATTTGTCAGGTTTAAGGCTCCGGGGGCCCTTTAAGGGTTAATTCCCCCAATGAACAGTGAGAAACACCAGTTGATCTCTTTCTGCCTCTTCTTCTTATTATTTGGCAACAGCAAACAGAAATTCACCCATCAGTAGCCGCACGTAGAAAAGAATTCCAAGCGCTTCGGTCTTTTGCGCTGCGTAGATAGTTCGTCACACCAAGATTGGATAACAGCTCTTTCACTTGGTTCATCCAACGAAGCTTTGGTCGTCCCGTCCTGCGGCTCCTATCGAGTTTATTGGCGAAGGCATAGGTACAATGTGTCCAAGCCAGCCCATTCTGTCTATTTCAACCCTCTTGACTACGATGTCGTTAAACAGCTCATGGTTTATTCAACGACGGTACTCGCCGTTAACGATGATGGGTCCAAGTTTACGAAGTCAAGGTAGACAAAATCATCTACAACTTCAAAGTTCTAGTTGTCAACGTTTCCGCAGCGTTCCAAACGAGTAGACGCTATGTTCCTTAAAACAAATATTTTGGTTTTGTCCTCATTTATTACCAGATCGACTTCGGCCGAATGCTTGTCAATGCTCGAAAAGGCTGCAGTAACATCCCGCAATCCACGGCCAACGATAGGTATGACATCGACATACGCCAACACCATGTGACTTTTGTGGTACCAGTCCTGTTTGCACTAGCATTCCGCACGATCAACTCAATTTGTTAAAGAGATCGCATGGCAGTCTATCGCCTTCAGATTTTTGCCTATTTTCACTTAATACTTCGTGTCATCCCGCAAAGTCATATCAGCTTCACGGCGATAGCAAACTCAGCCATAGCATCCAATAGTTTCTGTCGCATCGGACAGTCGAATGCAGCTTTGTAATCGGTTAAAACAATTGTAGGTGTCGACCTGCATTTCTTGGGTTTTCCCCAGGATTTGTCGTACTGTAAATATCTGGTCAGTCGTGGATTTACCAGGTCTAAAGCCACACTGATAAGGTCCAATCAGTTTTGCTGGTATAGGATTAACTTTCACATTACGCAGTAGACAGGACCATGTATGCGATGGGTAAATGGCCGATCACGCGATAATTGGTACACACACTTGGATCACCTTTCTTAAGCACAGAACATAAAACACTCAGACTTTAATCATCGGGCATGCAGTCTAAAAAAAAATTAATTTCCCTTTGCACCACATGAATGAGGTATGGGATAGCTTCTCGCGTTGTTGTGAATTAACACGCTTTCTATTTTTAGATTCACAACTAACGGCACCTACTTGTTTTATCGACGAATGCGAACGTCACTGTTTTGATAAGCTCTTACTAGACACGACGTTTGAATCGACGCTTAATACTGCGAAGTTGCTGTCAAACAACATTCGAGGGGAGCCGACAATGAAAGAACCAATTTTTTTTTAAGATGACTGGAGCCAGTTTTGAACCTGCGATCTCCCGCATGGTAGTCGCGTGTTTTAACCACTATGCCACGGCCGGTCCCAAAAAAACATCATCAGGAATTTGCTCATTGCCAAGTGCCAGAAGTTTTCTCGAGAATTCTGCAATGCGACTCTCATGTTCGTGGTTAATTTCAACTTTTTGGCATTGACAACGATTTCGAGCATGCTTGAGGTAAATCGACAGCAGTAGATTTCGTGGTGACGGTAGTCTCCGGGAGAGCTTTCTCATACCTCATTCATGGGGTGCAAAGGGAAATTAAGTTTTTTTTTAAGTAAGGTAGTCTCCGGTGAGCAATATCATAGTCCAACAAAATCGTATTGAATCACCTTGTAAATCCTTCCTCTTTCGGTCAACTACTTCCAAAGCTCGTTTATACTCAATCATTGCATTTATCGCAAATGTTGATTTTGCATTATCGCATCAATTTCGCTGTCGCCGAATTCTGGGTCATTGTGCACTTTGACTTGTCAAACGTAAGAAGATTCATCGGCAGCTTCAAAACAGCTATGTCAGAGGATCAGCGGCCAACGCAATTTGAGATCTTGACTGAATTGTTGCCAGAATCAACGAAAAAAATGTATTTCCTGTCCCACCGGGACCATTGAGAAAGTAAATGCCTCCCCTTTCGTCGACAACAACCTTCATCAGTGAATTGTACACGTTATTCTGCTCGGCATTCAACAGCGGCACAGCGGCGCACAGTACACCATCCACAGTACGCAGGGAATTGAAGGGCTGAGATAGAAGCATACACCTTGGTGTGAATGAACTTCATCTAAGATTTGACCATCCACTAGGAGGCATTAGTCAAACAAATAACTCTCTCAAAATAACTGCAAAGTCGTTACTGAATGAATGCCCGCAATGGAATTAGATAACCCCATTTTTTATAGATAAACTCATTTTCTGAAAAAATTATCGAACTGATAATTTTTGGATAGGATATCAATAACTACTTTTTTATCGAAATATTATTTATCTCGTCCATATCTCCAACCAAAATTTATCCGAAATTTTTCATCTTAACTTCGTTCAAAATCATCAAATCATACGAAAACTGCAAAATTTGGTCTATGAAAAAATATCAAATTTTTTGCGTTTTTCCCAAATCTTTTCGTGTTTTTCGCTTAGAACTTTCTATTTTTCCTTTCGAAAAACCATTCCGTAACAATTGCACACTCAATTGTTACGCACTCAGTCCGTGCGCGTGGTGAATGGTATAAAAATATCAAGGGACGTGAAAAGGGATTTTTTAAGCGCATCGATTGCCCTACAAATTGTTAAAGCGACTGCCTATTCCAGCAATTTAAGTTATACGATTTTACATTAGACCGGGTCACCAAAAAAATTTCCAAAGTCGAGGGCAAATATTAAAGATCACCTCGAGACAACTTAAAAAAAAAATTTTTTTTCATCCCCCACCCCCCGGAAAAACAGCCAAAATCGTTTTTTTGTCACTGCTTTTTTGTATGTGGCTCAATCGTAACATACAAGACAGCGGTGTATAGGTCTCGATGAGTACTACATTTGTCCTATAGATGTCGCTGACAAACGACATCATCTTGTAATGATGGCCTCATTTAGAGCAATTTCTACCCCTAAAATTTAAAAATATTTTTTCCTAGGATTAAAGCCCTTTAAAACCAAGAACATTTTTTTTTGGAAGTAAACAGTTTTATTCAAAAACAAAAAAGTTACGTATGAAAAGATGTATTTACAGCATCAACACTAATATTTTTTCCTGTTGCTTGCATTATTACAGAAAGTTATTGCATACTTCTTAGCGATATCGAAAAAAATGAAATACCAGTTATTGCATACTTTTTAGCGCAAACAGTGTTTTCAAACATGCGGACGAAGGTATTCAGTGTCACCAATATTCAAGAAACGAAATTATAAAGGTACCTGCTCCACAATGAAAGTGTTAATAATAAAATATAGACATAACTTTGCACTTGTATTCTTCCCATGCAATTTGCAACACTAAACATTTGTGCGAAATGTAAGTGAATCAGCGCTTGGAATGACTAATCAAAATGAAAAATTTTTGCAAAATTAGAAAGTCGTAAACGGAACTTGAGTCGCTCCAATATTTGCTGTAATTACATACTTATCTTTGCTCTTTTTGGGATTTTATTTGTAATAAAAATTATATTTCGCCGGTACCAATATTAAAAATGAATTATCTCAAGAAAATATTAAAATTTTTTTTTCGATGTCGTTAAGACTTATGCAACAATTTAAGCTACAAAGTATGGAATCATTTTTTATAAACATTTTCCGCCAGCGCTATAAAGTATGCAATAATTTGCGATAATAATGCAAACAACATAAAAAAATGTTTTTGTTAATGCTGTAAATACATCTTTTCATACGTAACTTTTATGTTTTTGAATAAAACTGTATACTTCCAAAGCAAAATGTTCTTGGTTTTTAAAGGGCTTTAATCCTAGAAAAAAATATTTCTAAATTTTAGGGGTAGAAATCGCTCTAAATGAGGCCATCATTACAAGATGATGTCGTTTGTCAGCGACATCTATAGGACAGATGTAGTACTCGTCGAAACCTATGCACCGATGCCTTGTATGTTACGATTGAGCCACAAACAAAAAAGCAGTGATAAAAAAACGATTTTGGCTGTTTTTCCGGGGGGTGGGGGAAGAAAAAAATTTTTTTTTGAAGTTGTCTCGATGTGATCTTTAATATTTGCCCTCGACTTTGGAGAAAAAAAAATTTTGTATGGGGACCGACCCGGTCTATATTACATGATATGTATGTATAATATCATAACCATAGACCGAACCTTATACCAATCAAACAATACCACCCCTGCTTATGTAGTGATTTAACATTTTGTTTTCTCTAGTCATTGTCAAGCAAACAACAAATACTAGACATTGCTGTTAGATAAATTGAAATTTGTTATTGAATTGTTATTGCAACAATAATTTGTAGCTGTTGCTGCCAACACAACTCTAATTGTCCAGTCGTTACGAGTCGTATGAAAAATACAAATTAATGCATTCAATATTTATTAATATTTGTTTATGGCTCTTATTAACAAGTTTCAGTCCCAAGACAGACATATTTTTTATGATTTTCGCAATTGTTTAGGGTTTCTTTTAAAAGATTTAAAAGTTGTTTGTTTATTATTTTGTATAGAGAAAATTTATTAGACAAATATGAAAGCCAAGCTAATAACTCGTAAGAGAGGTAACAGTAATATAAGTGATAAATCATTAAATCTTACCACATTGTAATGTTTGTTGTAACCGAAATCCAGTTCTTACCTGTAACGAAACAAAATGTATAATTAATTTATTAGTGTCACAGTGAAAGAAAGTATTTGCGACCTATTCAAATATAGATTGACCTTGAGAGTCTCCTTTATAAAATAAATAGCTATTAACCTTTATCTTTATAATTACAAAAAAAATATCAAAAAAAATATAAAAATATAAAAATATAAAAATATAAAAATATAAAAATATAAAAATATAAAAATATAAAAATATAAAAATATAAAAATATAAAAAAATAAAAATATAAAAATATAAAAATATAAAAATATAAAAATATAAAAATATAAAAATATAAAAATATAAAAATATAAAAATATAAAAATATAAAAAAATAAAAATATAAAACTATAAAAATATAAAAATATAAAAATATAAAAATATAAAAATATAAAAATATAAAAATATAAAAATATAAAAATATAAAAAATTTAAAAATATAAAAATATAAAAATATAAAAATATAAAAATATAAAAATATAAAAATATAAAAATATAAAAATATAAAAATATAAAAATATAAAAATATAAAAATATAAAAATATAAAAATATAAAAATATAAAAATATAAAAATATAAAAATATAAAAATATAAAAATATAAAAATATAAAAATATAAAAATATAAAAATATAAAAATATAAAAATATAAAAATATAAAAATATAAAAATATAAAAATATAAAAATATAAAAATATAAAAATATAAAAATATAAAAATATAAAAATATAAAAATATAAAAATATAAAAATATAAAAATATAAAAATATAAAAATATAAAAATATAAAAATATAAAAATATAAAAATATAAAAATATAAAAATATAAAAATATAAAAATATAAAAATATAAAAATATAAAAATATAAAAATATAAAAATATAAAAATACAAAAATGTAATATTAAGTTAGACAGACGCCACCAAAACAGCATGGCTGCCATAGGCTGCCAACATTGATTTGATAACCTCTGCACCTACAGCGTTGCCACCTGATGGCAATTATACCTCAAGTTAAGACAGTTAAGTGCAATTTCGATCGTCCCCTTATTTCTTGTAATTAATAAACAAAAAATGTTTTAATTAAGTTCATTCGGAATTTTAAAACATCTTAAGTTACGTTTTATTTATTAGTCTTTGTATTTAATTACTTATGACAATTTATTGCTGTTTCTTTGGTTGTTGTATGGTTTGTGGTGGCAGTCATTTGTGTCAATGGCTATGATTTATTATAAGTAAATTTAATTGATATCTTATACTCAAACTAGGCCAATGCTGGGAATACTCATTATCGTTCGCAGCTGTAAAAGTTACGATATTAAATTAAACCGTCACAGCTTGAAAGGCAGGCAGGTAGCAGGTAAGAATCATATAATCGCTCACATATAATGGCTCCCAGATAAGTTGTGATTGGAATATAATTGTGGGAGAATGTCAAAATAGATATGGCGTATAAAGTTAATACAGCAACACCTACAATTATGGATTTAGAATGGTTAGTTATACGGCTGCAAGGCTTGAAGTTAACCCGGCTATACCCTGACACGTTGTAAACGATGGAAGGCAGGACTCTAGTGTCATGATAGTAACATAAATGTGATGTAGGGTGCAAACATTGACTAGTCTAATTATACCGCTTAACGCATACAAAGTTGGACATTGTAAAACTGCATTCCACCCGAGATAGCCGATGCCTATTTCAATAATAGTTTCGCTAGAGAATATTAAAAAAAATGCCACACAAGGTCTTAAAATACCACAAAGTTGTAGCATTCCAATTTCGGTCGCCTATACGGGGAACACGTACCTATTTTAAAATATAATTATTTCAACAAAAGCTCTCTCTTCTCCTCCTCCTTCTCCTCCTGCACGATTCTATCTCTGTGTGCAGAGGGTGTCTGTATTTATATTCTCCTCTCAATCAGACATATGGAATTTCAATTTAAAATGTCTACAAGTGGCTAAGACGTAAATAAATCAATTAATTAATTACTAAATATCCAACGTCGTCGTTCATAGACATATATACAACATTACAATAATTATACAAAACACCCCCAACAACGCCATCAGGCACTCAACGCTAGGCAGTAAGCAACAGAATCAGACTGGGAATATGTATTTGCAAAATTTCTTTATTTCAAAAGCGAAACTTGAATCCATGCTTGTACATCGATATAAGTTCCTGTGATACAAAAACACACAAAGAGATGACTGAAAGAAGGGAGCTATGCTACTACTCGGAGAGGCACACAGTCAACTGCCAGGACAGACGGACGGACAGACACACAGAGTATAGTTATAAATAATGTTAATTCAAGGTAGTCAGTCTGGCTGACATTTAATTCAAGATAAAATTCTTTATGAGTAAAATAACACTTGCTATTTGCTACAGACAGACAGACAGCTAGACACATAGTCGTAAAGTGTAAAGTATATAATAAATTAATTTATACATAAAAAGATATTAAAGCGGCATGTAGCAATGTAGCAGAGATTATGTTTCAAAGTAATGCAAATTAGAATGCAAAATAATATGGGATTTAAAAATCACTGCCAGTTAGTTTTCTGAATGCAATTAATAGTATGAGTGTATGTTTGTTTTTCTAATGTATCACAATTGGCACATTGTAAATGTGACTGTGGCTTCATTGATTTCCGTGTTGGGCGGAATTTTAAATAAGACAGCAGTTGATAATGAGACTATAAAATAAGAGATATGATCGTGTTAAGTTGTAAATTATTGAGTGCCAACAAATACTATTAAATGGTACGGGAAGGGGAAAAGAAATCCCAATTTAGATTTTAGACTGATTTTAGATATCAAAGGTATATTTATATCCTTTATCATGCAATGCACGAAACGAAGGGTATATTTATCATACCCTCACCCTTAGAATGAGCGTATATAAAATTTAATACAGGAAAAAGTGTAACGCATTAAAGGAGATGTGGGAGACTCCAAGTATCTTAAGAACAAATTAGTTTCAGGACTTTTTAAGACGATTGCTGGTGGATAGGATAACTCGAATAAAGGCAACTGATTCATATGAAAATTTGACAGTATATGGGATAAATAACATTTCTTTCATGACAAGAAAGTACAACACATGATTTTGGGACTCAATGTGGTGTTACTAACGTGCTACCAAAGTCCGTAAAAACATCTATTGGCGAGCACTATTCTCCGCTTGATTTCTTGGCTAACACTTCTATGACGGAAGATCCGAGGTAGTTAAATTCATCTACTACCTCAAAATCATAATTGTCAACGTTCAAGGTGCGTCCCCATCGAAAGGACTCTTTGTTCGTCGAAATCATTATTTTTGTTGTGTCCTCGTTGACCGCTAAACCCATTTTTGCTGACTCCTTTTAAAGTGATGACAAAAACCGCAGTAACATCCCGCAGATTTCGGCCAATGATGTCTATATCATCGGCATAGGCTAGTGGAAGCTGGCTCCTGTGGAATATGGTGCCAGACATGTTGACACCAGTATTTCTCATCATCTTCTCTATCATCCTGCCTGAGATCTTTTTCCGTGTTGAATGGTTCAAAGTGATCCTTGCCAATCTTGACGGAGGATTTGGTATTTTCCAATGTACAGTTTCAAAGTCGAATTAGCTTTGCCGGAGCACCAAACTCAGACATGACTTCAAATAACTTATTCCTTATCGTTCCTTATTGTAGTCGATAAAGAGTTGGTAGGTGTCGATTTGCGTTTCATGAGTTTTATATTAAATATTTGATTCGTCGTATATTTACCAGGTCTAAAGCCGCACTGATAAGGTCCAATTCTATAATTGGCTTTAGACGTTCACACAATATGCTCCGAAAGGATCTTGTATGCAATTGGTAATAGGTTTATTCCACGGTAGTTCTTACACTCATTACGATCTCCTTTCTTGGATATGGGACATAACAGACTGAGGCTCCTCTACCCAGATGTTCTCCATGAGCTGATGCATGCTCCTTATCAGTTCCTAACCACCTGCCTTAAACAATTCACTCGGGATACTGTCGGCTTCAGCCGCTTTGTTATTTGTAAGGCGGAATATTGTCACACATGTCTCACTTTGGCTCGAAGGTGGACAGTTAATACCATCGTCATTGATTGGAGAGGCGTCTTCTGGAATGGTGTCCGTATCCAGTAAATTTCTGAAATGATCTCTCCAGAACGTTATCCGGGTCCGTCACTAGCTGGCCATCGTGTCCTTGCAGGAGGGCAACCCTGTTCCACGCTTTCTCACCTTAACTCATTGATTTTCCCTCTACTTCGGAGCAACTCTGTGTACTCATCCTGCCTCTTCTTTAGCTCTTTATTTTTCCGTCTAAAGAGACGAGTTGCCTCTCATCTCTTCTCCCTGTGCTGTTCACGAACAGTTCGCGCTGCCACTGGCTGCAGTTTCGCTCTGTATGCAGCATCCGTCTCTCTCGTAGTATTGCGACATTCATCGTCGTATAAGGCACCATCTTGAGACGGCGTTGAGTACCCAAGTGCGCTTTTCGCAGTCCGTTTAATGGAGTCGGCTATATATAACCACTGCGAGGTTATATTATCAGGGTTTGGAGCATTCCGCAGCTGTTTAGTTGGGTGGTTGGAGTAGGCGTCCGCTACCTCTGTGGTCTGCAGTTTACCGATGTCCAGCTTTCGTTGTGCCTAGGTACGTAAGTTTTTCGCCATGCTTAGCCTTGTGCGTACCTTAACTGCGGTAAGGTAGTGATCGGAGGCAATGTTCGCACTCGTACGTCCAGAACACTCGATGCGTGCCTTCCATCAACTACCACATGATCTAAGTGATTCCTTGTCCATTGATCTGGAGATAACCATGTTTCCTTATGAATATTTCTGTGGTCAAATCTAGTGCTGCTAACTACCATATTTCTTGCCGCAGAGAAATCAGTCAGTCTGATGCCATTTTTCAACGTTTCGGTGTGAAGACTGAATTTTCCGATGGTGGACTCAAATGCGATCTCCCTGACTATTTTAGCATTAAAATCGGCTAGTAAAATTTTGATGTCATGGCTTGGGCTACGGTAATATACATTTTCTAGGCTCTCGTAGAACTCGTCTTTGTCCTCATCGCTTTTTTCTTCTGTCGGAGCATGGGCACATATAAGTGTTATGTGGAAAAACTTTTTTTTGACTCTTATGGTGGCTATACGTTCACACACCGGTTTGAACCTTGAGACTAGTTGTCGCAATCTCTCGCCAACCACAAATCCACATCCAAACTCGTGCTTGTCCGCATGGCCACTATAGTAGATGTCGCACGTATTTATGCGCGAGCACCCGTGTACCGTCAACCGGATTTCCTGTAAAGCTGCTGTGTCAGCCTTGTATTCTTCGATGACTTCCACCAGTTGGATGAAGGCACCTGGTCTATACAGTGTTCTAACATTCCAGGTGCATATCCACAAATCATGGTCCTTAATTCGTTTGCGGTGGTCGTCAACATTTGGGTGAGTTCTTTTTTTTCTTTTCTTCGTGTTTTCAAAACAGTAGTTATATTTAAGGACAGCGACTTATTAGGCCACAGAGCCCGATCCTAGTTTCTTGGGGCTGACAAAGCCACTAAGAGAGCCGTTGTGTTAAACTTCATTAACATCTGTTACCTACTTCCTAAGACGCATCTGTGGTAGCATGCCGTAGCATGCCATTAGGTTACTCAACATTGCGAAACATCAATGATTAACGTGTTCAAAAATGTTTCCTCTATAATTGCAACACACTCAAGCTTACATCTCGGTAACTGTCCCTTAACCAAAACCTTAAAATTTCACCTTTTGATAAAACTGGAACTGTGTGTCCGGAATTTCGGAATAATGGGAGTTTGTTTGCAGTAATTGTTAGAGTTAGTAGTAATAGGCATTGGCTATCTCGGGGGTATGTAGCTAAAAGTTGAAGCTTCAAGCTTTGGACACATCAAATTTTTTTCAACCCTTTCTAATGTGTTTCCCTTTTCCGTCCAAAAGAATCAATAATGAATCAATAGATAGGGGCAATTCCAAACGACAATTTGTAAAGCTTTTACTATGTTACCTATAATATAAAAACGAATAATATAAAAACTAAATTTAATTGAATTCATAATTTTGGATAATGCTTTCTTTGTATCTACAATTCTAGTCAAAACCATGATTGTGGCAGTTACGGTGTAGATCTATGCATTGGGGATGACAACAATCAATGTTTAAACACGTTCACCCCTGGCGAAAGTACGAAACAGTGCTTTGTCTTCCAAATGATAACAAAAAGTTGTTGTTGGTTACCACCAGATCTCATAGCAGGATGTATAGGAAATGTAACTGCAAATATTAAATAAAAGATGGTTGCCAAGATTGGACAAGTGTTGGCACGTGCAGCATTTGAAAATTTGTTTGTTCTCAATCACGTATTTATTAAATACAGGAAATAAACATTACAACGTTCAACGTTTCATTTTTGACTTTTTAACTAATACAATAAATGCAAAGTAGAATCAATCAAATAAGGGATGGCAAGAAATAGTTAAATTTTTTGTAAAATTTCAATTTTAAACCTTGTGCTCAGAGTAATATTGTATGATTGGAATTTTGAAGCAAAAGCATATCTTCTCACTACCACACATAAAATATTACTTCAACAATATCTAACTTTATAAAACATGAAAAGAACAATGCCCAAACGAACATAACCCAAAACGTATGCCACTGCAATCCAGAGAGAAAAAATTCATAAAAAAAATTCTTAAGTGTGTGTGAAAGAAATAAGAAGAAATAAATTTAAAAAAAACCAACGCAATTACTTTTTGATGTTGTAAGCAGAAAATTGCTGGGTTTTTCCTTCCATCATCTACCACCACCATCATCTTAATGCATAGAATCCTGTACATACGTTAAAACTCTACCAAGGACACAGAAAATAGGATAAAATCCCCAGACGCTAATGCCACCAAAAGCAAACTCAATTTGCAACTTATTCCCCAGAATCATAGAAGATGAAGATGAAAAAAAAGCATAGCAAGTAAAAATTAAGAACTTTTTGGGTAATTACCTGCCAGCTATTTTAATAAGAAAGAAAGAATGAAAGAATACACGTATATACATATATATGCAGCAGAGGGAATTAATAAACGAATGAAATAATGCTGATAAAATGCGGGCAAACAAGCAGACGTCTTTCACAGGAAACATTTTAAAAAATTTGACACAATGTCGCTTTTTTGTGTCACACCATCTTAAATTGTGATGCCAAAGAAAACAAGGAACAAAAGTTAGACGACAAAAGAGACCGGTAAGATACTACAAAACTGGAATATTATACGCATTATGACAAAAAGAATAAAGGAGCTGCGAAGAGGCAACATGGGCACAGAAAGTTAAGGGTATAAGTATTGTTGTGTTAAATGTATTCACACTCTGGGGCAGTGGTAGGCATAAGCGAACGAACTCAACACACAATAGTATGAGGTGCTTCTGTGCGTTCACCCATTAGGCATCAGCGCTGTTGAATTGTTCAAGGTGATAATGTTGTGCTCTCCCAATAATCGTGCTCTCACGTGGACATTGTTTCTTAGTCTGTTTTTGTGTTGCATTCTAAACAAGCGTGTGTGCTGTTGTTTTAATAACACTCAAGCAGAGGACTAGGTTTCACTTTCTTTATAGTTTTCTTAAACTTTATCATATTTCGCATTTTAATTATCAACCACCACCAATCCACATTTCACCTATACGTGTTTCCTGTTTTCTACTTATGCCTTACGAACATTTCAACAACTCATTGGAAGTGTTGAAACACCATATAAGGGAGCACAATACCCGTGTGGTGTTTCTTAAAGTCTTTATAAGTCTATCAAACAAAATCACAGCTTTGCTTATACCCCTTTTATCCTTTTCCTCTGACATAGGTAAAAAGTTAAGGGTTGATTTGTATACCCTTTGACATTTTCAGTAACACTTGGTGCTTTCTATGTAGCAGCTACATCGTATAGTAATGTTATTTTATTGTCGACTTTTGTTTGTTTTCGCTTTTGCATTGTCGTATTGCCTTAAATGCTACAGACGGTATAAAGGGTTATATTGAGATTATTATGTCATTTGTTACAATCTGCTGAATGAGTTTATTAGACGCAATAATGTCAATTTAATGAATATTTATTTGCTTTTGGTATAACAGATTTATGAAGTCGATGATGTGCTGATTGTTTAGTAATATAGAGTGGTAATACCAAAATATTTAACACAATGAATATGATTCTTGTCGAACGCAAAAGTTGTTCATCGCGGATATGTCAAACTTCAAAATGTTATGGTGAACCGATTTTGAAGGGTTGTTAGGGTGGCAGCATACACTAAACTTTGAATTTTCGGTAATACCCGAGCGGAATATTGTGTTAATTGTTATAAAACGTCTATGGTCAAAATTTTAGCAAAATCGGACAACTTTAAGCCGTGACTCAAAGAGGTCAAACGTCAAATCTACATATATGAAATAGAGTTTGTGTTTGTTTAATTGCATTTTTTAGTACCGTATACACTCGAAAACGGCTTGACCGATGTTTCCGAAATTTTCAGAGAATGTTGCTGTGAAAATTGGGTACTTCGATTTCTGATATATCAAGTGGTCGTGGCCCCGTCCATTAGACCCTATTTTTTACACCGCAATATCAGGAGGACTGTTTATCCAATCGCCTTGAAAATTTATGTGAATGAATTTGGCAAAAAAGTTCGTGATCGAACAAAAAATGGTCGGAATCGGATCGGTGGGCGTATTATAAAACTAGAAACTTTAAAAGGCTGTATCTCATGAAATATAAAGCTGATATTGGGTATATGATGTTGGTACAGTATGATTTACAGCCAGCGTGAAAGTGGGCTGTGCCACGCCCCATTTAAAAGAAACCATAAAATAACCATTGGGACCGGCGTGGCGCGACTACCATGCGGGAGATCCCATTTTCAACTCCTGGCTCCAGTCATCTAAAAAAATTAAAAAAAATAAACTTTTCTTTCATTGCCGGCCCCCTCGATGTTGTCGTCAGCAACTTCGCAGTATAAGTGTCGAGTCAATCGACACGTCTAGTAAAAGTGACGTTCGCATTCGTCGATAAACAAGTAGGTGCCGTTAGTTGTGAATCTGAAAATAGAAGAGTGTTAATTCACAACAACGCGAGAAGCTATCCCATGCCTCATTCATGGGGTGTAAAGAGAAATTAAGTTTTTTTAAGTTATAAAAGCCATAATAATAGTATTGATCGTCTTAAAAATTTCACAGTATAGTGGAGATATGACCAGGTTATTTGGCAAAAGGTGCCAAGGCGCGGCCCACACCGTCAATATTTGACTATTACATATTTGCGAGAAAAAAACATAGGATTTACTCTTTATAGAGCTGGCGCCTTAAGCCACATGGCGGATGTCTTCCACAAATACAAGGCTGACATCACTGACATACAAGAAATGCGATGAAAGGGACAGGGATAAACGACGAAAGAACTGTGACATCTTTTATGCCATACAGAAAGACACGAATTTGGATGTGGATTCATAGTCGGCAAGATACTTCGACATGTAGTTGCGCGATTTAAGCCTGTAAGTGACCGAATAGCCATTATCCGGATCAAACGGAAATATTTTTACATCACGCTGATTTGAGTACACGTCCCGAAGGGAGACAAAGACGAGGATATTAAAGATGCATTCTATGAGAAACATGAGAAAATATATAAACGTGGCCCTGTCCGTGTCATTCAAATTGTTCTGGGAGACTTTAAAGCTGAAATGGTAACGGAAGATCCTCTTGGTTCAGCAGTCCAAAAATTTAGTCTACACAACAACACCTCCGGTAACTTATACAGACTGGTTAACTTCGCCTCGGCAAGACCTGAATATCCCCTGATAAAAAGACAAGAAGTAAAATGATCACGTGGTAATCGATGGAAGGCATGTCTCTAGCGTTGTAAACCTGCGTGTGATGCGCAATGCAAATATTGACTCGGATCACCACCTAAGTAGTTGCAGCCAAAGAACGCTCGCGGTTATGTAGTGCTAACATACCACCGAGATAGCAAATGCCTACTTAAACCCAACTCTCTCAATTACTTCAAACAAACCTCCCTAATTCTAATGTTCCCGACAAACAGTGGCAGCATTTCGTCGTTCCGAAGTTATCTTCACGTATCTCCAGAAAATCTTTTTGTGGGAAATTGGTTCTAAAGTTTCAAAACTTAATAAAAAAAAAGTTGTGTGAAAAAAGTATTCCAATATTTTTGTCAGAAGTAGTGCTTGAAATTCTACATATATTAGTGTAAAAAAAAACAAAGCCATGGAAACTATTTTCCGAGTTATAGCTATTTTTACATCAAATTATTTAGTCACATTTTGTTGTATACGCCACTTTTTGGGAAATATTTATTTTTTTTATGGCACATACGTGAAAATAACATGAAAACCCGCGTCCATATGTTTTTACTCCGAAATTATCTTCACGTATATCCACTATACATTCAGTAAGTTGCAAGTAGGCAATTGATCAATAACAACGTGAAACATTTGCGCATTCTGTACAACGTGGTACTAAATTTTACCGAAATGGGTTATAAAGTCATTAGAATAGAAATATAAATGTATCGTCACCTGGAATGTAAAAAAAGCGAGACCCTCATTTTCATAATTTTAGAGGAGAAGCAAAAAACTTTATAACATGAAAAGTATTAAATTTTTGGACACGAATTACTCACGGATTCGCTTAAGATCAACAATATATTACAATATTTTTTTTTAGAATTTCTAAAGTTATGTTTGTTAGTCTTTTTTGATTGTTTATGCAATAAAACCGTTATTTTTGGAACTTTGACGGGACGTGTAGAATCGCCTAGTATGCCATATTCAATCCAAAAAAGAATTTTTATTTTTTTGAATTTATGGTTTTTGCATTTCCATTGATGGTATGTCGATTTGTTAATTGTTTGTTTCGAAAAATTTTATTGATAACACACTGCTAGAGTATGGAAAAAAATTAAGGATATTGTAGGAGTGACATGTTGTAAGTGTGATTAAGAACAACATGTATCTGTAACCCATATTTCGATAACACCCTCAAAAACCTGAATTACGGGTAAAAACCCGGTCTCCACTTCAGGGCTTATAACTCAGTCAATTTTTAACCGTGTTAGTTGCTTTAATGGTCTGAAAAGAAGAAGAGACTACTGTCTTTCAAACGATGTATATATTTAAATAAATAACTTGTCAGATGTGTCTGTGTTTGCCTTGAAACCGCAAACTTGTAGGATTTGAAAGTGACGTTCTTCGAAAAACTTCAATAATTTAACCACTGTGTAAACAATTTTATGGGCAAATATGCGTTGAACTCGTAAATGAATGCAACTTCTTAATAAAATAATCAACATTAGAGAATCCTAATAAAATAAAGGATAAAAACTTCTTCTAACTTAAAAAATAGTGAAAAATCCAACAAGTTTGCGGTATCAGGACAAAAACAGACATATATGACAAGTTATCTATATAAATATATGTATTGTTGCAAAGGCCGAGTCTTTTCTTTCCAAAACCATTAAGAAATCTAACTTGGTTAGGAATTGACTGAGTTATAAGCCTTCAAGTGAGGAAAGTAATGAAGAGTCGGTATTTTTTCCCGTAAGTCAGGATTTTTGTAGTTTAGGGAACTTTGGTATACAGGTTATTGTTGTACTCGATATGACATACAACATGCACTAGTTTACGTTCTAAGTTCTCATTGACTGTAGCACGGTGTTATTTATTTTTCAAAATATGTCACATTTTTCTGGCACATACGTGAAGATAACTTATTTTTTTTATAATTCGAAATTTTCATATATTTTTTATTGTACATCCACAACAATGGTTCATACGGCATCATAACGCAAAATTTTTTTCCCAAAAGTGGATATACAACAAAACGGCTGCTCAATATCTCAGAAACTATAAGAGGTAAGGACCTGGTTATTAAACAGATCGATAGATCTAACAAATTTATCCAAGGAAATGATCTTATCTCAATTTTTTTGATTTTGTGATATACGTGAAGATAACTTCGGAACGACGATTTGGCGAATTCTATGACCACTGTCGCAACGACCGTAATGAGCTATGAAAACCTACGCTCAGACAAGATCTGGCACTATGAGGAATGTCGGGCAATGTCTGGGGAAAAGGATGTTGCATACATGGAAAAACTGTAACCAATGGTAATGCGTACGGTGAAGGAACGATGTAATAAGAAGAGGAGTGAGGTGTAATGCCACTTCAGGCGAAAAACGTCAATTAAAGACAAATAGAGCCAGGATATCAAAAATTACAGGGATAAAGGTGAAGCCCGCAAGTTTTGCCAAAAGGTAAAGATATATCCCCATGAAATAGATATCCCCACTTGTAAGCGCAGAGATGGAAATCTGGTGACTGACACGAAGAGTTTGCTGCAAATTTGAAAGCAACACTTTTGTACTCTGCTCGTTCTCGAAAGCGGCATAAGTGACGATATCCCGCCAATCACCGACAACAGAATAGATTGTCCAATACCGAGCCAAAACGAGATCAGCACGTCAATTGCACGGTTTAAAAATAAGAAAGCTGCGGGAGCCGATAGACTGCTGGCAGAGCTTTTTAAAGCCGGCGACAATGAGCTGGTAACATGCATGCACCAGCTGATAAACACGATTTGGCTCAGGGAGTGCATGCCCGAGGATTGGAATCTGAGTGTCCTATGTCCTTAAGAAAGGCGATCCAAGTGTATGTACCAACTACCGCGGGATCCGACATCTACTCATCGCATACAAGGTCCTGGGTAGTGTGTTATGTGAAAGACTAAAGCTCATCTGAAATAACCTGATGGGACTTTATTAGGTTGGCTTTAGACCAAGTAAATTCTCGATCGACAATGTCTCCACAACACGACAAATACTGAAAAAGAACCTAGAAATGGAGATTGACATCTTCCAATGGTTTATCGATTAAAAAGCTGCGTTCAACAGTTCGATACGACACACATTATTTGATACTATGGCTGAGACTGAGAGTCGGGCTGAGAGGCTTAGAGTCTAATTGGACCTTGTAAATTCCCGACCGACCAGGGCTTCACAAGATGACTATTGCTGAAAAATAACCAAGAAATGGACATCGACACCTACCATATTTTTAATGATTACAAAGCTAATTAGACAGTCCGAGTTTGGTAAAGCTGATACGACTTTGCGGCATGACTCTTACCGACACGCAGTCTTTAGTGAAATTAGGCGAAATTTTGACAGAGCCATTATCTACCAGTCGAGACTTTAGAGAAGGCAAAAGTCTGTCATGAGATTTCTTTAATATTATAATCGAGATGATCAGAAAGAAAGGCAGCTGTATACACTAATGGTAGCATCTTTAACAGAAGACACATGCATTTCGCCTGCGCACATGATATATATATATATCATTGGCTAAGGACTGTTAAATGTTACTGCAGCCTTTTCGAGCATTGATAAGCAGTCAGCAGTAGTGGATCTGGTGAGTTATTTGTTTTAACGTACAAAAAGTCTACTCATTTGCGACGCTGCGTGAATGTTTACATCTATAACATTGAAGTAAAAAAAACCTTAATTTGCCCTTATGCCCCATGAATGAGGTATGGGATAGCTTCTCAAGTTGTTGTGAATCAACACGCTTTCTATTTTTAGATTCACAACTAACAGCACCTACTTGTTTATCAACGAATGCGAACGTCACTGTTTCAGAAGCTTTTACTAGAAATGTCGATTGACTCGACATTATACTGCGAAGTTGCTATCGACAACATTGAGAGGACCGGCAATGAAAGAAAAATGTACATGACTGGAGGCGAAAATCCAAACCATGATCTTACGCCTGGTTGTTGCGTCTTCTAACCATCATGCCACGGCCGGTCCCAACATTAAAGTGGTGGATAATTTTTGTCTACCTTGGTCCCGACGTAAACACAAAAAAATACTGTCAGCCTGGAAATTAAGACACAAATACAAAATGTCACCTTCTTTCTCAAAAATTATACATACATATATGGGTTAATATTTAAAGGAAATACCATTCAATAATACAGATAGTATACATTACTTATTAGAGGCAAACATTGAACTTGTACCACTGGTGGACTTGGGACCTCTAAAAACAGCTGATTAAAAAATTTTATGCGTTCAACATTGGAAATTTAACCACCCCAATATTTAGCTCTACTTTACAGACCTAGGCACTTGCGATGCTTTCATTTCTTTGTCATAATATTCAAATAACATAATATGACCTTTTATGTTGCTTCGTCCCACATGTATGCCCATTCCTCTGCCTAGTCACATCTATTTCGCTTTGATTCGTTTTCCATTTCAATTTTCTTCCTAATAAGGTTTATAGCTGTTATTTTTTTCTTATATTGCGCATTTTCGTTTGCCTTTTCTTCTTGGGCATATCTGCATAAAAAGCTTTTTTTTTCTTTTTTTGCTATAAAAAGAAGATTTTTATTGTTATTCCTTGTTGAAATTGCGTATAATTTCCGTTTTGGTTTTATTGTTTGTTGATGTGTATTTACATTAAACATTTGTATTTATTACATATGTATATGTATTTGTATCTTTTTTTAAAGCACTTTTACATTATGCGAATTTACAATAAATGTTTATTGGCATTGTGTCTACACACATGCATATGTTCGTTGCTAGATAATAAATGTTGTTGGTGTTGTTTTTTATTTGATTATTTTTTTTTATTTTTTGATATTTATATTATGAAAACAAACAAACATACAATTTTATTAGGATTACAGTGAATGTGAATAGAAAAACTAGTAAAAGCTGGTTTAGTAAGAAAAAGATGAAGAATTTGTGAGACAGCATATAAAATAAATTTAAAAATTGTATGGGAATAGAAAATTAATATGAGGACTTTGAAAAGGGGGGTCAGTATTATTAGATGAAGTATATATTATTGTATATAAAATCGAACTAGTGGTTCTCGAGTTATGTTAAATAAAAGAGCCTAAAACATGACATATTCCCCTATACGATACTTACTAACTTCAAATCGATATTAAATTATTATGGCATGTAACTTGACGAAACGAATGATGCAGAACTTCTTCTTCACGTGCAGTTCTCAGAATTGAGTCCCAAAATCATGTGTTGTACTGTGTTAGCTATAGCAACAGCATTAATACTACTTTGAATCGATAAGAGTTCAAATAATTAAAAATACATTAATAAATTTGTATTTTAAATTTAAACAAAACATTCTTTCATATGCAAACTTCCTATGAACAGAAGGACATAAGGACATCGTTATTACCTCAAACTCCAGTTCCTTTTATAACTCACATCTTTTCATACAGCCTTTCCTAAGCGACGCGTAAGACCAACAACAAAATCAGTTTATATGGTTTTTCCTTTTAAGTGGCATAATAAACTTTTACGACAAACTCTTCATTTACGACAGCAAGAAAATCAACAACAAAATATCCACCCAACATTTCTTGCAACTCTTAAAACTGAAAAAAAAATCGACCCTATCATGGTCTACACCACACATCATCACCACTATCTCTACTCAATACCCTCCTCCACTCCGTCATTTGTGGTGGCCCAAGATGTCTTCTGTCCTGTCCTCTTCCTTGTGAATGCATTACAAAAATTTTCAATTGATGTCATGTTGTAAACATTGTCGTCATCGTAACCGCCTCTGGTTTAATGTCGAACAAAACATATCAATGAAATTGCATTATCTTCCAACCAACTGCTAGACGGCCATGTCATCCTCCTAAATAACTGCAAGATGATGAGAAGAAGAGCGATGCGATCGACTCTACTCTGTATGACCGCCGTTTGCGTTGCCTTAGCGTCGCACATCTTCTGTTGAGTAAGTCTGTTCTTCCGTTTGTCTTCTTTTGCTGCTGTCACACATTTCATCGTGGGGCTATCTCGCGTCGTCGTCAGTGGGTATCATATTCTGCTATATATGATTTTGTATCCAGAAGTTTCTTTAGCAGCGGTAGTACGTCGCGACGTTCTATTTAGCAGACATGTCATTATTTAGTAAAATGCTCTTTTACATTCCTAAACTTTTGTTGTACGAAATAAACTTTTTATGATTCTCGTGTGATTTTTTCCATCTTTGTTGTCGGCTTTTGGAAAAACTGATTTGCAATTGATGATGCGTCTTTTGTATAAAATACATATCATATCAATCGAGACACTCCCTTTGGGTTTTACAAATGATGAACAGTGATTTAATGTCCACTGGCGGAAAACAGATTCTGTTTACTTAAATTGAGATTATTTTATTGTCCGTTTCAGACTTCCACAACAAGACAAGGATATCCCCTGACCAAAAAGCGAGAAAACATATCTATTTCGCAAGGCTGCATACTCCCGATATAGCCAATGTCAACTACAACCAACTCTCAATTATTGAAAACATTCTATGACCACTGTTTTTCGTTGCCGACCATTAATATAGAGCGGTACAGGAAAAGGGGAGAAGCCCGA
This sequence comes from Muscina levida, assembly GCA_964034835.1. Taxonomy (NCBI): domain Eukaryota; kingdom Metazoa; phylum Arthropoda; class Insecta; order Diptera; family Muscidae; genus Muscina; species Muscina levida. The sequence goes on along the minus strand of OZ035880.1, from coordinate 175,428,856 downwards.
ACATTCTACCAGAAACTTAAGTAACAATGTAATGGTACCGAGCGAACCCCCTGTTTGGAAAAAGAGGGAAATTTAGTTACCCATAAACAGAGTACGCTGCTAATATGGAGAGAGCACAAATTGCTTCTACCGAAAGGCAGCGACGGTGAAGGTTCCACTGCAATTATTAATGACGGCTAAGATTCTCATGGGCCTCCGGCACAACACTTCAAAACCGTTGACAATGAGCTGATAACGAGCAGTCAACGAGTCTTACGCATAGTGCGGCTAAACGAGTGAATACCCGTTGATATAAATGTAATCGTATTATGTCCTGTGTTTGAAAAAGGCTATCTAAGTGTGTATACCAACTACTTTTATCCAGCGCATATAAAGCCCAAGTGTGTTATGTGATAGTCTAAAGCCAGCAGACCCTCAACCAACCAGCTATTTACCCTACCACAAATCCTTGAAAAGGCCTATGAAAAAGAGATCGACACATATCGTTGTTACTCTGCAAAAACGCCTCAAGTCCACTTTTTGTCTTTTTGAGTTATTGATGAGTTAAAGTTGATGACGGCCTATGTTGTGATACAATTAGTACAAAACTATTTTAAATAAACCAAGGAGTTTACAGGGCATAGACTTTGACGTTTGGAACCCTTTTGCATCACAAAAGTTCATTTCACAGTCCACATTTTTGGACATGAGACCTTTTTGCAGGATACCGACGATATTATCTTTTTATCGACTCCTCCGATAGCCCAAAGCGACAGAAATTATTTAAACCATGGCTGAGTTTAATATCCATGTAAAGCCAACATGCCCTAGTAAAATGACCCTAACTGATGCGAAGTCTTCAGGCAAGGATTGGCATGATGGCAACCTCTCGTGTGATCTTTTTAACATACTTATGCTGATGATATTAAACAGAAGCCACTATTTGACTTGCGTATCCTGAGGATATTGACATCATTGGTCGAAAACTTCAAGATGCGGCTGCAACCTTCTCATTCATTGAAGAGGTATCAGTTTAAGTACATCTATCAGTTGTTAATTTCAACCAACAAAGAATATATTCAATAAAGACGCGGGCGTCGGGAGTATGATGCAAGTTAGAGCTACCGAACAGTATAATTTGGCAAACCTAGGGTGATCCTTGTCAATTACACTTCAAGTCTACTCACAGAGCTCCGTATTTGTAATACTACTGCGGACGGAGTACTTCCACATGGTGACGACTGGAAGCGTGCATTTGGCAAAACCTAAAACACAGGCACGTCTCAGAGTGAGCGGTACCCTGGTCAGCGTCTGACCCAGAATGGGCGGCTGTAATAAAATCCTGGCAGAAGGAGAAAACCGCGACGTGGTGTGCTGGGCTTGAAACCCGCGACTGACGATTGAACTATTGACCCCCCAAAATGTTGACGGCCACCGCAAACAAGTTAAAGACCATGAATTGAGGATATGCACCTAGAATGTTAGAACACTGTATAGACCAGGTGCCTCCATCCAACTGGCAAAAGTCCTCAAAGAATACAAGGCTGACATAACCGCTTAACAAGAAATCCGGTGGACGGGATACGGGTGCTTGTACATGAAAGCGTGCGACATCTAGATTTGACCATAGAAATATTCATTAGGCAATATGATTATCTCCAGATCAATTGACGAGGAATCAGAATCATCGGTAAACTGCGGACCACAGAGTTAACGATCGCCTACTCTAACCTAACACAACTGCAACGGATTGCTTCAACCCCCGATAACATTACCTCGCAGTGGCAATATATAGCCGACTCTATAGAACGGACTGAGGCGTACTTGGGTACTCAAAGCCGTCTCAAGAAGATGCCTAGTACGATGATAAATGCGGCAATGCCACGAGAGAGACGAATGCTGCATACAGGGCGAAACTGCAGCCAATGGGAACGCAAGCTGTTCGTGAGCGGCACAGGGAGAAGAGATGAGATGCAACTCGTCTCTTTTCACGAAAAAGAAGGAGCTGAAGAAGAGACAGGATGATTGCACTGAGTTGCTCCGAAGCAGAAGCGAAGCCCGAAAATTCTACCACAGAGTTAAGGCGGGAATGCGTGGAACAGGGTTGCCCATTTGCAAGGACAGCGATGGCCAGCTAGTCACGGACCCGGATAACGTTCTGAAGATATGGAGAAAATATTTCAGCAATCTAGTGGATACGGACACCACTCCAGGAGACCCCGCACCAATCCATGATGATGGTATTAACTGTCCACCTCCGAGCCAGACCGAGATACGTGTGTCAATATCCCGCCTTGAAAATAACAAAGCCGCTGGAGCCGATGGTCTTCCTGCTGAATTGTTTAAAGCTGGCGGGGAGGAGCTGATTAGGAGCATGCTTCGGAAATTCGTAGATCCGACTGTCGTGGATACACATGTTTTAAGTCATATGTCTCGGTCAGTCCCATCAGACCAATATAACACGATTTTTAATTCATATACTTTGCCAAAATATCACATCCAAATCACTGTGCTTCGCGACTACAGTACCAACCTCAGTTCAATTTTATATCATTTTTTATTTATTGACAACATTGTTGTTGACATTTTATTACAGCTTATTGTAGTTGTTGTCGCTGCTGTAGTTGTTGTATCTCTCAGCACTCAAGTGAAGGATACTGCAGCCGCACATCCATCTAGAATGTAAATTTAATGTGCATAAAGTTCATGGTAAGTGAATTTCCACACATACATTTCATTTTTCTCGTCTACTTATTACAAAAACAAAATACGTTGACATTTAGTGTAACACAACAACAACAACTGATGGCTGCTGCAATGGCAGCCCATTAAAAATGTCCATCTACGGACTAAGTCTGCTGCTGCTGATATGCCCTTGATGTGCCAGCAGCCGTTTGGCCGCTTGCAATTGTTGCCTTAGTGTATGCGTATTTATAATTGCGCCGCACAGTTTTCATGTGCTCAATATTATACGAGATGTGTCCCCAATATCTTGTGCTTCGACTACTTAATGAAAATGTATGTGAAAGGCATTTGCTGCGAGGCGACCCAATGTCATCCATCCAATGTGGAAAGACGACCTAAAGAAGGAAAAGCAATTGCTTCTCGAGTGTTATGGCCGTTGACGTTGACTAGTGTTGCTGATGCTACATGCTTGGTTGATGTGATGCGCGATTCCTTGAGCTGCCGTTGTCTTCTGCTTATACGAGTACATCTTCTGGTGGTGTTTATATTATGACATGATTGGGCGTGGTAATAGTTTTTGCGATGAAGATAAATAATTTTATGATTGCAATGATTTCTCAGTTGAGATTTATTTCTTGTCGTTGTCGCAACAAGAAATGACTTGTGGAAAGGTTTAAAAATGGAATTCTTAATGAGAAAATTATAGTGTTGAAAGGGATGATATTTAGCGCGATAAGTACTGGAGGGGAACTTGTTTGCTTCATTTGTGTCATAAGAAACTTGTTTGGCACAAAAAGGCTATACAAATACGAAGCATGCAACTTGTGAATGTCAAGTGATAAATACTTTACTAAATATGGCAAAATAATTGTCGACAACAAATTAATATAGAAATTACAAAAATTGTTATCAATAACGATTGAGTGTTTGCAATAAGAACCTAGACTCCTTTCAATGTTTTATATGACTGTAGAATATTTAAGAGGTAACAATGTACAACAATTGAATTGAATTGAATTGAATTGAATTGAATTGAATTGAATTGAATTGAATTGAATTGAATTGAATTGAATTGAATTGAATTGAATTGAATTGAATTGAATTGAATTGAATTGAATTGAATTGAATTGAATTGAATTGAATTGAATTGAATTGAATTGAATTGAATTGAATTGAATTGAATTGAATTGAATTGAATTGAATTGAATTGAATTGAATTGAATTGAATTGAATTGAATTGAATTGAATTGAATTGAATTGAATTGAATTGAATTGAATTGAATTGAATTGAATTGAATTGAATTGAATTGAATTGAATTGAATTGAATTGAATTGAATTGAATTGAATTGAATTGAATTGAATTGAATTGAATTGAATTGAATTGAATTGAATTGAATTGAATTGAATTGAATTGAATTGAATTGAATTGAATTGAATTGAATTGAATTGAATTGAATTGAATTGAATTGAATTGAATTGAATTGAATTGAATTGAATTGAATTGAATTGAATTGAATTGAATTGAATTGAATTGAATTTAAATCGATATTAAATAATTATGGCATGTAACTTGACAAAGCGAATGATGCATAACTTCTTCTTTTTGGGGCTACTTTCACGTCTAGTTCTCAAAAGTCAGTCCCAAATCAATGAGCTGTAAAATGTTGTAGTGTGTAATTCCTCTTTAGTAAGTGTGTTACATACCTCTTGCAATGTCTCTCTTAAACGAAAAAGATCTTACTAGCTTTACATTCTTTAAGCCAACAACTAAATATAAGATTTGCCTGTTTTACAATACCTCCAGTCTCCAGAACTCCTTCAGTGTATCTCCTCCCAACATAAAACTATAAAATGTGAACATTAATTTAAAACTAGATCTAAACTTGATTCCTCTGCAGAAGCCTTGAAAGATAGCTAACCATACTAACCAACAACCATCTAGCCACCAACAACCATGTAGCCAGCAACCATATAGTCACTGAGAACCATCCAGCCACTAACAACACCACCATTACTATAGCCAGAGAGTAGCAGAGTTTCCATTTTCACTCTATATAGAAATGTCAAAAGATCATATTTTCAGGTGTCAAGAAAGTTTAGGCATTCATGTATGTATGTCGGTTTACACGTCACATTACCACGACGCTTGGCCAACTTGGTATCACATTTCATCAGTTGGGCTTTGTTGTGTCTTCATCAATGTGTTTACACTGCAACTTCATTGTTTAGCCATGATTCCAGTCAGGCCATACACACCAGCACACCAATCACTAATATCCACATTCACATTCACATCCGCATCATCATCATCGTCATTGCCATTAGCACTATCATCGTCAAGCCTTGTGTCAAATCATTTAGGCTTTCAATAAACATTAACAAAGAGAAGCCCCCCCCCTGCCCTATTTGATTTCACAAAACCACAAATGTTGAGCCTATTAATGTTACATTAAACATGATTTCGAAATGAGAAGTTGGCCAGACGGACGGACAGACAGGCGAACCAAAGGGATTCGAATTCTTTAGTTAACCACTTCCAACAAGTTTTTCTGCCAATCCAAACACATACACACTTATATAACTTATAACAAAAAGGCATACCTTACATATGGTATACATTTGGATAGACAACAACAACAACAACTACTACTACTGCTACAATAAAAAAAACAAAAGTGAATATGAAAACTAAAACCTGAATCCCTACAAGAAATCACGAAGATCTGATGATGATTACACAGTACTTATATTATTTTCAGTGTCGTTGTTGTTGCTGTTTTTGGTTTATATACACAACAACAACATCATATGCAAGGCAAATGGAAAGGGTTGTACGATGACGGACGGACGCACGGACGAATGGACTGTGCTGCCGGTGATGGCGATAATAATAATATGATTCGTATTTTGTAAAGTGAAAAGCTTAAAGTACTTACAAAAAAGAATGCCATATGTATAGGGAGAGGAGGGTGAACAGGTGACCCTCGGAGGAAGTGTACATTTCAGAAAATTTAATTCAGATCGGTTATGAAATATCAGAATTTGAAAGGTATTACAGTGATAAGGTCTAAACCAAACTCAATTGAGGAAACAAGATTATCCATGATTTGTGGTATATCCAACAGAGTACAACATTTTTCAGCTCATTGATTTGGGACTCAATTCTGAAAACTGCACGTGAAAGTAGCCCCAAAAAGAAGAAGTTCATCCCAAAATCATATGTTGTACTGTGTGAATCAAAATGTACCTGAATCTGAGTGATATAATTTTTGCTGAAAATCATATTTATACACTAACACATATTTTAAAATCATTAAAAGCTATTAAAGAAGTAAAAAACCGCCACTTTAGTACTTTTCAATATCTTTATATAAATTCATATGTGCAGTGAAAAAAAAAGTTTAGAATCAAGCCGTATTGAAGCAGATTGGAAGGCTTGCATGTTTTGCAATCACTGCATAACATTGACAACAAAACTAGAAAAAGGGCACTGCAGTAGAACGATTTTGAAGTAGCACATATAACTCCAACTTAATGAGAAAATAAAACTGTGTAACAAAAAAAAAAAACCAATCGCCACTGCCATAAAAACAACAACAACTGAATGTTTGAAATCTTGTGCGTGTATGAATTTGAGTTATGTATGTTGTTTTGCTTAACGTCAAGTGTAATATAACATATCTTATGTTCTATATGTTATACATAGTTTATGTTCTATATGTTTAAATAGTATTCTTATGTTATGTATATGTTTTTTAGAGGTTATATAGTGTTGTATGGAGATTCTTAGTAACAAGATTGGAATACTGCTCACCCTCAAATTTTGTGAGGTTGGGAAAAACAATTCATCAGCCAAAACGTGGGGAAGGTGGGGTGGTGTCAAATGGCATCGTGGTCAAATGTGGTGGGGAAAAGGAAACTATATTCAGCAAGCCCCGCTACTGACTCATAGTGTGGCCTTCCATAGCCTTAGTGGAAGCGACGTAGATTAGCAATCCGAAAGTGCCGGGTTCGATTCCCGGCCGGGGCACTGACCAAATCAACATCGATTTTACTCGAAATTATTTTGCAAATACTTTCGAGTTCTCCAGGCAACAAAACACATCCTAAATGCTTCCACTACAAAAAAAAAAACAAGATTGCACAAAGACCAAGGAAAAATGAAATGTTTTATCAACATCGCAAAATAAATCAACGAAACCAGCTGGCGCCATCTTTGGAAGAATTTAGCAGTTAAAACTCACAACAACACCTCACAATCCCTTGACACAAACCTTGTTATCTACAATGAAGCGAAACAGAGTTACCAACAATGATCGTATGATAAACAGATAACATGCCCGATCGAGTGCTGATAAAATGAAAATCGATATAAAGAGTTATTACCCAACCTACTTCCTCTAGCTGTTACAACAACAACTGCCTCGTACTGCCGATCCCCAGTTATTTTTCCCTCCTTAATATTTTTGCAAAAATTTTCAAGTCCTATCTTCACCACCAATTTTTTTCTAAAATTTTCTCCCGCTGCTCCAACCCGAACAGTTTCTTAGAACATTTCTACCACCAGTCTTAGATCTTTAAGATGATGTTCCTGCCGCTCGCATGGTGCCTACCAGAGGGGTAAAATGTTTAACTGACACTCGCTAATTTCTTCCTCCTAACATTTTTGCCAAACATACCTACTACCCAATCTCCACCACCAAAGAAAGCTTTCATACAAAAATCCAATTTCTATCGAATTTGTTGCCTGCTCTCTAACTTCGTCATAGGTGCCATTAGAAAGGAGTTACTACGAAACGATACACGCTTCAACAACGCATTTAAATTATTAAAATTCACTACGAAAATGGTGAAAATCTTGCAGTCACAGTTCGCAAATCTAAAGCATTTGTTGGTTGTCGAGCAGCAATACAGAAATTGGTGGAAAAATTCGAGCTGTTGGAACAAGTTAGTAATGAGAAGAATAAAACCCGTGCACATCGCTCAAGAACAACTCAGAATATTGCTTCTGTAGCCTAAAGGGGTTTTTTTATTCCTCATCGTTCTTTGGAATTGGGCATTCCACAAACGTCATTACACCGTATTTGTATTAAGACTTGGGTCTTAAGGCTTATAAAGTTCAGTTTACACAAGAACTCAAGCCGGCGGATCATCAACAACGTAGTGTCTTTGCTATTTGAACTTGCAATGCATGAGAATGATCCGCAATTCCATCGAAAAATCATCTTGACTGATGGGGCCCATTTACTCCTCGGTGGCTACGTCAACAAGGAAAATTCTGGCATCTGTGACTCGGAAAACCCTAGAGTTATTCTTGAGAAGCCTCTCCATCCTCAACGTGTGGCTGTTTGGTGAGGTTTATGGTCTGGCGGGGTCATTAGACATTGCATTTTCGAAAATGAGGTTTGATCAACAGTTACGGTGAATGGATTGCGCTATCGAGAGATGATTAATGATTTGTTATGGTCGGAGTTGGAAGGCATTGATCTGGACAACGTTTACTTTCAACAAGACGGCGCTACGTGCCACACAAGCAACGAAACCATTGACCTTTTACGGGAAAAGTTTCCGGACCGTGTTATCTCTCGAAGAGGTAATCACAATTGGCCACCGAGATCTTGTGATTTAACATCTTGCGACTTTTTCCTTTGGTGCCACGTGAAAGATAAAATATACGTCAACAGCCCATCGTCGATTCAAGACCTTAAAGATAAAATTCGTGAGGCTATCGAGGACATAGGGCAGCCACTTTGCGATTATGGTTATGGAAAATTTCATGAAAAGGATATGGTCCTGTAGGCGTGCTCTTGGTGGCCACTTGGCTGATGTTGTTTTTCATTTACAACGGTATACCTTCCTCTTTATTATTAAATAAACATCCCATCATTTATCTCAAAAAATTTAATTTTTCCTTGAATACCAAAATAACACCTCTTACTGGAAAACCCTTTACAAAAATTAGATTGAGGTACCAGAAGGGGATGGGCTAGATTTCCAGTTTTTTTTCTCCAAAACTTAATCAAGTTATAGCTTAACAAAATACAGAATTTGGGCACGATCGCGTTGGGTATATTGATGGTATTACTTGCTTTCTAAAGTGGGCGGATAGGCACACCTGCGTGGAAGGTATAGGAAAGGGCGTGGCTTTGTAGTCCATATGTAATCCCGTAAGAAGTTTTGGGAAAATATAAACCGTGCTAAGTTTCAAAAGATTTATTTAGGTCTTTCAAAAGTTATTGTGCGTACCAAACGGACAGGCAGACGGACATGGATCAAACTTCGTAAAAAGTTATGAATCGAATTTGTTTCAAAAAACCTAGGATCTAAAGTGACTCCTTCTATATGTTATACTTTTGGGTCGTATCAAAAGATATGTATTTCTTCATTAGGAAAGTATATGTACAGATCAGTTACGGACCCGTTTCAGATCCGCAAAAGACTTAAAACGTGGAATCAGAGAAATCGGGATTTTACTGATCAACTTCGGATTCGTTTAGTAAAAATACTCAGAAGAATTTTATTTGTCTGAGATTTGACATATATATATTATAAATTTCGTTGAATTTTTTTTATATAATTTTTTTTTTATGCGAGTTTGTTTCACTAATTTGTTCACCAAAAAAAAAACAAGGAAGAACAATTTCTTTTTTATCTTTCCCAAAAAATAAATAAAAATTAAAAAAAATTGTTTGAACAAAAAAAATAATCTCTATCAATATAGATTGATGGTAAGCCAAATTTGCATTCTCTTGTTAATTTGGCTGATTGTTTTAAATTCCCTTAAATTTCTTGTAAAATTTCCGTAAAGAGTACGTAACTGTTACTGTTGCGAGCCCGAAAGAGATTCTAAAAAGTATCCGAAACGGAAATGAGTTACGCATCCGACTCGGATCCGATTGCATATGAAATTTCTCTCAAAAAACGGATCGTTTTTATAAATTATAGAATTCGTTGCGGGTGCGTAACGAATTCAGTTTTGAGTCTGAATCGATGTTGTATCTCATTGCAAATCAAATTTTTTCCCAACGTATATTTTTAAAAATAATTATGAATTTGTAACAATATATTACATACATTACTTTTACTGAAGCCTTCTACAATTGCACAACCTTATCTCAAGCCACAATATCTCCATGTTTCTCCGTAACCTACGAGGCCGCCCTGCCCATATTGGCAAAGTGATCGAGTGATCCCTCCACACCGTCACTCCCCTTCACACAATTCAAAAACCTTAAGCATGAACTTCTTTTTGTTTGGTTGCTATTTAAACACTGTTCGCACTTTCATTTAATTTAAAAAATATAAAACGTCAAGAATTGCCAACAACAGCAACATCACGACCACAAATCCCAGCCCATGTAAGTTCCCTAACCAAATACGAGTAACCACAAAATGCGAGTAATCAAGGTCTTAACAGCAGGAGCAAGGGGGACAACAAAAAGCGCAACCAAAAAAGGAAACAGCAAAATCGTACACGATAAAAGTGAAACGAACAAACAAACAAACAGGCAGAAAAAAAACCTGAATGGAAAGGAAATCTTTAACACATGAAGGAACATCTGTGCTAATTTTTGAGAGTCACTTTTCAACACAAAGCGAAATTGTTTTGATTTTGAAAATCAATTTAAACCCACAGAAATGTACAATCGATACCCATTACGGTTGAGCTTTTAACACAGGCCCGGAAGTAACCACACGGATAAGAAGGGGAGAGAGCATCTAAAACCACAAACACAAAAGGGGGTCCTTGGCACATGAGATATGAGTACAAGGAAATAAAGTGTAAAATCGTGGAGAAATGTAGGATTTTCATAATAAAAAAAATATTAAGTAAAGCTTACTATCCAAAATGAAATTGGGGTAACAGGGCTAGTAACACAGGCGATATGGCAGAAAGGGGCTTTACAAGATTAATAAATATGTTTAATATTATTAATTATGATCCTATAACAAATCGACCCAATTTTATATCTAACTAATAGATTTGTAGATGACACATAAAAAAAATACTGCCCAACATTAAACTAGTTTCATTATGAATCCTTGCATCTGAATAACAGTAAGACCTTCTCGCCTTTTTGTTGTTTACTAAATTCTCCCTTAAGAATTTTGTTTGATATAGAAATCTTTCACTACACAAAAAAGTCTTGCGTAGTTTTATTAATAAGCACCAGCAACAACAACTTATGAAATTATTCCCATCTTACAATTTGGGGTGTGTTTATTATACCTTAAATTACCCTGAATTCAGTTAGAGACCACCTCTTTTTTGCTCTGCCACAAATCTACAGATTTCAATGGCGTATTTTAATAAGGTCGCTCACTCGCTCATGTACATATACTTAAGAAGTTCTTTGGAATATTGGCGGCGCACATGAGTATGATGATGATAACCTTTTAACAAAGAGGAATTGTTTCAAGTGCCGTAGAGCTGCTCATTTTCCGCAGAAAGGCACAAAACAATCAGAGCATTAAAAAAAACATACACTTAGTTTATATCGCCGGCTATTTCTATAGTGTTTTAATTCAATTGGTATCGCAAACAAAAGATAAATACAGAGAGACCAACCAAATTATGATTGTTTGCCAAGACGTTGTCATATCTTCAATTGAATTTGATTGGAGTTGTGTTGTTGTTGTACTGCGTTGTGTGTTATTTCTTATGATCTTCAATAAGAGAGAAGTTGTATAGCAAGATGTTAAGTGGACAGGCGTTAGATTGAATTCGACCGAAGGGCTTTTATAAGATGCTTTACACAAGAGTGAATATCAAGGCATTATATAAAAGATTAATAGAAAACTGACAAAATTTCCTAGTAGATCAAAAGTTATTTCATTTTGAACGATAGAAATAGCGTATGATTTTGGTAACATATATGTTGCGTGTTCTTTTTTTGTTTCCTAAAAAAAACCTGTGATTTAATGAATGCAGGGCCATTGTTGTTGTTGTGACAGCTGGAGAAAGTACTTAGGGTGATTATTATTTACACCGATATTCTTTTCAATTTATCGGCACTCGATCGGGCATGTAATCCGCTTATCATACGATCATTGTTAGCAACTCTGTTCCGTTCCTTTGTAGATAACAAGGTTTGTGTCAAGGGATTGTTAGATGTTGTTGGGCGTTTTAACTGCCAAATTCCTCTAAAGATGGCGCCAGCTGGTTTTGTTGATATATTTTACGATGTTGTAGTCAAAGCTCGAAAGTATTTGAAGAGTAATTTTCCATCGATGTTGTTTTGGCCAGTGCCCCGGCCGGTAATCGATCCCGGCACCTACGGATTGCTAATCTATGTCTTTGCCACTGAGCTACCGAAGGCCACCAGGGCCATTGTTGGTAGTATCACTCATCTCTCACACCAAAGGTATCGTTGCATACTACTCTTAAATACATGAGAAGGCTGCAATAACATATTGTTAAGTTTGAGCAATAACAACTACATGGTGGGCCAAAATAAGTCATCCGATGTTGTTTGGCTCTCATTTTATTCTAAATGAAAAACTTCGATTCCGTTTTTTGATAATGTTAATCGAATTTTTAAATTTTTATTGGTTGAGTCGAGAGGATAATATCTGTCAAATGGGCGTCGTCACAATTGATTGCCATACGGTCAAGTTTTATAAAATTTTTCATCACTTCGGCGAGAACTTTGGGCGACAGATTCTCGCACTCGTGTCATATGCTGTCCTTGAGGGCTTCCAGGGTATCGGGCTGGTATAAAAAAAATCTGGAACGGTTAAATCGGGCGATCTTGCGGTCCAGTGCAAATCGCCAAAACGATGATGAGGCGAACCGGGAACGCTATCTAGAGAATGTCGGTTGTGGCTGGCGCAGTGCGTGCCGTTACTCCGTCCTATTGGAGCCACATGTCCTCCAATTCTAATTCGTCCAATTGCGGCAAAAAAAAAACTCGGTTAACATGGCCTTACAGCGCACTGTTGCCGTTAGACCAGCGGCGTTCTCGAAAAAAAATGTTCCGATGACTTCTGCAGCGTGAACTGCGCATCATGCAGTCACATTAAGCGGGTGTAATGGCTACTCGTGGACTTTCGGTGCCCAAGAAGCAATAGTTTAGCTTCTTCACGTCGAAAAATCGTCCACTTCGTCCTCGAGATTGAGGATGGCTTGGGCGTAGGTTACACGCGTTTGGCAGTCGATTGGCAGCAGCTGATGCACGGACTGGACTTTGTACGGGAAAATGCGTAGGTCTTGGACCAAAATTAGCCTTAGGGACTACCGGCTGATGGCTAGTTGAAAGGCACGGCGTCTGGTTGATGTTTCCGGCAACAGCGGCGATATTCTCGGCAGAACGGGAGCTCCGGGCCGGCCACTCCTGGCAACGTCTCGTGTACTCCCATACTCTTTAAAGTTAGTGGCCAAACGGCACAGTGTTTGCGCAGTCGGTGTCGGACGGCCGGGGAATCGGCGACAAAATTCGTTCTGCGCCAACACAATAGACGAATTGTTACGCAAAAGAATAGACACGATTATTCCGCGTTCTTGGGAAGTGTATCGCTCCATGGCTTGTTGACTTGTATTCTACATCTGTCTAGTCCACAAGTGCCAATACAAATTTCACATTTGAAGTGATCTCTGTTGGCCCATCTTGTATATAATCGCTGAAGGTTGACTTGTACCATTTGCTGACAAATCTTTGTCCAAAACGATTAGATTCTTTGTTGATCAAAACACATATTTGTTTTGTTTGTCGCTAAAAAACAACTTCATATTATATCATTCATAAAACAACTCCGTTTGATCATAACCCAGTATTCTGCGCTGTAGAACCAGACAGAATTCTGTGTGTATTTTTCATCAAGTATTACCTTGACGATCTTACCAGATGGTGGGCTCAACCCCATTAGAACATACTATAATGCCGTTGTTAAGACCCGCGCCAAGAGGAAGACAGATAGTATCATTGTCTGGTATAGTTGGATCTGTATTCGTTGAAAGAGGGCTTTGTCATTAAATCTCTAGCTTAGCTCATAGTAGCAGCGTTTTGGGATCAATAACCCAGTATGGTCGTTGTGACAGTAGTAATAGAATTCGCTATAAACTGTCACTGGGTTTCGGGAATATCAGAATTAAGGGGGTTGGTTCGAATTAATTGAGAGAGTTGGTTGGAGTTGGCATTGCCTATTTCGGAGGTGTTTTTAGCACTGCTTAATCGCGTGAGTTTCATGATTGCAACTACTTTGCTGATGATCTGAGGCAATAATTGCACCGCGCATTACACGCACGCCCATATCGCATGAGACATAAAAAAAACTTAATTTCCCTTTGAACCCCATGAATGAGGTATGGGATAGCTTCTCGCGTTGTTGTGAATTAACACGCTTTCTATTTTTAGATTCACAACTAACGGCACCTACTTGTTTATCGACGAATGCGAACGTCACTGTTTGAGAAGCTCTTACTAGACACGACGATTGATCGACGCTTAATACTGCGAAGTTGCTGTCAACAACATTCGAGGGGAGCCGACAATGAAAGAAAATTTTATTTATTTTTTTTCTTTTAAGATGACTGGAGCCAGGTTTGAACCTGCGATCTCGCGCATGGTAGTCGCGTTTTCTAACCCCTATGCCACGGCCGGTCCATCGCATAAGACATACCTTCCTTAAATTACCACATGATCAATCTGGTGTCTTGTAGGTATTAGTATAACCGTTTTTCGGCTATATATCATCACTGGTATTAAAAATTGATCTCATCTCATGCTAGTAGACAGAGATAGTGTAAAGAAACACAACTACATACTTATCTCAATTTTTGTCAAGTAAAAAATAGTGATATTCAGTAAATTTTGTAATTTTGTAAATTATTTCCGAATGTTCGCAATATCTGCACTCTCAAACTACTGTTTATCATTTTATAAATATTTATATGTTGTACAATATTATGCCCACTTTATACAAGTCATCTTTTACTTACACAATAAAAAAACGACTACATTTTTGTTATACCTAGACAATTCATGCAAAGAAAAAAGTTAAAGGTCACAGAGTTTAGGTTTTCTGTTTTTATTTCTAGCTCCCCTAACCCCTCTGCCCCACATCACCTTCGTTGTTTTTTTTTTGCATTCCTTTTTGGCCAAGCCACTCTGGTTGCCAACTCTAGGTCTCTTCATGTGTATGTATGTACTTCCTTTATGATAATTTTCTGTATATTTATTTTATTTCCTTGGTCCTTTAGAACTTTTGGCGCGGACAGAGCACAATATATAGTATCATACCTATCTACAGTTGACCAAAAAAGAAATGGAGAAGCAGCAGCAATAGGAGAGTAAGCAGCAAAAAGAAAAAACTTTTTCATATGTCTTTTAAAAAGCATGACATAATATTTTTCTACTTTGCCCAAAGTTCATGCATCCATCTTTTGCTTGAGACTGCTGTCTCATACCTATTTTTTGTTCCTTGTGCTGAATTCATTTCCATCATATTCAAATAAACCTAAACCAAGTTGTAGTTGTTGTATGTGTTCTTCTTGTTGTTGTTTTTTGCATTTCATTTTATTTTATTTTTCTGGCATAGCTTTGTGCAAACATTATGCCGAGTATGTGGCATAGATACAATTTTGTCAGTTAGATACTCCCGTCATGATATTTCGTCCTTCGTCTTCAAATGTTATGGTTTTTTGTTGTTGCGCTTTGTTGTCAGGCCGTTGGAAAAACAATTCATTCAAATCAGGTTGTGTTCTACTCTCTGATCATAGCTTAACATAGATACAAACAATGGATATGTTGGGAAAATATTTTCTAGATTTTGGCAAAGCTTAAAAAAAGGTGATGTTTAACAGGAATTGATAAATCTTGTGTTTGTCATGATGCTGTTGACGTTTTGTTCTATGTTGAGTTTTTTTCTTGCTTTGCTTGGACATGTTGAAAGTCCTAAAATTTGTTATGCATAAGTTGATGGCGAGGCTGTGTAGGGAAACGGTGGAATGTAATTGGAGGAAACGGAGGAATTTCATTGATTTGGAATAGATAAATCGGAATGGGGGATTTTGTACTTTGAGTTTTCCAAACATTATTCCCGAGGTCCCCAAGCAGCTCAGAACGTTCGAGAGATCATGTATTCCCCAGACAATGCCATTGAACATCCGTTCAGTGGTAACAAATGTGAGAAGACGCAACGTTGGGCTACCGAAGTGGCATACTACCACCGATGCGTAGGTGGTAGGTAGTAGGTAACAGAAGTTATTGAAACTCAACACAAAGGCTCTCTTAGTCAGCCCAAGAAACTGGAATCGAGCCCGTTGGCCTAATAAGCCACTCTCCTTAAACAAAAACAATTATTATGAAAACTCGAAGAAAAGAAAAACAAGAACCCCCTAATGTTGACAACCCACGCAAACGTTACACATATGGTGCCTCTAACCAAATGACGGATAACCATGCCATGCAGGAAATTCGATAATACGGGGCAGGAATGCACATGATGAAAGAACTATGACATCTTTTACAGCTGCCATGTAGAAAGACAAGAATTTGGATGTGGTTTCATAGTCGGCAAGAGACTTCGACACCTGGTCTCGCGGTTTAACCCTGTAAGTGACCGAATAGCCACTTTTCGCATCCGGGCGAAATATTTTTACATTACGCTGATTTTTGTACACGCCCCGACGGAAAACAAATACGATAACATTAAAGATGCATTCTATGAGCGCCTGGAGGAGATATATGACCGCTGCCCTTCACATGACATTAAAATTGTTCTGGGAGATTTTAATGCTAAAATAGCAAGGGAAGATGCTCTTGGTTCAGCAGTCGGAAATTCAGACTACACAACAACACCTCCAATAACGGATTCAGACTGGTTAGTTTCCCGTCGGCAAGAAACCTGGTTGTGAGGGGAACCAGATTCCCGCATAAAGATATCCACAAGGCAACCTGGATATCTCCCGATCAAAATACAAGAAATCAGATTGATCATATGGTAATTGATGGAAGGCATGGCGCAGGCGTAATAGACGTGCGTGTGATGCACGGTGCAAATATTGACTCGGATACCCACATAGTTGCAGACACGATTAAGTAGTGCTAAAAATACTCGTAATCAAACGCCAATGAAGCTAGACATCACAAAGCTGCATACCACCAAGATAGCCAATGCCTACTCCAACCAACTCTCTCAATTGCTTCGAACCAATCCCCCTAATTGCCAACAAACAGTGGCAGCATATTGCGATTTCTATGACAACGGACAAGACCTGGTACGATGAAGAATGTCGCGTAATGTCTGAGTGAATGACCGCTGCAAACAAGGCAAAAATGAAGGCAATGCCAATGTGTGCGGTAACTGAGCTATATAATGAGAAGGCAAGGGAGATGAAAAGTATGTTCAGGCGGAAATAGCATATATAGAAGAAAAGGGAGAGCCGGGATTAAAAAGTACAGGGATAGGGATGCACCCGAAAGTTCTACCAAAAGGTAAAAAGCAAAGAGATGAGAACATGGATCCCCCACCTATAAGGACAGAGATGGATATCTGGACACGGACATTCGGAGTGTAATACAAATATGGTGGGAACACTTTTCTACTCTGCTCGTTCCCGCAGCCTGCAAAAGTAAAAGTGAAGAAATCACGCCAATCATTGATGACGGAATAGATTGTCCACTGCCTAAACGATATCAGCACTAAAATACTTAAGCTGCGGGAGCCGATGGACTGCCGGCGGCGATGGGCTGGCAACGTTCCTCCACCAGCTTATAAGCACGATTTGGCTCAAGGAATCCTGTGCTAAAAAAGGCGATTAAAGTGTGTGTACCTAATATTGCAGGTTTAGCATATTACCCATCGATTACTATGTCCTGTCTAGTAGGTTATGTAAGAGATTAAAGCTCATTCTAGCGAACCTGATTGGACCTTATCAGTGTGGCCTTAGACATGGTAAATTCACGACCGACAAGTTAGTCACACTACGACAATTCCTGGAGAAGCCTAAAAAATGCAGATCGACACTTACCATCAGATCGTCGATTACAAAGCTGCATTCGACAGTATGATACGACAGAAGCTATTAGATGCTACGGCTATTAGATGCACCACGAAGATAAAACGACTGCGGGATGACACTGATCGACACAAAGTCCTCAGTGGAAATAGGAAAAAATTTGTCTGAGTCAATTTCAACCAAGCGAGCCTATGGACAAGGCGATTGACAGTCATGCAATCTTTTTAACGTCATAATTGAGATAATCATGCGAAAGGCTGCTTTTATCTCGACTGGCACCATGTTTAACAAATGCCGATGCCATAGATATCATTGGTCGTGGACTGCGGGATGTTACTTCGGCCTTTTCAAGCATTGAGAAGCAGTCGGCAGAAATGTGTCTGGTGATATATTAGAACAAAATTATCTTATTTGTTATCTCTTTGTTTTAACGAACAAAAAGTCTACTCGTTTGGAACGCAGCGTAAACGTATGGCAACTTTAACTTTGAAGTGGTAGACGATTTTGTCTACCTTGGCTCCGCCGTAAACTATGCGCTAAGCAAGCGATTAATTGACAAAGCCTTCTCCGGACGAACAAAGATCCAACAATAATAATAAAAAGAAGAAGAAGAAGAAGTCTTCACTGTTGAGCAGTGAAGACTTGACTTGAGGTGTAAAAGTCCAAACACTGAATATGAGAAATGAAAGAGAATCGAAAACTACATTTACATCCAACAACAACAAAATTGTATTTAGTTTAGTTCATCTGTTGTGAATTTCTTAACATTATGGGGTGATTATCAAATTATACGCAGTGGTTAAAACTTTCTTATTTAAACAAAAACTAAATTTAAAATGAAACACTTCTTATGTATTAATTGTTGTTTTTACTTCGACCTTTCTCCAAATTTTAATATTATCTTATTATTAATAAGTCAAGCTTAAGGTCGGTCTAATCTTTTTATTCATGCGTATGACCTCTCTTACTTTGAAAATGCCTTTCGGTCATATTATTTATCAGGATTTTTGTGGTTGGACTTTCTAAGGACTCCCAAGCTGCTATTACTTACGATTTTAGCTCTGCAACGCTATTGTATTGCCTGTTGTTGGAGTACCCTTTATGAACAAGTATGCCTGAAACATTTTCAATACGATTCATGTTATGGAAACATGCTGGCACCTCTCAGACTTCAAGGTGTTCTGAACAAAACCAACATTTCCTTTCCTTACTGGAGTGAATAGACGTATAACCTTGCTGAAAAATTTAATTTATTTCCTGGTCTCGGCATAATATGGGCTATAAATACATTTTTAGCCTGTCTCTCTGGAAAGTTCATTTTTCAGAGAATTCATCCCAAACCATTAACGGCCAACCACCGAATTTTATGTTAGAAATGTAGCGAAAGTCTTTGCGTATATCCCTCCAGTAGATCATAAAATCGGTTTGTTTGTTGGGTTTCGAACCGTTTGGTTTGGATCAAAAACATAAAGTAGTTGAGCTCAGAATATAAATTTCACATGTTATGAGCTCGAAATCAAATCACGACTACTTTATGTCTTTGGGGTCCTGAAACCGAATAAAATTACATGAGAAAAGTGTAGTCTGATCCCCCAGCCCAGACAATTCGTTTGTGTTGCATTGTAAATCAAATAAACCTTACTTTATACCTTTACTTTGAGATATTCGGACAGTTAGATGGTCAAAGTGCATAAAATAGGTACAATAAATGTAAATTTTCCCTATACGATTTTTGTTAACTCTAAATCGATAACTCTGGCTTCCTAGACATTACCTAGCAAAACGCCGTATAACTTTTTTTGGCCGATATAACCGGTAAACACTGCGTTATTATTGTAAAATGTAAACTTACATACCACGGGGAATTTTCATAGAAACATACCTGAAAAAAAGAGAGAGAGAAAAATTATTAGTTAGCAATTGACAACAACATTAAAGAAATTATCTAAGTTTCTAATTCCTAACGGCAAATAAATAAAAATTATTTTATACGTATGACAAATATTTGTATTGTATTTTTATGCTAGTGATAAGCCCATATTTAAAAATTTTATAGACAGCCGATTCAAAGTTTTGAAATGTCATATAATATCAGCTTTTTTTATGGCAAATTAACAGACTTCCCCGCCTACCTCCGACATGTCAAATCCATTTTCTTTTTCAAGAAAACCGACATTTCATCTTTTCCCACAATGGTAAAGACTTAATGTAAGAGCAAAAGTTGAATAATTTCTCCTAACCAAAGCACCAACCTTTGTATTAGTACGTCATCATACATAATGTAGTAAACGAATCATTCCACTCTATGTTTACACTTGCGCTAAGTTCAACATCAAATAAATTGTATATTAATATTCTTATCACACAAAATATAACAACTTTAAATACAACTACAAGAATGTGTTATTATTATGGTTTATATACTCAAAGATATTCCCATATCCCCCATATGCCTACATCAACTGTCTGCCATTCAACTATGGTTTTACTACCCCTTAGGGAATTTGCAGAAAACCCCCTCATGATATGTGATCTGTTTTCCAATATCTGTCTGTTGAAATGAACAATGACTATGACGACGACAACACGCCAACGACGATGACAGCAATAATGATAATTATGTTGCTGATGATCTTAATCAGATGAGAATTGCAACATTTCATGAAATCAGACATATGTACGATGTAATGATAAAATTACAACATTCAAGTGAATTAATTATTTATAAGAGTAAATTATATATGAAATAGCTTGCAAAAAAATTATGAAATTGCTTTATCTTTACCTTTCATAAATACAAGAGAGTTTCAGAATGTTAAAGGTTAAAGGATGTATTGTTAGTTTAAACTTAAGGTGGCAGAAAGAATTTGCAAGAATATTAACAATAGTGTTAACATAGCCGATAACACAAGAAGCATATTTATTAGGTTGGGATAGACCCCAAAATGGGAGAAGTTGGTGTGAGAGGTGGGTGTAGTTTTTGATATTCTTATATTTTTTTAATATTCTATTATTGTATATGTCGAGCTTTCAAACTCCCATCTACTTCCTTATTGTCGCATACCCTTTATTCTATCAAATTCACAGCAAACGTCAACAATCTTTTACACATAAAACTTTCCACCATGGCCACAATAGCTTTTGTCTTTGTGATTCTATATAAAAGACCCTTTCTTTAGACAGTTTTACTCTCTTTCCTTTAAGTTCAGTTGTCTTACCCATTCTTCGCATTGTAAAGATGACTCCACTTATATTAGAATTTCATAGTTTTATATAATATTGTAAATCTTAAGTAGTTCTTGTTGGTTTGTAACCCTTTTCAAGTGTTTTTTTTTGTTCCTTGTGTCTTCTCAACTTGTTTTTTACATCTATCTTAGTTGAGAGTTGTTACTTGTGTTTTCTTACCCTTTTACTAGAACCAGACAATCCTTTTACATTTTTCCACTTTGTTGTCTTTATGCTGCACTATACAAAGCCATACACACACACACTTGGTGGTACGAGTATCGTTCGTTGTCTTTCCTCATATTATTGCTATATATCAAATATCATTTTCTAGTCTGTATTTTTACAGACATGGATGGTTTTGCTTCCTTAAAAAAAAAATAAACTTACTTGCCTTGGGGTTATGTTAATGTTACCACACAAAGTTGTAAGAACATTTTCGGCATTGGCAACATGACAAGATGTAGTACTCCATACAGTCACACATATATATGTGTGACTATATGTTTGCAAGTCAATTCGAATTTGTGGCAAAAGTCAGGAGTTGGCGGCGGCTGCATCTTCCTGTCAAGGTATTATTATTGTAGCAACTAATGTTTTACTTAGTTTTAGTTCATAAATATCTAAACTTCATTATAAATAAAAGATGACAGATTCCTTTGTGGAGTATTTGTTTAGGCAACTATTGAAAACAAATAATACAAGATTGTCTGTTGAAAAGGGATGAATCTATTATAAAACAAACTTTACATATGGTTGATTGTGGTGTCGGGAGGGGGGTGGAGAGGATTCATGTAAACATAAGCCAATACTATGAGAGACAATTTATGCAGAAGCCAAAAATTTGTCGTTACAAAATGTTTCTCTATTATTCATAATAATCCGATAATTTATGTTGGTTTGAATTTGTAAAATTTATGGGTAAAGAAACTCTAAAGTTTGAGGTTGGGAAGCAATATCGAGTAGATAAGAGAAACAATGAAAGTTAGGAGTTTATTTGAATACTACTAAAGTTAATGTGGAAACAATAGTAAATATTTTTAGCATGTAAAATTTTAAAGCAAATGAGATCAGTTTTGAGTAGAAAAAATTGAGCTTAGTTGATATCTCTTTAATGCATAAAAATGGACCAATTTTCCTATATTTAGTAGCAATCAGTGATGATTCCCCCTTAAATTTAGCAATGGAGTGTCATAGGCCGTTTAATCGGTGCGCTCTCGCTTACAAAGTAAGCGACGATGTCAGCAAGTGCCGATACAGTTGCAATTAAGAGATAAGCGTAGTTAACCGCGAGCTTGATAACACGCTTGATTACGAAGTAAGTGACGATGTCAGTAGGTGTCATTTCAACTGGAGTTATAATGAGCGGACGATATTTTTTACATTACACACGTGTGACATTCTAAGTATGTATGTATGTATGTATGTATGCTTACAATGTTATACTTGTGTCGTGGATTACTAAAAATACACTTCGTTTCATTTACCGCTGGGTATTTGATCATGAGTGATGGTCTGATTTTAATCAAACTCTGTTCTGGTGACGATCAGTAAACTTAATATGCCTTTTATCGATAATAAAATAAGAGTCGTACAAAAATCCGTACAGTATGAGCCTTGAAACACTTGCCAAGTATTAACAATAGGGTGGCAGCGGTAATGTTCAAGCGGAATATTGTGTAAGTTGTTATAAAGTAGCAAAATTGGACAGCTTTAAGCCATGCACCAAAAAGGTCATAGGACAAATCTATATATGGAAATGCATTTGTAGCGTAACACGTAGAAGAAATCACTTAGACCCTATGTTCCTTTGAACTAAATTCGATTCATGACTTTTTAAGTCCTTTGAACCATGTCCGTCTGTCTGTCTCTCTGGCTGTCCGGCTGGTACACACAATAACTTCCGAAAGACGTCACAAAATGTTTCAAAATTTTGCATGTGTTAATATTTCCCCAAAACTACTAATGGTATTGCAAATTGGTTACATGGCCGCGCACCTACTGGTACCTTCTATATCGAATAATAACATAAATACAACCAACGCGATCGTGCCCAAATTCTGTATTTAGTAAAGCTATAACTGAATAAAGTTTTGGATAACAAATTTGAAGTCCAGCCACGCTCCTTCTGGTAGCTCCCATGTAAATGCACCATTCCGCCCACATTAAAAATCGAAGTATAATATCGAATCGAAGTGTTTTGTAAAGCTATACTATCTTTTTTACTGAGGGTAAAGTATACGTAAGTCGGTTTTCCCGACTGAAGCTTTTTTAGGGATCGAAACAGTGGGTGTGGTATAAAACTTGAAACTTTAAATGGCTGTATCCCATAAACTATAAAATGTATAAAGATGATATTTGGTATGTGCTGTTGGCACAGTATAAAATAAAATAATAAAAATGGTATGCTGCCACCGATGCGTCTTAGAAAGTAGGTAAAAAAAGTTACTGAAGCTCAACACAATGGTTTTTTAGTGACTTTGGCAGCCCCAAGAAACTAGAATCAGACTCTCCTTAAACAAACTAATTATTATGAAAACACGAAGAAAAAAACAAAAACAATTATGATGATGATGTGGGGGCCAAACGTTATAAGGACCATGTTTGAAGGATATGCACCTAGAATGTCAGAACTCTATACAGAGATGGGGCCTCCATTCAATTGGAGAATGTCCTCGACAAATACAAGGGTGACAGCACCGCCATACAGGAAATACGGTACAGGGATTCACACGACGAAAGAACTGTGACATCTTTTACAGAGAAAGACAAGAATTTAGATGTGGATTCATAGTCGGCATGAGATTTCGACATCTGGTCTGGCGGTTTAACCCTGTAAGTGGCCGAATAGCCACTATTCGCATCATGGTGAAATATTTTTACATTACGCTGATTTGTGCACATACCCCGACAGAAGACAAAGACGAGCACATTAAAGATGTATTCTATGGGCCCCTGGGGGAAATATATGACCGGTGACCTGCCCATGATATTAAAATTTTTCTGGGGGAATTTTATACTAAAATAGGTAGGGAAGATGCTTTTGATTCAGCAGTAGGAAAATTTAGTCTACACAACAACACCTCCGATAACGGATTCATGCTGGTTAGCTATGCGTCGGCAAAAAACATGGTTGTGAGTGATTCTTAAATTCCAGCATAAAGATATCCACAAGGCAAACTGGATATCACCTGATCAAAACACAAGAAACTAAATTGATCATGTGGTAATCGGTGGAAGGCATGTCTCAAGCGTTATAGACGTGCGTGTGATGCGCGGTGCAAATATTGACCCGGATCACCACCTAGTTGCAGCCAAGGTACGCACATGATTAAGTAGTGCTAAAAATACGAGTAGGAAGCTAGACATCACAAAGCTGCATACCACCGAGATAGCCAAAGCCTACTTTAACCAACTCTCTCAAGTACTTTAAACCAACCCCCCAACCCACCATTTCTGATGTTCCCGACACCTAATGGCAGCATATTGTGAATTCTATGACCACTGCTGCAACCACCGTACTGGGTTACGTAAAACCACGCTCAGACAATCGCTGTTACGTTGATGAATGTCGCGAAATGTCTGAGGAAAAGTATACCGCATACAGGGCAACACTGCAGCCAGTGCGAAGCGTATGGTGGTGGAACCATATACATAATGGGAAGTGGAGAGAAATGAAACACCTCTTCGGGAGACAAAAAAGTCTATAAATGAAAAGAGAGTGCCAGGATATCGAAAATAACAGCGATAGAGGTGAAATGTAACGAAAAGATAAAAAGCAAAGGTTTTGGAACAGGAATCCCCCACCTTAAGGCACGGAGGTGGATATTTGGTCACGGACACTCAGAGCGTATTGTAAATATTGAGGGAACACTTTGGTACTCTGCCGGTTTGGTATAATAATAATAATTTTTCACTTTTAAGACTATAAAAGTGGTCCCCAATATAATTATTTTTCACACCCATAATTTTTTTGTCGTAGGATCGGATCCTTAAGAAGAGAATTGTTAAGTTGTATGAACAAAAAACACCAGAAAAAAATAATAACCTCATTTTTTTGATAAAATCTATTTCAGCGACCCCATCCATACCCATCTTTAAAAAAATCCCAAAAAATGTTCGAAATTCTTTTAGAACGCAAGCTTTAACATTCCGCTTCAATCGTTGCAAAATTTTTTTTTGTGAAACGCCCTAATGCTCATGCACCAGGTTTTAAACAAGTTTGGCTCAAGGCATGCATGCTCGATGATTGGAATCTGAGTGTTCTTTATACTGTGCTTAAGAAACGCGATCTAAGTATGCGGAACAACTATCGCGGCATCAGCCTTTTACCCTTACGGATATCTGGTCACTGATACTCAGAGCGTACTGCAAATATGGAGGGAACACTTTAATTTTCTAATCGTTCCCAAAGGCTGCATAAGTGACGAAATCACGCCAATCATCGACGACGAAGTAGATTGTCCACAAGCGAACCAAAAAAAATAGCAGCACGGCAATTGCACGACTTAAAAATAATAAATCTACCGAAGACAATGGACTGTCGGCAGACATTTTTAAGGCCAACGGCGATAAGCTGGTAATGCGCATGCACC
This sequence comes from Muscina levida, assembly GCA_964034835.1. Classification (NCBI taxonomy): domain Eukaryota; kingdom Metazoa; phylum Arthropoda; class Insecta; order Diptera; family Muscidae; genus Muscina; species Muscina levida. The sequence continues at coordinate 175,403,412 of OZ035880.1, read as the reverse complement.
AGCCTATAATCACGATTTGGCTAAAGGAATGTCCGATGCCCGATGATTGGAATCTGAGTGTTCTTTGTACTGTGCTGAATAAAAACAATCTATGTATGTGTAACTACTATCGCGGCATCAGCCTTTTACCCATCGCATACAAGCTCCTGTCTAGTATGTTATGTGAAAGACTAAAGCCGTTCCTAGCGAACGTGATTTAACCTTATCAGTGTGACTTTAGACCTGATAAATCCACGACCGACAAGATATTTACACTACGGCAAATCCTGGAGAAGACCCAATAAATGTAGGTCGACACCTACCATCTTTGAGCGATTACAAAGCTGCATTCGACGTTACGACAGATATTGTTAGATGCTATGACTGAGTTTAATATCTAGCAAAGCTTATTAAGACTTTACCGAATGACACTGAGTGACACGAAGTCTTCAGTGGAAAGAGGCTCAAATATGATAGAGCCATTTTGTACTAAGCAAAACATCAGATCAGGCGATATTCTGTCATGCAATCGGTTTAACATAATAATGGAGATGATCATGGGGTAGGCTGCAGTAAACACGACTGGCGCCATTTTTAACGAAAGTCACATGCTGCTCGCGTATGCCGATGACATAGATGTCATTGCCCATGGACAATGGGATGTTACTGCGGTCTTTTTCAACATTGAGTCGGCAAAAGTGCCAGTGATGATAAATGAGGAAAAAACTATGTTTTTTGGTGTAACGTATTAAGAGTATCATACTACGGCCGCTTGCGTCTACCATGCGGGAGACTCTTGGTTCCATTCCTGTCTCTAGTCATATATTTTTTCCTTCCATTGCCGGCCCCATTGTCGACAACAACTTCGCATATTGTGTTGAGTCAATCGGCTCCGTCGTAAACAAAAATAATAATACATGCCTAGAAATCAATAGACGAATACTGATCGCAAGCTGTTGCTACTATGCCATAAGTAGTCAGAAAACCGTCTCTCGACGAACAAAGATTTAACTCTACCAGATACTGATCCCACCTGTCTTGCTCTACAGCGCAGAATACTGGGTAATAACATAATTGGATCAATCTATTCTGGGAGTCTTCGAGAGAAAAATACTTCGCAAAAAATTTGGACCCATCATCGTTAACAGCGAGTAGTCAAGCGCGTTGAAATAGACAGAGTCATTGGGTTGGACACGTTGTACGAATGACTGGAAATGTTCCAGCTCTAAAGATTTTCGTCAAAATCCTCGATAGGCGGCGCAGGAGGGGGCGACAGAAACTTCGTTGGATGGACCAGGTGAAAAAGCTGCTCCCTTAGCTTAGTGTGACGCACTCTCTACAGAGCGCCAATGACCGAAGCGCTTGGAATTATTTTCTACGTGCGACTACTGATGGCTGAATTTATGTTGCTGCTGTCAAATAAGAAGAAGAGGAAGAAGCAGGAAAGAATAACAAAAATTTTTACATCAAGTGGACGTGACCGCATTCAAGGACCTTATTTTTGGTAACGCTAGAATGGTGTAAACATTCTGCTTTAAATTATATTCATTATAAATCGGTAAACACATCCTACGGAAAAATGGGCGAAATCGGCTTAAGTGATTACACAGAACAACACATGATTTTGGGACTCAATTATGAGCACTGCATGTGAAAGTAGCCCCAAAAAGAAAAAGTTCTGCATCATTCGTTTTGTCAACTTACATGCCATAATAATTAAATATCGATTTTAAGTTAGTAAGTATCGTATAGGGGAATTTGTCACGATTTAGGCTCTTTTGTTTGACTATATGGTGGCGTATGATTATCATAAGTAGTATTCCACGTAAATCATACGCCACGTAGTACAACCGTTTTATTGTAACTTCTACAAAATAAACCCAGTTCAAAATCCTTTGATGAATGGAAATGTGAAACTGTTACTTATGTAGGAAAACGTTATATGAACAGATTAATTTTGTTTCAGCTAAATCGGAATAGTTTTTCTCGAGTTATGTTAAATCATACGCCACGTAGTACAACCGTTTTATTGTAACTTCTACAAAATAAACCCAGTTCAAAATCCTTTGATGAATGGAAATGTGAAACTGTTACTTATGTAGGAAAACGTTATATGAACAGATTAATTTTGTTTCAGCTAAATCGGAATAGTTTTTCTCGAGTTATGTTAAAGAAAAGAGCCTTGAATGCGACAAATTCCCCTATACGATACTTACTAACTTTAAAGCGATATTAAAGTATTATGGCATGTAACTTGACAAAACGAATGATGCAGAATTTCTTCGTTTTGAGGCTACTTACACGTGCAGTTCTCAGAATTGGGTCCCAAATCAATGAGCTACAAAATTGTTTACTGTGTTAGCATTCTTAAATGGACACATTGTAGAGAACTTCTACCTTGGGTCATGCCAATTTGTTTTATTGGCAAATCAAAAACATTCAATTTAATAGACTGCTATTTGAAAGAGACACAATTTTTCAGCCACATTCACCTATGTATCCTAAGCCTTATGCTAACATCAAAAAAAATATTCAAAATGTCATCTCTCTACAAAAAGTTTACTCTTATATGCATTTCTACACCCACTCACAGATAACTTTGAAAAAGAAATGCTATAACATAACAGAACCAAAAACCTTTTAACAAATTACCTACTATCTAGTTTTTTTGTTTGTTTAGTGACACTGAAAAATTCAATCCAATCAATTTTTGAATAACAAACAAACGCTCAGAGGAGGAAACACAGATGAAGAATACAGACAGAAGTGGCAAAGAAATGGTGAGCAAAGCAGTAAAGAAACGATTTAAAATTGGTTTTAAATGACTTTTCAGGTCAAGAAACAAATACAATTGACGATGACGACGATGACGATGACGACAAGGTGGCAGAAAAACACCAAGAGAAAAAAACACAAAAACCATTACTGGAACAACACAACCCAGAGACAAAAACAAACAAATGATACAAAAAAAACTGAGTATCAGCTACATTCATGGCAGAAATAAACATAAATCAAACACATGAAATGCCACAGAGAAAAGCACGACAAACCGACAGACAGACAGAAAGACGGCTGGACCCCGACATAAAAAACAGAAGTAGCTCGAGCAATAAAAGCTCAAAGATACGCAAAGAACAAACATCCAAAAAAACAAGCAGAATGTAAACACGAGAAAAACGATACAACTGAAGCGCAGAGGAAGCCAAGCCAACATACAGGAGAAATCTTAAGAATGCGGAATAGTATTTTCACTGCTAAACTGCATAACTCTCACAAAAAAACAAGAAGAAACAAATACTACTACTACAGATGCTGCCTCATAAAAAACTGTAATAACAGAAGCAGCAACAACAACAATACGATATTTACGATAGCTTCAAAAAGAAACGTTCTTACCAATGTCCCAAAACAAAAAAAAATATGAATCTAACGGATGAGATAAAGCAATGAGATAAAACTAGAAGATGAAAAACAAAAACTATTTGATTTGAGTAGGATGGATCCATTTCCCACATGGGCGATAGCAAATAATGGTAGCTCTAATGGCTTTTCTCCATCATGATGATGGTGATGATGATGTTCCACTATTGCGGCTCAATACAGGCACCACTCACCGTCCGACCAGGCTATCATGATAATTACATTTCAGTTGATGAGTTTACTACTGACATCTGAGCAGATAACATTCGGCGGCCAACAAGACACAAGTACAGTATAGACCGATTGGTCTATAGCTACATTGCGTTGCGTTATCTTTAATTCTACCGATTTTATGGCTGCAAATTGTTTTTAGCCATTCTATTTATTTATTTGCATATGTTCTTACTTTATGGTCATACTCGTACATAATATTTTCTTGTTAATGAACTAATGCCACACTCACTCGATCTCTGCCACCAACAAACATTTGTCTTTCTCCTACCGCGGCTTTGTGTTTGTGCCACATTTTTGCACACAGATGGAGTTTATGTTGTTGGTTGGCCTGGAAGATAGAGTCATGTTGTGTGTGCGTAGGTTGTGGCATGTAAGGAGGAGGACGACGAAGAGGAGGGGGAAAAGGAGTAGAAGAAGAACTAACGCACTTGCTGGTAGTACACAAACAAAAAAAAAGGCAATAAAGAAACCATTAAACTACTATATATGAATGGCTCAATATTAAAGTATTCAGCACAACGATTTTGTTAAAAGCAGGGCAAAAAAAGTGCTTTAAGTACTATAAAAGTACTTTTCGATAAAATAAAAGTACTTTTGATAAAATCAAATTGCCTTAAGTACAATAAAAGTTTTTGGAACAACAAAGGAATTTTTTGTCAAAATATGAAAAAGAATTTTTTGAAAAAATCGAAGTACTTTTTGATACAACAAAAGCACCATTTATACTTTTTTGTACAAAGAAAGCACATTTTGGCAAAATCAAAGTTTTTTCTGGTGCAATACAACTTATATTTGATATATGAAAATTACTTTTTGGTACATTACTGTAAAAACACTTTTTGGCAAAATAATAGTACTATAAAAGTATTTTGGGACAAAAACGGTATATTTTAGTTATAAAACTTGCACTAAGTACTGTTTTTTAATACAATAATAGTATTTTTATGGTACAACAACTGTACTTTTAGATACAATAAAAATACTTTATGGTACAATACAAAGTAATTTCTTTTGGTACAATAAAACAAATTTTTGTTGCAATTAAAGTACGTTTGGTACAACATTAGTAACTTCTGGCAAAATCTAAGTACTTTTTAGTGCTACTGCAATACTATTCGGAACTATAACAGTACATTTTGCAAATTCAATGACAAAATAGCAGTACTATATGGTACAAAAGAAGTACTTTTTACATTAAAAGTACTTTTTTGGTACAATAACTATAATTTTTGTTACAATAAAAATACTTAATGGTACAATAAAATATATTTTTGTTGCAATAACAGTACTGTTTGCAAAATTAAAGTACCTTTGGCACTATAATAGTACTTTTTGGCAAATTCGAAGTACCTTTTAGTACTTTTTAATGCTATAACAATACTTTTCGGTACTATAACCGTAAATTTTGCAAATTCAATGACAAAATCGCAGTACCTTTTGTAACAATGAAAGTACACGTTGGTACAAAAAATAGTACATTTTAATACAACAAAAGTATTATTTTAGTACAATAACTGTAGTTTTTAGTACAATAAAAGTACTTTTTGGTACAATCAAAGTACTTTCTAACAAATTCGATGAACATTTTCGAAAAATATAAGTACCTTTTGGTACATTAAAAATACCTTTTGGTGCACTCAAGTTGCAAAACCGTACTTTTTGAGGTAAAATAAAAGCAAAATAAAAGTATTTTTTGGTACTATTTATGTAGCAAAGTAAAATCACTTTTTGACCCAATCTAAGTACTTATTAGTAACACAAACGTACTTTTTCGTATAAAAAATAGAATTTTTTGATGCAGCAAAAGTACTTTTATAATAAAAGTACTTTCTTGTACAATAAAATACTTTTTGTAAAATTAAAGTACTTTTTTGGTGTACAATAACAGTAAATACTTTCGGTACAATAACATGTCTTTTTGGCGAAATTGATGTACATTTTGGCAAAGTAAAAGTACTTTTTGGTACAGTAAATGTATAAAAGGTGAAAAAAGTCCTTTAAGTACAATAAAGTTAGAAAAATGAACTTTCAAGTACAACAAATGTACTTTTTGGTACAACTAAAGAACTTTATGACAATATCAAAGTAATTTTTGGTAAATCCTATGTAATTTTTAATACAACGGAAGTACTTTTCGGTACAAAATAGTACTTTTTGACAAATTCGATATAAAATTAAGCAAAGTTAAAGTACTTTTTGGTAAAATAAATGTACAAAAAGGTACGAAAAAAGTACTTTTAGTTACAATAAAATGACAAAAAATTACTTGTTGGTACAATAAAAGTACTTTGAGGTACTACTACTATAATATAAATACTTTTTGACAAATCCGAAGTACATTTTTGCAAACTAAAAGTACTTTTAGGTGCAATAAAAGTACTTGTGGATAAAAATAAAGTATTTTTTGTACTATTTAAGTACCTTTTGGCAAAGTAAAAGAACTTTTTTGGCCAAATCAAAGTACATTGAAAGTACAGTTTAGTACATTAAAAGAATTTTTTAGGAAAATAACAGAACTTTTGAAAAGTACTTTTTGTTTGTACAATAAAAGTACTTCCGGCAAAATAAATGTACTTGTTGTCACAATTTTAATACTTTTTCATACATTAAAACTACTTGTGAAAATCAAAGTACTTTTCAGTGCAATAAAAGTACTTTTTGACAATATTAAAGTACTTTTTTTTATTACAAATGTACTTATTGGCAATCTTTGTACTTTTTATTACAATAAAGGTACTTTGTAGTACATCGAAAGTACTTTTTTTATACAATAGAAGCCTTTTTGAGCCAAACAAAAGTACTTTTTAACAAAATCGAAGTACGATAAAAGTATTTTTTATTGCAAAATAATGTTTGGTATAATAGAAATCTTTTTAAAGAAATACAAGTACATTTTGGCAAAATCTAAGAATGATAATAGTACTCTTTGGTACAAAATAGGTAAAAAAAAATTTATTTATTTAATTTAAAGTATTTTCTGACATAACTAAAATTCATTTTTGTGCATTTAAAGTACTTTTGGGTACAATAGAAGTCTTTTTTGGCAAAATAAAAGTTCTTTTTAACAAAATCTAAGTACGATAAAAGTACTTTTTGGTACAAAATAATGTTTGGTATAATAGAAATCTTTTTGGCGAAATAAAAGTACATTTTGTAAAAATCAAAGTATGATACAAGTACTTTTTGGTACTTTAACTTAATTTCCATTAACACCCCATGAATGAGGTATGGGATAGCTTCTCGCGTTGTTGTGAATTAACACGCTTTCTATTTTTGGATTCACAACTAACGGCACCTACTTGTTTATCGACAAATGCGAACGTCACTGTTTGAGAAGCTTTTACTAGACATGCCGATTGACCCAACACTTATACTGCGAAGTAACGACAACATCGAGGGGGCCGGCCATGAAAGAAAATTTTTCTTTTACTTTTTACATGAATGGAGCTTGGAGTTGAACCTGAGATCTCCTGCGTAGTAGTCGCGTGTTCTAGCCATCCAACCATGTTCTTACCATCATACCACAACCTGTCCCCCCACTTTTTGGTACAAAATAAATAAAAAAGACTTAATTTTCCTTTACACTCCATGAATGAGGTATGGGATAGCTTCTCGTGTTGTTGAGAATTAACACGCTTTCTATTTGTAGATTCACAACTAACGAAACCTTCTTGTTTATCGACGAATGCAAATGTCACTTTAGGAAGCTTTTCTTAAACATGCCGATTGACTCGACACAATACTGCGAAGTTGCGGCCTACAACATCGTTTATGTTGTTCACGAACTGAATGACTTTTATACGCTCTTGGCGTTCGATTTAGTATTAGGTCGACCGGATTGTGGTTGATTCATAGTTGCAACTGTCTTCTTAAACTTCTACACCCATTTACAAATCAATTAAGTCGATAGAGCTTCATCTTAATGTCCTATGTTATAATGAGCTCTGTATGCTTAATGTACAATTTCCGCCGCTGATTGACGCCATGGCACTGAATTACCATTGGATGCTACCTTCATTTCGACAGAATGTGAAAGATGTTACTGCAACATTATCACGCATTGAGAAGAATTAAAGTTCTATGTTGCAATATAAAATCATAATGTACTAATAGCTATCAAAAATTATTTTTTGGTACAATAATTTTTATTAAGACCTTTTGGAAGTTCTTTAAAAGTTCATATTAGAAATTGCTTTGTCATCGTCTTCTACTTATGTGCTTATTTATTTATACCGATTCTTTAAGAAAAACTTATTTTTGTATTTGCTAAGAAGTTCACATTCATATGAACTGCAATTATTATCAAATATTCTTTAAGTGTATTTGGCCCACAAATAAGTCAAGCAGTCTAAACCGGCACATAGCCTACAGTCACGAGTCAGCGTAGCATCTCGAGTGTGCTATAAATTATATTTGTAAAACAACAACAACAGCAAGAAAAAGGAAAAGAACCACACACACATACAGCCATTCATTCTCTGTCATAGCCATAAGGAATACTATCTACAAGATTTCTTTCGTCTCTAATGAGTTTATTTTCACACTTCAACATGTCGGTTTGATTTGCTTGGCATTCAGTTGCTATTTGGATGCTATAGCTTGTCGTAAACGTTATCCAAATGAACCGACAGAATGAATGAATGTAATTGGGCAAAAAAATACAAATAAATAAAATAGAGTATAGCCAAGGAATGTAAATTCTTGTGTAAGTGGCATATACAACAGAAAACAACACATAATGCGTAAGTGCTGCATTTATGTCAGATGTCAGTTGGACACAATAATTGGAAAGGGTTATTATAAGAGAGTGGTGTGATAACTAGGGAGCATCAAATACGAATTTAATACTCAAAGTGAAAATTTTAAAATCTAGCAGTGATGACTTAACAATGAATAAAGCAATATTTAAAAATGTCCTAAACTATCATGCGGGAGACCCTCACGCGAGAGATCCAGAGATCGATTCTTGTATTACTCATCTTTCTTAGTAAAAATAAATCGGACTGGTGGTTCTCGAGTTACGTCAAACAAAAGAGCCTAAAACGTGACAAATTCCCCCACTTACTAACTTCAAATCGATATTATTATTATGCATGTAACTTGACAAAACGAATGATGCAGAACTTCTTCTTTTTGGGGCTACTTTCACGTGCAGTTCTCAGAATTTCGTCCCAAAATCATGTGTTGTACTGTGTTATACAACAACTTTTCAAACTTATTTTTTGGGTAAGGTATTCATCACACCTTCCTCATATAGCACTTTACACATTAATGAAATTCATTTTGTCCTTTACTCTCCGCTGCTGGTTCATGAATTCATTTTCATTGTACTTAGTCAAGGACGTTATTTCATAGCTTATGGAAAGCTTTTTCAGCATACACATGTACAACATAATATGAAATATGAAAAATTCTACATTTTGTTTGTTGGTATTTTCGAAATTTATTTGAATTTTTATTATGAGTTTTTACAACATGTTGCTGGTATTGCTGTTTGCTTATTGTGTAAAATTTTAAGGAAGGAAACCAAAGGTGTTTTACAAACTCTCATTACAAGACCGCAACACCAACAACATATTGTTGTTTTCAAAAGTTGCTGCTGTTATTGCTGCCGTCGGTGTTGTTGTTGCTGCTGACATTGCTATGATTATGATTATTAATTATAATTTTATGGCTTAACTTTTTCCCCTCTTTAAATATGGTTTATGTTAACTGTCAACAACAACAACAGGCCTTTCTGTGAGTGCCGCCAGAGGCTAGGGGGGTGGATGGATGGCACAGAAACAGCCTAAAGGAAATTTATGGGCTTAAATACAAATCTCAATTATTTTCCCTTTTGTTGAGGAGGCGGCGGCGACGACGACGACTATGGCAGTAATGAAAACAAAGCTTTTATGTAAATGCCTTATAATTTAAAGAAGTTTAATTATTTTGGTATTATTGTGATAAAGCATAATATTTTAAAAGGAGCTTAATTGTGACCTTTGTCTAACTGGGGTAAATTGTGGTAAACATAATGGACTAGCGTAATGCTTGCGGGCAAAAGTTTTGTGGAGAAGGTTGAAAGGATTTATTAAATATTAATGTGTATTTATATAAATTTTCTTTACAAATCGTATGAAACTTCAGTTACTTACAATTACCCAGTATTTATTATTTTTTTTTCTAAAATATAGTGTGATTCATTTAGAGGTTTTATATCCATTCGTTTTATTATTTTTTTCTAAAATATAGTGTGATTCATTTAGAGGTTTTATTTCCATTCATTTTATTGTGACATGTTATGTAATACTAATGTCAACCAGTCTTCTTATATTTATTCATTATTGAATGGCAATTTGCCATGAAAAGACTTAAAGCGGCTTTTTTTAGATAAAAGAATGTATGTAACGGGTAAACTCAAAAACTGCTTAGACAATTTTAATAAATATTTTTGTAAATTATCACATTTTGGCTAGCGAATAGAATAGGGTACTTATTTTTTCTAATAATTTCCATAAGTTATCAAAATTTTTAGGTTTAAATATTGTTTAAATCATTTGAGTTTGTGTGAGAGAAATGGAAGAAGAGTGTGACCTATGCCGACTATTCCAGAGCCTAGAAAATGTATATGGCAGTAACCCGAGCCAAGACATCAGAATTGTACTAGGCGATTTTAATGCTAAAATAGGCAGGTAGACCATATATGAGGCTACCATCGGAAAATTCAGTCTGCACACTGAAACGTTGAACAATGGCACCAGACTCATTGATTTCTCTGTAGCAAGAAATATGACAGTTAGCAATATAACAAAAGAGCCAATATAACAAAAGAACCTAAAACGCTACAAATTCCCCTACACAATACTTACTAACTTCAAATCGCTATTAAATTATTATGGCATTTAACTTGACAAAACGAATGATGCAGAACTTCTACTTTTTGGGGCTACTTTCACGTGCAGTTCTCAAAATTGAGTCCCAAAAATGTTGTACTGTGTTATCTTGTAATAGTTGTCGGAATATGGATCAGGTGTCTTCAACGAAGATCTCTATTGCAGCCAACACCTCCGATTGAATGACAACTACAGTGTTTTTCATGCGGAGATCTTCGCCATTATGAAATGTGCGGAGGCAATATTGGCAATGAAATTGAAGAAACCGTCACAATGTATGTGGATAGCCAAGAGGTTTTAAGGGTCATTTTGACATGTCTGCAGGTTCTTACACTATGTCTCGCTCACATTCGGTGACCACACCTGTGCTGCTTAGTTTACCACAGCCCGACCTATCGCTTTGTAAGAGGTCAACAAGGTTTCTTTGTCTATTTCCAAGTGTTGCCGGCTAGCGACTTGAGGACGGACTTGAGGACCCTGTTCCTACTTCTCATCTTATTGCAAATAGCTTTGGCGTGCGCGTTGAATCTGAGGCGGCTGTCAAATGTGACACCAAGGACCTAGGGATAATTGGTGGTCGGAACTGTTATGCCATCGACTATCACGTTGAGCTGCTCCTTCAATTGCGCTGTCTATGCAGTGAAAAGTGTGGCCGATGATTTGGTGGCGGAAATCTTGAACTTTCTTGTAGCGAAGAAATTAGCAATTTCATTAGACGTTCAGCCTTCCAAATATTGCACCAATAGAGGAGCCCGACGCCAAAATCGTACAATCATCGGCATAGGATACGATATCAGCGCCTTCAGATGGTGGTGGAATTGCTGAAAGGTAGAGGTTAAACAGTGCCGGCAGATATCACCTCATCTTAGGGAACTCCATGTTCAACTCTTCGGGGCTTGGACTTTTTGTTTCTGAATTCCACACACGACTGGCGTCCACACATGCTATTGACGATCCAACGTTTAAATTGCTTCAGGAAGGACGTGTTAACGATGTCCTCGAAAAGCGTGGCGTGGTTGACAGTATCGAAAGCCTTCGATAAGTCAAGCGCCACGAGGACCGTCCTATCTTTGAGCTTTTCCTGGTTGAGACCGCGACTTATGTGTGTGGTATGGGCGTGTAAAGCAGTAGTAGTAATGTGCTGCTTACGGAATCAATAATGATGATCCGCAATTGGAAAATGTCATGTCAGGCTCGGAAGATTTAAAGGTGGATCTGCAATTGGAAAATGTCCTCTCAGGGTCGGGAGGTTTAAAGTCTCAAGCTACTGGCGAGAGAAGAGAAATAGGCCTGTATGATTCTCCCCTATTTGCATTTTTGTCAGTTTTTAGTAGCGGGACCACTCCATCCATCCATCCATCCAGGCTTCGGGAACTATTAGAGAGGTCAGAGACAAATCGTGCATAGGAGACAAGTTTGCGCTGCGGATGACATCTGCATCTTCTCCAACTGTAAATTGTGGTGGTATTTCTTTGGCTCTGAAAACATGAATACGACGCATTCTCGGGGTGCTAAATGAGTTAAAAAACTTAATTTCCCTTTGCACCCCATGAATGAGGTATGGGATAGCTTCTCGCGTTGTTGTGAATTAACACGCTTTCTATTTTTAGATTCACAACTAACGGCACCTACTTGTTTATCAACGAATGCGAACGTCACTGTTCGAGAAGCTCTTACTAGACACGCCGATTGACTCGACACTTATACTGCGAAGTTGCTGTCAACAACATTCGAGGGAAGCCGACAATGAAAGGACAATTTTTTTAAGATGACTGGAGCCAGGTTTGAACCTGCGATCTTCCGCATGGTAGTCGCGTGTTCTAACCACTATGCCACGACCAGTTCCGTGAATTGCCGGGTTAAATAACTCGCACACCTCTTCGGGTCAGTCACAGATCCAAATGTCATTGCCGCCCGGTCTTCTCTCCTGCAAGGATTCTAGAGTGACTTAACTGTTGTCCTTAGGTTGCATTGCTTAAAATTATCTAGCCATAAATCTTATATTCGTCGACCATCTTACTGATTTCTAGATTCAGTTCTACGATTCTAGGATACGATCTGCAGGATTAGAAATACGAATTTCGTCACGCTCATCTGCGAGTCCCGCTGCCTCTTCTGGGAAGTTAGGTCGTATTTCGGGTATTCGACCAGCAGGGATGAAGTTACCGGCCGCTGCTTGTATGATGTCTCGGAATTTCTTCTCAGCCACCCGAATATTTGTTTCAGTCTGCTTTCCTCTGGTTTAGGAACGTACGGCGTTCAAAGATGATGAAATCGGCTGGTCTATCAATGGAGAGATTATGGGAAGGTGGTATCTGGCGAGGTGATTCAGTCTCCCCTAATCCGTGTGGGTGCGTCCTCAGTCGCTGTGCTAAACGTAGAGCCATCTATTTTCTCGGCCAAAGCTGTGCCTCTCTGGTCATTGGCTTGGAGAAAATGCCAAAGCTCGTGATGGGCATTAAAGTCTCCTAGGACCATGAGGTTATTGCCCTGAAGTAACGGACTAATGTCCGGCATATAAAGCGAAGAACAGCTACTAGTCGGCGGTATATATACGTTGTACAGCTCTATCTTGGCAGTCCCGGACTCAACTGCTACCCCTAAACATTTGATGTATGGATCTCTAGAGTCAAACTCAGGTGAAATAGTTCTGTACTGCACAGAATGGTGCAATAGGAAAGCAAGTCTCCCACCGCCACTTCTGGTGCGATCCTTACGTAGTACATTGTAACCCTGACAAGTGTGAAAGCTGCAGGTGTTAGTCAGCTTTGTTTTCTGGATTGCAGCGATATTGATGTTCCTCTGATTCATGAAGTCTACGATTTCGTTGATTTTGCCACGGAGACCATTGCTTTTAAATTGCAAAAAGGATGCACGTTTAGGGTTGGTTGGTCGAAGACGTTGACGACGTGACGATGAAGACGAATGTGACTCTTGGGACATACTGCTGGATACGGAGGCACAGCAGTCTGCAACATATTTCGGGCGATATTCCCACAGTGTTTTGGGAAATATCGTGTTTTAATAATGCCAGAGAAAGAGAGAGAGTAGCGAGTCTGACTACGACGTATGCGGCGGGGCGTGCCCCCCACCGAGAGAGAGAGTACAAGACTGACTGCGACGTATGCAGCAGGGCGTGCCGTCGTCATGAGTCTGACATTTCGCCCAAAAAAATTTAGTTGGGTCTTCTGTCATAACGTTAGGGCGATATGTCATGTTGTAGTTAGGTTTTTGGTCGAAATGACATGTTTTGGACGATATGTCATGGTTGTTTTTGGGCGAAATGACGGTACGCCTATGTTGGGGTTGGTAGCGCCGCACGCAAAAATTTTTTTAAAATTTTTTAAATTTAGTTAAAAATAATTTTTTTTTCTTGGTATATCCCGGAAATGGCTCTAACTCGGTCCAGGAGACCCGTAGGAACCTAAAAATAACATCGTTGGATTCGTCTCGAAAATATCTTTCACTTGAGTACCCGCACCTGGGGGGTCATCATAGAACCGAAAGGGGCCCCTTTTTTGACCCCCTGGGCACCATGGGCCTGAGCGCCAACTTTGACCATTCCGATGTTTGGGGGCCATGATGAAGACAATGGCATATTTTTGGTTTTTAATCGGGCTCCCGCCCCATATTCTGCACTTCAGCCTAAATGGGAAATGTAATAAAAGTTTGGGCTCAACCCGGAGGTATTCAGGAATTAAATAAAAAAAAAAACAAATATGCATAATTATTTTTATCCCCAACCTCATATTTTTCAGTGCGAAAAATTTAACTTTTCAAAAAAATTTCCACTATGGCCACTCTAGTGTCCACATCAATTTTGTGCATGGACTCCGTTTCATATCAATTCATCACCAATTCTAATTTACCATAGACACTACACCTATTACACATTCACTTTCAAACTTCACCGGTGTATTTCATTACTTGCCGTCATCCGTCAATCTAAAGGAAATTCGATATGTACAAAACTCACATTCGTTCATCTCTTATCTCGCTCTGCGTACAATTACTGACATTAAACATAAAAAAAATATTAAGATAATAATTTCATGCTATTCCTTACGTGTGTGTGTGTGTGTGTTACAACATCGCCGCACTACTATTAGGTACAGTATATACGTCTGTAATTACAAGCGATGTAATGTGGTAATACTTATTCATACAATAACTCGATTACATATTTAGCCAAGCGACCGCTGCCAAGCAACCGCCAGCCGCCAGTCAGACCATCTCGTCATTATTGTTGTGTTGTTGTAGTTTATTCATATAATATGACCTAATTTGATATTAATTGTGTAATTAAATGCCAAAAAGCATTAAAACATTAAATGTAAAATGTGTGCACATAAAACATGCAGAATTATTATGATGTGATGTTGTATTCATCTGTTCGTTACGCCTTCGCCTCTACGTTTCAACTGCAACCGCCGCGCGTTGCTATTGAACATTAAAATTTTGCGTTATCTTAGTTTTGCAAAAAATTAAAACAGAAAAATGGAAAACATAAAAGAAAAACGGAATATTTGCGTAATGTCTAAAATATAGAAGCCTATGTAAAACATGACGGTGCGCATGCGATCATATTTATCTTAGACCGCAACTGAAGGCCGCGTAACCCAGCAAAGAAGTTGGGAATGACAATTGTGTGTTTTTCAAATATTGGCAAATTTACAAAATTGTATTAGAAAATCTAAATTGCATCCTTGCATAGCCCAAAGTGTTTGGTTTCCTGCATAAAAATCGAAGAAATTTATATGTATATCACAGTACAACACATGATTTTGGGACTTACTTCTGAGAACTGCACGTGAAAGTATCCCCAAAAAGAAGAAGTTCTGCATCATTCGTTTTATCAAGTTACATGCCATAATAATTTAATATCGATTTGAAGTTAGTATTAGGGGACGAAATACACATATCGCATTTGGGGATTTTGTCCGAAAAATTTGCCATCTTTATTCCAAAATGGGTTTTTGGGTTTTATGTCCGTGTGCACTAGGAACAAATGCACAATAGGGGCCTTCGATAGCTCAGTGGTAGCTACGTAGATTAGCAATCCCAAGGTGCCAGGTTCGATTCCCGGCAGGAGAACTGGCCAAATCAACATCGATGAAAAATTACTTCCGAGTTCTCAAGCCAACAAAACTCATCCTAGAAGCGTCCACTACAAAAAAAAACCAGATTGTGCAAGGATCAAGGGAAAAGGAAATGATTTATCAACATCGCAAAATCTATCAACACAATCAGCTGTCGCCCTCTTTGGAGGAACTTGGCAGTTAAAATGCACAACAACACCTAACAATCCCTTGACACAAACCTTGTGGTCTACAAAAAAACAGAGTTGCCAACATTGATCGTATGATAGGATTACATGACCGATCGAGTGTCGATAAATTGAAAATCGGTATAAAGAATTATCACCCCAGCTACCTCCCCCAGCTGTAACAACAACAACAATCTCCCTTTACAATCCATTAATGAGGTATGAGATGCTTCTCTCACAACAAACGGCACCTACTTGTTTATCGACGAATGCGATCGTCACTGTTTGAGAAGCTGTATTGGACATGCCGATTATTATGCAATCTTATACTGCAAAGTTGCTGTCGACAACATCGAGGGGGCCGGTAATGATAAAAAAAATTTAGACGACTGTAGCCGGGAATCGGAGCATGGCTCTCCCGCATTGTAGTCGCGTGTTCTAAACACTATGCCACGTCCGATCCCGTGGCCGTTACAACGACATTAAAATATAGTGGAGCTTTGTAATTATTTTATCTCTATGCGGAGGTCTCCAAGTAACTCACAAAGTCCGACAGATAATGCATCTCCGGGCAATGCCATTTGACATCCCTTCTGGGGTAGGAAATAAATATACAAAGAGAAGACAAGAACTGCCAAATGTAAACGATCCCCGCAAACTTTATAAGGGCTTTAACATAAGGATATGGACATGGAATGTCTGAAATCTCTACATAGATGTTGCGGATGACACCGACATATATAGCACATTACAACACATGACTTTGGGACTCAATTATGAGAACTGCACGCGAAAGTAGCCCCAAAGAGAAGAAGTTCTGCATCATTCGTTTTGTCAAGTTACATGCCATAATAATTTAATATCGATTTGAAGTTAGTAAGTATCGTTTAGGGGAATTTTTCACGTTTAAGGCTATTTTGTTTGAGCGACCCCCAATATTTTTGCAACCCCAGCAGTTTCTTAAAACATATCTGCCCTATTACTTCAACCATTAAGGTGGTCCCCATGCAATTATTTGTATTTTATAACCTTTATAAAATCAACTCCTGTTGTTCCCATGGTGCCTGCTAGTAAGGTAAAATGCATGACTGGGGATCAGTCATTTTCTCTCCTAAGATTTTCCCCAAACATACCAACTCTCCATGTTCACCCCCTAATGGGGCTCCCATTGAAGTACCCTTTGATCCTTTTATGATTCGATTCGATTTTCCTTAAATTTTCTTAAAATAATGTGTACTATCTTAGTTAGACAATCCATTCGAATTCATATTCAATTAAGGATCTTCGTTCTAGTTTTTTTACTATACCAAAGTAAGTTTAACATCAAACTCTTCACTGGTCTCTCTCTCTCTCCCTCCTCATAGGTAGCACTTCAATAACAAGTTACATGTAGATTTTTGTCAACACACACACAACACAACAGAGCAGATGTTCGATCAAATAAATTACACAACCAACCGACCGACCGAGCGACCAACCAACCCAGTTAGGGAAACTTAGCGGATACACGCAGTGCAAATATGTGCGTGGCAACCATAAAAGTAATTCAATCGTCGATAGCAATGTATGAGCGGTTGCCTGCTCGCTGGCATTAGTGTATAATGTTCTTAAAACTCAGTCATTCCATCAACGGCAACAAATAAAGATAATAGCAACAAAAGCAACGAAGAACGACAACAACATCATTAACTTAAGCGAAAATAAACAGAGCATTAAGTGCGGCGGCAAAGACTGAAATTGAACCAAAAGTATATTTGCTCCAAGTATGTGTGTGTGTGGTTTTAGTAGGAAAACCCCCTCCCCAACATCACCACTATCACCAGCACCGCCTTATAGTAGAAGGTGGCCTACAAGGAGGCTACATTCATTTAAACATACCAACGGATAACGCCGGAGGAGAATGTTGACATTAGTGTCGCACAATCATATTTCTGTCGTCTGTGTTTATTTGCGCTGTTATTGCAGCCAAAGAAGCGCTGCTGTTTTATGCTGTTAATACTTTGAGCCTCAATAAAGTACTCAATGTTGTGGTGATGAGTACTCATCGCCAACAACATCAGAGACTGTTGGGCCTTAGACAAATACCAGTGTGTGTTGTTGTTGTTGCACATCAAAGACAACAGCAGCGGCAGCAGCAGCAGCAGTACTTTCGAGAATTATGAATGAGAGTGATTTAAAGGGTGCGTGCTCCCCATAGGGGGAGCAATTAGGTTGTTCTGTGGTAGCAATGATACATTTGTATGGACTCTCATTGAATTTAAGTAAATGTGTTGGCATTTATGTTACATGTGCCTGAGAAAGCAAATAAAAGACAAATGTGCTGTACGGCTGTAAACAAATAAACGTAGGTAAGTAAGTATGGCTGTGCGTATGTGTAATTATACACATTTCATGTTGCTGATATTAACAGACAAAAATAAATATTTGAATGTACCGATTATGAGTATGAGTTAACATATAAGTTACAATATTGATTGAGGGAAGGTATAGTAGTAGTGTAGTTGATGTAATAGATTCCTACTTTAATCATAGGGAAAAGGAAAAACAAGAACACCAACTAAATGTTGACGATCCTTGAAAATATAAGTAAGATTGGAATGGGAGTGTGCTCTATTCTGTGTTAGAGAAAAACGATGTAAGTGTGTGTACTAAGTATCATGATATCAGCTTTATGCCCACTGTATAAAAGGTCCTGGCGAGTGTGTCATGTGAGAGACTAAAGTCTACCTTAGAGATTCAGATTGGATACCTTAACTTAAAAAAAAAAACTTAATTTCCCTCTTTACCCCATGTATTAAAGGTATGTATGTATTTATTTTTTATCTTTTAAGATGACTGGAGCCAGGAATTGAACCTGTGATCTCCCGCATGGTATTCGCGTGTTCTAACCACTATGCCGCTCCCGACATATTAACGATATTATATATGCCCGCTACACATGATTGTACAACGTATGAGTAATATTAATTTGAGGCGTATTTTATATTAATCATACGCACATAATTTCAATATTGTGGATTTATGTATAACAGCCAATTTGGGAGATCAGAAACCAAGTCAGGGTAAAGGTACTAGGTCAGTGTAGTAAAAACCCCCATAGGGTTCGGCGTTCTCTACAATTCTGTTGAAGAAAAGAAATAAGTAATCATCAATGGTTCTTAAGTTATAGCTGAGAAGCTAAGCGTTCACACGTCAAGATAAGCTTAAACTATAAAAGGTCATAAAAATTAATTTTGACCTGAGAGCGCCAAACCCTTTGGGAGTTGTACAACATTGACCTAGTACCCTCTCCCTGACACTGAAAATATTCCATCGTGTTATCGAATGTAAAGCATGGTGTAATATGAAAGTAAGAACTTTAAAATTTTGTGCAAGTTCAAATTCCAGTAATGTGTATTGTAGGCCGAGATCGATCTAGTAGGAGTGACACCTAGGGATTCCTATCCCTAAGCCTATTAATATTATAAATGTGAATGTTTGTCTGTTTGTTTGAGTGTTTGTTTGATTGTAGCTCAAACACGTCTAAAGAGGTAAACCAATTTCAATGAAATTTGGAAGTCAGTACTAACCATATGGAAATTACCGTAGGCTATATATTTTTTAAATTATTGACCCTATGGGCGGAGTGGGTGTACCAAAACTTTTTTTAGAGCTAGAGTCATAAAATTAGATACCTAGATAGTTCTCGGCTACACGAATATCAATATGCACACGAACTTTCATTTTTTGATCTGTGGGCGGAAGAATATTAGCAAAACATTATTTTAGTTCCAGAGAGTTACAATTTGATACAAGTTACAATTTGATACAAAATATATGCACACGGAATCTTAATTTTGACTCAGTGAGCGGAGGGGGCGTGGCAAAACTTTATTTTAGTCCCAGAGAGATACAAACTAACACCAAGACACAAATACATGGCAACACAAATATATCTTTGTAGACGAAATTTAAATTTTGGATCAGTGGGCGTGGCATAACTGTATTGTGTACGTAGAGAGGTTAAATTTGATACCTAGATAGGTCTCGCCAACGTAAATATGAATACGCAGGCGAAATTTTTATTTTGGCTCAGTGGGCGGAGGAGGCGTGGCAAAACTTTATTTTAGTCTGAGTGAGATAAAATTTGATAAACAAATAAACTCGACAACACAAATATGAATATGCAGACGAAATTTAAATTTTGGATCAGTGGGCGGAGGTGGCGTGGCAAAACTGTATTTTAGTTCTAAAGAGATACAATTTAATACCCACATAGTTCTCGGCAACAGTAATATGATTATGGAGACGAAAATTAAATTTTGAATCAATGGGCGGAGTGGGCGTGGCAAAACTGTTTTTAAGCCCTAAAGATATACAATTTGGTACACAGATAGTATTCGACGCTTCCGGTTTAAAATTGCAGACGAAAATTTTATTTTCGATTAGTGGGCGGAGGGGGCGTGTCAAAACTTTATTTTAGACCCAGGGAGGTAAAATTTGGTACATAAATAGCAGTAGGCGTGGCTGAGATATAATTTAACATAAAGACCCAAGTACACGGCAACACGAATACGAATATGCAGACGCCATTTTAATTTTGGTTCAGTGGGCGATGGGGGCGTGGCAAAACTGTATTTTAGACCAAGATCGATAATATTTCATACGCAGACAATACTCAATACAAAAAGTACATTTCTTGTACTAAAAAGTATATATGTTGTACCAATAAGTACAATTTATAGCAGCAAAAAGTACTTTTATTGTCAAAAAGTACATTTATTGTATTAAGAAGCACATTTATGTTGTCAAAAGGTACTTTTGCGGTACCAAAAAGTACATTTATTATACCAAATAGAATAATTTGTTGTACCAAAACGTACTGTGATTGTAAAAAAAGGGAATTTATTGTACCAAAAAGTACATTAAGGGTATCAAAAAGTATTTCATTGGTACCAAAAAGTACAATTTAATGTATTAAAAAGTACTTTTATTCTACGCTAAAACACCCAATTAGTATAATACAGAGTACATGAATTGCATCAAGAATTTATTGTAATAAAAACTACTTTTATTTTACCAAAAAGTACAATTTATTGTACCAAAAAATATTATTATTGTACAAAAAAGTACATTTATTGTACCAAGAAGTACATTTATGGTATCAACAGTACTATATTGCTACCAAAAAGTAAATTCATTGTTTTAGTACGATTTGTTGTATTAAAAAGTACTATTATTTTACCAAAAAAACAACAATTTATTCTACCAAAAAGTACTATTATTGTACAAAAACTACATTTATTGTACCAAGAAGTACATTTATGCTAAAAACTACTTTATTGGTACCAAAAAGTACAATTTGTATTAAAAGTACTTTTATTGTACCAAAAAGTACTTTAAATGTACTTAAAAGTACTTTTAGTGTACGTAGTTATAGTTCTTTTATTTTACACAATATAAGTACTTTTATTGTACCAAAATGTCCTTTAATTATGCCAAAAATTATTTTTATTTCATCCAAATAGAACTTTTATTTTTTACAAAAAAGTACTGTTGTTGAAGCAAACGGCAAGGAGTACAATTGTTTTTTCTTAACATAATAATATTTTTAAATTTTATTTGCTGACAATTTTTAAGCATTTTGGACATTTAAGAACTATTTACTGGGCGTTAGTTTGTTTTATCAAAAATTTTGGCAATAATTTGTCAGAAAAAAGTATGTCGGTAAATTATGACAAAACAACCCCATTACACGATGCTGACACATTTTAAAGGGAAAAACCACTGATAATTATGTCAGTAATGTAAATGGGCCTTTATGGTCCTCTGCAATGCAGACATGAACGTGCCAACAAAATATTAATTTCCGGAAGGCGGGAATATGAAGTTGAACAATTTATTTCCGATCGGTGGGTAGAGGGACAACAGTTTTTAGGGCTATTTGTATTTCAGTATAATATTTGTATACAGATAATACTTAAATCTTAGATTTTAACCTCTTTGTTGGGGATAGTTGTTTGCATATAAAAATTCAGCTCAATAGCTCTTAAATAACGGCTGTAAAGACGGAAAGAGAAAAATAATACGTTTTATAACGTTTTTCGAAAATATTAATACTTTTTGTGTTTTTATTTTTTCGAAATATTTCCTGGGAAATTTATTTTGACACGAAACAGATGGACACTTCCAAAAAGATAGTTTATATGGGAGGAGGGAGTGGTTTTTGTTCGATCTTGCAAATCTTAGAACTTATAACGATAAAAAATCTCCGCTTAGTGAATAGAAGCTTGCATACCAAATTTTGGTTGCATAGCTCTTAAACTACGGCTGTAATCACGGAAAAACACAGACGAAGTAAGTATTCGTCCAGTATGCTGCATCGAAGTATTGCCGGGTCCACGAGTAAATAGTGAATATATTGACATTCAATTCTATTTAAAGTTTTTTATTTGAAATTATAAAGAAAACTTCTAAATGAATCACCCTTTAGCCAATTTAGTAAAATAGTAAGACCTTTTGTCTCATTACCTAAATAATTTTTTTTTTCTGGCACCAAGTCCTCGTCCGCGTTCGATTTTACTCCTACTAAAAATAACTGTCAATCTCAGACTAAACAAATTTATGCTTTCCAAGATATGAATTCCTCTATTAAGATCTTTTTTTGCGTCGGTGATATTTTTGTTCATAAGATAAAGAAATCAATATGATATGTATTTAGTTTATATTAAATGACCCAAAGGACAGCAAACTCATACTCAACTCACTACTAAATACTAATTGCTAAACAATTAAATACTGCACAGTTCAATACTAAACTTTTTTAAGCCCCTTAAAAAATACATGCCAGCAATTGCCTTGTTTTCCCTACAACCATTTGTTTACTCTCAAATCACCTTGGTACTTTATCCGACAATCGGTTTTTAACAATAATCACAGGATTATCATTTGTTTCTATTGTTGTTGTTGTTGTTGTTGAGTAAATTCCAAAAGTTTGTGAGAGTATACTTAACTGATCCATTAAGTCAAATGGTAAAAATAAAAACAAAAAATCTACAATATTGCCAAGACAAATAAAATATTTATGCCTGAAAAGTGAATAGCACCACCCTATCTACTTGCTAAAGGATTCTCATAAATATAGCAAAAATAATAGCAACAAGCCAATGTAGTTTAAATTTTAAACTCCGTTGTATGTAAAGCTTTTCGTATGAAAAAAGAGCAAGCACAATACCTATTTATTTCCGGGAGTAGGTATTTAAAAGTTTATAACCTTATAGAGCCCCACAAACACCCAAAAACATGGTAAAGGAAACACAGATTAACATTTGATGAAACCATAAAACTTTTTTGTTCTCCCCTTCTCTCTACTCTCTAACTAATACCCCCCAAAAGGGGATTATAAACGTGTATAGTAGCATTGGTCTGGTTTTCTAAAATGTTGTTTTTTTTTTGTTTCATTTTGTTCACCGCCTTTTTTCGTTTTACTTGTTATCCTTGAGAAAGGATATTTAGCAGAGTACCTTTAATGGGGTTGTTTTCATCCTCATAATGTTATTGCTGTTGACTTTGGTGTGTGTGAGCTTGGTATGTTTTGGTAGGTAAGCAATAGTCTCCCTGTTATTATTTTCATAACGTGACGGGTTCAAGAACGTGTTTTTTTCTGCTGCTTAAAATTTGGTTGCTTTCGTCGTATCTATACTTCGGTTATGTCACAAGAATTATACTATAAAAGTGTCTGTTTGCATCTGTTTTTACCTTTTGTTCTATTTTGTTTTGCCACAATATGCCTTTAAGCGTTCACTGCCTCATTTTGTTGCGATGGAAATTATTTTTGCATATATTTTTAGTTATTTATTTATTCATTTTGTAGTCGACTGTTGACTAGATGCTGACTGGATGAAATTGGGTTAATTTAATGGGCTGGCGAATTCTATTCAATTGAGAATTCTTTGGCGGAGAAGGCAATTCGTAATAGGAAATATTGTAGGTTTTAATTTCATTAGCTATTACTTCAAGGATATCATTTACACAATACAACATCTTCAGCTCATTGATGTGGGACTCAATTCTGAGAACCGCAGGTGAAAGTATTCCAAAAATGAAGAAGTTCTGCATTATTCGTTTTGTCAAGTTACATGCTATAATAATTTAAAATCGATTTAAAGTTAGTAAGTATCGTATGGGAGAATTTGTAATGTTTTAGGCTCTCTTTTGTTTGATATAACATAAATACTATATGGTGGCGTATGATTATCATAAGTAATATTCCACGTAAATCATACGCCACGGAGTACAACAGTTTTATTGTAAAAAAAAAAAAAAAAATTTATTTCCCTTTGCACCCCATGAATGAGGTATGGGATAGCTTCTCGCGTTGTTGCGAATTAACACGCTTTCTATTTTTAAATTCACAACTAACGGCACCTACTTGTTTATCGACGAATGCGAACGTCACTGTTTGCTTCAAGGATATCATTTATATACAAAAATTCTTTGGAAGTTCTTTGATGATGTCCTTGTGATTATAGGGTACTGCTTCTAAGAAATGTAAACTATTTCAAAGATTCTAATCTATGTCTGTAAGCAATTAATATGCTTTGACCTTTATCTTTCTTAGGAGTTGTTTTTCAAATTTAAAGAATTGGTGATGTCCTTGTGATTATGGGTTTGTTCTTCTAAGACTTGAAAACTTTCTAGAGAGTCTATTAAATGTTTTCTTACAGTTAATAAGCTTTTAGTTTTACATTTCTTTGGAGGTTCACTTTCCAATTCATAGAATAGGTGATGTCCTTGCGATTATGGGGTTGCTCCTTCTAAGAACTTGAAACTATGTTAGTGCCCTATATTAGTTCACTGTCTCATAACAGCAAAATAAAACACCTTTTCCCCAGAATTATATAGTCTTTCTACGTACTAAATATAATTCCCCTCTAATACTATGTAAATAATCACAAAATATTTGTATTTACTCGAAATATAAAATAATTTGTATTGTGCTACTATTAGCACTACAAACGACCGTCGACATATTCAATGTCTTCCTTTCATTAGGAATTGTTTACTTTTGTTTGCTGTCGACTGCTGGCGTTGATAACGCTGGTGATATTGTTTAACATTATATAATTAATAAAACACAAGAAGTACATACAAGTATGTGTTATCCAAATGAATAAATAACGACGAGAAATCAACAACTCCATAGAACAGCGGAAGCCGTTAAAGAATCAGCTGCTTAGAACACAGAAGAAACAAAAACTTAAATAAATAAACATTTAATATAACAGTGAATTGGAAGTGGGAAATATTTTAATAAGGCGAGTTATTGAGACACTACAATTATGTTGGGATAATGTTGTCCCTTAGATATACAGTATAACATTTTTCAGCTCATGGATTTGGGACTCAAAGAAGCCCTAAAAATAAAAACTTCTGCATTATTCGTTTTGTCAAGGTTGGCTGCATTAACAATTTTTTTTTATTATAATAATAATTTTTTTTATTGTTGCAGCAAACTTGACAAAACGAATGATGCAGAATTTCTTATTTTAAGGACTTCTTTCAAGTGCAATTCTCAAAATTGAGTCCCAAATCAATGAGATGAAAAATGTTGTACTGTGTAAAGTAATATTTTTTTAGTACAATAAAACTTTATATTTTGATACAATAAATGTACTTTTCGATAAAATAAATTTTACTTTTTGGTATCTAATATTATCTGTATATAATATTATCTGTATACAGGTTAAATGATCATAAGACGAACAAACACCCCATTTATGTGATTGTAGCTTTATCCCATTAGTCTAAGTGATTGTACCGCTTTAGTACCTTATTTTATCTAAAAGTACGAATTTAAAAAGATACATTCGTAACGCACATCTAAAATGGACTGGCACTCCCTCTAATTCTATAGGAATCATCATCATATACGATTATAGATTTAGCCTTTTGGTTTGGGTGATGGTACCAGTTTTATAAGCTTCTGCCTGTTTACGCCTAAATGTTCGAATTTCTACAATTTCTTCTGTTGGCTCTCTTTTTCTATAGGCAGCAATTATATTTACATTTTCGTAACATTACCTTTAGGCAGTTGGTCTGGACCATAGTACCAGAATTTCAAAAAATTATTTCACATCACACAACTAAATTATTCACTTCAATTTTTGCAACTATGCCTTTAGCCGTTTAGTACCAGTTTATCACTTTCTGCATTTCTACTCC
Organism: Muscina levida; assembly: GCA_964034835.1. Classification (NCBI taxonomy): domain Eukaryota; kingdom Metazoa; phylum Arthropoda; class Insecta; order Diptera; family Muscidae; genus Muscina; species Muscina levida. Next base: position 175,377,432 of record OZ035880.1, on the reverse strand, counting down.
TAAAACGTAAGAATTTCGAAAACCGTCCTTACTTCGTTCTAATTCCATAGGCAGCAAGTCCATAAAAATTAACCTGATTATAGCATTAGCCGTTTGGTCTGAGCGAAAGTAAAATTGTTATCTCTTTTTCGATTTTTTTACTCAGAAATATCGGATATCACAAAAACCTTCAATCCACTTTAATAGCGAGCATGTCCATATCAATTTCTGCGATGCCCCTAAAAGCACGAATATCCAAAAATCCATTCTTAGCTGATTATTATTTGAAAAGGGGAACAACCACCCCAAATTGCATCTTCCTATTTACACCCAGTAAGCAATTTGAAATATATAGATAATGAAAATGTTATTACAATCATTCTATTAATATGACTGACAAAAAGTTTATCCAGGAGGGGCGTGGCACCATTTATTTCCCAGAGATACATTATCCGCCATGTACCAAATGCAAATTGTATCTTCTTACCTTTAATGGCATGTGAAATATGATCGATTAAAATTTTGGTTTGTGTTGGCGGTGCCACGCTTCTTTGTCTAATTATGTTTTAATGTAGCCTATGAAAGAGGCCCTGCGGACAGTACCTCACAGTGAAAATTTCATTACAATCGGACTATTTATTTGGCCAGTATAACAATTTTTCAATAAGGGGCGTGGCACCGCCCATTTTTCAGCAAGACCTAATCCTTCTTATACCAGTAACATATGTAGCAAATCTCATATTCATACCCCTAATGGCTAGGGCTATATGACTAACACAAATTTCGGTTTGTCTAGGCGGTGCCACGCCCCTTTTTCTAATTATGTTTTTATGTAGCCTATGGTAGAGGCCCTGCGGATAGTACTACATAGTTCAAATTTCATTGCAATCGATTCATTTATTTAGCCCAGATAACGATTTTTTTAAAAGAGGCGTGGCACCGCCCTTTTTCCAGCGAGACGTAATCCTCTTTATATCAGTAACATATGTAGCAAATCTCATCTTCATACCTCTAATGGCACTTGATATATGACCGACTGAATTTTTGGTTTGTGTGGGCGGTGCCACGCCCCTTTGTCTAATTATGTTTTCATGTAGCCTATTTTAGAGGCCCTATGGAGAGTATCACCCATAGAAAATTCGATTGCAATCGGTCCATTTTTGTGGCCAATATTATTATTTTTAAAAAAGGGGTGAGGCACCGCCCACTTTCTACAAACAAAGTATTTTTTCTTATACGGCAAGTCCACTTCGCCCACTGAACGAAAATCAAAATTTCGACCGTATATTCATATCTGTGTCGTCGAGTATCAAACTGTATATCTATAGCCCTAAAAAAGTTGTTCTACGCCCACTCCGCCCTTTGGGTCAAAAATTAACATTTTGTCTGCATCTTCAAATTCGTGTTGTCGAAAACTATCTGGGTATCAAATTGTACCTCTCTCGCTCTAAAAAGAGTTTTGCCACTCTCACTCCGCCCACTGATGCAAAATAAAAATTTCGTCTGGATATTCATATTCCTGTTATCGGATACTATCTGCATATTAAAGATCTAAGACTTCTTCTAAGACTAAAACACAGGTTTGCCACATCCCCTCCGCCCACAGATTCAAAATTTAAAATTGGTTTAAGTATTCATATTCGTGTTGCCGAGTACCATCAGTGTACCATTTATTATTTCTCTAGGGTTAAAATACAGTTTTTCCACGTCCTCTTCGCCTACTGATCCATAATTTAAATTCCGTCTGCATATTCATATTCGTGTTGTCGAGCACCATCTGTGTATCAAATTGTATCTCCCTAGCTCAAAAAATATGTTCTGCCACACCCATTCCTTCCACTGGTCCAAGTTAAAATTTCGTTAGCATATTCATATTTGTGTTGCCGAGTACTATCTGCGTATCGAATTTTATTTCCGTACCTCTAAAAAAAAGTTTTGCCACGCCCACTCCGCCCATAGGGTCAAAAATTAAAAAAAATATATATGTAGCCCACGGTTGAGCCACAAACATACAGACAGACATTCAAATTTTGTTCCGATCACTCTTTCTCCGTCTGTCCCACGATTACAGCCGTAATTTAAGAGCTTTCGAGCTGACATTTGGTATATAATCTTCCATTCTCAAAGCGAAGGTTAAATTCTAAGATGAGCAACATCGGACGAAAACAATTACTTATACAAACTACAAATTTTTGAGGATGTCACCGCAATCACTGCCGTAGTCTATGGGATATCGAGCTGAAATTTGGCATTCAAGCTTTTATCCTCTAAACGGATGTTAAGTTTTAAGATGATCTAGATCTGACAAAAACTACTCCCACCTTCCATACAGACTGTACCTTCTATAGGGGTGTCCTCTGTCTGTCGCTGAGATAACACCCGTAGTTTAAGAGTTATCGAGAATGAAATTTTATAAGCAAGCTTCGTCCTCTTACGTAATAAGATGAGCAAGATCAGACAAAAAATACTCCCACCTCAAGTGCAGTTTTCGCGTTGTCCGTATGTCGATCTCCGCGATTGCAGACGTATTTTAAAAGCTACCAGGCTAAAATTTAGTATTATATGTTCACTAAGCGGATGTTAATTTCTAAGATGAACAAGATCGGAAAAAAATTCTCTCTCCTCCCATTCAAACTCTCCCATTTTTGGGGGGGGTGTCCGTCGGTCTGTCCCCGCGATTACAGTCGTAGTTTAGGAGATATCGAGCAGAAATTTAGTATTCAAGCTTCTATCCTTTAAGCGGAGATTAAGTTCTAAAAATCGAACATCGGACAAACACTATTCCCATCTCCCACACAAAATCCCTCTTTTTGGGGGTGTCCGTCTGTCTGTCCCCAATGTTACTTCATCATGGAAATTTCCCCTTATGTGAATAGTTACAAAATTTGTACTTTAGAATACCAACACCCAAATCTTATCTGTGAAATATTTATATTTTATTAATATACAAATATTTTCTTATACCGACACACAGTTTTTGATTTCGTTATAATTGAAAAAAAAAACTATTTCACAAAAAAGGATTACATTACATACCTTATATAAACAATTTCATTGTTATTGTTGGTGAGTCTACGCCAACCGGGTGGTAGATTCGCCTTAACTTCTTCCTCCATATCCGATGTTTGTTGTTGTTGTTGCTGGTGCACATTTAATCCATTTGTTGTTGGAAAAGTTTTACTTAAATTCACATGTAATTCATTGGCAGCAACATTATTACTTTCGTTAGCAATTTGTTGCAGATCATTAGCAATATTTTGTATAGATTCCTGTGTGGTCAATTCCTCTAAAATATGTGAGGGAATTTCTTGCTGTTGCAACTTTTGTTGCATATTTGGTAAGTTTTGTTGGTGTTGTTGCTGTTGATTACAAGATTGCGCGAATGATGGCGGCGAATTGTGTTGCTGTTGCTGATGTTGCAACAGTTGATTGGTATTATTTATTAAGTTACCGTTATTGTTGCCGTTTATATTGCCGCTAATGTTACCGTTGCTGTTACCGTTGCTGTTACCGTTATTGTTACCGCTGATGTTACCGTTGGTGTTACCGTTATTGTTACACGTTTGACCGCTTGCCACTTGATTTGGTTTTGCACGCGTTTGCCCCACCGCACTAGGGCTATTCTTATTGCCATTTACCACCACAGCAGATGATTTACGATTATGTTGAAAATTTGAATATTGTTGATTCCACGATGTTGTATTACTGTTGCAATTGTTGTTATTATTGTTATGATTATTGTTTACATTATTATTAAGAAATTTATTTGGTTGCACGTGTAGCTGTGGCGGCGGTGTCATAAAATTCTGACACGGCATCATATTATTCGAATATTGACCATTTTGATTGTGAAACATTTGATGTTGTTGCATTTTCAAATGCATTTGTTGTTGCTGTGAGATATTATACTGCTGCTGTTGCTGATGTTGTTGATGCTGTTGGTTTTGCTGCTGCATTAGATAGCTGTGATTTTGTGGCTGCTGCATTTGTTGCTGTTGCTGCTGCTGTTGCATATTATAATTGTTATTATTTTGTGTTGTCTGATGTTGCTGCTGCTGTTGTTGTTTTATAGCATATTGTTGCATTAATTGTTGCTGCTGTTGTAGGTTATGTATTTGTGGCTGTTGCTGTTGCTGTTGTTGCACTTGTGTATTTCTAGACATGGCAACATTTACTGTTGCTGTCGGATTAAGTTTCTGTTGGCCATTAGTATTGGACTGATGTTGTTGCTGTTGTTGCTGCATTTGATGGCCAGCACTTGCGGCAGCCATTGTTTAGTGTAAAATTGTCGACGTGCAACAGCTTGAGTGGGGAAGTTCTGCAAGTAAAAGATAAGAGATAAATAAGTTAGAGATAGAAAAATAATAAAGTAATTTTAAAATTTTTGTGGTACTGTATTCGAAAATTCTGGAGTATGAGAAAAAATATAATATTTTCAGAATATTGTGATCGAATAGTGATTGGCATAATTTTAAAGCTAATTGATGTTTCAATAAATCTTCATAAAATTTTTAATAATTTGGCTGAAAATTGTTAAAACTCATGAGCGTATATTTCTACAAATAGCTCATATCAATATCTATCAAAAAAAAAATTTGAAACACCAACTCTACCACAACACCCCATCATCCGATCCCACTCATTGATATACCCATAGGTAAGTAGGTCTGACCCCGCAATTTCAGCCATATTCTAAGAGCTATGTGATACGCAATGTTATATTCTCTAGTTCTAAGATAAGCTAGATCTAACAATACCCACTCCCACCTAACATACAAACAAGAACTCTTCTTACCTCCCATACAAACTCCCCCTTTTTGAGAGTGTTCGTCTGTCTTTCCCCTTGATTACAGCCGAAGTTTGAGAGCTATGAAACAGAAATTTGATATACAAGGTTATATTCACTAAGCAGAGGTTAAGTTCGAAGATGATCAAGATCGGACGGAAACTGCTTTCACCTCCCATACAAACTCCACTTTCCGTGTGTCCGTGTGTCGGCCCCGCGATTACAGCCGTAGTTTAAGAGCTATAGCTCTATTCATAAAGCATAGGTTAAGTTCTAGTATAAGCAAGATCGAACGAAACCCACTCTCGACCCCATACAAACACCACTTTTAGAGGTGTCCGTCTGTCTTTATCCACAATTACAGCCGTAGTTTACAAGCTATCGAGCCGAAATTCGGTATGCAAGCTTGTATACTCTAAACGGAAGTTTAATTCTAAGATGGTTGTACAATATCTACACCGACCTCTCATATAAACTCTCCCTTTTTGGGGGCGTCCGTCTGTCTGACGTCTGTAGTATAAGAGATATTGACATGAAATTTGGTATGCAAGCTGCTATCCTTTTAGCGGAGGTTGAGTTCTAGAATTAGCAAGATCGAACGAAAACTACTACCACCTCCATATAAACTACACCTTTTTGGAGTGTCCGTCTGTCGAGTTATGTCAAACAAAAGAGCCAAAAACTTGACAAATTCTCCTATACGATACTTACTAACTTCAAATTGATATTAATTTGTTATGGCATGTAACTTGACAAAACGAATGATGTAGATTCTTTTTGAGGCTACTTTCACGTGCAGTCCTCAGAGTTGAGTCCCAAGTCAATGTGCTGAAAAATGTTGTACTGTGTAATGTAACCGGTATGGAACACATCGATTGATTGGTTTCAAAGTTTTTATTGAACAACGGAAATGCAATGTGTTGCGTTTTTTGTATTTCTATATCTACACAATTTTTATTATATTGGTTATATGAAAAAGTTTGTCACGGTTAAACTTAAAAACTAATGAACCAATTTTAATAAATATTTTTTATAACCTCACAATGAAGTTATGAAATAAGTAGGGTATCCAGTTTCTTAATTTCGAAAGGTTTAATGCAAAATTCTTCGAATGCATCTTTGCATTATTGACCTTCTTACGAAACCTTTTTGGGGCTCATCGGATGGATGGTTTTAAAGTATTTAATGGGCATAGGCACAAACAATTATTGTGTTTACTATATACCTATATCTTATAATCTATTCTTCTTATAAAATGGGATAGTTAAAAAAGTTTGTCACGGCCAAACTCAAAAACTAATGAACTGATTTTAATAATTCTTTTTTAAGAACATCACAAATTGGGTAATGAAATGAGTCGGGTACCTAGTTTTTCATTTTAAAAGATTTAATATCAAATGCGCCCACATATTGCATCTTCGCAGTATTGCTCTACTTATGAAACCTTTTTGGGGTACATCGGATGGATGGTTTCAAAGTCTACAATCGACATAGGTAGAAACAAGTGCTTGTGTTTAATATACTATATCTTATATATTTATAGTACTTATAAAATTGGTTATATAAAAAAGTTTGTCACGGGTAAACTCAATAACTAATAAAGCGATTTTAATAATTCTTTTTCAAGTATCTCACAATGGGGCTAATAAAATGGGTGGTGCACATAATTTCTTTACCAGCATAGTCAAATCAACGTTTTAATGCAAAGTTATGTAGAGACGATATCTGAGTGCATCTAAATTGATTAAAACTCTAAAGATCTCTCCAACTTTTCTATTACCAAAATGTGTTTTTTGAGGAATTAACAATTAACATTAATAAATTATAAATTCTATAAAAAAAATTAAAATATATTTAATTTTATAAATTATGAAAAAATTTTAATTTAATTCAAAATTGTATAAACCCCCAACCACTTTTATTGCTTTGATTTGTGTTTCATTACTTAATCTATACTAATATTATAAAGAAAAGATGTTTGTGTGTTTGTATGTAAAAGGTAATCTCATAAACTACTCATCCGATTTTAAAAATTCTTCCATAAGTAGATATATACGTTATCACTGAGTGCTATAGGGTATTCGAAATTTGGACTTTTAGGGGTAAAAAGGCCGAAATGGGGATACAGCTGATACTATCATTTTAAATATTTAATTGTTCGATGTTTTTGTTTTGTCTGTTCTAGAGCACCAATCAAAATTATTTACAACTGGATAATACCCAGGTGAGGGGTGTGACCGTGATACTCACATTTTTCGTTCAAACTCAAAAATATACAATATGTTATCAAAAAAATACTGTGATTTCCAAGGATGTTCCTTTAAAAAATGTTTAATGACTCGCAGAAACTAAAAGATCACGATAACTGCCCAAAATGCCCATTAGAAGACTGCGACGGGTGTAACCTTACAAATTTCAGTTTTTAAGAAATATGACTTCCTGTTGTATTCTTTAAAAACTTCCGTATAGGCAGAAACAATTATTTTGATGTAGATAATTGTTTAAGATGTTATTGATTGTACTTAATACGTACTGTTCGCAAAAAAACAACTTTTTTATAAAAAAAATCTTTATAGAATATGAGACGGATGTGACCTCTTTATGCGACGGGTGTGACCTAGTATGAAAACTCGAAAAATTTTAAGAAATTACATTTTTTATTGACTTCAATAACATAACTAATGAAAATTTAAACGCATAAAAAAAATTTTAAAAATTATACTTTATATTGACCTGAATAATATAACTAATGTAAATTTAAACACATAAGAAAATCGCAAGATATTTAAGTACTTATTGGCTAACACCACTACTATAGACACCAAAATACTGCAGGCGAGTATGTTTTGATATTTTTTTTTAAATTAAGGTAAATTTGTACCTCAACCACAGGAAGAGACAGCATCAGGTCATGCATTAATGGTTTAAAGGCTTGCATAATGGATGCAAACACACATATTGAGTGGGACATCTTTCAAGAATTGCTTAACAAACGCAATTATATTTGATGAACTAAGAGTAAAAACAGGTTTAACGTATGCTGATATTTTAAACTACCAATTTTTCCTATCACGCTTACACTTAGATATTCGTCCCTTTTCTGTTGTCTGCAATTTTGTTTTAATTTTCCAACTGCTCTTTAGCCACTATCATTTTCTTAGCGTTTCTTTGTTTCATTCTCTACTGATTAGTACATTTCCTATTTTTCTTTATTTCCTTTAACTTTCTTTCTTAGTAGTCGCTTTCTATTGTTGAACATTTTTTGAATCTGCTCTATCTTTAGTGAGACGGGTGTGACAAATATTTTCTTATCAAAACACTCGAATATTAAAATGGATGGATAGTGTGGATAGCGAAGGTCGAAATTTGCCAGATACACTATTTAAAACTATGTAATTTAATAATTCCCTTACTGTTCAATATAATTAAAATATAAAATAAATTTTTCTAAAGTTCATACTTTTTTATTTAATTTCCATATAGGCAAATTACCGCGCTCCTGTATAAGTAACAATTTTATCAATTTTTTTTAATTTGTGTGACGGGTGTGACCGAAAATCTTAATATTTTTATTAACTCACAAAACTCTTATTATAAAACATACAAAGTCTAAACTTCACGAAAACCCAAAGAAAATTTTGTCTTTTCAAAAATAAAGAAAGAAATAAGATATATAAGAAAACTAAGAAAATGCTGAACAAAAAGTGAATATAATAAAAAATAATTTCATTTTTTTTCGTTTATCCATTATTGTAGGTCAGACATATAAACAACTAATATTTTCCTGTTTTACGTGAAATTGCCTTGTTTTTCATTTTAAACTAGTATAAGTTGTAGTTATATATCAAGTATCTCGTAATCTCTTCACATCCACATATCCAGTCTAACATATGATTATCAAACTTATGTGGTGATTCATTTTTACTTTATCACACTCACACATTCCCCATAACTAATGAAGTGTTCATTTAAAAAAAATTATGTAGCATTCAAACCCTTGTCAACATCCTGATGAAATCATCGCAAACCAAACAAATTGAATGCCATAAAGCGACACAATGAGCTACCTAATAACCAAATAAGCTACGTAAACAAAATCATCATAAAAAATTTCTCAAAATATTTTGGCACTTCCCACCAAAATTCCTGTTAAAAGTTTTTTTTTAGTGTTGTTAATAAATAATCATGTTGAGTAGGGAGTATATAAACAACAGCAGATCAAATACAGCGCCCTGGAAACAAAAGGCGTTTCAAGAACTATTAACATAATTTGTATGGCCATCAGCCATCATATGCAGTTGAATATGTGCAGAATGTGTTATCCCACAAAATCAGGTAGAAAAATTAAAGAGAATACTCAAAATGTTGTTCATATGTATGTATAAAACATCACCATTGATGAGTAACTTATTTGGGGATATACCTTAAAAACGTTTGTTTGTTTAAGCGGACAAGGTTGGGAAAAAAAAGGAATAGTATGGTATGAAAGGGAATATTTTCTGTTCTGCGACGAGAATTTCTTTAAGAGCTCATAGAGCTCTTTGGGCCAAGCAGAAAATTAATATGTTGTGAAATTGTGTGGATCAATATGTGTGTTGAGTTATTTCTCTCAATTAAAATACTCATGAAAAGTATAAATTTGTATCACCGCCTACAGCGCCACCTGTTGATTATTTATCACTTTTCTTTTTTCCTAAACTTTCGCGTAGAAATTACGAACAAAACCTAAGAAAGAAATATCCCTTTTGGTGCAGCCGTTTTCAAGTTTTAAACATTCAAACCAACCAAGATTATATACTATATAGATAAAAAAAAGTATAGTGTGTCAGTTCTGTGGCTGACTGGACTTGTCATTGGTATTCCATGCACCTTGACTGCTACCTTGACATAGACCTTAAAATGTCATTTAACATTTCTCAAGTCTTAATTTGTAAACTGTTACAATGTATTTTAAAATTTGTTATAGTATATCCAAAGGTACACAACAGATTATACCGTAAATAATATCGAATTTCACCAACTACCCTCGTGCCTGTGAGTTGTGGTGTATTTTTTTGTTTTCTAACATTGGCCATTATATCTTATTCACACATGCCGGCACTTAAACTATATGTCGTATTCCTTATACCCATTTATTAGAACGTGTTAGAGACTCACAATGGGCTACTTTATTATCCTCTACCATCAACATCCAACGACATACATACAACTCATAAGGGAGCGTGAGTGGAGAGTATCCAAGCCGGTGGTTCATTTGTTCTGCTTTTCAGAGCTGTTAATTAGATCATCACATATTTAGTTAATATTGGGTCAAAGTTGGTATGTATATACCAAACACTATGTATGGAAGGAAGGCCCACTATGTATGTTATTTCTAGTGTTCAACATTAAGATAAAAAATACACCAGATATCATAGAAAACAATTCCTTTGCCGGCTCTCGTTTATGCAAAATCATAATCAATTGGTGTTCGTTCTTTCTCTTCCTAAATATCCTGTGAATAGCAGCAGAAGGACAATATAAACGTTGATGGTGGTGATGAGCTAGAACGTGTTGACAATGTCAAAAGCCTTTTTGGGGAATTGTATTGATTTGTATTCCCTTCGGTCTCCCTCCCTCTCTCTCTCTCTATCCCTTTATGGCACTGCAAAGAAATGAGACCTTTGAGGGGAGATAACAATGCAGGGCTCATTTAAAAGCAATGTGGAAAGGAAGTTATTGTTTTATTCTGAGCATACACATAATGAATGATGCCATAGAAAGTGTGTGGTATGTTTATGATATTGGGTCATTGTTTTACATATCACTTTATTTGATATTTATATTTAAAAATTAAAATGTCATTGGCAGATATTTACTGACACGATTGTTTAGCATTTATTCATTCATTTGTATTAATTAAAATATGAGTTTATGAATTTGTTGAACAGATTTATTGTCTGGTGCCTGGTTGAAATGTCAAGTTGATGGTTGTTCATTAGATGGGTTAAGAATTTCACTAAACGGGGCAATATGTGTTATTTAATTGTAACTTATATAGGTGGTTAAGTTGGTGCAATACGCCTACGGGTAATGTTTATTTACTTTGTCCACTTTAGAAACATTTCATCATGTAAAACATAATTTGGGTCTAGATAAAAATATATATATTTTTATTTCCTAGTTATTTAAAGAATGTTATATTTATATTTCAATAGCTACAAAGCTTTCATTTGCCTTAATATTGTCTATTTTTAACAAAAACAATATACACGGCTGAACCGATTTTAATAAAATTTGCTAGACAATTGACTTACTATCTTTTAATTACTGCAGGCTTTATATTTTTGACCATTCGTACTACAGAACTCGGCTTATCTTATTTTGCTAGAATAGTGCAATAAGTGCTTTTGCACTTTAAATTGTACTATTTGATACCATAAATTGTACACTTAAAAAAAACCCATTTGTTGCTCGCTTGCTGCAAACAAAGTTGTTTTGTTTCGAAAATTCAACGCTTACCACAATCGCTGAAGTATTCGACGCAAAATGAAACAGTTGCCATCAACATTGCTTTTTTTACAGTACACGAACATTTGTTTACTCCTACATCGTTTAATTTTTCGTTTGGGACAACGATGGGAAACGTTTGTGCAAAATATAAAACCTTTATATTTGGGAGAGTTGAGAGAACAAAGAGCGTACCTTATTTCTAACAGCAAGCGAACATTCGTTTGGGACAACCGTAAAAGATTTTTGGGGAATATTTAAATCTTTTATGTTTGGAAGAGTTGAGAGAACATGCTTTTTGTTCTCTCAACTCTCCTAAACAAAAGTTTTATATTTTGCACAAACGTCTTCCACGTTAGTCCCGAACGAATATTCGTTCGCTGTGACAAATGAGTGAGTGGAGTGTATCAATCATTGAGATGTTCCAGAATGATCGCTATCGTGTAGTGTTATGGTGTTTAGTTATTCGTTTGTGGTTGAATTGTGAACATCAGTTTGTTGAGCGTCGTGTCGGTGTTTTTTTCTTTATGTAAAGACAATGTTCTTAAAAGTGAATTTCAATGGAAAAGAATTTCAATGAAAAAACTAACACTTTTGACGAGTTAAATAATAAATTAAAGAAAATGTTTGAACTATCAGTGGTGTTATAATTCTTTAATAACAATTTGGAAATTGCGCAAGAAGATATTATGAATATATTTCACAATATATAAGCTATTGCATATAAAGAGTATACACATAAAGGGTGAGTATCAAGAAGCTTTTTCAAGAAGCTGAACACCAAATGAAACTTGAAGAGCAACTTCATTATTTTTGATATGGTTATGAAAATTTTACACTTTTATGTTATTGCAGGCCCTAAAGACAGAAGCGAATTAATCGTATTATTGAATATGGAATTCTTTTATTCGAACACAGTCATAGTCGTTCTCTACTACACTTGGACACAAATGCAAATTTGTATACTAAAAGGTATGATATTAAAATATGTCTGTTAATTTTATTCATTTACTAAATTGGTATTTTTTCAGGAATTCACAATATTTTTGGAAAGGAATCACAAAATTATTTTTGAGAACTTCAGAGTGAACAAAAAATTAACCAATTGTAAATGTATGTGTAAAATTATAAATCCATGTATATATTACTAATGAATATAAAAATAAATGAAAATCCTATTTAAAAAAATTTGGTATTTAATTTTTGGTAAAGCAAAAATCACGATTGGGCCAATGGCGTTTACCGTTTGCAACAAACGAGTTTGTATGTTTGCAGCAAACGAGGATTTATTTTGTGGTGAAGGTGGGTTATTTTACGGCAAATACAATTGTTTTTGCAACAAACGAAATAAACGTTTGTTTTTAGCAGTTTTTCATTTGTGGCAAACGTGGATTTATTTTGCGGCAAACACAATTGCTTTTGCTACAAACGAGTTTTCCATTTGCGACTAACGAAATAAAAGTTTGTGTCTACGTTCTTTTCATTTGTGGCAAAAGAAATTTTATTTTGCTTCAAAAGAGTTTTTCGTTTACGACTAACGAAATAATAGTTTGTCGTAGTCGTTCTTCTTTTGTTACAAACGTATATTGAGTTTGCGATAAACGATTATTTCATTCCCACAATAGACACAACTACTTGTGGTAAACAAGTTTTGTTTTGCGGCAAATGAAAACATCAAACGAAGTTCATTTGTCTAATTTTTCGTTTGGGACCAACGAATTTTTTCCTTCAGTGTACTTTTCGGTAAAATAAACGTACTTTTTGGTACTGGAATGTTAGAACACTGTATAGACCAGGTGCCCCCATACAGCTCGCGGAATTCCTTGAAGAATACAAGGCTGACATAACCGCTTAACTAGAAATCCGGTAGACGGGACTGGGTGCTCGCGCATCAAAGCGTGCGACATCTACGAAAGTGGCCATGCGAACAAGCACGAGTTTGGATGTGGATTTGTGGTTGACAAGAGATTGTAACAAAACTAAGTTTTCCCACATAAAACTTATATTTGCCGTGCTCCAACAGAAGAGCAAAGCGATGAGGACAGAGACGAGTTCTACGAGAGCCTAGAAAATGTATATGACCGTAGCCCGAGCCATGACATCAAAATTGTACTAGACGATTTTAATCCTAAAATACGCTACCATCGGAAAATTCAGTCCGCATACCGAAACGTCGAACAATGGCATCAGACTGATTGTTTTCTCTGCGGCAAGAGATATGGTAGTTAGCAGCACTAGGTTTGACCACAGAAATATTCGCAAGGCAACATGGTTATCTCCGGATCAATTCTGGACGTACGAGTGATCAGGGGTGCGAACATTGACTCCGATCAATTCCTTACCGCAGTTAAGGTACGCACAAGGCTAAGCATGGCGAAAAACGTACGTAATTAGGCACAACTAAACTGCGGACCACAGAAGTATCGGACTCCTACTGCAACCACCTATCTCAACTGCTACGGAATGCTCCAACCTCTGATAATATTTCCTCGCAGTAGCAATATATAGCCGACTCCATAGAACGGTCTGCGAGAAGCGTACTAGGGTACTCAAAGCCGTCTCATGAAGTTGCCTGGTACTATGGTGAATGACGCAATGCCAAGAGAGAGACGGATGCTGCATACAGGGCGAAACTGCAGCCAATGGCAACGCGACCTGTTCGTGAACGGCACAGGGAGAAGAGACGAGAGGAAAAAGAACAGAGTTGCTCCGAAGTAGAGGGGAAGCTCAAAAATTCTAAAAGAGAGTTAAGGGGAGAATGCGTGGAACAGGGTTGCCCTTCTGCAAGGACAGCGATGACCAGCTAGTGACGAAACCGGATAACGTTCTGAAGATATGAAGAGAACACTTCAGAAATAAGCTGGATACGGACTCCACTCCAGAAGACCCGGCTTCAATACAAGACGATGGTATTAACTGTCCACCTCCAAGCCAGAGCGAGATACGTCTGGCAACGTTTAAGGCAGGTGGGGAGGAGCTGGTTAGGAGAACATCTGGCTAGAGGGGAGCATACCTGGGGATTGGAGTCTCAGTCTATTATGTCCGATAAACAAGAAAGGAGATCGTAGTGAACGTAAGAACAACCGTGGAGTAAACCTTTTACCAATTGCCTACAAGGACCTTTCGAGCATATTGTGTGAACGTCTTAAGCTAATTGTAGAAAAACTAATTGGACCTTGTAAGTGCGACTTTAGACCTGGTAAATCTACGACTGATCAAATATTCACCTAACGACAAATCCTGGAAAAACTCATGAAAAGCAAATCGACACCTACTACCACTTTGTCGTCGACATTCCGATAAGGAATAAGTTATTTGACGCCATGTCTGAGTTTGGTATTCCTGCAAAGCTAATTTGACTTTGCAGATGTACCTTGGAAACAACAAATCCTCGGCTAAGATTGGTAAGGATCACTCTTAACCATTCAACAAGGAAAGAGGTCTCAGGCAGGTTCATAGCTTGTTTTGTACACTATTTAATATAGTTATGGAGAAAGTGTTGAGAAAGGCTGGTGTCAACATGTCTGGCACCATATTCCACAAGAGCAACATGCCACTAGCCGATGATAGAGACATCATTAGCCGAAATCTGCGGGATGTTACTGCAGTTTTCTCATCGCTAGAAAAGGTGTCAGCAAAGAAGGGGTTTAGTTGTCAATGAGGACAAAACAAAAATAATTATTTCGACGAAAAGAGTCCACTCGATGGGAACGCATCATCAACGTTGAAAATTATTGTTTTGAGGTAGTAGAGAAGTTAACCTACATCGAATCTTCCTACAACAAGAAAAATAATGTCAGCCAAAAAATTAAGCGGAAAATAGTGCTACACAATATATGTTTTAAGGACTTCGGCAGGACTTTAGTAACACCACCTTACCTCGAGATACGAAGAAACACCAGGTGTTAATTTTATCCGTACTGTTGTATGCAGCCAAATCGTGGGTGCTTATCACAACGGACATACAAAACCTGAAAGTATTCGAGAGAAAAGTACTCCAAAAAATATAGGGGCCTATCTGTGTTGACGGTGAGTTTCGCCATCGGATGAACCACGACATTGACGTAGCTAAAATTGTCAGAATCCAACGACTACTATGGCTGGCAAATGTTGCCAGGATGGATGTAAATGCTCCAGCGAGAAAGGTGTTCGAAAGCTAACCTGAAGGACGGATCAGAGCAGGAAGTCCCAAACTTCGTTGAAAGGACCAAGTGGTTGGCGACGTGCAACCATCTGATAGGACAAAGCGTGTGGAATTCTTTAATACTTCACGGCTCAAATTTATGAACCACGTTCATAAGTTGTAATGGGTCACTTAAGTAAGGAAGTATATAACTGAATTCGTCCATATCCATTTACATACATATCATATATATCATGTATCACATAATGCCTAATCTTATTACCACTTTCACCACTTCATTAGCAGATCAATATTTATCCCTTAACACGTGCCTAAAATAATAATAACAATCACACGTCACCTTTGTTATAGCCAAAATAATAATTACAACAATAAAATACCTATTTCAATATTCAAACCTGTGATTTATTTCTTTTTCCATCCACTCTCTCTCTCTGACAGTGACTTATCACAGCACCCTATAAAGCGTGCTGTGACACAAGCAAATGTTTGTTTTCAATGAATTAATAATTGTAGATACAAGTGATTTCAAAATAGTGACACAACTGCAATGACATTTTCTGTTTATGGCATAACAGAAACGTGAGAGTTATATATTAATCTCTTGCTCTCACATTGTCTTCGCATAGTCCTGTTTGCAGCACGCTCAATGTGACAGAATGATATCTCACCCCAAATAGAAAGTAAAGAATCAAACACACACACGCACATTAAAATGTTTGGGTAGGATTATCTTATAAGAAGCAACACTTGACACACTTTAAAAACACTTTACTGTCATGTTTACACTATTGGTTATTCAAGCGTAGACAATTGCTGCCCGGAAGGGTGGATGAATGCATGGCACAGAGGCAACAGAGTAGTACAACGTTTAAAAATAAATATTTACTTGTAAGTGTTTTTAATCTATAAATAATTACATAATTTGTTTAACTTTCACATATAGAAAATCAATTAATTGTTGTCATGTTTTCTACATTTATGTTTTCAACAGAGAAGAGAGTAAGTTTTTGAGAGAGACAGAAAGAGAAAGGTTAGTTACATATTGAGAACGAAGTAAGAGACACTAGTCTCTGGGAGAACATAACATTTTCGGCATTTCCCATATTTTACTTGACTGAGAATGAGAGATAAATTTAATATCAAAACTTAATATTGTGGTTTGTAGTCGTTTTGTTTTTTTTGTTGGTTCTGGTTATTCGGTTGCTCTTTGGCGTTGTTGATATTTTTTCGGTGTCGATAAGAATGTTTGTGTGTGTGTACACAATAGTAGTGCATAGTAGTATTGTTGATAGTAAGTTCGTCGGCGCTGTTAAGTAGGGTGCAGAGGGTGGTGCTGGTGCTGTATCATGATGGGAGAGTTTGAATTCGTTGTATTGTTGAGAAGAACGAATAGCCAACAACAATATACTCGCGAAAGTAGGTGAATAGAGCAATGATTATAAAAATATACAATATCTTCTAGGTGGTAGACTATTTTATCTTCTTTACTGAACAAAAAATTTCTATCGAATAGAAAATTTATGAAACACACTAAATAGATTAATAACACACACCTTTTTGTGTTAAACGCATAAAATTATGTTCGTTTAAGGCGTATGTCTGTCTGTCAAATACACTGGGAAACAATATTAATGTATTTTTGGTAGGTATGGGGATTTTAAAACTATTTGCTGATTTATTGGTCGTATAAATATTAGGAATATATATGTAGATGATCACGTTTCAGGCTCTTTTGTTTAACATAACTCGAGAACCACTAGTCCGATTTAGCTAAAACTAATTTAAAAAATTAAGAATTACAATTTCTTTATTTGTTCATATAACGTCTCCCTACATATGCAACAGTTTCACTTTTCCATTCGTCAAATGATTTTGAACTGGGTTTATTTTGTAGCAGTTTCAATAAAACTGTGGCGTATAATTTACGTGGAATATATCATATGCTACAAATTCCCCTATACAATACTTACTAACTTCAATATTAAATTATTATGGCATGTAAATTGACAAAACGGATTATGCAGAACTTCTTCTTTTTGGGGCTACTTTCATGTGCAGTTCTCAGAATTGAGTCCCAAAATCATTTGTTGTCTGTGTAAGAGTACATCTTTCGCAATATATGGCTGAATTCAGGGTACTTACAAAAATGATATACATATATGTACAATAGACTGGTCGCATTTTGTATGGGAAATTTTTTCTTTTTGAAATTTAATTGTGTGCGCTGCTTAAAATATGAGGTTTGGTGTAAGAAATCATGTCCTAATTTTTCAGCTCAATCCGACGGTGCTTAGTCGTGCCTAGTGGGGCCGAAAGTTCCCCATTCCCCTATTTAATTAGATCTTTTTATTTATACTAGTTGAAAAGTCGGTCCCAACTATGTCGGTACAACTATGAGGGTCAATTCGGTCATTCATATGGAAGGTACCAGAAGGGGTGTGGCAAATGTTTTAGTTTTCTGAGGGTTTATCTACTATTACAAGATAATAAAACTGACCAAATTTAACATACAAATTCAAAGGCCAAGCGCAGTTGATATATCAAACATTAAGAAAGTTTTAGTCGGGAAAAACGACTTACATATACCCACACCCTCAGTAAAACATAAAATTTTCTAGTACATTGATATTTTTACTCGGTGTTTAAAGTGGGCGCAATGGTACGTTTGTAAAGGAGGTACCAGGAGGGGCGTGGCTACACTTCCAATTTGGGAACGATCGAGTTGAATGTATTGATTTTTTTACTCGTTTTCTAGAGTGGGCGGAATTATATATTTGTATGCGAGGCACCAGTAGGAGCGTGGCCATGTATCCCATTTGCAATACCGTCAGTATTTTTGGGGAAATCTTAGCTCTTGCAAAGTTTCAAAACGTTTGGTTGCATCTTTCGAAAGTTATCGTGCGTACAAGCTGGGCAGCCATGCAGTCAGGCATGGCTCAAACGACTTAAAAAGTCATCAATCGAATTTGGTTCGAAGAAACCTAGAGTCTAAAGTAACTTTTTCTATGTGTTACACTTTTGGGTCGTATCAAATGATATATACCTTCCTACCCGTAGGGTAAGGGTATAAAAAGATCAGTCAAGCCATTTTTGAGTCTACACTGTACTGGGTCCGGTCGTGGCATAGTTTGTAGACCACGCGACTACCTTGCGGGAGATCACAGGTTCAACTCCTGTATCGAATGTTGTCGGCAGCAAATTCGCAGTATTAGTGTCGAGTCAATCGGCGTGTCTAATAAGACCTTCTCAAACAGTGACGTTTGTATTCGTCGGTAAACAAGTACATGCCGTTAGTTGTGAATCTAAAAATAGAAAGCGTTTTAATTCACAACAACGCGAGAAGCTATCCCATATCTCATTCATGGGGTGTAAAGGCAAATTAAGTTTTTTTAAGTTTTTTACTGTACTAAAAAATGCAAATAAACAAACACAGTCTGATTTTCATTTGTATATTTCACCTTTGACCTCTTTGGGACACGTCTTAACGTTGTCCGGTTTTGCTCAAATTTGGACCATAAATGTTTTATACCAACTGACACAATATTCCGCTCGGGTATTATCGATAATTCAAAATTCAATTCTCGCTGGCACTCTAACCCTAATATATATAAAAACTTAATTTTCATGTCCACTTTTTTTGCAAAATGGGCTTTATGATGCAACAGCGTTCCTAAAGTCAATTTATTCGTTTTTATTATTTCTGTTTTGTTTTAATTACACTTCAACAACAATTTCTTATAATTTTGCTGTTCAATTTTTAATTTATAGACACAGTCCCTATTTCAAAAGCTTTCTTTTTTACAGCTTTTATTTTACATTTTATAAAAAATATTTTTTTTTAAATTTTAGAAATGAATTGTTGATTAAAATTTATATTTTTTATTATTTCTCTCAAATTCATTATTTATCATACTCTTGTATATTATCCGAACTTTTTCACAATTTCCAAACAGGTAGCTAAGGATTGACTCCGAAATAGTGAGACATTTTACACATAATGTTGCCATATTTATTATAATATTTAAAATTTTCAAGGTAAGGTATATATTTTTGTTGAAATTTTTTGCATAAATTGATAAATTTTTTAACTATTTTTTGATTTTAATAAATATTATTTAAAATTTTTATTAGTTATTTTTTGATTTTATTACAAATTATTTAAACTTTTTTCTCAATTTTATTAAAAATAAAGTAATCTTTTTATTAATTATTTTTCGATTTTATTAAAATTTAATTACATTTTTTTATTAAAGCGCAACTTTGTCATTATATGATCTAGAAATTCGTACAGCAATCATAAAAAATTATCACACATACGCACAAACACACAAATCACTATTATTATCATTACATTTTCACCTGTAGTTTTAATATTTATGTAAATTTATCGATTTTGCTCTAAAAATGTCATTGCAATGACACTGCATATGCATGCTCACGTACATAGTATATCATAGGCACATGTCCCCCCTTCCATAAGTACTAAATTCACCAATTTTCAATATGCAATGCATGTTTACGCTACATACGTATTACGGCAATGTGGAGCTGTCATTTTCGATAAATTCAGAGGCTAGCAGCTGTTTCTCTAATTGCTTTTACTATTGTTTTTGTTGTTATTGTTGCTGCCATTTGCTCTGTTTATTTTATTACCATGCCCAGCGCAAACACTTTACTCACACCACCCATCGGGAACTAAACAAGCTCTCTCTCACACTCTCTTTTGCACTATACAATACAATCTCTCTCATACTCCCAGAGCAAAAAAAAGCACAACAAAAACAAACAAACAGAAAAGGTAATCCTTTAGGTTTATCACAAAATTCTCATAGACATTACCAAAAGTGACACTTGTAATTTGGTGTATCCCCTGTGTTGTTGTTGTTGCCGTATGTAATGTAGCAGTGATACCGCTTATAAGAATGTTGTCGTTGTTGTTGGCGGTGACGTTGCTTTGCGTTGTCAAATCGCGTGTCGTATTAGTGATGAATGACCTCAATACGCACTAAACAACAATAGACATTTTCACTTGTTTTTTTTGTTGTTTGTTTTTATTTCTTAACATTCACACATTTTTTTTTGTTTAATATATTTCTGCTTTATGTAAACATTTATGTTAGCCACAACCTACTGGTTAACACTCCAGATTATTGTATTCTCAACTCTTTCGTTATTTTGTAATATTTGTTTAACAATTTCTTATTTCCACTTGCTAAGGGCTGCTTTTGATTTGCAATTAATTTGATGATATCAATTAACGTAGATACAAAAAGCTTAACATTGTTGGCACACACACGCACATTGTTGATATACCACACACAGAAAATTAATTTGATTTTCGCACTTCTCCTCACACTAGCGATACGCGAAACTTGTCATCGACCGAGTGAGCGAGCGACCTTCCGAATGCTCTCACACAAAACACAATTATTTCGATACGGTTTTCAAACACAAAAAAAGAACACGGGGGCAATACGCGTCGTATTCCCCCATATATATATATTTTCGCTTTTTTACACAGATACTTTTTCTGCGCTTTCCAACGACTTTTCACACCGATATTCTGCACTTTTTCTATTCACTATTCTTCGATCTCTTTCACTCTCTCTCTTAGAATAAAACTTTGGAATTTACTTGCATCAAAAAGATTTCATTCATTTGCGGCCTAAACATTTTTTTCTTTTTGGAGAAAATTTGATTTTTATAGAAATTTACTTTTTATTTATTTATTTGGACTTCCACGTTGTATACTTTTTCTTCCTCCTCCTCCTCCTCTTCGACCACCTCTTACATGATACATGAACACATCACTACAGAGAGCACACAAAAAAGCACAACAATACAATAAAATTGTGTAGTAGTAAGAAGTATAAATCGACCGTCGGCGTCCGCGAACATGCACGTATCGAACCGTACACTAACGAACTCACTGCGAGAATGACTAACGAGTTAAGAGAACACTAACGCAAATGAGCTGCTGTTGCTGCTGTATTGTTAAATGTCAACCTGCTACGAGCCATTAGCAACTGTGTGCTTAATGTTAGCTAACATATGTTGGCCGTTTGTTAACACTGGGTTAAGAGACGTGTTCAGTTAACAGCTGGATTTCGTTCAACATTATGTTAATCGTATAATGGTAATAACAGTCGTCTGATTGGAATGTTATTGGGGCGGATAGTGTTGACAGGAAGTGAAAAGAAGAAAAAAGTGCTAACGGGGGGTCACAAAAGGTGCTAAGTAGAAAACTAACAAAATTAGCTAAAAAAGCATGTAAGCCCAAAAAATTCATTGTACCAAAAAAACAAATTTATGGTACCAAAAAGTACAATTTGTTGTACCAAATGGTACAATTTCTGGTACCAAAATTTATTGAAGGTACCAAAAATTACATTAATTATAACAAATAATACAGGTAATTGTACCAAATACAACAATTTAATTGTACCAAAAATTTAGCTTTTTATACCATTGAGTACAAAGAGTACGTTTATTGTACCAAATAGTACAATTTATTGTTTCAAAAAGTATTTGTATTGTACCAAAATGTACGTTTTTGTACTAAAAAGTTTAATATCTTGTACCAAAAAGTACGATTTATGGTACCAAAAAGTATAATTTCTTGTACCAAAAAATTAAATTTCTTTTACAAAAAAGTACAATTTATGGGAGCAAAAAGTACAATTTACTGTAGGCACCAAAAATTATTTAGTCGACCAAATAGTACAACTTATTGTACCAAATACAATAATTTAATTGTACCAAAAATAATTTTTTTATGCCATAGGGTATAAATATTACGTTTATTTTGCCAAATTGTACCATTAATTGTTCCAGAAAGTATTTGGTTTATACCAAAAAGTACATTTATTGTATCAAATAGTATAATTATTGTACCAAAAAGTTAAATTTCTTGTACCAGAAAGAACAATTTCTTGTACGAAAAAGTACAATTTATAGTACCACAAAGTAAAATGTATAGTACCAAAATTACTATTTATGCTACCAAATAGTACAATTGTATGGTACCAAAATATACAATATATGGTAAAAAAACAGTAGAATTTTTTGTACCTAAAACTAAAATAAATGGTTCCAGAAATAAAATTTATGGTACCAAAAAGTACAATTTCTTGTACAAAAAGTGCAATTTATGGTACTATTAAGTACAATATATGGTAAAAAAAAGTACAGTTTAGGTCCCAAAAATTACTTTAATTTAATCCCAACCATAAATCCAAATCATGGCTATTATGAGAACGTTTTCGAAGTCTCTAGTCAAAGAGAAAGTGCTTTCGAATTCTCTTGTGTGAACCAATGTGATGTCTTTTCTAGCTGCTTGGCCATAAAATCAAATGCGATAGGGTACGACAACATAGACCCGAAATTTGTAAAGCTAATTCTACCTTATCTAATACCTTTCATTACGCACTTATTTAATACGATAATTATGACTGGTCATTTCCCACACAGATGGAGGCATGCCAAAATTATACCACTCCCAAAGACAAAGACAGAATTTAGGCCAATTGCCATCCTGCCTTATTTTTCAAAAGTAATGGAAAAACTTCTACATTTTCAACTAAACTCATATCTAATTACTCATAATTATTTGTCAAAATTCCAATCTGACCGAAACACAGTTGCGTTACGGCACTAATTAATGTAGCTGAGGATTTAAGATGTGACGTGGATGAAGGTAAAATAAATATTTTGGTACTGCTTGACCATTCTAAAGCGTTCGACTCCGTCGATCATGATATTTTGTGCTCAAAGCTCAGATCCTTTTTTAATTGTTCGAACACGGCTATCCAGTTGTTTCAATCATACCTCACAGGCCGAACTCAATCTGTTTACATGAAAAATGAGATTTCTGATCTACTTAACATAACGAGAGGTGTGCCACAGGGATCAATTCTGGGACCTTTACTTTTCTCGTGTTTTATAAATGACCTCCCACAACGTTTGTCACACTGTAAGGTCCACATGTATGCGGATGATGTACAGATTTATCTAGGAACTACGTTAGGGTCTCTTATGGAAGCAGTACAACGCGTAAATATTGACCTGCAGAATATCCATACTTGGGCCACGGCAAATGGTCTTTGTCTTAACCCTAAGAAGTCAAAATGCCTTATCATTCACAGTAGGACCAGAAAATTTAATCTATATATATAAAACAGGATGTGTGTATATATGTAACGTATGGACTCGAAAACGGCTGGACCGATTTTGATGAAATTTTCAGGGAATCTTCCGAATAACCCCGCGAGTAACATAGGCTACACATTGTTTGGATTTTTCTACATTTAGGGGGTGAAAATGGCAATATTCGATAACACAAGGTATTCCGCGCTTACAAGAAGTTAAAAATAATATATTATCAATCGATGATAAACAACTTTGTGTACTCTTTTAAGATACCTGCGTACGTCCATGGGAAAACCTTTAAAAAAATTCTTTAAATAACTCTCTGTATTCCAATATAACGGGACATCTAATATAACGGGATATGCAATAGCGAAGCATTGCCGGGCCCACTAGTTTTAATATAAATTTGCTCCTTAACGGTCAAAAAATTGAAATTGTTCAGAGCGTAAAAAATTTGGGCGTCATTTTTAATAACACATTGACGTGGTCGAACCACGTAAATAGCATTGTGGGAACTACTTATATCAAACTAAGAGCTCTATGGTCAACACAGTCTTTTACGCCCCAACGTATACGAATTTTATTGGCAAAGGCTTATCTTATGCCATCGCTGTTTTATGGTTGTGAATTGTTCTCGTGTTGTGACTCTGTGAGTAGAAGACGATTAAACGTAATTTTTAATAATATATGTAGATACGTCTTTGCCAAAGGAAAATATGTACATATGTCCACTGTCAGTCCTAATTTATATGGTGTATCACTTGATCAGTTGTTTAAAATTCGAGTCTTGTTACTTTTACACAAAATTATCTACCAAAAATCTCCGTCTTACCTTCTTGAACGTATTAAATTTGCAAGATCAAACAGAGGAAACATGTTAATTCCTTTAAGATATCGAACTCTTGTCTCAGAATGGCACTTTTATATCCATGCGCTACGTCTCTGGAATAGCTTACCGCATCTTTTTCAGACCACCAGCAACGCTACTCGATTTAAACATTTTTTGCAAGATTATTTTTCAAATTAAAAACCACTAGATGCCAACATGGCGACACGAAGTACATATACATTATGTTTTTACCTTTTTTTTTTGTTTCGAAATTGATGTAACATATTACCTTTTCTAACCTTTTTCGTTGATATTTATTTTTTTTATTTGTTTCGCTGATTTTTTATTTTCTTCTCAATATCAATGACTTGACTTAATTTAATTAACTTTGTTATTGACTATTTGTTTTTATTTCATTAATTATTAACTATTATAACCTATTACTAATATAAATTTTAATTATGTTGATTTTATTTCGAATGCACATTTACACTCCTATACTGTAATATTAAGATGTAAATCTTGTTGTATAGGAAGACCAATAAATAAATAAATAAATAAATAAATAAATAAATAGTAAATTTACCATACCAAATACAACAATTGGATTGTACGAAAAAGTACTTTAATTGTACCAACATATAATTTTGTTGCACCAAAAAGTACTTTAAATGTACCAAACAGCACCTTTGTCATATTCCAAAAAAACTTCGATTGTGCCAAAAATTCTTTTAATAGCACCTAAAAGTACTTTTATTATATCAAAAAAATCCTGCTGTTTTATAAGAAAGTAATCTCTGATGCAATCACAACAGCACTTATTCTCACTCTATTCTAGCAAAATAAGAAAAGAGAGACTTCAATAAAATTTAAATGATTTACTGCATTTATTGACATAGCGGTAGTCACTATTGTTTGAAAGAACAGACCTTATAGTGAGCATGAAGTGTTCTTAGTTTTCTCGTCTCATTAATGTATAACTGTTATTTTGGTGGCGTATGACTTTTAACCATTGAAATGAGCATTTGTGCAGGGCTTTAGTTGATACCGTAAAAGACGTTTTCAGTATCTCAATACAAAATGACTAAAAGGACCAGAGATTTTGTATTGAACTTATTTCAGTAACACTTTCTACTCTGTAACCTTTTCTACAGTTTTAATACATGTTTGTATAAGTGTGGGCATACCAAAGGACATTAATTTAAAAATAATTCCAGTCAGACTCTGGGGAATTGCGACTTCTCGCGAAAATCCTGAGTCCCGAGTATTGAAGTAATTCAGGGAGAAATTCCGACTTTTTAATATTTACTACCTATACTTAGAATAATCAAAGAAACATCATATTAAAGAAGGTACAAAAAATAATTTTCTCTTATGAACTAGTTGTGTGCACTTAACATTATTCCATTTACCCATTTCTATGGGTATTAATCTCTTTCCCATCCCTAGCAATTGTCTATAATCTGATTTTACCACAGCTGTTCATAACATTACGACTTTCAATAAATGTAAATTATTGGACAAATTGCAGCATTTAATTTAAAAGTCTCACTATTGACTTGGTAGAAATTCCCAAAGTTCTACAAATATCAGATGCAGTGGACAATGACATGTTGTACAGCGACTACTGCAGTCTTCGAGATGTTTATGGAAAATTGCCCAAAGATTTACTAAATGACAAAATAGGGTCACATGAATTTATTTAAATTGATCTCATTTTTATTTTTTTACCGATAAGTAACGCTTATTGCGAAAAAGTATTTAGTATTTTAAACAATTTATACACGAAAGATAGAAACCGAAGGTCTTTTGATCTTATAAAGGCTTAACTAATCATAAGGTTGAATATTGATAAAAGCTGTCAGGAATTCCAGTCATTTTTGACAACTAATAATATTTTTTAATAAAAAATGTCAAAACCTATATAATATGATCTTTACATTTGTCCCGACAAATCTCGCTTTTTGGTCTCTGTTTTCCCGACTTTTCGAATTTGGTGCCTGGCAAGCCTATATCCTACTGTTTACGCTCCGCAAGGAGAGAAAGAATAAAACACACAAAAATACGTTTGAGTAATGTGGTATACATACATCAATATTAATCATTCGTACCGAACAACTCTAAAAACTATCGTAGTAAATGTATGTGCATGTACATATATGTAAAATGACAATGGTCTAAGTCAAGAAATACAAAAAACTGAGATTGATTTTAATGATTCGGTACTTCGAATTTTTAAAAATGTATCGTTACATATGCATTCTTCGTTTTCAGCACAACAGAATTGTGTTAACAGTTCGTATGAGAGTGATCTAAGTCAGACAATATTCAGAGACAGTGCAAAGTGGTGACTTAAACACTAAATTAAAATTTCAACTTTAAATAATTCAGGTACTTTCAAAAAAGTTATGTGCATAAACCAATTCATCAAGAGCGGAGACAGACGCCAAGGGGATACAACTGGTTGTTAAACCCGAGTTTTGGGTAAAAAAGCAAACGACTTTAAAAATATAAAAATCCGGGTTTGGGAACGTTGAAATATATTCCACCTCCTTATCATGAGTACTACAAATCTCTACCTACTGAAAATTTGGTTGCCGAAACGCAACTCAGATCATAAATACATCTTCATAAGTACGTAATAATAATGCGTTAGCAATTTTTATAAAATATTTCATATTTCAAAAATAAATGTTTATTTCCCTTGTATTGGTTGTATAAACTATTTTCGAATTCACATAAATAATTGTGCATCTTCGAAATCAAACTTGTTTTCATTTATTTGTTTTTGTTCAATTTAATCAGAATAAAAGTGGTCTAAGTCAATGCACCCTCTGAAAACACGCCTTCCTTAAGACTTACAGAAATTTTAGTTTTTTTTTTAAATTGAAGACAATGGCAGAATATTTTAAAAGAAACAATCTTATTTTAGCGGAAAAATTTTGTGCATTAGACTGGCACATATGTACATATTTTTCCAAACATCAGATCTTAACAATAAGAGCTACAGAAGCCCTAATCGCACCATAGGTGAGGTTTGTGCCCGAACCATGTAGTTTGGATCCGGTAGGTGACGCTGGAATTGTTTATATCTAAGATCTAAGACAAATTCTATAGACAAATTTTACTGAAATTTTGAATTAATGTTTGTTTGATTGTTAGAAAAAAATGTGTGTATAAATGTTATTTGAAAATTTCATATTATTTAGTAATAAAATTATTTTATTTGCCCTTTACACTTAATGAATGAGGTATGGGATAGCTTCTCGCGTTGTTGAGAATTAACACGCTTTATATTTTTACACTATGTTCGGACAACTTTAAGCCGTGCTTCAAAGAGGTCAAATCTATATATTTGAAAATGAGTTTGTGTTTGTTTGTTTGCATTTGACCGATCGTTTTGACATTTTCACGAAAGGTAGCTGTGAGGTCGGTGGAGCAAATAAGGTGCCATTGGAAAACTTTTTAAAACTTATATATCTGGAGGACTGTTTCTCCAATCGCCTTGAAAATTTGTGAGGATGCATTTGGCAGCAAAGTTCGTGATCCAACAAAAAATGGGCAAAAACGGATCCGTGGGCGTGTTATAAAACTTTTAACTTTGAACTGCTGTATCTATAGTGTCCAAATACTTGAATTTTTCAGAAAACCTGTTGCGGGTTTATTCGAAAAATACCTTTTTCCAACAATTTGGTTACCGAATACTAGGTTAACCGGTTTTGTTCAGTTTTTCGGAAATTGTAAAATAAAATTAAATATAAATAAAATCGTTACCTTTTTTCTAAAGTATTCGGGCCTACGCTCCACCCGGAGTTAAAATAACTTTTATATATTTCTAAAGTATGCTAATTTGACTTGACATGTTTTCAATCAGTTAGAACCAAGTTAATGATTGATCACAAATTAACCTTCTTTTTACAATTGGACTTTTAGCTTAGGAGATAAAGGCACTTAAAGTTTTCCATATTCATTTTCATAATCAAGTATTAACGGTTTATTGGCACACAAACTAAAGTTTTCAACTTGGTTATCGTTTTCCTGGGACTGAACTGAAGAAGATGGCATTTTCACTTTCTCCATCCAAAACTCGACCTATCAACTGCAAATTGACCATTTGCTAATCTTTTAATGGCATTTCGCTTTTGCACGCCCCAAATCAACAAGAAATACTGTAACTCTCTCAATATATATTTTACTCGCGATACCACCGCCTTTTTTACTTACTTCTTCTTTTGCAATACAGCTAACTCGATCTTCACCAGAATCATACACACACACACACTTACACCGACCATACCGAACAGGAACAGAAGAACACGGAACGACGCGTTGTGCAGCGAATGATGAAAAACGCACTGACCGCTATGCAACAACCGACACATTTAGCAGCACCTGCATTTTCAACGCATTTTTCAACAACAAATTCGTAATACCCGAGCGTAACTTTAACATAATGTTTTTAGCAAACACTTCAACTATATTTTTTTGCAAAAACATTAACAAATGCTTTGACAATTACACCGATTTATTTAATTTAATTCTCTGCATCTACTTTATGCGACTGAGACGTTTAAAAACTCCGTTAACTATGAACAATGACCAGTGAGAGAGAGATATCGGTATTGCCAGATTCGAGAAACTATGCAATTAAAAGAGGAAATGATTACTCGATAACGATAAATTTCTAAGGGCGCGTTCAGACTCATGGATCTGTCAACGTTTTATCAGGGAGATAGAGCGAAAGCGGAAACATCATTTTTACTAGCAACAAAAAAAATCGATGTGGTTAATAAAAATAGCATACAGTTAGGAGCAAACAAAAAATGACTTGTAATAAGAGGACGATATTAATATTTACGATACAATACGACAGTCGAAAAAGTTTCTTAAAGTATGAAATGCCACAAACCCTTATTTTATAATAACAGCGTCTTCTCAACAGCTCAACTCTTGAAGGCATTTCTTCTTTTAGAAATTTTTTTAACTATAGGTTACTTTTGTTTTCTTAAGTTTGTGTGTCAAGAATTTGAAATACTGTTAATTTTGTATTAAAATCGTGGTTCCATAAACGTACACAATTATCTTGCTTAATTTCGTAACCATCTCACACTGGTATTGCCAGACTCGAGATACTATGAAATTAAAGGAGGAAATGATTTTTCGATAACTATAAATTCGTATTCGAATGCACGGATCTGCCAAAAGATTTGTCTGTCGGGAGTGTTATCGTTAATGAATTACTATGACATTCTGGTTGTCGGCAATCGTTCAAACACAAAGTTTTCTCGCAAATGTGACAAGTCTGTCGACAGATCCGTGTGTCTGAACACACGGTACAGTACACATCAGTCATTTTACACGGGAAATCCACAGTTTTTTATGAAATTACAACAGCATTGAACGTAATTAAAATTACAAAAATCTTAATACATAGTAGTTTTTCTCAAACGCTGACTTTAATCTGGCAACGTTTTATTAGAGAGATAGAGCGAGAACGGGAATCATTTTAACTGGCAATAAAAAATTAAATTTGTTAAAAGAAAATAGCATACATTTAGGAGCAAAAAGAAAATGACTTGTAATAGGAGGAAGCGGTTTATATTAGGGATGTAACGAATGTGCTTTAGCGAATGCGAATGCAAATATTGGAATATTTTTTTTGCGAAAGCGAATGCAAATGCGAATACTTATTTTTTTTCGAATGCGAATATTCCAAAATTGTTTAGCGACTGTCAAAAAATGCCTTTTCAAATAAAAATATCTATTCCAGTTAAGTATTAAACATAAAATATTTATTTCAAAGTTAAACAAAACAAAAAATTCAGTCTTTAAGGTAACTAAACAATAATTTCATTTACTTTCGAAAACTTTGACGTATTCAGTATTCAAAGTTTAATAGAGCCAAGTTGTATTTAACAAAAAGAAGCTTCGCCGCTTTTTCGCTATCCAATCTAGTTCTTAGTGGATCATAGATAAGTCCGGCTCTACTAAACAACTGTTCGCTGGGGACAGTTCCCGGAGGAGTAGCTAAGAACTGGCGTGCCAAAGGTACTAACTTTTGGTATTTCGAGCTGTTTCGTTTCCACCACAATAAGGGATCTTCTGAAATATGATTTTTTTTTTTCTCTTTATCGTATTCAGCTAACAATTTTTTTTGCATGAGAGACTGTATTTAAGAAATTGTCTATGGATTTCTATGTCGGTTGAAAAAGCAAGTACTGAAAATTTTTTTGCGAATGCGATTGCGATTGGGAATATTGAAATATATATTTATACGAATGCGAATGCGAAAGCAAATGTACAGAACGATGCGAATAATTCGCATTCCTAGTTTATATTAATGATACGACAGTAGGAAAATGGGTCATAAAAGTCGATCGGATCTTAAAAGTGTGAAATGTTACAAATCCTTCTTTTACCCACTCATAATTTGTTGTAAAAACTAATGAAAATAATACGGAACAGCTCAACACATGAAGGCATTTGTTATTTGAGAATTTTTATTTTTAAATATAGTTTACTTTTGTTTTCTTAAGTTCGTGTGTCAAAAAAAAAATCATGCTTCCATATACAGAATTATCTTGCCTTATTTCGTAATCATCTTAAACTGGTTCTACTATGCTTATGTGTTTTTTGTTAGTACTTTATTATTATAAATAAAAATGTGTAAAAAATATTCTAAAATTAATAAAAATCCAACAAATTATACAAATTTTAAGGTTTAAAAGATATCTTATTAAATTTAAAACAATAATTTTACAAAAGTAAGAAAAGTACTAAAAATTTACAAAAAAGAAACTCGCTAATAAAAAAAAATAATTACAAAATTATAACGGATACACAAAAACAAAACGAACAACCCAAAACATAATTTTGAATTATTGAAAATATTAACTAAAAATAGTAATATATTCAAATTAACAAAAATTCAACAAAAAAATAAATAAATAAATATATAAAAAATATAAAAAAATATTGTTTATTATAAACAAAAAGTTTATAATAAAAAACATGTTTATTTTTTTAATAATTTTATTTTTAAACAAACCTCATCTTATACGCCCTATACAAAAACCAAACAAGTTAATATAACAATTTTAATGTCGAAAATAAAAATTACAAAAAATGAGTCTTATCCGGTCCAGAATTATCGTAAACACCTTAATATAGCATGGTTAAAATCGTCGTGAAAATACAATTAATTTAATTAACCGCCTGGGGTTGGTAATAGAGTCTAGGACTCTATGGCCCCAGCGCCAGCGCCAGCTTTGGCTTTGATTTTCATATTTTTCGGGGGGTATTTGGGAGCGGTGATATTTTCCCCCCACCTAACCGGGTAATTTAAAAGTCAAATTAATATTATGAAATAAGATATATTAAAAGTTATTTACAAAAAAAATAAGACATTTTTATTAATAAATAAATTAGGAATTCGCATTATCCTTGGTGCTATTTGAAATGAAAAACAAACTAAATGTTTGAAATATTTTTTTAATAAGATTCTTTTAGTAATTACTTTAGTCTAACTTTATTGAAATCCTATTTATATTTAATTACATATACAATTTAATTTTTTTTAATTAAGCTTTTTAAAT
The DNA here is from genome assembly GCA_964034835.1 of Muscina levida. Classification (NCBI taxonomy): domain Eukaryota; kingdom Metazoa; phylum Arthropoda; class Insecta; order Diptera; family Muscidae; genus Muscina; species Muscina levida. Next base: position 175,345,459 of record OZ035880.1, on the reverse strand, counting down.
AGTTTTTGTTTTTTGTATTCCTTGTTTATTTTTAAGAAATGTCTGTGACTAAAGCTTAATATGAAGTCTATTAAAAAAAATAAATCTGCCATAACTCACTAAGTTTATACTTACAATGTTTAAAACAATTTGTTTTTTTTTTTAAATAATAGAACAATTGAGTCATACCATATGACGAACTATCTACGGAGCGCAAAAGACCGAAGCGCTTGGAATGGTTTTCTACGTGCGGCTACTGATAGATGAATTTCTGTTGTTGCTGCCAGTAAAGAAGAAGAAGAAGAACAATTGAGTGTTTTTCTTTTTTCTTATCGTATATTACGTTTTGTTAAGTTTTTTATTTTATTTCTAGATTAATTTTTATTTTTATATTTAACTTTTATTTATTAGAAAAAAGCTTAAATAATTTCACTGCCCTGCTGAATCTGTTTCTTGAAAAAGAATATGAAGAAACGACAAAGTAGAACCCTGACTTATGCAGTTTGTTTTCATTATTATTGTGAATGAATCTACTTAAATAAACGTCTCTGAATGTGTAAGAGGCACCGCCGTCAATATATATTGGCAGCACCTTTGTCTGCCTATAACAGCTGTAGAAATTTAAACAAGAAACGCGCAAAATTTCGTGAAATTTGTTAAAACTGTGGCAAAAACTGTGCAAATTCATCAAGAATAACTTTAGATCACGTTTTGGTCAATTAAAATACATGATACCGCTCATCAACATCCCTTTTGTTTACGTTCTTGTGAAATAAATGCAGCTTTCTGCCAAACTTAACCTCAATTCGCAACAAAAGCCGGTTGATTTGTTTGGTCTTCGTCTGGAGTGTTTCATTTAGTGAATAGCAAGCAGCATCATGTCTGCGACCGTCTTGGAATGCAAAAAGCTATGCCTGTACCGTTGTCTGGCGGCCGTGGCCTTAAGTATACTCATGCAATTCCTGTTGCTGACCGTATTCTTATTGTTCGTCAATTTCCATGTGTTCCATTTGCTTAATTGGATTACTGAGACATTTAGTTTAATGTTCTCCCTCTACACTTGGTTGTCCATAATGCCCTTAGTATCGGCTGTGATTATCTATGGCATACTGTTGGGTAAATCACATTTGGCAGTAAAACATTACTATCCCACACGTTTCAAGTGGCTCTTGGGTACATCTGTGAGAAAAAGTTTGTTTCTGGCGATACACATAGCTGTGGGCTTTCTAACTGCCTGGCTGTATGCCAGATATTTGCATATCGATTACAGGTAAGTTGAATAGCATAAATGTTGATAAATTTTAAGCAAACTTTGGTGAAAATCAAATGATCCGCTTTAATGCAATCATTGGTGACGCTCGACCAAGCACTAGTCACATGTTGTTACTATAAAAATGTATAATATTCTTTCCTCTCTATTGCAGATCTTTAGTTTATCAATGCTATGGCATGGACTGCATTAATTCCTACTACCTCTTTTTGGTGGGTTCCGGCATCTCATCGAGCTGTTATCATTTCTTCAAAGAAAATCTACGCCAAGAACCTGAAGTGGAGTTTCCCTTAATACAAGAAAAGCGTCTCGTCAAACTGCGCTCCCTTCTCTATTCGACCCTATATAAGTCGTTGTTGAAATCTTTTGTGCCTTCATTGGGTTATGCCATTGTCTTTTGGTTTTTTGGCGATATGATCAATCAACGTTTGGCTCGCTTTTTTGACTTGGAAGCAGATACTAGTCTCTCCTCTTTTTTTTCAATGGCTACTAACATACGTTTGCTGTTTTACTCCTGGATATTGGCCTCCCAAATTTTGAGCAACATGCATTTGATGCAAAAGTTCTTTTCAACTCTCTTGGCTGAGGAGATGCATTTTACAATTGCCAAGAACCCAGTGGTAACTGAAGCACAAAAAGAGGTGACTTTGGTGGAGGCTTTGGGTATGTCTCAAGTGCCTGTGGTGCAGAATCTGGCTGCTTTGGAATTGTTTAATTTGTCCGGTGCTACGATAGCAGACAAGCGCAAAGATATATTTGCTCTGTCTATACCAGGTACATATATTAAATAGCATGTAATGTTGTAATTTTTTAGTTAAAATAATATATTATTCTTTTATTTCAGGTGGTCATCCTTATAACTGGAATCAACTCTCCGGCCAATGTCTTTCACTTATCAATGCCTTTATTGAAGAATTGAGCACCTCTGTGAAAAATATATCCACCATGAAATCATCTCCACTATATTGTCATACAGACAAACCCACCGCCACCGAGGCAGCAGAAAAAATCTTGTTACGTCAATATAATGAAACATATGGCATACGTCGTCTGGTTATGGAACCATCCACAACAACTATTGATTCTTCTGCACCCTCTTTAAGTTCACCCAAAACCTCCACAGCCGTACAGCGCATTAACCAACAATTCGAATATATATCTAAACAGTTTGAACAGGCATTAAATACAGCTTTCCACACCATACCGGGGCTGTTCTACATGTTCGGCGAACCTGACGGAGCCAAGACTGCTTTCCTGCTCTCCAACTGCCAAATGATTGTCTGGTTGACCCAGGGTCTGGCAGGAATATGTGCCATTTCATTAACCGAAGATAAATACGGTGTGGTCCAATCAGCTTTGCCTCAAATCATAAGAGCTCTGCTAAAGCTAAAAGGTGAATTGGACAAACTGAATAATGTCAACTTGAATGGCAAGAAATTGGATCGTAATTTAATCACTTTAAAGAATTCCGTTAAACGTAGTCTATACCAAATTATTACGGTATTTGGAGATTATTTGCGTGATTTATTCGATGATCCTTTGGAGGTTCGCAGTTTGCAATGTTTTATGAACTATCAAGATGTTTGAGAACAGGAGCTTTTTACTGCCCGCAGATATTGTAGTTATAAATGTACTATATTAATTTTATATTTATGCTAATTAGTAGCTCTCCCCTTTGGCCCATTGTATTGAAATTGTATCTAGTTTTTTTTTCTGTTCTTTTTTTACTTTCTTATTTTGTAAAAATAGTTGTTAAGTTTTCTTTTAAAAAGTTAACACGATATTTATATCGATTTAGGTCTTACTAGTATTTAGCTTAAGAAGTTCATCATTCATTATTTTTTTTAATACATATGAATCTATTTTGACTTATAGACATCTAGTTTTAGGCAACATTTTTTATTTAAAAGAAGTCTTTATTTGTTTGTAATGGAAAAGTAAATAAAAGAAAAAGCTATTGCAGCTATCAATAAAAAAATGATCTAAATCACCGAATTATTTACAGGAATATAAAAAACTACAAAGTATGAAAAAAGTTTGGTATTTACATAATATTTCCTAAAAAATACCAACCACAATTTTGTTATATCAAAAATTAAATAAATAAATATACATGTAATTATTTTTAACTTCAAAATAGCATAATGATTGAAACACGCGACTATCATGCAGATAATCTGGTTTTCGGTCCTCCTCGAAGTTGTGGACAGTAACTTTTGAAATGTTGAGTCAATATGCATTTGTTCGGGAAAAACTGTCCTCACATTTTAAAAATTGGCTATATATTATTTTTAGAAAAAAAAACAAACAATAATTTTTGTTAATATAAAAGAATTAAATAATGTTTTTTAATATAAAAGAATTAAGTTAACGTTTTTAAATACTAAAAACAAAAATTTTAAATAAAAAATTTTTAAAAAAAGGATCTTTTATGTAGTTTGAGCTTCATTCTTCTTTTAAATTATTTTAAAATGGTATACATGGATAATTTTTGGAAATTTTCCAAGAATGTAAATACTTAGGCAGTTTTTTTAAACGCGGTAAAATCTATTTTTTTTTATTTTTTCTTTATATCACCACGATAATAGTTGGACCTCCAAAATAATTTTGAATCGGATAAGTCATATTATTGTAATTTCTTGCTTTTTTTAAAAAAAAACATTTTTTTAGGATATGTATAAATATAAAAAAACTGAAATTTTTTGAAACAAAAAGTTTTAATGATATTTTGAAAAACAATTATTTGTTGCTTTCTACATAAAAATTAGATTGTTAATTAAAAAAAATACGAATAATTCAAAACATAATTACAAAACGTTTTCATTTTGTGAATTCTTAGTAATGACTTTTTAGTAACTTCAATGTATGGAGTATTTTGTAATTTTTGTATATTAAAATGTTTTTTTTTAATTTTTTTTTTAAGTAATAAAGGAGAATTTTTTGTAAAATATTTGGAACAATTATGTTATTTAAAACCAGATCAGGGGAAAATTCTTTTTTAAAAATTCACGCGTTCATTTTAAATAAAGAAATATTTAAATCTATTTTAAAAAATATTTTTTTTTTAAATTGAAAATTTTTTTTGTTTGAATTCGTTACATAATCGAGCCATTGGTTTTTTAATTTTTTATAGGTTTTAAATGTTGATTATTTTTTTCTAACAAGAATCTTGATAAAAATATATATATCGGCGTTGGTGGAATTATTGTATAAAAATCGTAGCTTTTTTTTATTATTTTTTCGTATTATTATTATGATTTTTATTGTACAGATTTTCTTTTTATTTTTTGAATCGTATGCGATTTTGTAGTATTTTTTTTAATTTAGATTGCATTTTAATATATTTTTAGTGAATTTGGAATTTTTGTTTGTTTTTAATTTAAAATTGTTAAAAAAAAGGTTGCAATTTTTTTTAGGTATAAATAAAGCCAATGGCAATTTTTTTTAATTGTTAATAAAACCTAAGAGATTTTTAGAAATGTGGAAAATTGTTTAATTTTGAAAAAAAGAATTTTTTTTAATTTGAATTATTTAAAGAAAGCCTGGTGCCTGTGCCACAGGTGAAATTATTGTAATAAATTATAAAATTTTGTTATTTTGAATTTTATATTTTTTTTGTAATTTTATTTTGATTTATTTCTAGTTTTTACTGCCTTGATTTTTTAAACAGTTGCAAGGCCGAGATTTGATTTCCATTTTAACAATAAAGCCGCAGGTGAGATATTTGTCAAAATATCGATTCATTCTTTTTGAAGCTTGTATTTTTTTAAATTCTTATTTTTAATTTTATTGTAAGCTAATAAACATTTTTATTAACTTTTAATAATTAATTTTATTTATTAAAATGTTTTTTTTTGTTTTTAATTTGATTTTTTATTAGTTTACGAATACGAATATATTTATTAAATTTATTTTTATGTAATGGAATTTTAAAGGTTTTCTTGTTATTTTTTTAAAAGGGAATGAAATAAACGTCGCTGCTGGCGAAATTATTTTGCGATTTTTAAAAATAATTTTAAACCACTTTATATATATTTTTTAACTTAGTCCAGCCGTAAAGTCGGAACCGTGGTGAGAATACCTTCAATTCAAGTACTCACACATAGGGAATAACAATAGGATCCAAATGGCACAAATTGGGGCACTCTAAACTCATGTAATAATTGATTAAATTTCGCCTAAATTTCCCACCATCTATAAAACCACCAACTAGATCCATATATGTACATGATAAATACATGGTTATTTATTGTCTATGCCAAAAAATACAAGAAATTTAAAAACTACTAAAATATCAAATGTAAATAATAAAATACCAGAACACATGAGTTTTCTTACAGATCGTTTTAATACTTCTTCAATATTTTTGTCAACATATTTATTTATGGTACTTTAATCGCATTAGGAGATGTATGTTTTGTTTGTTCAGTTGATGATGCAGAATCTTTGTTAAGCGTTTCTGCTACAGTTGCTATTGGCGGTGGAATTTTGTTTTCTGCTGGAGAATTTAAAGTTAAAAGCATAGCTGTTTTTGATGGTGCTGCAAATAAAAGAAAAAGGAAACACAAACTTCTAAGTAAATGCAATTAAAATAAAACACACACACACACAATTTCTTGTTTTAAGTATTTGTTTTGTTCTTTACTGAAAACAAATAAATGTTGCGTTAACAAATGTCTATTTCATAAAAATAGAGAGATAGAGAGATTTAAGTAGAATAGGTGGAAATATGCGTACAAAAGTTTTAGGAAACATATTTAATAAATGAAGTATGTATAAGCGTTACATACATATGTGTATCATATAAATGTAACAAAATGACATAACAAAAGCTCCTGCTGTTTGTCGCCTTAGCTATTTCATAATGTCTTTTCATTTGTGACGTAATCTTTAGCTATTTGAATATCATATTTAAGTTTTGCCAGTTCATTTTTTAATAACATTTTCTCTGGCAGCAGTCACTGTTTTAATGTGTCTTTTTCTGAGTCCTGCTTAGATGTAGATGTAGAAGGCAATGAATGATGTTGTTGTTGTGGCTGTTGCTCTTTGTAAACAATTGTGGGTTGTAAGGGTGTAACAGTTAGCATGGCAGGATCTTCGTCGGATGGCTTTTGATGCACATGTGGTTGTAATGGCGTGCAGGGTATGGCATTTGCCAATACTTTTGTATCGAGGTAATGTAAAGCTCTTATGACTAGGCCACCTTCTTCATAGTATGGTGACTTGCGGCGATGTGTTTGAGGTGTTTGATTTGGATTATCCGGATTAAAGGGTTGGTATTCACCTAACCGTTCTCGGGTCCATCTGAAAATGGAACGTGACTCTAAAAGGTGGTGTGAAAGAATGAAAACAAAAACAAATACATAAATTAATGAATAAGCAAAATGAAAAAAGAAATATAAGAGTGTTGAGAATGAAACAAAGTTATGATGAAGTAGATCAAACATTTAATGCACCACCATATACCAATAAAACTACATAAAAAATATATGTGAACATAATTGGACAAAGTTAAACAAAAAGCCGGGGGCTTATAAGTTTTAAAATGGTGTAATTTATATATCAGCTGGTACACTTTAGGATTTTTTCAAATTCTTTCTTCTCTTTCAGTTCATTTCTTATTATAGCTTCTTTCTTGAGAAATTCTATCAATTGACGCCAGGATTCTTTTAATGTATCTTAAGAATACGATTATTAATTATAATCTTATTTTTATATATATTGTTGGAGCATAAAAGGCACTAAGCAAATATCTTACCAATATCGGCTAAAACTCTGGTCAGTTCTCTTAGTTGGGCGTCTTGACGTTCTAAACGGAATGTCATCTCGGCTAAGTTATTTGTTAGTTCAGCTTTTTCCAATGAAGCATTCTCTTGTTTCTTAGCCTCATTGGTGGATTGTCTACAAAGGTAGAAAGTCAGTGTAAATATTATATTTCGACAAATGAAAAAAATTATAAACATAAAATTATGAGAATAAATAAAATAAAATGAAATAAAAAAAATAAAATAAAATAAATTATTATAAAACAAATTAAAATAAAATAAATTAAAATAAAATAAAGTAAACTAAAAAAAAATGAATTAAAATAAAATAAATAAACTCGGTGCCAGAACCGGATAATCCACTTTATTAAAATGTTGAAAAATAAAAAAAAACAACTTAATATTTTCTCGTATGAATAACATAAAAAAGTTATCAATTTTTGTGTTAGTGTATCAAATAATACATCAAATTGGCTAAACGATCAGAAAAGTGTTTTATTGTTTGATATTAATGGTAAAACTCAGTGTCACGCACTAGGATGACGCGTTTCGAACTCCCTGACGAGTTCATCTTCAGACCCCTTTGAGATGAACTGATGCTCTATGGTACATCATCAGCTGTATATATATCTACCATTACAGCCGAAAATGTCCAGGAAAAAATTAAAAAATAAGTTAAATGAAAATAAGTTAAATTTATTACGTAGATTTATTTTTACATTGTAGAGTCTAATATATAGGTTGCGTATTTCTTATCCCGAAAAGAACTAATTTTGAAAATACAGTCAATACACGTGTAATGATTTTGGAGTTAACAGACTCTTGGAGTACCTACGTAACTGCTATACATTTTTAAATTCAAATAGAAATTCCTTAATTCGCATAAATCGGTATGCTAGCAGTATTTTTTGAACGGTCGTATATTATTCGTGTATCAAGAATGTGGAATAATCTGCCTCAAAATTTAATAGATTTTTCTGCCTCTCCTGCTAATTTCAAATTAAAATTGCTTAATTATTTCGCTAGAGCAGACCAATAACTTTGCAAAAACGCTTTACAATTATATTCGCTGATAATCTTATCTTTACTAAATGTGTTACCAAAATTTGTCAAATCATTGTCTGAAAAAGTATGTGTTAGGGTTTAATTCTTAGATTTAAGTATATTGAAATTATTTGAATTGTACATCTATCAATAAGTAGTCCTTCACTGGGCAATATTTGATTAATAAAATTTTTGAAATATGAAAAATAGATTCAATTATTCAATTCTCACGAAAAATTAAGAAAATCCAAAATCGAAAAAACTGTAACAGCAAAGTAAAAAATATTTCAAATGAAAAGTTATTTTAGTAAAAAATTACTCTGGATATTTCTGTACCATTTTGGAAGAAAAAAATATGTCAATTTTTCATAATTTTATAGCAAGTCGGTCAGTTGTTTTAAATCCTTATTAAGACGTAATGAATACAGCCAAACTTCGTTATAACGAACTTCTCTATAGCGAATTTCACTCTGTAACGAATTTTTTTTTTAAACCAAGCATTTTCCTAACTTTTTTTTGCACATTTTTTCCTTTCTATAATGAATTTTTTCTATTACGTAGAAATCGATCCCCAAAAACTACGTTATAGAGATGTTCGATTGTATCACCTTTTTTTTATAGCCATTTAATAGACTTCGACTTATTTCAGACATATAATCCTTTGCGAACTTGCTCTAAAAATTCTAAAGGCCAGAAAACATATAAAGCAAAACTCCATTTTAAAAAAAGGAATCAAAAAAAAAAACATCCCGAAGCTAGACTATTTGGGTGAATCTTTAATAATGATACTCATCTGATATTGGCGAAGTGGTGTCTGTTAATGGCGCTCTACTATTTTCGAAATATGCTGAGATTGCACAGGTGTAGGTGTCCTGCCACATCATCTTTAAAGGCGGCAATCGATAAGAAGCCTGGCGATCAACTTGGCTTGTCTAGTAAAGATAAGATTATAGCCTCCAAGAATCCTAAACAGCGAAATAAATTGATCTGAAGCCTTAATATTATAGTACATAGCTGACAAATCTTATTCTTAGATAATCCCTCTTATTACGTATGTCACTCTGATATACAATCAAGACGTCGTGCTAACATATTTGATCTTCAAATTTTTATGTAATTTTCTGTGGATTCATCTAAAATTAGTACTTAAATAGTTCTTCCACAGATTTAGATTGTCCAAGGACGCTTTTAGATACGTTTCAGCTTCAGGATGCATGTCGATCAACGTGAATTACTTAAACATCACAACTTGCAACAATTATGCTGAGGGATATCAAAGGATATCGGGAAATGATTTTAATCTGTGCCTAGCGCAACCTGCAATAGGTAGATGAATCGTTTGTCTTCATGCTAACTCAGACTTTCATCCGTCCTTTGGAGACGCGCAAGGAAGGACCAATGCTGTTCACCCCTCCTTTTATGACATTACATTGCCTTTTTATCAATTTTCTTTTTTATGGTACCCTTTTGCACGGTTTGACCTTTAATTTGTTAAAAGTTTAATCAATCCTATTTATTATAATGCTCCTTTGTATTTACATCCATTTTCTGTTCAGTTTCATAAACTTTTTCGTTTAATTCGACGGTGTCTCCGGAAAAATACACTACGACTGATTCTGTAGAATTTCACGCTCAAAATTGGTATACAAAATACCACAATTTGTAATAGAATTCGACAGAGTCGTTTTTCAGTACACAATTGTCATCGGCGATACCATATTTAAAAAACGACAAACATTTGACGTGACTACGATATACATAATAAGAGGCAACATAAATATCTATTCCTATAAACCCGACAAAAGAAGGAAGGCCATAAGGACGCCGAAAATGGATCGATCTTACGATAATCGATCATTACCTCCTCCTAAACTAATCATAATGTTGTTCTGCTACCATTACTAAACGTTCCTTAGTGCGAAAATATTTCATATTTCCTTACAAAGGTGTAAGTTTATCATGATAGATATTTGGAACCCATGAGATATATGGGAGAGCTACTCGCACTTGCTAATATTTCGTGACTCTCACAAATGAGATATGTAATTTAACAACGAATCAGACCGTCAGATATCCAAAAGCTTTTACTAAACATGCCGATGGACGACTACTAAGAAGTTGTTGACTACAACATAGAGGGGGGCAGCCGAACATATAAATGTAGAGGTCTTATAGAGCTCGGACTCAGGTCACGTGCATGATAATCGCTTGTTATAACCATCATGCCAAGGTCGGCCTCAATTTGTATCGGACTTCAGCTAGCTTTCTTAATACAACGAAGAAGAAACATTTATACCAATCGATAAAATAAATGTAGATGCCTTACAATTTAATCGTTTGTTTGACCCATCATGTCACAGTCGGGCTCAATTTGTATCCGTCTTAAGCTATCTTCCTAAATACAACGAAGAAGAAACTTTTATATCATGAGATAAGATCCTTATACAGCATCATTTGAAAATCATTATCTAGCATTTGCCGCCAAATTTGACTTCTTTTTTAATGGAATTCTTGCGGTTTTATCAAAAAACCACAATGAGGTAAAACCAACATCGTCTATTCCATAAATGTATAGAGCTATTAATGTGACAGATGACTTTAACAGTCAACATATCGTTTGTTTTTTTACCCACACCTTACCTGGCATATTCAAAGATCAAAACACCAGCACCAATGGCGAAAATTATAAATTCACCTAGCAGATTGGCACCCAACTCCACGGCCATAGCTTCTGTTAGTGGTGGCACATTGACAGGTTTCCCTAGGTTGAGGGCCCACATTTTCGTTTTCACCTCGATCCAATTGTACACTAAAAGCGGAAGCATAAGAACAGAGTCACATTAGCGAAAACTCATCAATCAAACAGCCAAAGGTGGAGTAGAATTTACTTACATTGAGCCGGTGGCATACAAACATAGTTACGAAATAATGGATGTTGCTTAGCTTTGGCTTTAATGACGTTCGCTATGGGTTTGCTTACTTGTTTAATGGCCAAAACACCCAATTTGGCTACGGGAAAGGCTCCTATAACCATTGTACTTAAAAATTATTTGTGTACTTTGCAGATGAGAGTAGGAAAAATGCTTTTTCCCTATGGATTAAAGCAACTGAATATAGTTTTATGCCCTGCTGCTGATATTTTTCTATTAGACGACACAGCTGTTTGTGCGATTGTTTTAGCAACAACAGCTGTTCGTTGGGAAAGTGAAGCCTAGTTTGTAACAGTGACAGTTTTTGACATAGAGAGGGCAAATAGCTGCAACTTATTAGAGATGGTAATTGTTGATGTTGAATCGATTAAAAGAATATATTGGAACCTCAATGCACCAATGCATTTAAGAAATTTGACATATTCGAATAATGCTTTTTGCCATAAAAGTCTTTTATCCATTTCAACTAATGATTCTTGATTTTTTTATATTCTATGTCTATTCTACCGCAGTATCGAGTAACAATACTCATGCCCAACCCTAATGTGAATGGCATTCACAGACGTTCATATTTAATATTCCAACCACTGTGTTTATTTCCCATCTCTAGTGGTTCTTATAAGAAATTTGGCAGCATGTTTGAAAATATTGACAAAATTATAAAAACAATTTTTGAATTAAACAGTACAATAAAAAAATAACAAAATAAATTGGAAAAATTTTACCTCTTGCCAAAGACATATGTAATTATCCAAATATTCGTTTCTTAGTGATCTGTCTAGTTTGAAATTCAATACCAATTGTTAATAATAAGAGAAAAAATCAGAATCCAGCTGAAATTTTTGACAAAAGAGTGTTTGATGATATTAAAATATTAAAAAATATCTACCGTCAGGGCAAATGGTGATATGTCCGTTTTTTGTTGAAAATTTATTTCTTTTAATTGACATGCACTTTAGAACTTTAAGAAAAAGTTGGCAAAGAATGATATTGGTGAGGTAAATGTAAGTAAATTAAATTGCTATATAACAAGCTTCTATGAGGTTTCAAACTGAATAGGATTCCCGTAAAATTGAGAAAATTGGGCATATCACCTTTTGGTATAAATATATTTTTTATAATATAAATTTTATATATCTTGAAGATGGCGATGATTGATATGCACAATTTTATGGCAATTTCGGCGGAAAAATAATACGGATTTTAAAAATTTCATCAAAATTTCTTAATTTTTCTTAAAAATTATTTAATTACTTTTTAAAAAATTAGTACACAAATTTTATACATAAAAAAGAAGTTAAAAGTATTTTTCATAAAACAAAATGATTTTAATATTAATTTGTTCTTTTTATACATGATCTTCCATTCGGCAAAATATCTTATAAATTTGTTAAAAAATTATTATAATTTAAAATTTTAGAAAAAATAAATAACTACTTGACAAGAATAAAATTTTATTTTATAAAAAAATGTTTATTTTTTTAAAAAAATTGTTATTGCTATAAATAATTACTTATTTAATATATATCTGAAAATAAAACAATAAATAGAAGACTCCGCCTACAATATTACAAATATAGCGAGTTAAAAATCTATAACAAGATTTCTTATAAATAATTCGAATCATATCTTGAATTAAGAAAATCGTTTCTTCGTTATAAGTTTTTATTAAAAAAATAAATTTGATCCTTTTTACAAATGATTTTCCACCATTCGTTTTAGATTTTTTAAAAATTGATAAAAAATTTTTATCATACAAAATTTGAGAAAAAATAAGTAAGTAAAATATTGCAGAAAAAAATTATATTTTATATAAAAATGCCTATTAGTTAAAAAAATGTTCCATGACATTACTATAAATTATTACTTAATATAAATTTGAAATTTTTAACAATAAATAAAAGACTCCACCTACAATATTAAAAATAAACCGAAATTTTCTTATGAAAAATTTAAACATATCTTAAATTAAGTAGATCGTTTCTTTTTTGTAAATTTTTATTGAAAAATATTATTTTTAGTGAAAAATGTTATTAAATTTTTACTAAATTTTCGTATAAAAATATTTAATTTGTTCCTTTTTACACATGATTTTCCTTTTGTTTTAGATTTTTATAAAAATAAAAAACGGTAAAATATCATAAATTTATTAAAAATTATTGTAATGCGAAATTTGAGTAAATAATAACATGGCAGAAATAAAATTATAATTTATATAAAAAAGACTCCGCCTACAATATTATAAATATACCGAGTCACATATCTGTATCAAATTTTCTTATAAGAAATTTTGAAACATATCTTGAATTAAGAAAATCGTTTCATTGTCGTAGATTTTTATTAAAACATTGTTATACTGTTTTACTATATTTTAGTATAAAAACTTTTAAAATCTCGAAAACATATCTTGAATTGAAACTTTATTGTTAAATTAATAAAAAAAAATACTTTTACAATTCCCTTCAATTTGAAATTTCCTATTAAAGAAAAAATTAATTGATAAACTTAAAAATATCTGTTTACTTTTTTAAGGATAAACTCATTTTTGCATGTTTTCTTCATGAAAATGCATCATTTTGTACCATAATTTCTTATAAAAATTTAAAATTCTACAAAAAAATAACTGTTTACAGAAATGCGAGGTTTTAATAATTTCAATAATAAAAATGTTAAAACATTCTTACATATCCTTTTAATTTAGATTTTCCTACTTAAAAAAGCATATTGAAATATAAAAGAAAATTTAATTTGTGAATTATTTTAATTTATTTTACAATTTTAATGATTTAATATTTTTTTGCTCATTTTAATGAGGCTAAAATTATCAACGCTTCCTTTTATTACGGAATTTTTCATTACAGAAAACCCATCTATTTATAATTACGTTTTTAAGAAATTTAATTTAAAATTGGTAGAATTTTATCCTAATGTTATATAAAACTAAAATACACTAGTTACTCAGTTTTTATATTAATATTTCTTAATTCTATGGTTCAATTTGTACAAAAAACATCATATAAAAAAATTTAAATACCACAAAAAATAACTGTTGAATTTAAAAAAATCTGTTTTTTATATCTGGAAATTTCAATAACAAAAATTTAAAATCATTCGTACATATACTTGATATTACGATATTCCTATTTAAGAAACCACATTTATTTAAATGTTAAAAAAACTTAATTTGTGAATTATTTTTAAAATAATTAATGATTATTTTGCTCATTTTTTTATGAGACTAAAATTATAAACACTTCCTTTTGTATTGGAATTTCCGATTATATAAGTAATTTAATTACTTATTTTTAATATAAAAAAAGAACAAATAAATTTTAAATGTTGACAAATTATATTATAAATAATATTTTTCAGATTGTTGTATATTTTAAAATATTTTTTTTTTATTTATATATTTACATTATATTATACTTATATAAATATAAAAATAATATTATAAAAAAGATAGCAAAACTGGCGGCTAAGGCCATCGGCTTTAAAAAAAATTTAAAACATTTTGAAATACTATAATTTTTAATTTTAATACAGGTTTTCGTTTCACATTTCTATTTTTGACAATATTTATTTTATTTAAATGAGCAATAGAATATAATATTTTAATATAATTTAAACATTTTAAATTTTGCCTCTTTTGCACCCATTAACACCTATTGAGTACCATTTAGCCGCACAGCTGCCGGCACCATAGACACCTTTGCCATCCCTCAGCGATCTTATAAGAACGATGGCAGCACTTTGTCTCAATTCCGCGCCACTTTAGTTGACATTTCCTAAACAAAACATAAACATTGCAAATTCTATTAAACAGTCCGTGGTTTGGTGTAAACAATTTGTCGTTCTTTCGCTAACAAAATACTCCTCACGCAATATACATTCGATTACTAACTATTTAAAGTGTCTCAGTGTTGATAATCTCTCTCTATTAATTGTGTTTGCTTAGTGCATTTAAAATGGAATCAGAATTGAAAAAACAATTCGATGATATGGGCATTGAACCCTCCTCTGATGTTTTAGGCAAATGTAAGTTTTGGTTTAGAAATATTAATAGAATTTCACAATATTTATTGAATTGTAAATTTACATTACAGCTCTCGAACTTTGTGTCTCCTATAATATTGAAGACGCTGCCGAATTCGTTGAACAATGGGTGGCCTTTAGTGTTTCCAATTTGAATGGCGCCGAACCAACTGTTGATCTTTTAATAGAATTCGAACGTAAAGTTTTCCAGGCTAAACGGGAAAAAGAACTAATGGCTGCTAGTAAAAAGAAATCGAATAAACTGCCCTCGGCCCTTTCGAATTTAACGCATTTAAATGATATCGCATCGGTTAACGCGTCCAATCCATTGGCCATGTATGGTGTACATGACGATGATGTGATGGATGATTATATGTCGGATATCGGTGGCAGTGTCGGTGGTGGGATAAATGATGATGCTGACATTAAGGCGAAATCGCCAAGCACATGTCATACACCTAAGGTAAGTGTAGCTGTAGGAATTTTATACAGTAGAATAAACGTGACTGGTGGTGACTGGTTTAAATTAAAGATGGTCATCAACCCCTTTGAAATGTCAACCCTAATGTGGTGGCATTTGTATCTTATAAAAAATTTTAAAAGCTTTAAGACTTTTCTGTGCTTTTTAGTACTTTATAGATATGGTGATCTTTTTTAAAGATGCCCAAAATGCCCATAAGAATTTGTAACCACGTGGTGGTTCGTCGATGCTTTAGAATTGTGATTAATATAAAAGTAAATATATCATATTAAGAGATAAAATGTTAAATAATGTAGTATTACATTACAACACCAGCTACTCAATAGAATGATCAGATTTATTTTATAGCTATAATCGGTTATTCTACGAACTATATATATATATATCGTCTATAATAAGCTTTAAGTATAATTCTTTTATCATTCCATTTAAAGTACTCCTTTGGTGCACAGTAAATAGGATATGCTGCGGAAAATAATTATAATGAAATTGCAAAATCTAAATTAACGCTATTTCCGAGGACATTTTTTTATGTCCTTGATAGAACAAAATATATTTTGAGTCATTTAGTCCTAATTTCCCAAAATGCTTAAGCCAGAAAGTTTAAATTTACAACACATTTACTATCCCCAGTATATTTTTTATGTATTACGGTACCATTGAACGTACCGAAAATTTGTAACATTAACTACTTCAAAATCTGTATCATGTTTTTTAAACCTGATAAAATAGATCAATAGTTACCGAAACGTTAAATTTTTCCAAATTAAAATTGTTTTTTTAAATATTTCTAGATTAATATTTGTTGTTGTTTGTTGACCTTTGAGTTGTTACACTACGCTACAATTTGAGAGTCATTGTCTCGGGGTTGAACGAAACCAATATTAAACGGAAGTATTTGACCTCAGTAACAAAGCATAAAACTCTATTTGAACCACTATGTCTCAATTTTTTTTACAGTGGTTTAGAATTTGATATTTATGATCAGAAGTCAAATCGAAGAATATGAAAATTAAATATATCTTTTGAGCAGTTTTTCAAATTGTGTCAAAAATGTCCCACACAGGTGGGAGGTAGATGATTAAAGTGTTCCATAGAAATTCCCCTAAAAAAATTTAATATATTTCTCCGAAACTGCGTTTGTTGTTACCACAATTACTATAAGGCAATTTCACGTAAAATGGTCCTATACAGAAAAAAAATTAAATTCCAATATGTACAAGAGAACGACAAATATGGAAAATGGAAAAAATTATATATATATTTTTTTAATTTTTATCAATTTGGCAATAGTTTGAAAAGAGCACATATAACGAACACCTCACCTCCATCTTTATACGCCACGACTTACATTAACATTTTCTAATATTCCATTTATCTTGATAAGTAAAAACTGTTATCTCCGGCAAGACAAAACGTCTGTTTGCTTTCTCATAAGGTTACGGCTTTGTATGTTTCATAATAAAAATTTTATGAGTAAATAGAAATATACGAATTAAGTGTCACACCCGACGTATGACAAAAGCTTAAAAAACTTGTTACTTTACATGATAAAACATTAATGCTTTCCAACAATAACAATGTAAGTGGAATTAATAATATCTATTAGTTTTTAGTTTTTTTAGTTTATTTATTGGGCAATCTGCACAACAAGACTTACAGTCTTATAATTATAGTGCAGGGATGTCTGAATCATAATATTACAACATATTTCCTTATATATCAACTTATTTCTAAAGTTTTGTATTTTAAATAATAAATAAATATAAATAATTAATAATGATTAAATTTACGCAAATATATTAAAAATTAACAGAACGACATTGAACATTAAATAATAAAAACATAATCTGTTTAAAAAAGTCATTTAACATCAAACAACAAACGGTTAAATTTTATAACATATTGAATTAAACATTAAACAAAGAAAATATAGTCTGGTTAAAAAACATTTAACATCTAACAAGTAACGTGTAAATTACATAACATATTTAACATATTTTTATCGCATGATTCATAATTGTCTAAGAACAAAAAAAAAAAAAAAAAAAATTAGAGAAATTTTGTGAACATCTATTTAAATATTTGAGTATTTAGTTACAGAAAACATTTGGTCACACCCGTCCCTGGGTAAAAAATGAAGACTGTCCTAAGCCATAACAAACACAATGTTTGGGTTCTATTAAATATGATTCACATGAATGATTTTTGATACTGGCCATGTTAAATGCTAGTACATACACATAAGTGCATTTTGTATGAGAGCCTCCTTAGGGTGTTAAGATAGCGGGGAGGTATGTTAGAGAAAAATGTAAGAAGGAAAAACATTTTACCCCTCTAGGAGGCAACAATAAGAGCGGTTGAAGCTAATTTAAAAATATTAAAAAAAAAACAGTATGGAAACCATCTTAAGGGTTGAAAATAGAGGGTAGATATGTTTTGTAAAACTGTTGGGGTTGCAAAAATATTGGGGTCGGTCACACATTTGACTTTTTTAGTTAGAGCGGTGGGAGCAAATTTTATAAAAAATTGATTTTTGTATGAAATCCCTTTAGAGTTTGAAGATAGGGGGTAGGTATGTTTGGAAAAAAATGTTGGGTGGACCCTCTAGGAGTGATCCAATACGAACAGTTTCTCGATAATAACCGGAGGTTCGATTTGGGCTTTAGATCCATGGTTTTTTGGGCAATTTTTGTTTAGTATTTATCGTAGTTTACGATTTTAATAACCGCTTGGTCGAGAAAAAAATTACCCACTCTAATGATGATGTATAATACTAAAGTACAGATAACGAATAAAAATATATCGAGCCCTAACTGCCAAAAAAAATTAAACGATAAAAACTACATTATTCAGGAGAAGCTGTTTTTAGTGTTATTTGTTCTCAGGGCAGGTATTAACATGAACCTAATTCGAAACGATACATTTTTCGGATGTGAAATATTTACACGCGATTGAAATTATGCTTCTGAATTGATTTTCTGCAAAAAACGAAAATTGATAATTTTGTCTCTTACGTTTATTTGGCGGTTAGGGCTCGATATGCCTTGTTATTTTCTTATATGTTTGCCTTTATGTTTGTTATATAATTGAGAACTATGCCGAGAACTATGTGTATACAAATTGTAACTCTCTAAAATTCATTTTGGCCACACCAATCAGCACTCTAATCAAAAATATAAATTTCGACTGCAAATTTAAAGCTAACGTGTCGAGTACTATCTGTGTGTCGAATTGTATCTCTCTAGCTCTAAAAGAAGTTTTGACATACACACTCCATATTGTACACTATAAAGCGGAATCTGAAAAGAAATTACATTTTTATAGTATTTTTTTAATAGAGCACTTTAAAGTAATTATTACTTTTTGATATATTGTGGGAAAGTGGTTGTAAAAATAAGAGTAGACAATTTTTCTTTTTCTTAAAACATTATCCGGACTATTACAAATATTTAAAATAATTAGTGAAATCGGGCTACACTTTCTCAAGGAATGCGCTTACACAGAAAAAAACGCATTCTTTATATTAGTTTCAAATTTTTATTTTTTGCAGAACAAGTACTTAGTTACTTAAATAGTGCTAATTATTCTTAAATCAAGTAAAAAACGGGATATGTTCAAAAATGAAAGCGTAGAAATTATTAAAATAAGAATGAAATTCTCCAATATAGTTTGTACGAACTTCATTACAGAATTTTAAGTACGAACTTCTCAACTATAAAGTAACAAATTCTTAGAATTAATACCAAAATTTTCCTGATTTAAAGTAAAAATAAAAATCTTGCATTAATCTCTGTAGAAATTATTAAAATAAGAATGAAATTCTCCAATTAAGTATGTACGAACTTAATTGGACAATATTAGAAACGAATCAAGTAAAAAATTCTTAGAATAAATATCAAGTAATATCTGACTCAAAGTAGGAATAAATAAATCTCTGAGAAAAAAAAATGTTTGGGAGAGAAATAACATTTACCTCTGTTAGCTTAATGTTTTCTTCCCATAATTAATTCGCATTGTAAATATAAGTTTAAAATTCTTATTTTTTGCAAAAATCGTACTTGAATTTAAGGGTATAAACTCTTCAATTAAGTATGAAAACCTTAAGAGCTTGTGTGAATCAAGTGACGTGTGATCTTCGTTGATGCCATTTTTGCACCAGTGTGTTTTGACTTCTCGATAATTTCGCGGAGATTATAAAACTTAAGGTTTGCAATAATAATAAAAAAACAAAGCGAAAGGCTACTGATTAGATAGTTTGGCAACTATCTAATTAGATATCCGCATATTATTTAATAAAAATCAAGCCCCCATCTACTTTATTTCATCTATAATTTAGATAATAATAAGACTAATAATAAGACTATGTTATTCCGTTCTTGGATCAAGCATTTTGTACTGGATTTAAAAAAATCCGTACTTACCGTACTTTTGACTCTGCTTGGGAATGATTTAAGTAAAGAATACTTGAATTTTTTTTCAGTATACCAATGAACACCATTTAAATTTTATTATTTAGATCGTAATGCATCAAAAAATATAACGGAAATACTATCTCATAATAAGAATTGTTTTTTCATTGTACATAGATTTTGCAATTCAATTAAATATTTTAACTGCTTTTCTTTGCACTTTTTCGTTTTCCTCTATAATTTCTTTATCCAATATTAAATTGAGTAAAAATTCTTATTGCGATCATTCTCAATTGATATAAATACTACGTCTTGAGTTCTGCTACATAATTTCCCACACTAGAAGACCTTAACATATTATTAAAAAAAAATAATCAATAAGTCCTATGGACCACCAACATAACTTTTCTTTATTTGTAAAATCATTAATCCAATGTCATGTAGTTGAATAAATTACTTTAATATATTACACATACTCACAAGGTATATGTGTACAAAACAAATTCTCAAGAACTCATGTGCGCAGTCGCCATAAACAAGTCTGTTCTATAAGAATCTCTAATATTTTAAATATTTTTCTTATGATTTCCAATAAATCTTAAACATTTTCCATAAATCTTATTGTGCAGACTTTGTTCGTAACAATTTAAAAATTTTTAATTGTCTGGTTTCTTCATTATCGTCGGTAATCTGTGCGCGCGAGAGTGGCGTGTTGAAGTTTCGTCGAGACCCTTTTGCAAGACATGGCCCCGTATGAATGTCGTCCACATACATAAGATTGAGTGACGTCTCCTATGACGTTGAGGCCTTTGTTTTGTGCTGTGTTTGACGCCGTCATCGTCATCGTCGTCATCAACATCATAGCCAACATCCATACTACACACACACACACACACACATTGAGACAGCAGCAGCAGCAGCAACATCCATAACCATATCTAACAAGCTATAGGATTTTTTGACTTTGACTTCAGAGGCAAAAGAGGGAATAAACGACCCCAGCAACAACTAAGAAACAACCATCGGAACAGTCAGTCCATCCCGTCAAACAGAGAGCACAACAACAGCACATACATTACAGATAGATATCCAAACAACAAACGTACAAACAATACGTAATTCGTCAAGTTAATCGTCAAAGCGTCAAAGTTACATCAGATAATTATTTCAATACCAATTTGCAATTGCAATACGGCGACGAGTATGATGACGATGACGACAACATCACAAACAAACATGAATAAGTGCAATAGTACTTGTACAGCTTAACAGCAACAAGCAATGGGCAACAACTGGCAATGGACAACAGCTACATATGATGACGCCGCACATCTCTCCCTGAGATGGTATGAATGTTGCTGTAATCATCGTTGTTGTTGTTTTTATTGTTAGCTGTCGTTGTAGCTGCAACTAATCAAAGAATATTGCATGTATATGCGACACTAAGCATGCGCTTAAGAATTATTTGAAATTTTTTATGGTTTTTTGATGTGCGTTGTATTACACATTTAGGCTTTCCTTTTAGTTCTTTTTTATTGTTGTTGTATTATTTTCTTCTTTTCCTCTCAGCGTCGTAGTTGGGAAGTCGTAGTTGTTATGGATGGGGAAAATATCGAATATTTATCTTAGTAGGCTGATCTATTTAACTTAATAATTGGAATTCATCTCTGTGCCTGTACTTTTTCAATATCCCCGTTCAAATTTCCCCCGTAGTTGTTTTTTCCATTTGAAAAGGCGTTTCTTCTCTATCCTCTTCTTATATTATTTCCCCACAGCACGCGTTACCCTAAGCAGCATACATTTTCTCAGACAATACGCTAAATTCTTCAATGCAACAGGACTTGTCTAAGAATGGATTAGTGATGTTCGGTTGCATATGCATAGTCATCGGCTATCTCGGGGTTATGCGAAGTCTAGCTTCCTTTGCGATTGGTTGGGAGGGCTTCAGTCACTGCTTTATCTGTGAGTAGCTTGGCTGCAAGTATTTGATGATTTGATTATATATTTGCACCACACGTCACACACACGCTCATCGGAGCAGCAGGAGCTAATTTCATAACAAAATTATAATAATTCCAAAAAAATTGTTGGGTTGGAGATGAAGGATAGATATGTTCTAAGAAACTCTTTGCAAGTGCTCGCTGTAGACACTAGGTCGAGTGCCATGTTCTATTTTCGAACCGTCAGCAAAAAAACCTTCGAAAACACCTTTTTTAGGTGTGTATCCTTAGATCATAGTCCTTATAACGTTTAGGGGTTGCCAACATCTGAAGGGTTCCGATTGGTAAATTTCCTTTGTGTTTCATAACCAGAATATGAACTGACCGCTACCCGTGAAAAATATCACGTTGTGAGTCGGTTTAAGATGCAAGTTATACGTTGCATGTCCAACAGAAACCCACCATAACTTACTTAAACTTAACTTAATTTCCCTTTGCACCCCATGAATGAGGTATGCGATAGCTTCTCGCGTTGTTGTGAATTAACACGCTTTCTATTTTTAGATTCACAACTAACGGCACCTACTTGTTTATCGACGAATGCGAACGTCACTGTTTGAGAAGCTCTTACTAGACACGACGATTGAATCGACGCTTAATACTGCGAAGTTGCTGCCAACAACATTCGAGGGGAGCCGACAATGAAAGAAAATTTTATTTATTTTTTTTCTTTTAAGATGACTGGAGCCAGGTTTGAACCTGCGATCTCCCGCATGGTAGTCGCGTGTTCTAACCACTATGCCACGGCCGGTCCCATAACTTACACCCCTTTGAAATCTAATAGGACCCCAAACGCACCACAATTCCATTAAACTCACCTTTAACTACGCCCTTTTTTCTTTCACATACGACTATCTCTCAGTATTTTTTTTTGTGTTCCTTGCCTTGACTTTGGCACATATTGTTATTGTTTTTGCTGTTGTTTGTTAGCCGTTTGATGTTCATGCGGCCGTTTTGTAACTTTAACAAATCGCAAGAAAAGCAACCAAAGGTTTGCCTCTCATCTGCCAAACTACATCAATATCCAACTTCAACATTCGTATGTCTGTCCTTTAGTCTGAAAATGTGTGTTATTTGTTTTCTTTTCTAGGAAATTTCTAAAAAGTTTTCCTGTTTTCCTTTAGCCACTCGCACTCACTCTTTCCGTACCCTTTCTCTCTAATCATCATTGAGTGTGTAGAAATTTTCAACGGTAGTTGATGGGTTGGTGTCGATGAGATGATGACGATCATGGTGTGATGGTCGTCGTGGTGGCGTTGCTGCTTCTGGTGATGACGCAGCTTTTGATGATCATCTTGGGCTTTTAGCCTGTCCTCGTCGTCGTCGTCGCTCATTTGTTGTTCAATTTTGAGATTTGTACAAATTTGCAAAGCGTTTGGAAATCTTACGAATGAAAGACGACGACGGGGAGGACGGTGGCTGGTGTCTTTTCATTTTTTGTCACTCTTGACGTATTTTTCGTGTAATGATCAACAAGCGTCTAACAGAAAACAAACAGGCATAACAGCAGCGACAACGACTTTATGGCAATGGGATAGGGATGAGTTTAACTATTTTCCGGGCAATGGTTTACAGTGATGAGACAGAGACAGGGATTTGGATAGGTTGTGGATGTGGGCGTGGATTGGATTGACGGATGTCTTGGTTTGGACTGGATTGGTTTGGATTGGATTGGATTGGATTTGGAGTGAGATTCGATTGGATTTAGGTTGTATTGGATTTGGGTTTGTATTTGATTGGAATTGGATTGGGTATCAATTGGACTGGGATTGAAATTAGATTGGATGTGGATTGTTTGGATTGGACAGTATTGGATTTGCATTGGATTCCTATTGGTATTGGTATTGGTATTGGTATTGGTATTGGTATTGGTATTGGTATTGGTATTGGTATTGGTATTGGTATTGGTATTGGTATTGGTATTGGTATTGGTATTGGTATTGGTATTGGTATTGGTATTGGTATTGGTATTGGTATTGGTATTGGTATTGGTATTGGTATTGGTATTGGTATTGGTATTGGTATTGGTATTGGTATTGGTATTGGTATTGGTATTGGTATTGGTATTGGTATTGGTATTGGTATTGGTATTGGTATTGGTATTGGTATTGGTATTGGTATTGGTATTGGTATTGGTATTGGTATTGGTATTGGTATTGGTATTGGTATTGGTATTGGTATTGGTATTGGTATTGGTATTGGTATTGGTATTGGTATTGGTATTGGTATTGGTATTGGTATTGGTATTGGTATTGGTATTGGTATTGGTATTGGTATTGGTATTGGTATTGGTATTGGTATTGGTATTGGTATTGGTATTGGTATTGGTATTGGTATTGGTATTGGTATTGGTATTGGTATTGGTATTGGTATTGGTATTGGTATTGGTATTGGTATTGGTATTGGTATTGGTATTGGTATTGGTATTGGTATTGGTATTGGTATTGGTATTGGTATTGGTATTGGTATTGGTATTGGTATTGGTATTGGTATTGGTATTGGTATTGGTATTGGTATTGGTATTGGTATTGGTATTGGTATTGGTATTGGTATTGGTATTGGTATTGGTATTGGTATTGGTATTGGTATTGGTATTGGTATTGGTATTGGTATTGGTATTGGTATTGGTATTGGTATTGGTATTGGTATTGGTATTGGTATTGGTATTGGTATTGGTATTGGTATTGGTATTGGTATTGGTATTGGTATTGGTAATCGACTCTACCCCGATGATTTCATCGTGTACCAAAAACCTTTCGTCGACTACTCGCTAAACTACCAGCAATGCTTTTGAGCGGCGAATTTAACAAGGCGATGTCCGCATTGTTAATGCCTTACTGTTCGTCGATTACTTCATCGGTAACATTTCGTCGACGCATTTATCGGTTACATCTCGTTGACGCATTTATCGGTTACATTTCGTTGACGCATTTACCGGTTACATTTTGGCGACTACTCGCTAAATTACCAGCAATGCTTTTGAGCGGCGAATTTAACAAGGCGATGGCCGCTTTGGTAATGCCTTACTCTCGGCACTACTGTTCGTCGATTACTTCATCGGTTACATTCGACGAATTTGTCGGTAACATTTCGCCGTTGTTGAAAAGAATATGTTTAAACGATAGCAAATTTGAATAAAAAGCCTGTACAAAAATTATTCGCTTTATTTTGAACTAAAATTTTTTCTTTGAATTCAACTATAAGGTTAACAACTTAAGGTATTAGATGAAACTAGCAATATTTAATTATTAAGGTTGAGAAAAACAATAGAAAATCTCTGGAGACACTACCTTACAGATTACCACAGAGTACCAATGTAATCGGCGATGTAGTCAATGAAAAATCAATGGCGATGTAGTCGATGGAATGTTGCCAGCCACTACTTGTGAAACTGCAGGGTATTGGTATTGGTATTGGATTTAGATTTAGATTTAGATTTAGATTTAGATTTAGATTTAGATTTAGATTTAGATTTAGATTCAGATTTAGATTTAGATTTAGATTTAGATTTAGATTTAGATTTAGATTTAGATTTAGATTTAGATTTAGATTTAGATTTAGATTTAGATTTAGATTTAGATTTAGATTTAGATTTAGATTTAGATTTAGATTTAGATTTAGATTTAGATTTAGATTTAGATTTAGATTTAGATTTAGATTTAGATTTAGATTTAGATTTAGATTTAGATTTAGATTTAGATTTAGATTTAGATTTAGATTTAGATTTAGATTTAGATTTAGATTTAGATTTAGATTTAGATTTAGATTTAGATTTAGATTTAGATTTAGATTTAGATTTAGATTTAGATTTAGATTTAGATTTAGATTTAGATTTAGATTTAGATTTAGATTTAGATTTAGATTTAGATTTAGATTTAGATTTAGATTTAGATTTAGATTTAGATTTAGATTTAGATTTAGATTTAGATTTAGATTTAGATTTAGATTTAGATTTAGATTTAGATTTAGATTTAGATTTAGATTTAGATTTAGATTTAGATTTAGATTTAGATTTAGATTTAGATTTAGATTTAGATTTAGATTTAGATTTAGATTTAGATTTAGATTTAGATTTAGATTTAGATTTAGATTTAGATTTAGATTTAGATTTAGATTTAGATTTAGATTTAGATTTAGATTTAGATTTAGATTTAGATTTAGATTTAGATTTAGATTTAGATTTAGATTTAGATTTAGATTTAGATTTAGATTTAGATTTAGATTTAGATTTAGATTTAGATTTAGATTTAGATTTAGATTTAGATTTAGATTTAGATTTAGATTTAGATTTAGATTTAGATTTAGATTTAGATTTAGATTTAGATTTAGATTTAGATTTAGATTTAGATTTAGATTTAGATTTAGATTTAGATTTAGATTTAGATTTAGATTTAGATTTAGATTTAGATTTAGATTTAGATTTAGATTTAGATTTAGATTTAGATTTAGATTTAGATTTAGATTTAGATTTAGATTTAGATTTAGATTTAGATTTAGATTTAGATTTAGATTTAGATTTAGATTTAGATTTAGATTTAGATTTAGATTTAGATTTAGATTTAGATTTAGATTTAGATTTAGATTTAGATTTAGATTTAGATTTAGATTTAGATTTAGATTTAGATTTAGATTTAGATTTAGATTTAGATTTAGATTTAGATTTAGATTTAGATTTAGATTTAGATTTAGATTTAGATTTAGATTTAGATTTAGATTTAGATTTAGATTTAGATTTAGATTTAGATTTAGATTTAGATTTAGATTTAGATTTAGATTTAGATTTAGATTTAGATTTAGATTTAGATTTAGATTTAGATTTAGATTTAGATTTAGATTTAGATTTAGATTTAGATTTAGATTTAGATTTAGATTTAGATTTAGATTTAGATTTAGATTTAGATTTAGATTTAGATTTAGATTTAGATTTAGATTTAGATTTAGATTTAGATTTAGATTTAGATTTAGATTTAGATTTAGATTTAGATTTAGATTTAGATTTAGATTTAGATTTAGATTTAGATTTAGATTTAGATTTTATTTATATTTTATTTTATAATAACCACATGTGTTCTTGTAGATATGATAATAGCTTTTCCTGGCCCAAGTAATACACCGCCATTCGCGTTCGGTAGTTTCCCCAATATCATCTCCAACAGTAATACAAAACAATCACAATCACATCGCTAGCGAGAAAACGACCACGACAAAACGTAGCGGATGATGGCGCGATGGCACAACTCATGACGATGACGACAATGACATGAACGTGAACGCGAGATGTCATTGTGCTGTTTGTTTAAACCTTCGTCCCCGTCTGCCGGACTTTATGTCCGTCTATCTATTTTGTTGTTTGTCACATTTTATTTGTCAATACAACATTTTGTCTATGACTGTGCTGCAACCATCGTCATCGTCACCACTAGCTATGTTCAATACTTTTTCGAATTTGTTGTGAGACAATCGATTCGTGTAATAGTTATTCAGTCAAGTTAGTGTGAGAGAGAGAATTTGTGATTTGTTTCCTTTGCGAGTCTGTGTAATAATTTTGCTTTTAATCTTTTCGCGTCTCTTGTGAGATCTTAAATGCGTAGCAAACAAATCATGCGTAAATAATAAATTTATACGATTCGATTTGGCTGGGGGGTCGCGCCCTCAGTTCACACTGTGGAAATTGTTTTCCAGGGAAAACAATGGCTTTAAATTTATTGATTTCTTATCTGATATATGGTAAGGTAAGGGTTTTTTTTTGTAGAATTGCCAACACTAAGGCTATGAAGACTTTAAAATAAATTATAAGATTGGAGAGATAAAATTTACTCACATTTCATTTATACTCCCAGCATTACAATTATTACAACTAATTATATCATTTCCCTTAAATCCGAAAAAACGCAAGATCTTATTTTTCCCGAATGCCCCAAAAAGTTCTAATTATTCATTTCCTTTGCCTGGAAATGATGGTCTTCAATCTCAATTACGAAAATTCCCATAAAACGGTTCATACGTTTACGGCATACCGTAGGCTAATTTTTTCTACTTGGCTAACTATTTTCCACAGCCAGCTTGCTTGCTTGCTGCAACCTCTATGACCTAAAGTTAGCCAATTAGAAAAACTTGGTATTGTGTCTTACAGTATTTATGAGTCTACAAGTGTTTTAACTTACTACAGCAACACAGCAATAACAGCAACAGAAAAAAACGCACAATTGTTCTTAGGAAAAATAAACTTGTTGTAAACTGTTTAACTGTCCGGTTCGGTTTGGTTCGGTCCGTCCCGGTTAATATTTAAATTTTTGTACGCAACAACCAGTAGTTATGGCTGTAATAAAACTACCAAATGGCGCGAACAAGACGAAAAGATTCGTAACGTTATGAAAAACCAAATGCGGTAGCTGCGGGCGGTATGTCAGAAGGTGTTCGTTCCTATGACGTCCCAGGCCAACGATAGAAGCCAACAATAGGAGATGATTTTTTAATAGTTTAAAAAATGACTAATTAACCGTGGTTGTTTTTTTTTTCTTGTAACCACAAAAGAAAGCGTCAGGGCAACGCGTGGAAAACTCATTCAAGCACATTATGGATGGTCTGTAATGTTGGGCTGAATGTGTGTTGGGAGGTAGTATGGAAATTGTGCAGTCTTTTATAAGATGTATTATGTATCTCGAAAAGTTGAAATAGTTTTAAGATTATGTTCATATTAAAAAATTTAGATTTTGGACAGTACTGTAATGTTCTTTTAATAAAACTTTACTAAAAATGTTATATTCAAAGTTATGACTAACACAAAGTGCGTTACGGACACACACAAATTTCCATAGCCACTTAAGGTGTCTATAAAAATTAGTAAAATTTTGCGAAATTTCATGTGATCAGAATATTTTTTTTTGTAAAATAAAGAAGACATGTTGAGGTCTTACAAACTACTTTCTTCACATTTAAAATATTTTTACCTTTTATGCTACATCAATCTAAATGTGCGTTGCGGACACACGCATTGTTCTATGGTTAACACAGAGCGACAAAGAAAATAATATCTGGAAAATTATACTTTTATTTGTTGGTAGGTGCTGCTGAGCACAACAAGAATCTGCTTTTCAAATTTCACAAAACCTCCAAAGTCTTGAGTTACGAGTAAAAATCCGGTTTTTCGTATCTTCCAGCACTTATTAGCCAGTAATGCGGGTAAATATGAACCGATTTTAAGTTTCTCAGAGGATTTGGAAAGAAAAGACTCCAACAATATATAAAGTTTCTTTTGAGAAAGTTCAACAAATTCATTATATGATTACAAAAACAAAAAGTTAAAAATATAGCAATATTTTACTATGAAATCGTCCGTCCTTCCGCTGGAAATACACATATAAATGGGCATACCGTTGGAAAGGTCTAGGACTCTTTTTTACAAAATCATTAAGATATCGAAAATTTAATAAGTGAAGAATGATCCGAAAATCCGGTATTTGAACCGTGTCTTTTTCTTTAAATTTATTGACAAATACTTTTTTATTAAAAATTTCCTTAAACTTTCTTAAGTTTTACTGAAAATTTCCAAAGTTTGCGGAAATACATATTTGATAAAAAATAATTTTCTCCAACAGATATATTTATTTTTGGCTGAAGTGCAGGGGCCTCTTTTTTTGGCCACCCCGGGCCAACAAATTTCGAAAAAAAAAACATCTGTATAACTCTCTCGTTCTATAGGGAACATTCCCATTTACTGGGATTAAAGCTATAGTCAATGGTCTAGGAGATGCACCAGTTTACTCCCTTGGTCGGCCTTTTTACAGTACGCTAACAGTACACTTTTCAAAAATTCCATTCGTATCGCAAAACTATGTCATATCCATACCTTTAATGGCTCGTGAGATATAACCGATTGAAATTTCAGTTTGTGTGGGCGGTGCCACGCCCCTTTGTCTAATTATGTTCTCATGTAGCATATGATAAAGACCCTACGGACAGTATCATACAGTGAAAATTTCATTTTAATCGGTTCATTTATTTGGCCGATGTAACAGTTTTTTCAAACAGAGCGTGACAGCGCGCCTTCGGCATAAAATGAACCTAGTCAGTCCCGCAAGCTTTTTATATATAGTTTTCCTTTGTTCGGTGTTTTATAGCGAAATTTTAAGTAGAATATATTTGCATTATACAGCTTCTCCCTAAAATCCAGTTTTGTCAGGCATTTTAGTACCAATTCGGATTAAGTAAAAAATTAACCCATAAGAGGCATTTTCGGTTTTGAGTTATTTCTGGCATTTAAATTGATTGAGGTATTTTGATGTATTCGGAAACTTATGTTAGAATTTTATAGTTTGTAGTACATTGTAACCTGTTATACTCCCTATTTTGGTGGTGTTTTTACCCATTCCGCACAAAAGGGGCATAAAATACCTATTTATGTATCGTTATATACCTATAATGTAAGGATTACAAGGTTTCCTATGCTGATTCATCATAAACTTTGACCCTTTCCACTTTATCCGATATAATTTACAAAATTTTCGGCAAAAGTGCAGAAAAAGGGGCGAGAGCCCAAAAAAAAAATTCCACCCCACCCCAAATACGCCCAAAAACACCAAAATCAAGATCAAAGTTGACGGGGGGCCAAAAAAAGGGGCCCCTTGGGTTCTATGATGACTCCCCATGTATGGGTACTTAAATGAAAGATATTTTTGAGACGAATCAAACGATGTTATTTTTAGGTTCCTACGCTCGATTTTTTTTAAAAAAAAATAATTTTTTCTAAAAAATCCCGTAAAAAATTTAAAAAAAATTGGGAAAAATCATGGAAAATTAGAATTATTTAAGGAAATGATTTGAAAAATTCCATAGAAAAATGAAATGTCATCAAAAATGTGTGAAAATTTTATTTATTTTTTTGAAATTTTTAAGGTTTTTAAAGGAAAATTTCAAGAAATATTTAAAAAAATTCAAGAAAAAGTCTAAAGAGAAATATTTGAAAGAAGAAAATTGATTAAAAAAAATATTTAAAAAAAAGCTATGTATGGTAATTATATATTTGTTTTTTTTTTTGATATATCCCTTTAAAATATTATTTGTTGTAACGGTTGAGATGGTTGAAGTAGCGCTGCAGGCAAAATTTTTTCTTTTTGGTATATTCCAGGAAAAATATTTTGTTTTTGTAAATTAGAGTGAAATGGATAGGTTGGGCGTAAAAGCGCCGGAGGCAAAAATTATTTTTAAAAAAATCGCGCTATTTTTTTTGAAAAATTTTTTTTTTTTTTGGTATATCCCGGAAAAAATATTTTTTTTTGTAAATTAGAGTGGAAATGGATATATTGTGTTTAGTAGCGCCGCAGGCAAAAATTATTTTTAAAAATATCGCGCTTTTTTTTTTAAATAATTTTTTTTTTTGGAATATCCCGGAAATTTAAATGGCTCTAACTCGGTCCATGAGAACCGAAAGGGGCCCCTTTTTTGACCCCCGGGCCCCATGGGCCTGAGCGCCAACTTTGACCTACCATTCCGATGTTTGGGGAACAAGACGAAGACAATGGCATATTTTTTTTTTTAATCTAAATTTCCATTAGTTGCAGTGCAACAAAAATGTTCGCAAACAACTACGACCGCTACTGCATAATTTAAAGGTTACTTCATGTAATTTTTTTAACTGTCTTGCAGTGCTATGTGTGCAATTAATATATCTAACAATTCATTGTCGAATTTTTTCCCTAATTATTTAACTGCCCCCTTATATTTTACACGCTACGTAGTTAAAATAGTTTAAGTGTCAGATTGAAAACAGAAAATCTAAATATTTTCTGTGTTATTATTTGTAGTTGTTGTTGGTACAAGTGCGAGTTACAACCAGACATACAGACATTCATACATACAAACATATGTAAATATAAAGAGGTGTGTGTGTAAGTTCGTTGTTGTACAACAGTTGAGAAAAAAAACAAATTTCAGGTGTTGGAGGGGAATTATGCATCAGTGCGCAAGCGTAAACGCATTACCATGAAACAGCTAAAAATTATTCACAATAGCTACAGCAGCAACGCCATCATCATCATCATCTGAATACCTGACAATACCGTATGGGTTATTTGTGTTGCTACAACTGACTGGCTGACGGTGGTGGCGTTGTTGGTGATGGTGGTGGAGGCGGTGATATGGAAAACATTTCTTAATTTTACTCCCTCGTAGTTATGCATACACTGATCTACATATGTTTGTATGTCGTGTATGTAGATATCATAGTGCTTTGTATAGAGTTAAGTGTATTGCAATTCCATTGTGTTATTGTTTTTGTTTTTCTTCTGTTGATTTCCTTAGTTCGAGTAATTATTACCAAACTCAAAATTAGAGTTTATATGCTCCAAAAAGTCAAAGTACTCTAGGGCTTAAATGTAACGTTACAGACACGACACGAAAAACACGACTCTAACTGCAAGAAAATGATTGTAATGATGATTTGAACATTTTACATTTGGTTGTTTTTGTTTTTTTTGCTTTAGTTTCTTTTTCTTTCCAAAGAAAACTCTAATAGGGGGGTCGTTGTAGTCGATTAAAGTCTTTATGGTATGGAAATAGTTTCTATATAGAGTTTTTCCCAAATCATTTCACAGTGGGGTAAAAAGGAAAGAATGGT
This sequence comes from Muscina levida, assembly GCA_964034835.1. Lineage (NCBI taxonomy): Eukaryota > Metazoa > Arthropoda > Insecta > Diptera > Muscidae > Muscina > Muscina levida. The sequence continues at coordinate 175,312,928 of OZ035880.1, read as the reverse complement.
AGTTAATGTTACAATCCATGACATATCTCCACGAAATTTGGCTAAGATAATGGTTATTAAGGTAAAACCAAGTCTTTGCTAAATTTTTACTACATATTTGTAAACGTCTGTACAAGTCCTTTCTCCAACAGTTTACGCTCCATAAGCAGGCAAATAAATGCTTGGGTGACTGAAAAAGGGCATAGGATCCTTACGTTTTAAGGTATAGGATGTGTGCAGCAATTTTACGTAAAATACTTCGAGAAACATTATTGTGGATCTTTCAGCCCCTTTTGCGGAATGGGTAAAACACGCCCCAAAACAGGGGTATAACAGGTTAACTATACTACAAAATATTTTCCATAAAATTCTACTATAAGTTCCGTATGGAAAAAATATTCATCGTAAAATTTCAATATAAGAAACTTAATAAAAAAAACTGCCGATATAAAATCTGCAGATATAAAAGCTCTAGATATCTATGTATGTCTGTATATAAAAGGCCTGTATGACTGACTAATCATGTTCCTGTTATGACGAAGGGGCGCACTAAGAAGGGATTTTTTGACATTCCGACTGCAAGGGGGTAAAAAGGGCGTGCCACTGTGTGCACCACCTATACAGCTCGAAAATGGTTGTATCTGATATTACATTATAGGTACGATGTCGAGATTTGGTATATATGTTAATCGTACAAGTAGAATTACTTTTTTTGTGGAAAGTAGGCTTTGTCACGCCCCTTTTGGAAAAATCGTTATATCTGCCAAATAAATGGACCGCTAGAAATAAAAATTTCACCGTAGGGCCTCTATAATAGGCTTCATAAAAACATAGTTAGATAATTTTTTCAAAAGGGGCGTGGCAACGCCCACACAATCCGAAAATTCAATCGGTCATATCTCACGAGCCATCAAGGAGGATTACGTCTCGACGGGAAATGGGCGGCGCCATGCCCCTTTTGAAAAAAATCGTTATATTGGTCTCACAAACGGAAGGATTGTAATAAAATTTTCACAATTTCTATCATATGACTCACTGATCACTTCACAGCCCTTCCGTCACGTAGGTAAGAGGTATAAAGGGCAATATAGGAATAGGAAACTGGCACTATCGCCCAGATCCATCGGCTATAAGCAGAATCGCGAAAATATGAATGAATGTTTATTTTATAGAATAGTTGTGTGATACGAAGCGATTTTAGGAAATTCGTACATTTAGGAGTGAAGGGCCGAAAATGGGATAAAACTGGTACTTCACCGACAGCATGCGACCAAAGCTTAATTTCCGAAAATAGCTTCTCACGTTGTTGTGAATTAACACGCTTTCTATTTTTAGATTTACAACTAACAGCACATGCTTGTTTATCGACGAATGCGAAGGTCACTGTTTGAGAATCTTTTAACATAAAGGGTAGTTTTAAAATTTTTAATGTTGATTTTGAATTAAACACAAATTATTTAGGAAATTATTGTCATTCTTTTTATTATGATAATATTGGTAAGGTTCAATTATGTATGGAACAATATGTCGACCAAATGGCCGCCGCGACTTCGGTGGCACATCTCCATCCGATGGTTCAAATTTTCGATGACGCTGAGGCATAATTGAGGTTCTATGTCGTTAATGTGCCGAATTATCTCATCCTTTTGCTCTTGAATTGTTGCTGGCTTGTCGACGTACATCTTTTCTTTCAAATAAACCCACAGAAAGAAGTCCAACGGTGTCAAATCAAATGATCTTGGCGGCAAATTGACATCGCCACCACATAAGATAACACGGCTATCGAATTTGTCCCGCAAAAGAGCCTTTGTTTCGTTAGCTGTGTGGCAAGTGGCACCGTCCAGTTGAAATTACATATCGCCACATCCATATCTTTCGATTCGGGTCATAAAAAGTTCGTTATCATCTCACGATAGCGAACACCATTCACAGTAACTGCCTGACCGGCATCATTTTGAAAAAAAAAATCCGGCTGGATGATGCCGCCAGCCCATAAACCGCACCAAACAGTCACTCTTTGTGGGTGCATTGGTTTTTCGGCAATCACTCTTGGATTATCATTCGCCCAAATGCGGCAATTCTGCTTATTGATGAATCCACTGAGGTGAAAATGTGCCTCATCACTGAAGATGATTGGAATAGTCAAGAGACTTTAGTTCTTGAGGCAATTGCACCTTTTAAGCGTGTAAATACAAGTCGTTATGTATAATGTTCATCAACAACGAGCGTGAGAGGTGCAATTGTTGGGCACGACGACGAATTGAGGTCGACGGCTCTTTAGCCACTCTATCGCGAATAGCAGCAATATTTTCTGCAGTACGAGCTGTACGTGCATGAGTTAGTCTGAAATTAAGAAATTTCAAATGAAAGGCAGAAAAAAAACTTGACGTTTAGGTGTGGTTCTCATTCAACATCGGGTCATACAATTTCACTACACTTTATATAGGTATCCCTACAAGCTTAAACTACACAAATGTTGTAGGACTTGCTCGAAATGTTACATGTGTATAATGTCTAAACACATTTTCTCTTATTATGTATGTCGAAGTTACGTCGAATCTTTGTCGTTTTTTATATATGACATCGTTAATGTCGTTTTTGAGACTGAAGAACGACTTGGCCTTGCTGTTATTATGTTCTCCTTATCTCGTTTTTGAGACTGAAGAACGACTTGGCCTTGCTGTTATTATGTTCTCCTTCAGTAAATGATAAAAACTTCCCAGCACTAAAAATTTCTGTTTTTTGTTACTAATTTTTTTAAAAAGAAAACGAACGTTGCCGAAAGTCGACTACGACATACGCGATATTAACACCACTCTAAAATGTGTTACAAATGTTATAATTTTATCATTCTCAATCTCCCACTGTGTTATGATGTTTCTATTAGACCATCCATGCGTCCATCCACCATACAAATTCGTTCGTAAAACATTTACTACATATGTAAATTGAAAATAATTAAAAGCAGTGTTAAGTCTAAAATAAGTTATGTGGTGTGCCACTTTTTATTACTCAGATTTTTTACATCTTTATATGTGTTTGTCTTGTAATTTATTTGGCAACTGTGTTTTTTTTGTGTTCACTTGGTTTTAACTCGCATTTTTTTTAATGGCGTGTTGTTAATAGAAAAATGCTATTACCCACTGTGTGTTAAATTATGATTTCTGTTTTCAGTAAATGATCTGAATATTTCAAATGTAAAAAAAAGAAATCCCATCACATAGCGAGACACATTAACTAATGTTTAACAATTAGTGTAGGTACAATGTTAATAGTAAAATGTATGTTAGGCTGTGTTTTGTATATTTTTTTAAATATTAAAATGATAAAAAAAAAACAAAGTGATACTTATCTCGATGTAACACTAGGGTACAATATATAAGAGCTTTAGAATGCAACCACTAGCTTAATATTTTAAATATCAAATATCACTGTTTGAAATCAAATGAATGAGACCCTTTGCTCCTTATAGATTCAACGGGAATATATATATGTAGTTTGAATTAACAATAACGGGTACAAGAATCCTTAACATAACACTTTGGTCTTATATATAGTATAGTATAGTACAATTGCATGCATTCACCTCAATTGCCAACTGCCATGTATTAAAATATTAACAATCTATTATTGAAATTTGTGTCTTTTGTATCAGTTACATTATAATTAAAAAAACCTAAAAAAAAAAAAAAATAGATCGCCATTCTTAGCATCACAAATCACAACATTTTACCTTCTAAATGACTAATGGAAACATCAATGCAACAGTCAGTCGGTCCGGTCACCCCACAACATTAATCAATCATTTGATCCATGTCCACCACGCCGGCGAACACAATAAAATCTTGATTGTTTTTTATTTCGTGTTTTTTTTTTATTGTCTGATTATGTTATTATTTCACAAAATGGATCAGACATTGAGACGGAGTTTGATTTATTTATCAAATTAACCGAAAATTGTAATTTAAAACGTTATAACATTTAAATCAACATTAATTGTAATTTATGGTTTTGAAAACATAGACACAAACACAAACCAAAACGATGTTAAGATGCAAACCACCAGCACCACCACCACCAAATGGCAAGAACAACAAAACTGTGATCAGTAGAAAAAATCTTAACATTTTTTAATAATTTAAACTGTTACAGCAACACCAACAGCAACAATGAACATAACAGCGTTGAAATTGTACTAAAACTAACCCAAAAAAAAAAACTAAACATTAGCAACAAAAAAAATCTAAATCCCCACGTTAATCTTAAAATCTAATTTATTTTTCATGTTTCTCGTACACGATCGCGAAAAAAATATGCTCTAGTGCTAGCATTTGGAAAACTCTGGCCACAACAGATTTTAAGCTTAATAAACGTAAATTCAAGAGCACAACAGGAGCAAAGCGGAAGAGGACGAGGAGAAGGACTCTTAGTAGTACCCCAAAAAGGCCTAAAGTCCACAACACCAAAACAAAACCTAAAGACAATGTAACATGTAATGGCACTAATTCTCATACGATGAAATGGCATCAAATTCATAGAGCACTAGATATATGCTGTTGTTGTAGTTGGCGTCTTTGCTGTTGTTATTGCTTTCTGCTGGCTGGAATACTATTATTTTTTGTTGGTCACAGGATTGCACTGTGGTTGCTGCTAGATTTTTATTTTAAATTTCTTACAGAAATTTTGAAAATTTTTTTAGCTCATTGATTTGGGACTCAATTTTGAGAATTGCACATGAAAGTAGCCTCAAAAATAATCATTTCTGCAACATTAGTTTTTTCAAGTTGGCTGCATTAGAAATTTAATGGCTCATTGATTCGGGACTCAATTTTGAGAGTTGCACGTGAAAGTAGACCCAAAAATAAGCACTTCTGCATCATTCGTTTTATCAAGTTGGCTGCATTAATAATTTAATGGCTCACTGATTTGGGACTCAATTTTGAGAGTTGCACGTGAAAGTAGACCCAAAAATAAGCACTTTTGCATCATTAGATACTAGGTTCACGTTATTCAGCTCATGGTTTATTCGACGACAATACTCGCCGTTAAAGATGAGGGGTCCAAATATATTGCGAAGTATTTTTCTCTCGAAGGCTCCTGGAATAAACTGATTCGCTTGTTTCAATACCCTAGAATCTGCATTGTACAACAAGGCAGGTAGGATCTGTGTTTGGTAGAGTTGGATATTTGTACGTCAAGATAAGGTTTTGCGCATAACAGCAGCGGTTTGCGATCAATACCCGTCTCTTGATTTCCAAGCTGACATTATTATTTTTGTTTTAAGGCGGAGTCAAGGTAGACAAAATCTACCACTTCAAAGTTATAGTTGTCAAAGTTCACGCAGCGTCGTTAAAACAAATAACTTAGTTTAATCCTCATTTTTAACCAGACTCACTTTTGTCGACTGCTTCTCAATGCTCGAGAAGGCTGCACTAACATTTCGCAGATCACGGCCAATGATATCTATGTCATGTGTATATTCAATCAGCTTCTGACTTTTATTAAAATTGGTACCAATTGCGTTTCATGCAGCCTTCCGAATGACCATCTCCATTATGATGTTAAAAAGATCGCATGCCAGACTATCGCCTTGTCTAAAGCCTCGCTTGGTAGAAAATCGCTCAGTCAGATTTTGGTCTATTTTCACTGAAGACTTCGTGTCAGTCAGTGACATCCCGCAATGTATCAGCTTCGCGGGGAAACCAGACTCAACCATAACAGCTTTGTTATCGACTGTTTTCTTGGATCTTCTCCAGGATCGGTCGTGGATTTACCAGTCTAAAGTCACACTAATAAGGTCCACTCAGGTTCGCTAGCATGAGTCTTAGCCTTTTACGTAACACACTAGATATGACCTTGTATGCAATGGGTAAAACGCTGATCCCGCGATAGTTGGTACACACTCTTGCATCGCCTTTCTTAAGCACAGCTCAAAAAATAATCAGATTCCAACCATCGTGCATGCCTTCCTTGAGACAAATCATATTTATGAGTTCGACAAATGCACGTTGCCAACTCAACGCCGCCGACCTTAAAAAAAACTGCTGGCAGTCTATCGGCTTTCATAGGTTTATTTTTTTTAAGCCGTGCAATTGCCGTGCTCGGTGGTCGAAGATAACTCCGTCGTTGATGATTGGCGTGATTTGGTCACTTATGCTGCCTTCGGGAACGAGCAAGGAACCTCGTCCTTACTGGTGGGGATCCCCTTTTTACCATTTGGCCATTCGATATCCTGGCTCTCTCTTTTCTTCCATAGACGCTTATTCCTTCTGAAGAGGCGTGTCATCTCCCTCCTCTTTTTATTATAACGCTCCGTCACTGCACGCGTTGCCATTGGCTGCAGTTTTGCACTGTATGCAGCATCCTTATCTTCAGGCATTTCGCGACATTTCTCATCGTACCAGGGCATGGTTTTGCATAACCTAGTACGGTCGTTGCGGCAGTGGTCATAGAATTCGCCATATGCTGCCACTGGGTATCGGAAACATCAGAATTAGGGGAGTTGTTTTGCAGTTATTGAGAGAGTTGATTGGTTAGAGAGTTGGCTATCTCGGTGGTATGCAGCTTTGTGATATTTAGCTTTCTCTGCTTTTGGTTACGAGTGTTTATAGCACTACCTAATCGCGTGCGCACCTTGACCTTGCCTGTTACTGAGTAATGATCCGAGTCAATGCAACGCGCATCCCAGCCACGCCCATAACGCTTGAGACGTGCATAACCATCGACCACCATGTGATCAATCTGGTTTGTTCACTTTTGATCTGGGTATATCTCGGTTGTCTCGTGGATATATTTATGCGGGAATCTGGTTCCTCTCACTGAAGTATTTCTTGCCGTCGCGAAGCTTGAATCAGTTATCGGAAGTGTTGTTGTGTAGAGTGAATTTTCCGACTGCTGAACCAAGAACATCTTCTCTACCTATTGCAGCATTAAAATCTCCCAGAACAATTTTAATGTCATTGCCAGGGCAGCAGTCATATATTTCCTCCAGGCGCTCATAGAATGCATTTTTAATATCCTCGTCTCTAGTCTTCCGTCGAGGAGTGTACACAAAACAGGGTGATGTATAAATATTTCGCCTTGATGCGGATAGTGGCTATTCGGCTACTTACAGGGTTAAACCGGGAGACCAGATGTCGAAGATTCTTGGCGACTACGAATCCACGTCCAAATTCGTGTCTTCCTGCATGGAAGCTGTTAAAGAAGTCACCGTTTTTTAGTCAGATTTAGTCTCTTCTGTCCTGTCCATTGCATTTTCTTTATGGCGGTGATGTAAACCTTGTATTTTTCGAGGGCATTGGCTAATCTTGGACTCTCTATAGAGAGTTCTAGGTGCATGTCCTTAAATCATGGTCCTTATAACGTTTGCGGGTGTGGTCAACATTTGCAGGGTTCTTGTTTTTTTTTCTTCGTGTTTTCATGATAGTTGTTTAAGGAGGGTTGCTTATTAGGCCACCGCTCCTGATCCTAGATTATTGATGCTGCCAAATCCTTAAAGAAAGCCGTTGTGTTGAGCTTCGGTAACTTCTGCTACAAATTGCGTAAGACGCATTAGTGGTAGCATGACATTTAGGCGCCTTCTCACATTTGTTCGGTGACATTGTCCGAGGAATAAGTGATCTATCTGACGTTGTGAGCTGCTTGGTTACCTCCAAATAGAGAATTCTGGTTAATCCTAAGTGAATAACGATCAGAAAACTCAAATTAGATAATCCCCATCCATCCAAAACGTGTTTTTAGTATAAATACAAAAAACCCAACATTTCAAATAGTTTGGTAAGCATTTTCGTAGATGATTTACCTAAATTTGACATACATATTTAGTATCCTGCGATAACATATTGAAAACAAAAAAAAAGAATAAAAATTAATTAATTATATTAATTTCTTGTTACTAATAAATGTTTACCTTTTTGTTTCTTTTTTAGGTAAGTCCTCAGTCAATTTTTATTGCTTTCATCGGATTTAAAAGGGATATTCTATGTAAGTTTTTTAATGAAACGAATTCAGACCTACTACTTACACTACATATTTATATTTATCATATTTTTGGAACCAATTCCTGAAATTCTGCAATGATCTTATATCCTTAATAAATAATTGCTGCTTTCACAGTTAATTGTAAGATCCCCCAAACAGGTCAAACCACTGTGACTCTGCCTAAGTACTAGTCGAATAGTTATTGTTACATGTGATTTAGCTATGAAACTCTGCTGTTTTTTTTCTCTCCTTTGCTTCAGTTTAGATTGGTGAATGTTGGTGGTGGTGGTGATAGTGGTTAAGTACTAAGGTGCTTTAGTTTTTTAGCTGCTTCGTTGGCTAGTTGGTTTCAACTTAACAATTGTAAAGCTGAAAATTAATGCTTACAAATGCTAAAATAAATGTTAACAAGTTGCTAGACCAAATGAAGGAAGCAACAACAACAGAAACCCCTTTGCAACAAAAACAACATCAACAACAAAACCACCGAAAAAACGTAACGTTAGGAAGAAAAACTGCAGCATTTATCATGATGAGAAGATTTGCTATAGAAACAGCCTCACCACGAAATCGGACTCACGTGGAAAAAAGCGAAGAAAAAACAGCCAACAACCCAAAACTATATAATGATTTCTAAAGCAAATCATTACTTTTTCCGCGATTTGTGTGTCTCTGTCGTCGTCGTGTTTTTGTTTTTTTTTTCGTCGTTGCCGTTTGTGGAGCATGTGAAGAAGTAGAGAGAAAAAAAACAAAATCGTCGCAACAAAAAACATGACCAAATCTTTGAATTCAACTCTAGATTTGTTGCTGCATTAATTCGCTTTGCATTTTTAGCCTGAAAAAGCGATTATATTGCAATAAATGTCATTCAAAATGGTTAAAACAACAATTTTCCTAAAAACGTGGAAAAAAAGCGATGGCAAAGAAAACGGCTCCTTTTCAGAAGAAATAGTAAGAGTTTACACACAAATTATTAGCTACGGCAAAATTTAAACTTCTACACATTTTACGATTTGTATTTGACCATTTGGTTGTTTGAGTATTTATTTTGTGTGCGCTATTTTTTCAGTTAGTTTATAGCAGCAGGGATTTTTCAAAGGTTTGGGTTTTTTTTTTGGGGGCAACTAGGGTGATTCAGTTGGGGGTGATTAGTTCTATTGTGGGTTTGTAACGTCGTGAAATAAATACTCTATGCAAACCGAGCTTCTTCTCTACGTTAAAAATATTAAAATATTAAAAATATTAAAATATTAAAAATGTTAAAAATATTAAAAATATAAAAAATATTAAAAATATTAAAATTAATAAAAATATTAAACATTGTAACAATATTAAAAATTATAAAAATATAAATAATATGAAAAATATAAAACATATTAAAAATATTATAAATGTTGACAGCAGGTTAGGCGTATGACGTCATTTCGACATTAACCACAATGTCTCGTCAGCGCCCTTTCTTCCCTTAAGGTTTGTGATGATAGAGGAGAAGGCACAGCAAAGGGCGCTGACGAGACATTGTGGTTAATGTCGAAATGACGTCATACGCCTAACCTGCTGTCAACATAATACATTTCACACTCTTGACTAAAAACCTATTGGCAATAATACATAATTGCCAATAGAACTGATCTTAAACCGAACTATGACAATATCATAATTCAATACAGATCAACAAACAACAAAATCAAGAACGATGATACACTGACGGTACGCAGAACGGGGTTGGCACTTTGCCAACAACAAAACTCCTGTGCAATTGTGTCCGATGGACATATGCATAGGCAAGTGCTTGTGTGTGTATTATGTTGGCATGTTGTGCGCTTCGAGGATGCTTTCTTCGCACCGTTGGGAAAAGTTCTCATTAGCTTTGAGATTCTTTCTTCCCTTAAGGTTTGTGATGATAGAGGAGAAGGCACAGCAAAGGGCGCTGACGAGACATTGTGGTTAATGTCGAAATGACGTCATACGCCTAACCTGCTGTCAACATAATACATTTCACACTCTTGACTAAAAACCTATTGGCAATAATACATAATTGCCAATAGAACTGATCTTAAACCGAACTATGACAATATCATAATTCAATACAGATCAACAAACAACAAAATCAAGAACGATGATACACTGACGGTACGCAGAACGGGGTTGGCACTTTGCCAACAACAAAACTCCTGTGCAATTGTGTCCGATGGACATATGCATAGGCAAGTGCTTGTGTGTGTATTATGTTGGCATGTTGTGCGCTTCGAGGATGCTTTCTTCGCACCGTTGGGAAAAGTTCTCATTAGCTTTGAGATTCTTTCTTCCCTTAAGGTTTGTGATGATAGAGGAGAAGGCACAGCAAAGGGCGCTGACGAGACATTGTGGTTAATGTCGAAATGACGTCATACGCCTAACCTGCTGTCAACATAATACATTTCACACTCTTGACTAAAAACCTATTGGCAATAATACATAATTGCCAATAGAACTGATCTTAAACCGAACTATGACAATATCAATATTAAAAATATTAAAAATAATAAAAATATTAAACATTGTAAAAATATTAAAAATTATAAAAATTTAAATAATATGAAAAATATAAAACATATTAAAAATATTATAAATATAAAAAAATATTAAAAATATTAAAGTTATTAATAACAGGGACCGCAAATAAGAGTTATAAGTGAAAACTTGAAATAAATAAATCAATATGAAGGAAGTATGTAAAGGTAACATGGAAGACACCAAAATTTTTTTTGTATTCGTAATAAGCTATATCAGCCAAAAACTTTTATTTGCGATTTATATAATAAAAATCATCACTTTTTTTTAAAAAAAAATTTTAAAATAATAATTAAAATTGTAACTTTTATTTAAAAGTTACGAAATAACAGATATTTTCGATTTTTACAAAAAAAAAGTAAAAAATAAGAGTTATTTTTGATTTTTATTTTAAAAGTTACAAATAAGAGTTATTCCGTAACTTATATTTTTAAAAATCAAAAATAAAAGTTAAACTTAAATATCTTTTAAATCAAGTGGCGGATTACTAAAATTTAAAAAGATTCTTGATCTATCATTCAATACCTTTCATATGAAACATCATATGTCCTTCAAGGACTTATAAGAATCCTACTATTTTCTATTGTATTCCATTTATGCATCTGTATCCTGTTGCAGTACTATATGCAGTATTTACTTGCAAACAAATACCAACAAATGGATATAAAAAAGATTATTACTGTTAAAGATGTTGAGTGCTGTTACAATGTAACAACGATTAGTTCATTACTTAAGGCTCTAGCCCACATTGTATCTGTTGGTATTTGTTTCGGTTTAGGGTTTGTCTACTTTTGCAAGATAAATAATCTGACCAAATTTAAATATCCTCCGGTAGTCTGTATGGCAGCTATCGAAGATATATTAATTATCCAAAAATAGGTAATTTTGTATGGGAGGTACCAGAAGGGGTGGGGCTATTCCGCCCATTTACAATCCCATAAGTTCGTTTCGAAAAATATTAATACTGATAAATTTTCATAACGATCCGTTAAGGTTTGCTCGAGTTATACTTTCACAAACATATTAATAAATGTTATTTCTGTATGAAAATCGCGAATTTTGTAAATTTAGTTATCTCAGTAAATTGTTGACAAAATCAGCTCATTTGATTCAAACTATATTAAACTAAATGTTTTATGACCAACACTATGATTTTTGTTGCATTATTTTTTTTTAATGAATTTTTAAAAAACCAAAATTTTTTTTTTTTGTAAAATTGTTGTTTTTTTTTTAAACTACAACGATATCTCTGAAACTACTAGGCCAAATTAAAAACAATGTAAGCACGGATTAAAGATAATTTTATTGACGAATTTTATTTTTTTTTTTTAATTGAATATGGTGAACCGTTTTCAAGTTATTTAAATATTTATAGTGGAAGTGCCTTAGTTTTGGACATAACGGTATATCGCGAAAAGTCGAGCTGATACAAAAAAAAACCAAGTGCAGATTTGAATTCAGCGTTCAAATTACCTTTAAAACAATATTCAGTTATTAAACAACAAATACCTTGTTCCCTTGTGTAATCGAAGTGATTATACCCCTTAAGGGATATAACATCAAGATTTGGATTCATAAAATTTTTGGAAACTTATTAAGGAGCATCAATTTAAACTTATCTTACTAAGTCAACTCAAGGAAGGCCAGTTTCCCCATAAAATGACACAATATCTAACTTTGAATTTTACCTATCGGGGTTTTACAACAATTTGCTAATTTCTGAATATGTATGTAATTATAAGGCGCAAATAAAATGCAATTTTTTCCGTTAAACATATCCTTAAGAAAACCAGACTCCTTTTAGATATCCTCAAGCGCCAAACTTGTGTCATTTTAGCTATAAAAAAGATTATTACTGTTAAAGATGTTAAGTGCTGTTACAATCTAATAACAACTGGGTTCATTACTTAGGGCTCTGGCCCACCTTGTATCTGTTGGTATTTGTTTGCAAGTAAATACTACATATAGTACTGCAATAGGATACAGATACAGATACATAAATGGAATATAATAGAAATTAGTGGGATCCTGATAAGTCGTCCGTGAAGTACATTTGATGTATCATATGAAAGGTATTAAACCATAGATCAAGAATCTTTTTAAATTTTATTTTTGATTTTTAAAAATAAAAGTTACGGAATAACTCTTATTTGTAACTTTTAAAATAAAAATAAAAAATAACTCTTATTTTTTATTTTTTTTTTGTAAAAATAAAATAACTGTTATTTCGTAACGTCACTTGCTTCGAAAGATTTTAAAGTTTAACTTTTATTTTTGATTTTTAAAAATAAAAGTTACGGAATAACTCTTTTTTGTAACTTTTAAAATAAAAATAAAAAATAACTCTTATTTTTTATTTTGTAAAAATAAAATAACTGTTATTTCGTAACTTTTATTTAAAAAATCAAAAATAACTCTTATTTTACATTTTTATTATAAAAATTAAAAATAAGTGTTATTTTATAACTTTTAAATAAAAATTTGAAAATAATTGTTATATTGCAATTTTTATTTTAAAACTTATAACAGTTACGGTCCCTGATTAATAATTTTAAATATTAAAAATGTTAAATATATTAAAAAAATAGCAATAAAAGTATTAAAAATATTAAAAACTAGCTGACCCGGGCAAACGTTGTTTTGCCTTCAAATTTTATTTTCACTGACACTTTCTTGAGTTACGGTGCAAAAACACAAAATAAACTAAATAGTGCGCCATCTGTCGGACGAACTTCAATATACACAGAAACATTACTCACGGTCCATAGAGCATGCATATAAAATTTGGTCAAAATTGGTTCAGTAGTTTTCAAGTTTAGGGATTACGAACATACACGTAATGTGTATATATGTAGATATATTAAAAATATTAAAGTTATTAAAAATATTAAAAATATTAAAAATATTAAAAACATATAAAAAAATTACAAAATATTAAAAATTTTTAAAAATATTAAAAAATTTTGGAAATATTAAATATATTAAAATTATTAAAAATATAAAAAATATTAAAAAGATTAAAAATATTAAAATAATTAAAAATATTGAAAATGTTTAAAATATTGAAAATATTCCAAAATATTAAAAATGTTCCAAAATATTAAAAATGTTCCAAAATATTAAAAATGTTCCAAAATATAAAAAATATAAAAATCTTCAAAATATTAAAATTATTAAATTTTCGTTAAAGTGTATCAAATTACATCAAATTCGGCTTGCGATCAGAAAAGTGTTTTTTTTATTGTTATATTTAAAATATTAAAAATACTAAACATATTGAAAAATAGTCAAAATAAAAAAAATATTAGAAATATTTAAAATATTAAAAATATAGTAAAAATATTGAAAATATTAAAAATATTGAAAATATTAAATTTATTAAAAATATTAAAAATATTAAAAATATTAAAAATATTAAAAATATTAAAAATATTAAAAATATTAAAAATATTAAAAATATTAAAAATATTAAAAATATTTAAAATATTAAAAATATTTAAAATATTAAAAATATTTAAAATATTAAAAAATTGTCAAAATAAAAAAAATATTAAAAATATAAAAATTATTAAAAATATTAAATATATTTAAATAAAATATTGCATATGTTACAAATATTAAAAATATTAAAATAGACGTTGTCTAATTTGGTTTAAGAAGTTAAGTAGTAAAAATAGTAAATGTAAAAAATACTAAAACAAGTCCTCATTAACTTTGAGATGCTTTCTTCCCTTAAGGTTTGTGATGATAGTGAAGAAGGCACAGCAATGGGCGCTGACGAGACATTGTGGTTAATGTCGAAATGATGTCATACGCCTAACCTGCTGTCAACATAACACATTTCACAAACTCTTGATAAAAAACCTATTGGCAATAATAAATAATTGCCAATAGAACTGATCTCAAACCGAACTATGACAATATCAATATGAAAAATATTGAAAATATTAAAAATATCAAAAATGTTTACTGTCACTTCACCTCTATCATCACAAACCTTATGGGAAAAAAGTATCTCTAATGAGAGACAACATGCCAACATAATATACACACAAGCTCTTGCCTGTGTCCATGTGTCCATCGGACACAATTGCACAGGAGTTTTGGTGTTCTGTGTACCTAAGTGTTTCTTTGTTTTTTTGTTGATTTGTATTGAATTATGTAATTGTCATAGTTCGGTCTACGATCATTTTCCTTTTGGAAAGAGGCCTGACACTGCCCATATCCCAGAAGACAAAACTCTTCTTGTGTAGCAAATCTCATCTTCATATCTCGTGACGACAACATCGTGGGGGCCGGCAATGAAATACATTTTTTTTTATTATTTTTTTTTTGATAACTTCAACCAGGAGTTAAACCAGGGATTTCCCGCCCGATAGTCGCGTGTTCTAACTATCATGCCTAGGCCGTTGGATATGACCGATTTAAATTCGGTTTGTGTGGACGGTGCCGTGCCCCATTGTCTTATAATAGAGGTCTTATGGATAAAACCACATAGAGAAAATTTCATTGCAATCGGTACATTTATTTGGTACATATAACGATTTTTTTCAAAAAGGGCGTGGCATCGCTCCTTTTCTGCAAAAAAGTATTGTTCTTATCTCGACATCGTACCTATAATGGTTTATGAGATAAAGCCATTTAATATTTGGAACTGTATGAGGCGGTGCCACGCCCTCTTTTGCAAGCCGAATTTCCAAAAATTATTTTTCTTTTGCGCGCCTACGCCATAAAAAGAAACTACAATCCAAGATGCTAGGTTCTGGCTTTAGCCGTAAAGTGATCAGTCAGTCACCCAAGCCTTTTATTTATGAATTTGATTATATAATGAATGTTTGTAACGAATAAACTCATAATATACTTAACCGATTTTAATAATTATTACATTAAAACATCACAATTTGCATAGCAAACGGTATAGGCTACTTTATTTTATTATTTTCTATTAGCAAGTTTTCATCAAATTTTGGCATGAAGCCTACAGAGCGCACTCTTAGTATAACCTCAATGTGATTGATGATATATTTTCAGTGTGAATTTTTTTTCTCTGAAACTGTATCACATGTATTACACTGTACGACACAATTTTACAGCCATGATCAAACTGACCAGATTCTGAAAATATAGCTCAAATAAAAATATGCGTATCTCCCAGTTTTTCTAGATCAGCTCATTTAAGTTTTTTACGAGCAATTAAATTTTTAGAGCAAAGCTCCCATACAACGACACGAAAGTGACATCTTCCAGTTCGCAGAACTCTGCGAGTTGTTAACAGATTTTGATGAATTTTTTTTATTGTTTTTTTTTTGACAAATTATAAATTGGACTTTGTCAGATCCCGTTCCAGACCATTTGAAACATATTTAAAAAAAAATTCATCAAAATCTGTTGACAATTTGTTTGTGACAATTTTAAATTTGGGATTGGTCAGAACCAAATCCTGGCCATTTGAAATACATTTAAAAAAAATTCGTCAAAATCTGTTAACAACTCTCTGAGTTCTGCAAACAGGAGGAAGTCACTTTCGAGTCGTTGTATGGGAGCTTTGCTCCAAAAATTGAATTGCTTGTAAAAAAACTTAAATGTGCTGATCTAGAAAAACTGGGAGATACGTATATTTTCATTTTAGCTATATTTTCAGAATCTGGTCAGTTTGATTAAGGGTGAGGTCAAGGGTTTAAATTTGTCTTACAGTGTTACATAACGAATTTTATAAAAAAAATTAACATTAAAAGTTTTGAGTTTACCCGTTACATCGTTTTACACCGGGGGGCACGGTGGTCCCTTTAGAAAAACACCGCTCGAAATCTCTCTTAAATTTGTTTATCCCAAATTAATTTTCATATTTTCTTTTTGTTGATGCAATAAAAATCTACCAATCAGTATTCAAAAATAAGAAATTACAATTGAAGGGTATCTTTGTTTCAGTCCTTACCTTATTTCGCTTTGTTTTGTTTCTTTTTCTAAGAAGCGACAATCTTACGAAAAATACTGTTAAGTTGACTGTGATCACACCAGAGTGGACTAGGAAAATGTTATCATTGATTTGAGTTTTGCGTGTATAGATCCCAGCATAAAGCAACCAAAGCGGCCCATTTTCCATGTGAGCGGTCGATTGGTCGCTCGGTCGGTTTTTGCTTTAATGCGAGTTTAAGGAGAGGTCAATAAAAAATAGGTTTACTTATGGTTTTGGCGGTGTTTGTTATTTCTCTGAACTCCTAACTAAATTTGGTTTACATGGTTGGTGTCATTGCTGTTGTTGTTGCTGTAGCGATCTTCATGTCTTTTGATTTCTTCGCAAACCAACAACAATCAACAATACTCTACCATTATTTTATTTGTAAGCTAGCATTGGAAAATTTATTTGGCCACGTTGTTGTTGTTACTTTTTCGTACGTTTAGTTTGCCTTTTTCTTACTCGCTCACTACAAGCGTTTTGTATTTCATATGGTCCATGTTTGGAGGGATTTGCGCGCTGCAGCTATTTGTTGTGCTGTTTGTTTGTTAGTTTGATAATGATTTTGTGTATTTCTTCCTTTAAATGTCTATTTTTGTAGGCGATTTGTTTTAGGAGTGAATTTATGTAGCTGTGTGTTTTACTTTTAGATTTGGAGCGAGCAACTATAGCCACTGGAGTATTTTTGGTTCCCACGTTGGTTTTTGGTGGAAATCTCTTGTTTTGGACAATTTAGAAAAAAAAAACAGGGGAAGAGCAACCGACAGATGGACCGCCATCATACAATTATCATTATCATCATACACGTACCATATTTAAAATTGCCTCAGCTCCAATCAATTATGTGCAGATTCGGTTAGTTTTTGAAGCTGTCATGGGATTTGCATTAGCCACATACATTAAACAGTTACATCGACTTCTAAAAGGACGACAAAGTCGTGTGTGTGTGAAAGACGGAAGGAGATACAAATGAAATGTTTGATTAATTCGAAAAGTGCTTACAATGTTGTACAGGACGTTGCTAACCGAAAGGCGATAGGAAGGACCTAAAAGGCTTTATAGAAAGCCTTTAAAAGCAGTCAGTAGGTTATACTACTACTACACTCGTACACTTATCTTAACTTGAGTCAACACCTTGGCAGTTAACTCTTCATTTTTAAACTCCCCTTATGAATAATCGAATGAAATTAACAACATTATTTAACTGTTTTTTGATACGTATGTTAAACAGTTGTTTAGTCCATTAAATGATCATTTTTTTTAATATATTTTTCAATATTCTATTAACTCCTCATATTTTATTAATATTCATTAATTCATTGCCATTTTCATGTTTATGATCATTATTATTTTTTATTGATTTCCAATTCAATAATATCCAATTTTATGCTTAGTTTTTCCACCTTTTGTTTTTATTGCAGTTTTTTCTCTTGTATTTCTCTTCTTGTTGTTGTAGCATGTATAATCGTGATTTTGTGTTGTAATAAAAAAAATTAATATTAACCATAATTTGTTTAGGGTATGTTTTTTTTCGTCGTCTTTAACAATAGCCAATAATTATTTTGGCCTTTAACATAACGCCACGAAAAAAAACTACGGTGTTCAAATTAGGTCAAGAAGTTTTAACTTTTATTATGATTTGCTTTTTCGTCCATCAAATATTAATTGGTGGAAGACCACCCGTTGAACTGAAAATTACACTATGACCTGGTCTTTTGAAGTGTATACGTATAGTTTTCTTGATTTATTTAAATGCCACCTAATAATCGTAATTTTATTAATGAACATTTAAGATTTTTCGATTTAGCTTAGAGGGTGTTGGCCATTGAGTCTGGGAGTTTGTGAGATTGATCGAGAAAAGATAATGACGGATTTTTAGTGCATTTATAATTGGTAGTGATGGTGATGAGTGCGTGGCAGTAACTGTTAGCAAAGTTTGTTAAAATGATATTTAGAAGGCGACATATTAATTTTCTTGTATGAAGGGAAGACGTCAGATTGAACACGAAAGGTGTGCTCCCTTTACTACAATGCACTAATATTCGATGAAAATTTGTTGCGTAAGCTAAGCCGAGTTATAATGTTCTACTCTATGCCGTATAAAGGGTGATTTTTTAGCTATTATATTTTGGGCAACACTGGTTTAAAAAGCTGACACACGTTTCGTGTTTTGTTTCACTATCAAGCATCTTCAGTTTGGTCTATAATTTAACCATGAATCGTCTTACAAACGAACAACGTTTGCAAATTACTGAATTTTATTATCAAAATGCGTGCTCTGTTAAGAAAGTTCATCGCGCGCTTCATCCATTTTATGGTTAGTTTAATCGACCCACTGAAGCGGCTATTAGGGCTATTGTGACAAAATTTCGCACCAAATGTACATAGTTGGACATTAAACCACCAACACGCTTACGTAGAGTGCGTAGAGCGAAGTGAAGAAAATATCGCAGCTGAATCGGCCAGTGTTAATGATGACCATCAATTATCGATTCGTCGCCGTTCGCAGCAATTGGGCCTCTGTTACTCAACAACGTGGAAAATTTTGCGGAAGGATTTAGGTGTGAAGCCTTTCAAAATACAGCTGGTGCAAGAATTGAAGCCGAACGACCTACCGCAAAGTAGAATTTTTGTTGAATGGGCTCTTGGAAAGTTGGCCGAAGACCCCCTTTTTTTCGAAAAATTGTCTTCAGCGACGAAGCTCATTTTTGGCTCAATCGGTACGTTAATAAGCAGAATTGTCGATTTTAGAGTGAAGATCAGCCAGAAGCATTGCAAGAGCTAGCAATGCATTCAGAAAAAGTCACAGTTTGGTGCGGTTTATGGGCTGGTGGCATCATTGGACCGTACTTCTTCAAAGATCATGCGAATCGTAACGTAACTGTCCAACTTTTTTTTGCCCAAAATGCAAGAGCTTGACTTGCATGACATGTGGTTTCAACAAGACGGTGCCACATGCCACACAGCACGCTTAACAATGGACTTATTGAGAGGCGAGTTCGGTGAACATTTTATTTCACGTTCGGTACCGGTCAATTGGCTGCCTAGATCGTGCGATTTAACGCCTTTAGACTATTTTTTGTGGGGCTATGTTAAAGCTCATGTCTATACACACATGCCCGTTTCAATTGACGCATTGGAAGACAACATTGAAGCATTTATTCATGAGATACCGGCCGAAATGTTGGAAAAAGTATGCCGGAATTGGACTAAGCGGATGGACCATTTGAGGCGCAGTCACGGTCAACATTTGCATGAAATAATCTTCAAACATTAAATTATATGGACCGTACTATCGATTCAAATAAAGATTTCATGCATTCATCTGAATTTTATGTGTTTTTTTTTTTTAAACTTTCCTATAGCTCTTAAAAAAAAAACTTAGTTTCCCTTGGCACCCCATGAATGAGGTATGGGATAGCTTCTCGCGTTGTTGTGAATTAACACGCTTTCTATTTTTAGATTTACAACTAACGGCACCTACTTGTTTATCGACGAATGCGAACGTCACTGTTTGCTTAATACTGCGAAGTTGATGTCAACAACATTCGAGGGGAGCCGACAATGAAAGAACAATTATTTTTTTTAAAATGACTGGAGCCAAGTTTGAACCTGCGATCTCCCGCATGGTAGTCGCGTGTTCTAACCAATATGCCACGGCCGGTCCCCTCTTAAAAAAATCAACCTTTATTTTAACAAGCCCCTATTGGGAACACCCTTTCAGCCATATTCCTTCCGATGCCTTTCTTAAAAACTACTCGTATTGGAAAATCTAAGCCGACTTTTCTTCTTTTTTCGGACTCGCTTTTTTCTTTCTCTTTTTTCATAAGCTCGTTTTTTTTTGCCTTTGAATGCAACAAACGGCGGCAAAAGTTAATGTTAAATGTTATGCAGCAGCTTCTTTTAGCCTCCAGTCGGAAAAAGAAAAGGTTGGCCGGATGGCGGCCGCAAAGAAGTTTGTTGGTGTTGCACACGACGTCAGAATAATGTAGAATCTTATTGTTGTTGTTGTTACAAATGTACATACTATTTACATATAGTACATACTCACTTACGTACATTTTTCGCCTGAAGAGTACATAAGTACATAATACTATGGCAGTATGTAAATAGTATATCTGTGGCACTATCAGCTTGAACAGCTTGCAACATACTCTAAGAGTTACTAAAGCATGACGTACATACAGATGTACAAGTATGTACATATGTAGTATGCTGTAGTATGCTGTTGTTGCTATAGCCTTAACATATTGCATCTGTACAGAGTGGACCATCAATACATTTTTTTGTTCTGTGGCATCTAAAGTTTGTTTGGTTGCGCTTTTTTTCTGACTATTCGCATTTTCTTTTCCTTTTTTTTCTGTACTCACTCTCCCCTTTTTGGAGTCTTCCCTGTATTTTATTTGGGTATTATTAGCAAGAAATAGCCATAGATGGTAATCATTTGCATCATCATGCCCTGGCTGTAAGTTGCATCTCTCTCTCTCGGCTCTTGTAGGGAATATGTGCAACAAACTCTATCGTCTGGCAGCAGAACCCCGGACGATCTATTTTCCTTTGACTTATGTAAAGAAGGAATCCCTTGGAGAATAGCATTGACTGCTAATAAAGCAGGGCGAGGGGAAGGAGGAATAAGCATAAAACCATTAAAATAAACGTTTTTCTTTGTGTTGTTGATAAAAATCGCCGATGCATTAAATAAATTGTACAACAGGAGGGACAAAAGGACGGGCCAACTAATCAATAACAAAACATTTATAATAATGTAAGAAAAATACAGGCAAAGTTATAGGGTACCTAGGTAATGATGACGACAACGACGACAGACCTGACAACGTCATGCCGTGAGAAAAGAAAGTGATTGGAGCAACCATGAGGTACCGGCATCAACATTTTGCAGTGCCAATCCCTGAAAAATTGTGATTCAAGCCAAAAAGGTCAGGGCAATAATTGTCATGTTAAACCCTTTATATTGAGAGACAAGAGGGCAATACAAAAACATTTTTCAATTGTTTATAAAAGCTTGAAGAGAAAAGTACGCCCTCCGGCAATTACAACTAAGCTGTTTGTTAAAACAGAAATTTTTGCCATTACAAATTTTGCATTTTTCAAGAAGTCCACAAATTGGTTCAAGTAACATTCTTTCGTGACATACGCAGTTTTTCATAACGGCGTTATGCAGTAATAGTAAGCAAAACTCAGCTGCTTGCCACTGGACTTAAAGAGATCTGCAGGAAGTTCGTCGGAACCAGCTGCTTTATTATTTTTCAGCCGCGATATTGCTCTTCTTACCTCCGCTTGACTTAATGGTGGGCAATCTAAGCCGTCGTCCACAATTGGCGTGATACCTTCACGTGCGCTGCCTTCTGAAACCAGCAGTTGCGAGGGGATCCCATTACTTACCGTAACCTTTTGCAGTTACTTACTTACTTAAGTGGCCTATTACAACTTACGAACGTAGTTCATAAATTTGAGGCCTGAAGTGTTAAAGAATTCCACACGCTTCGGCCTTCTGCGTGTGTTCTCCAGTTAATCCTACCAGATGGTGGCACGTCGCCTACCACTTGGTCCTTCCAACGGAGTTTGGATCTCCCTGCTCTGCGCCGTGGAATCCAAACTCAGACATGGCCTCATATAGCCTCATTTAGCCCTATATATATAGGAGAGTCGAAGGCAGCTTTGTAGTAGACAAAGAGGTGGTAGGTGTCGATCTGCTTTTCATGAGTTTATTCCAGGATTTGTCGAAGAGTGAACATTTGATCCGTCGTAGATTTACCAGGTCTAAACTGATATGGTCCAATTATTTTTTCTACAATTGGCTTTAGACGTTCACACAATATGCTTGAAAGGACCTTGTACGCAATTGGTAATAGGCTTATTCCACGGTAGTTCTTACATTTACTACGATCTCCTTTCTTGTATATGGGACATAACAGACTGAGACTCCAATCCCCATGGTCTCCTCTAGCTAGATGTTCTCCATGAGCTGATGTATGCTCCTAATCAGCTCTTCCCGCCCCTTAAACAATTCAGCAGGGAGACCATCGACCCTAGCAGCTTTATTGTTTTTAGGGCGGGAGATGGCCATACGTATCTCGATCTGGCTCGGAGGTGGACAGTTAATATCATCGTCATGGATTGGAGCGGGGTCTTCTGGAGTGGTGTCAGTAGCCAGTAAATTTATAAAGTGTTCTCTCCATATCTTCAGAACGTTATCCGGGTCCGTCACTAGCTGACCATCGCTGTCCTTGCAGGAGGGCAACCCGCATTATCGCTTTAACTCGCTTGTAGAATTTTCGGGCTTCCCCTCTACTTCGGAGCAACTCAGTGCACTCATCCTGCCTCTTCTTCAGCTCCTTCTTTTTTCTTCTAAAAAGACGAGTTGCCTCTCGTCTCCTTTCCCTGTGCCATTCACGAACAGCTCGCGTTGCCATTGGCTGCTGTTTTGCCCTGTATGCAGCATCCGTCTCTCTCGTGGCATTGCGACATTCATCATCGTACCAGGCATTTTCTTGAGACGGCTCTGAGTACCCAAGTACGCTTTTCGCAGTCCGTTCTATGGATTGCCACTGCGAGGTTATATTATCAGGGGTTGGAGCATTCCGCAGCAGTTGAGTTAGATGGTTGGAGTAGGCGTCCGCTACCTCTGTGGCCCGCAGTTTACCGATGTCCAACTTTCGTTGTGCCTGGTTACGTAGGTTTTTCACCATGCTTAGCCTTGTGCGTACCTTAACTGCGGTAAGGAAGTGATCAGAGTCAATGTTCCCACCCCTGATCACTCGTACGTCCAGAACTCTTGATGCGTGCCTTCCATCGACTACTACGTGATCTATCTGATTCCTCGTCAATTAATCTGGAGATAATCATGTTACCTTATAAATATTTTTATGGTCAAATCTAGTGCTGCTAACTAACATATTTCTTGCCCCAGAGAAATCAATCAGTCTGATGCCATTGTTCGACGTTTCGGTGTGCAGACTGAATTTTCCGATGGTAGGCTCAAATGCGGTCTCCCTGCCTATTACATCGCCTATTACAATTTTAATGTCATGGCTGGGGCTACGGTCATATACATTTTCTAGGCTCTTGCAGAACTCGTCTTTGTCCTCATCGCTTTTCTCTTCTGTCGGAGCATGGGCACATATAAGTGTTATGTGGAAAAACTTTGTTTTTTTTGTTGGCTATACGTTCACACACCGGGTTGAAACTTGAGACTAGCTTTCTCAAATCATGCATGTTCTCAAATCATGGTCCTTAATTCGTTTGCGGGGGTCGTCAACATTTTGGGGGGTCCGTTTTATTCTTATCTTACTTCTTTTCATTCAATAATTTAAACGTCAGTTGCAAGCCCAGCGCACCACGTCGCAGTATTCTCCTCCTGCCAGGATTTTATTACTGCCGTCCATTCTGGGTCAGACGCTGACCAGGGTACCGCTCACTCTGAGCCGACGTGCCTGGGTTTTAAGTTTCGCCCCTCACAGTAAGCCGAGCTCTGACGGGAGTCAAAGCCACGTTTCCAGGCGTCACCACCTGAAGGTACTCCGTCCGCAGTAGTACCACGAATACGGAGCTCTGTGAGTAGACTTGAAGTGCAATTGGCAAGGATCACTCTGGGTTTGCCAAATTAAACCGCTCAGAAGCTTTACCTTGCATCACACTCCTGACGCCCAGTCTTGGAGACTTTAAACCCATAAAACTGTCCGTACGAGTGTAAGCAGCTTCTCGAGTTTTACACTAAACCTTTAGGCACTTACTCGTCTCAATGGGGTTCATTCAATTCTTTCTCTTAGTAATGTGTCCCTAAAACATAGTCCTTAGCTTGTTTCCAAAAAAAATTCAGAAATTTTCCCACGTATCATAATAACAACATCATCATTATCTTCTAGAGTTTTATCCAAAGTTTTTTTTCACAGTCAACATCGTCATCATCAGGTTTTGTTCCCTCATCTCTTGCGGTCATACATTTTCACCTGTTACAGTCAATGCTAAGTTATAATCCTCAAATCCAGATTCAGATTACCCTCAGTTCCAGATGCAATTCGTCTAGAGTTTGGTTTTAAATATCAGTTAACCATATAGTATAAGTGACGCACACAATCCCCCTTATTATGTATGTCGTAGTCACGTCGATTCTTTGTCGTTTTTTAGACTACAGAAACTGCCTCTGCTCTTTGCATCACCTTTTTAAAACAGTATTCGTCTTAATGTTCCATCACGATGAACTCAGTTAAACGTTATGCATCGAACTCATTTCCAGCTTTATTTTTAAAATACAATTATATCCTCCAGAAATTTCTACCACCTTGCTGACAATTTCTTAGAAACTAAACTATCTTCTGGCATTTGTTTTTTACACTTTTTCAACACAAAATACTATGTTATTATGATTCTCTCTCCATCCCTAGTTCCGCATTTTCATACCCGTTTTTTAGTTTTTCTTCTTGCAGAACAAAATTTCCATATAACCTCTGATTTTCCAAACTTTTATTTACTTTGCCATCTTATATGAAGGCGAAGTCGTTGTTGGTCTCACAAAACTCTTGAGGGAATTAAGAGAAAAACCAAAACTCAGTATAACTGCTAATATGCATTTGCTAGTGGTTACACAGCGAATGCGCCTAAAACAAAAACTAAAAATTCGATGTAAAGCAAAAAAAAAATCAAACACACACACGAAAGTTAGAGTTGAGTTGAAAATGCAAACATTTAATAATTTATGCTCACATATAAATGTTATAAATCATTGATTTATAAGCAAAAATATAGAGAGAAAAAATATTTGTATATGTACAGTGTACATTAGGGGTATAACCAAATTTTGGCCCTAGCACCACGCGATGGCGAAGGTTGTGTTATTAACGAAAAAATAATTTTGGGGTCATTTCGGATAAAAAACCTCACCCACGAAAACGATTTTCTAAAATCTCAAAAAAAAAAAAAAAACATTAATTTTAAATAAAAAATTTTAAATGCTTTATTAATAAAGTAAAATAGTAAACTGAAAAATTTTGTTTAATTATTAAAAGACATAAACTTCAAATTTAACGTGCGCGTTGTTTTGCATAATGGATAAATGTCCTGTATTACCTTAATACCGCGTTCTCAAATATCTTGCTTCGCTGTTGCTTTGGGATTACTGAAGCTTCTCTAACCCAGTGTCTTTTAAGACATGCTTGACCGTTCTTAAATCGTGCTAAGTATTGATCTAAAGCTGCGAAGTTGTCTTTATTAAAGCAAAAAAAAGTTTTTTGCGCTTTTTAGCTAAATGAATAAAAAAAAACCATTTAAAAACTTTACCGCGTTTGGTGGGTGAACTTTTTTGACAACTGCGAAAAAGCAATAATATTTTTTTATATAATTTTCAATGGCCTATTCGACTATGCTAGGGCCATTTGGATATTTGCAAAAAATTGCAAAAAGTTATATCCCTAGTGTACATATACCCCTCCCCCTTTAGATTGAAGTAGATGGCTGAATAGTACTAAGGATATCTGTTACATTGGGTCGCAGACAGTGTGTACGAGGAAAGTGAGTCATTGGAAAATATTATGGTTTTCTAAGAAGCAGTGATGTCGACGATGGCGAAGTTTAAAACAGACACAAAATTTTTTGCTAAAAAATTTAAATTTTTTTATTAAAAATATTAAGTTTTGCTATTGGAGATTAGTAACAATTATATTAGATAAATTTCTGTATTCATTATTGTCAAACTTAACATATTTCTTTAAGTCAAGCTTAAGAGTTTATATTCAACTATAAATTGTTTAAAAAAATCTAGTTTTTGTATTTTTGTATTTTGTATTTTTAAAAGTTTAATATTTTAACATATCGCACCTTCACACTCCTTTGCAACGCACTGTATCATTTGTATGCCAGTTCTTCTGTTTTTTTTGTTTTTGTTGCTCTTGGTTAACCGGCACCAAAAAAAAAAACATAAAACGTAACTTAAGTGCAAACAACATTTTGGTGATTTTTCTTTACCATTTTGTTTTGCTATATCAATAAATATTTCATTTTGTTGGATTAGAAGAAAAACTAGACAAAAGTTATAAATTGTTGACTATTTTAGATAAAAAATATCTATGAAGCAAAATATTACGTGTTTAAGCAAACGACCGACCAGCGTTTGTAGCGGCTCGTGTCTCATGCACTTAGCAACAGCGCAACTTTAGTTTTGTTAATATGAAAAATTTTCAATTTGTTATGTTATTCAAAAGAAAATGAGACAAACTATAAAAAATGCAAACGTTTTTATTGAATATTTTTAATCGCGTGCAATTGAATATATATAATCGTATATATACTTATACATATACAACTGAATGTTTGTAGTTAAATTGGATTTTATAAATATGTGTTGGGTCAATTTATTTGTTGTTGTTTTTGGCTGTTGTTTAGGACCATAGTTGCTATCAGATGAAGTCGTAGTTAACGAGCTCTAATGTGTGATATATTATAAATATAAAGTTTGAATTCTATTTACAAATGTGAAAAAAATCGTTATTTTTCTTATGGAATTTGAAAGATATTTGGGACAACTTTATATGTTATTTTTTTTTATCAAGAACTATTATACCAAGTTGTCGGAGAGTGACGAGTTTTCCGAACGAATGATACATCAAATTTGGCTTACGATCAGAAAAGTGTTTTTTTATTTTTATTGTTTAAATATTTTGGTCAAATTCAGTGTGTCACGCACTAGGATGACGCGTATCGAACTCCATGACGAGTTCATCTTCAGACCCCTTTGTGACCAAATGATACACAATGGTACATCATCAGCTGTATATATATCTACAATTATGTCAAACATGTACATGCGAAGTAGATATCAGCCGAAAATGTCCAGCACCAGTGTTGTATTTTTTTTGAATTTGACCATTAATATTCAAACATGAGAAATGGAGGAAATTCTTTCCCCACGATTCCCCTTTTTACCTTAAAGCTTAAAAGCTTCTTTACAAGGTTTTGTTGGTAAACTAAGATTACTTTAACAATTATGAAAACACAAGAAAACGTATTAAGAACCATGATTAAAGGGCATTTATCTCGCTGGGTCACGTCTAGGAATCGAGATATATCGATTTGAAGTTAGTAGCTATCATATAGGGAATATCTCACGTTTTAGGCTCATTTGTTATATTGTTATATGGTGGCGTATGAATATCATAAGTAATATTCCACTTAAATCATACGCCACGGAGTACAATAGTTTTATTGTAACTGTTACAAAATAAACCCAGTTCAAAATCACTTGATGAATGGAAAAAGGAAACTGTTGCTTATATAGAAAAACGTTATATGAACAGATTAAAGGAATTGTAATTTTTTGTTTGAGCAAAATGGTTCTCGAGTTATGTAAAAAAAAGACCAAAGTGACAATTTCCCCTATATGATAGTTACTAACTTCAAATCGATATATCTCGATTCCTAGACGTGACCCAGCGAAACGCCGGGACACTTATAATTTATTTTTTTTACCGATGTAACTTTCCCCGGTAGTTTAAACCCTTTCCGATCACTGACCCCTACCATTTGTCTCACAGTGTTATCCATGTGTCTCTGATATATTAGTGACAACTGTGTTCAATTATATCATATATTCCCATATATACTGAAATGGAAAGAAACTTAAATTTTTCAAAATTATGACTCGATGTGTCTCTGAAAAGAATAAAACGGACCCCCCAAAATATTGAAGACCACCGCAAACGAATTAAGGACGAATTACGAATTAAGGTGCAGCATTTACTACAGTGGCCATGCGGACAAGCACGAGTTGGATTTGGATTTGTGGCTGGCAAGAGATTGCGACACAAAGTCTCACGGTTCAACCCGATGTGTGGATGAATAGCCACCATAACAGTCAAGACAAAGTTTTTCCACATAACACTCATATGTGCCTATGCTTTGACAGAAGAGAAAGGCGATAAGGACAAAGACGAGTTCTACGAGAGCACAGAAAATGTATATGACCGTAGCCATGACATTAGAATTGCACTAGGCGATTTTAATGCCAAAATAGGCAGGGAGACCGCATTTGAGCCTACCAACGGAAAATTCAGTCTGGACGTACGAGTGATTGTGGGTGTGAACGTTGACTCCGACCACTACCTTACCGCAGTTAAGGTACGCACAAGGCTAAGCATGGCGAAAAACGGACGTAACCAGGTACAACGAAAGCTGGACATAGGTATCTGTTCTGTTCGTGAACGGCACAGGAAGAAGAGGCGAGAGGCAACTCGTCTTTTTAGACGGAAAAAGAAGGAGTTGAAGAAGAGACAGGATGAGTGCACAGAGTTGCTCCGAAGTAGAGGGGAAGCCCGAAAATTCTACCAGAGAGTTAAGGCGAGAATGCGTGGAACAGGCTTGCCCTCCTGCAAGGACAGCGATGGCCAGCTGGTGATAACGTTCTGAAGATATGGAGAGATCATTTTAAAAATTTACTGGATACGGACACCACTCCAGAAGACCCCACTCCAATTCATGACAATGGTATTAACTGTTCACCTTCGAGCCGTAGTGAGATACATTGGGCAATATTCCGCCTTAAAAATAACAAAGCAGCTGGAGCCGATGATCTCCCAGCTGAACTATTTAAGGCAGGTGGAGAGGAGCTGATAAGGAGCATGCATCCGCTTATGAAGAACATCTGGCTGGTGGAGAGCATGCCCGGGGATTGGAGTCTCAGTCTGTTATGTCCCATATCCAAGAAAGGAGATCGCAGTGAATGTAATAACTATCGTGGAATAAGCCAGTTACGAATTGCGTACAAGGTCCTTTCAAGCATATTGTGTAAACGTCTAAAGTCAATTGTAGAAAAATTGCGGCTTTAGACCTGGCAAATCTACGAAGGATCGACACCTACCACCTCTTTGTCGACTACAAAGCTGCCTTTGACTCTACGATAAGGAATAGACTATATGAGGCCATGTCTGAGTTTGGTATTCCTGCAAAGCTGATTCGACTTTGCAGATGTATCTTGGACAACACCAAATCCTCGGTTAAGATTGGTAAAGATCAGTCTGAACCATTCAGCACGGAAAGAGGTCTCAGGCGGGGTGATAGCTTGTCCTGTACACTATTTAATATGGCTGTGGAGAAGGTGATAAGAAAGGCTGGCTCCATATTTCACAAGAGTCACATGCCACTAGCCTATGACGATGTTATAGACACCATTGGCTGTTAATGCAGTTACTGCAGTTTTCTCATCGCTAGAAAAGGAGTCAGCAAAAATGGGTTAAGCGGTCAACGTGGAGAGTATTCGAGAGAAAAGTAACCGAAAAATATATGCACCAATCTGTGTCGACGGTGAGTTTCGCCATAGGATGAACCATGAGCTGTATTAGCTTTACCACGACATCGACGTATCTAAAAGAGTCAGAATCCAACTAATTCTATGGCTGAGACATGTTGTCAGGATGGATGTAAATGCTCCAGCGAGAAATGTGTTTGAAGGCGACTGCAGTGGGAAGGACCAAGCGGTAGGCGACGTGCCACCATCTGGTAGGGCTAACACTTAGTAAGTTAGATTTCAGTGAAACAATTATATTACTTGAATTTGTCCTTCTTTATCTCTAGACCAACTTCTGCCGACTGTTCTCAATGCTTAAAAAGGCTGCAGTAACATTAAAAATTTTAGCAGCCTTCTCCATGAACATCGGTATTGTGACGTTAAAGAGATCGCATGACAGACTTTCGTCTTGTCTAATGCCTCGCTTGGTACAAAATAGCTCTGTCAGATTTTTGCCTATTTTCAGTGAAACTTCGTGTCAGTCCGCATCATCATTATGGCAAGTCGTACAGCTTCGATGTGATACTAAATTCAGTCATATCATCTAATATATTCTGTCGTATCGAACTGTCGTATGAAGCCTGATAACACAAGGGAACAAAATTGAACTTTTTGAGTGTTGTTTGGAATTCTATAGCTGTTTTTTTACTAGTTTCAGGTCGCTGATTTTAAATCTAATCTCCATTTTTCTACATCAGCTCGAATTTTTAAGTTACAGGTACTAATCGTATTTTCGCCTATTTTCCAAAAAATTATAGTTCAAAAAATCATAATTTTTTTTTCATCAGCCGGATTTTAAAATTTTGTTTTTTTTTTTTAAAGATATCGTTGTTACCTTTGATAAAAACCAAATTTTTTAATATCACAAAAAAAAATTACTGAGTAAAGGCTCTTTTATTCAAAAATAAAAAAAAAATACAAAAAAAAATGGAAATTTTAATTTTCTTCACGCTGAAAGTTAATCGTTGTTATTTTTATTAGCTTTATTGAATAACATATTAAAGTAGCTTTCTAAAACATGAATGTACATAAGAATCGATTGAAAAGTGAATGAGTTATGCTAAGTTCGGTGATAACAGATTTTTCGAATTTTTTTGTTTCTACCCCAAAAGTATTAAAATTTTGTATTTTTAAAAATCATGACAAATTTGCAAATTTATTTATAGTTTAATTTATAGTTTTGCCTCCTATTACAATATTAATTAACTGACCCAATTTAATTAATCGGCAGGTTTCAATTTGGAAGTTAACGGAGAAATATTAATTTTCCAAAAATTGGTCATATTGTGTGGGAGGTACAAGAAGGGGTGATCCGATATAGTGCAAATTCATTCCTGATTCATATTTTGATAACCGTAAAACTTACGCATAGTTTGACTGAATTCAGTGTACTTACAAAAAAGATATGTATGTAAGACTATTGGGGTGAGTTCGGTCATTTGTATGGGAGGTACCAGAAGGGGTATGGCAACGGTTTCGGTTTTTTTAGGGTTTGTCTACTTTTGCAAGATAAATAAACTGACCAAATTTAAATATCCTCCGGTAGTCTGTTTGGCAGCTATCGAAGATATATTAATTATTCAAAAAAAGGTAATTGTGTATGGGAGGTACCAGAAGGGGTGGGGCTATTCCGCCCATTTACAATCTCATAAGTTCGTTTCGAAAAATATTAATAGTGATAAATTTTCATAACGATCCGTTAAGGTTTGCTCGAGTTACACTTTCATAAACATATTAATAAATGTTATTTCTGTGTGGAAATCGTGTTTTTTGTAAATTTAGTTATCTCAGTAAATTGTTGACAAAATCAAAAGTTGTGCACAGATTTCAATGAAATATAGCTCATTTGATTCAAACTATATTAAACTAAATGTTTTAAGACCAACACTGTGATTTTTGTTGCATTATTTTTTTTTATGAATTTTTAAAAAACAAAATATTTTTTTTTTTTAAACTACAACGATATCTCTGAAACTACTAGGCCAAATTAAAAACAATGTAGGCACGGATTAAAGATAATTTTGTTGACGAGTTTAAGTTTCTTTTTTTAATTGAATATGGTGAACCGTTTTCAAGTTATTTAAATATTTGTAGTGGAAGTGCCTTAGTTTTGGACATAACGGTATCTCGCGAAAAGTCGAGCTGATACAAAAAAACCAAGTGCAGATTTGGATTCAGCGTCTCAAATTACCTTTAAAACAATATTCAGTTCTTAAACAACAAATACCTTGTTCCCTTGTGTAATCGATAAACAGATGGTATGTGTTGATCTGCATTTCGGGGACTTCTCCCGGATTTGTTAAAGTGTGATTATGTGGTCGGTCGCGGATTTATCAGGTCTAAAGCCACGCTAATAAGGTCCAATTAAGATGGGCTTTAGTCTTTCATTTAACATACTAAGTAGGACCTTGTATGGGGAAAAAACTGATCCATTAATATTTAGACCGCCTTTCTAGAGCACAAGGCATAGAATACATACATTCAAATCATTGGGCATGCGTTCAATTACTTAATTCGGGTTTATGAGCTGGTGCATGCACATTAGGGCGTTTCACAAAAAAAAATGTGCAACTCTTGAAGCGGAATATTAAAGCTTGTGATCTAAAAGAATTTCGAAATTTTTTTGGAATTTTTTGAAGATGGGTATGTGGTCGCTGAAATGGATTTTATCAAAAAAAATGAGGTTATGGAGACACAAATTTTATATTATTTTTTTTCTGATGCTTTTTGTTCATACAACTAAACAATTCTCTTCTCAAGGATCCGATCCCACGACAAAAAAAATATTGGTGTGAAAAATTATTATATTAAGGACCACTTTTATAGTCTTAAAAGTGAAAAATTATTTTTCCTAGATTTCAAACCTCGATAACGTGAAAAGTGCTGGACATTTTCGGCTGATATCTACTTCGCATGTACATGTGTGACATAATTGTAGATATATATACAGCTGATGATGTACCATTGTGTATCAGTTTGTCACAAAGGGGTCTGAAGATGAACTCGTCATGGAGTTCGAAACGCGTCATCCTAGTGAGTGACACACTGAATTTGACCAAAAATATTTAAATAATAAAAAAAAAAAACACTTTTCTGATCGTAAGTCGAATTTGATGTATCATTTGATACACTTTAACGTAAATTTAATATACAAAAAAATTACAAAGAATGAGGATGATTTTCAAACTTATTGATAAGCGTTGATAACAATAGAAAAATTATACCTTATATTAACAAAAATTTCATTGAAAAAGCTCTTAAGAAACCAATTTGAAAATACTTCCACAGTAGTTCCACATTAAATGGTTAATGTTTTGTAATTTTAGATACAAATTTACTTTTTAATTTTAATTTGATCATTAAATATGTTGATTTTGTTTATTTAATATCTTTTGATTTTGTATGAGGATACAAATGTATTGATGAATTACTTAATCAAGAACGAAATATAATGAAATTCTTTTAATTTTCATAAAATTTTATAAATGAAAAAAATTTTCTCAAACTTTAATTTTTTTCTTATATTTTTCCAACAAGTATAAATAAATCTATGTACCGAATGAAAGGTAATGTAAAGACCTTTCTAACGCATTTTACATCTTGAAAAAATGTTGAAAACTTTTCAAGTTATCGAGGTTTGAAATCTAGGAAAAATAATTTTTCACTTTTAAAACTATAAAAGTGGTCCTTAATATAATAATATTTCACGCCAATAATTTTTTGTCGTGGGATCGGATCCTTAAGAAGAGAATTGTTTAGTTGTATAAACAAAAAGCACCAGAAAAAAAATAATATAAAATTTTTTTCACCATAACCTCATTTTTTTTACTAAATCTATTTCAGCGACCCCATACCCATCTTCAAAAAATCCAAAATTTTTTTCGAAATTCTTTTAGATCACAAGCCTTAATATTCCGCTTCAAGAGTTGCAAAAATCACAAAAAACGCCTTTGGTGAAACGCCCTAATGCACATTGTCAGCTCATCGCTGCCGGCCTTAAAAAACTGTACTGCTAATCCATTGAATTCCTATCCACCGTCCTTACAGGTAGATACCCCTGTTCCAAAACTTTAGCTTTTAACCTTTTGCTAGAACTTTCAGGCTTCACCTAGAGGTACTCTTTGATATCCAGCCTCTTTCTTTTCTTACATAGACGCCGTTTTAGCCTAAAGAACGGTCAGTTTATTATTGACTTTCTTTGAATATCAATGTCCTTTCACAAGGACCTTGATAAATCTAAAGACTAATCTTCATTTAAAAAAAAATCTTTTGCAGCTTTAATCGCACATTAAATTGCTCATGAAATATACATATCACCGTTAAGCATAATCGAATTACTGATACCGTTCTCAATGCCAATCCCCTATGCGAATCTAAGTATGTAATTATCATACGACTGCCGCAACTAAACGACTGAAGACCAATTAACGTCATAATCCAAGCACATTAAAAACAATAATCTGTATGGATTAATATCTCGAAATTGCAATTTTGTACACTACTTATTTACACATAATCGATTAATTGGGATTATCTGGATGCATTTAAAGTTATAATATTTTCTCATTTCACATTTTCCCCTTTTTCTTATTGTATATGTATCATAAGCATTTAAGATAGTTTCTGTTGTGTTAACTATTTTACTAAATCGTAACCTCTTTTTTTTGGTTTTTCTTTTCAGGTAAGTCTCTTATCTACTACTACTACTACTGCTATTACTCTGCTGACCATTACCAGCCACTTAGAAATGCAGCCTGAGTAAGTTAAAGGAAATTATCCATAAATCTTTTACACCTAATCTTCTACAAATTATCGAATGCTATTATTAAGGCCATAACTGCCTAAGCACTGGCCAGATCATAACACCACTATACAGAGACGAGGACAACGACTACGTAGACGGCGAGAGTTGGGCCAATTAAAAAATGCAACATTTATTGGCCGACAGAGATTTCCCAACCGCAATTAGTTAAACTTCTAATGAAGTGTTACGATTTTGGTATGACGATTGCCGTCATTAAAAACGTACCAAAAAAAAAACGGAAACGTAACAAAATCCTCTCATAATTCAAGCGTAAATTATAGTTTTCAGGGTACAAATTTTCCGCCTCTTGCAAAAGGCTTCAAATGTGTTTGACGATCGGTCGGTTGGTCGATTACATCGCTTTGGTGTTATGTGAGCCATATGGACAAACAGAGACAGACAAAGTGATAGACGCATAGTCGTTCAGTTATAGTTAAGTTGCTGTAATTGTTAAAAGGCTGCATATTTTTATGTGCCACAATTATTTAAACACTTATGTTGCTTCTTGAGAATGATTTTTTATATAGAAAATCTCAAACGAAAATCATAAAACAAAACATAAAATCCATAAATTCACAGCCAAACTTTACTAAACAAAACAACAACAAAATAGTTTTAAAAACGTGAATTTAACGATTTTAATGTATTAAATCAATTTAACTATATTAATGATAATTAAATTAATTGAAATAATTAAAGAATTTAACGATTAATTTAGATAATTTAATTAATTTAGTTAATTTAAATAATTTTAATAATAATAAATTTAATTATTTAAATTAATTTAATTAATTGAAATTGAATTAAAAAAAAGAATTACAATTGAAATTTGTGAATTTAATGATTTTAATGAATTAAATCAATTTAATAAATTTAATGAATTTAATGAATTTAATCAATTTAATGAATTTGATCAATTTAATGAATTTAATAAATTTAACGAATGAAATGAATTTAATGAATTTAATAAATTTAATGAATTTAATAAATTTAACGAATGAAATGAATTTAATGAAATTAATGAATTTAATGAATTTTATGAATTAAATGAATTTAATAAATTTGATGAATTTAATGAATTTAGTGAATTTAATGAATTTAATAAATTTAATGAATTTAATTAATTTAATGAATTTTAAAATTTTAATGATTTTTTTGTATAATGAATTGAATGAATTGAATGAATTGAATGAATTGAATGAATTGAATGAATTGAATGAATTGAATGAATTGAATGAATTGAATGAATTGAATGAATTGAATGAATTGAATGAATTGAATGAATTGAATGAATTGAATGAATTGAATGAATTGAATGAATTAAATGAATTGAATGAAGTGAATGAATTGAATGAATTGAATGAATTGAATGAATTGAATGAATTGAATGAATTGAATGAATTGAATGAATTGAATGAATCAATTTAATGAATTGAATGAATTGAATGAATTGAATGAATTGAATGAATTGAATGAATTGAATGAATTGAATGAATTGAATGAATTGAATGAATTTAATGAATTTAATGAATTGAATGAATTTAATGAATTTAATGAATTTTATGAATTTGATTAATTTTATGAATTTAATGAATTTATTGAATTTTATGATTTTAATTGAGTTAATGAATTAAATGAGTCTGTTGAATTTAATGCATTTGATGAATCTTTTGATTTTAAGGAATTTAATGAAGTTAATAAATTAATGTAGTTAATGAATTGAATGAATTTAATGATTAAAATTATATGTTGAATTTAGTTATTTTAATGAATTAAATGAATTAAATGAATTAAATGAATTGAATGAATTGAATGAATTGAATGAATTGAATGAATTGAATGAATTGAATGAATTTAATAAATTTAATGAATTTAATGATTTTAATGAATTTAATGAATTAAATGAATTTAATGAATTTAATGAATTTAAAGAATTTAATGAATTTAATGAGTTCAATGATTTTTATGAATTAATTGAATTTTATGATTTTAATTGAGTTAATGAATTTTATGAATTTAATGAGTCTATCGAATTTAATGCATTTGATGAATCTATTGATTTTAAGGAATTTAATGATGATTTAATAAATTTAATGTAGTTAATGAATTGAATGAATTTAATGATTAAAATTATATATTGAATTTAGTTATTTTAATGAATTTAATAAATTTAATGAATATAATGAATTTAATGTATTCAATGAATTAAATGAATGAAAGAATTTGATGAATTTAATGAATTGAATTAATTTAATGAATTTAATGAATTTAATGAATTTAACGAATTTAATGAATTAAACGAATTTAATAATTTTAATAATGATTCCAATGTAGTTAAGGAATTTAATTAATTTTATGTTAACGAATTTAATGAATTTAATGAATTTAATAAATTTAATGAATTTAATGAATTTAATGAATTTAATGAATTTATGAATTTAATATGTCCACATTGATATAAAAATATATACCAATGCACTTCAAAAATTAACCTCCCATGCATGTCACATTCAACTAGTTTCAAACATTTTTCACATTACATCACATCAACCAAAAAAACCATTGCAACTCCCAACAAACTGTGGTACAACACCACATACCACAGCTATCGGCATTTTACCGCTTTAGCAATGACCCTTAACTGCGAATGAAGAGAATAATAGCCAATAATCTAGAGAGCAGAATGGCTCGTCGCCAACAACACAAAACTAAACAGCCAAAATATAATAGAGATGAAAATGGTTAACAAAGTATACTAAACCAACGGATAAAGTCCGCAACCCTTTCTCACTCTCTGCCATTTAAGCCATTTTGTGATATTTGATGAAATGAACACTCCCAAGTTAATGACATGCTCAGGTATTCTTCGAGCAGATGCTGAACTGGCGCTGTTGCAGTTGCAACAACACAGATCAACAAAAACACGCAAAAAATAAAGAAGTGGAGAGAAATGAAACATGAATAAAAGGAAGAAATTGTATACTAATACAATGACTGATAGATGGCCATATAGAACTAAAATGAACAGCACAAGAAGACGTCCCAAGACTGTTTGCTATAAGCACAAAAGATATGTGTGATGCAGCACGAGTGGACATCTGTAACTCACAGAGGACGATGATCATGGGCGACACAGTGGTATACGTTGAGTGCTTGAGGAATGTGTTTTTTAAGTTGTGACCATACAAACTAACAAAATATTTTTGAAATTTTTTTCAAAATTGCCTATGGTATTACTGTAACTCAACTACATTTAAATTTAATATCTCTTAACAGATTTAAACATTTAAAAAATATGGCAGTTTTTGAATTTTTTTACTCACTTTTTATTTCTGTCAACCCCCTTTACTCCCACGAATCCAGTGCCCTTCCACTAAATATTTATCCGAAATGTAAAACGACAACAACACAATAACAGACACAACGAAAACAGAATACTTCTAATGTCTAAAAGTATATAAATCTAATAAACGTTTATAAAAATGTTTCATGTGCTAACAAAAATGAGCCTCGTCGTCGTGCAAGAGAACAAAACCTATCGATAGCAACTCTTCACTGCACTTCGTTACTACAGCTTAACTCCATAGAGAACTTCATAGTTACTGGAGAAAGAAGAAGACGCACCATCAACGTCATGCATGCAGCCAATGATGCATCTTATGAAACTGAAGGCTTTTTGCGCAAGTGTGTCTATGTGTGTTTGTGTATTTGCAAATACAATTCTTCCTTCCTTCATTGTTAAAACTTCCTCCTTTAACTATTCAAGTTTAGTCGTCGTTTACATTATATAATACTCTGGCTGGCTGGCTGACTGGCTGGCATGTGTGTATCTCAATGTCTTGCTTGGTGTATTGGTATGATTGGGGCGACGAGTTGGAGAAGTAGGAAGGAGCAACGCCATCATCATTAACTTTGTAGCTCTAGCATCCTCTGCCAATGAATGTACACACGACCGTGAGTGAGTATCTCTTCGTTTGTTGTGTATCACATGATCAGCTGAAGTTTGTTCTTTTATTTAGAGCCATGTTTTGTAAGCCATTAAAAGAATACGAAAAGATTAAGCTGAAAAACGCAAGCGGGAAGAATGTGGTGCAGGGAGGTAGTTGTGGATAGGGGGATGTTTCTGCACTGTAACTAAATAAAGGAAATATTATTTAATAAATTAATTAATCTTATGAATTTAATGGATTTAATGAATTTTATGAATTTTATAATTTTAATGAATTTAATTAATGTAATGAATTTAATGATTTTAACGAATTTAATAAATTTAATGTAATTAATGAATTTAAATTTAAAGAATTTTATGAATTTAATGAATTTCATTAATGTAATGAATTTAATGATTTTAACGAATTTAACTAATTTAATGAATTTAAAGAATTTAATGAATTTAATAAATTTTAAGAATTTTATGAATTTTATGAATTTAATTAACATTATGAATTAAATGAATTTAATGAAATTTATGAATTGAATGAATTTTATAAATTTAATGAATTTAGTGAATTGGATGAGTTAAATGAATTTTATAAACTTAATGAATTTAAATGACTTCAATGAATTTAATGAATTTAATGAATTTAATGAATTTAATGAATTTAATGAATTTAATGAATTTAATGAATTTAATGACTTCAATGAATTTAATGATTAATGAATTTAATGACTTCAATGAATTTAATGATTTAATGAATTCAATGCATTTAATGAATTTAATGAATTAAATGAATTTAATGAATTTAATGAATTTAATGAATTTAATGAGTTTAATAAATTTAATGAGTTTAATGAAATTAATGAATTTAATGATTTTGATCAATTTAATGAATTTAATAAATTTAATGAATGTAATGAATTTGAAGATTTTAATAAATTAAATGAATTTAATGAATTCAATGCATTTAATGAATTAATGAGTTCAACGAATTTTATGAATTTAATGACTGACGAATGAATTTAATGAATTTAATGAATTTTAATGAAGTTAATGAATTTAATAAATTTAATGAATTTACTGAAATTAATGACTAGTGAACTTGTTAAAATTAAGGAATTTAATGAATTTAATGAACCTAATGTATTTTATGAATTTTTTAAATTTAATGAATTTCATGAATTTAATGAATTTATTGAATTTTATGAATTTTATGAATTTTATGAATTTTATGAATTTAATGTATTTAATGAATTTAATATAATTAACCCTTCCATGCATGATTTTTTTTATTTAAAAACCAACAAATTTTTTTTGTGTAAATCGAGTACTGGATTATCGGAAAATTTTTATTTTTAATTTTGGAAGCCGAATTTTCCTGGAAAATTGATTTTTCTGGTTGTATCATATATGAGTCATCATGCACTTGTGTATAAAAATTAAACACATATTTTCCGAAAATTATAGTATTGATATTTATTTTATTTTGAAATAAATTTATGGCGTTTCTTTACATTTAATATAAAAAATAACATAAATAATATAAATTTCATGATGTATTTAAAAAATAAGGAAAAAATAACATAAAAATAATTAATTTTGATTATAAATACATAAAGACTTTATAGAAAGTATTGCAATTTTCTTTATAATTTATTTTGGTCATGTCTTGTTAATGGCCATGGAATACTGATCCTTACGATCCTTGTTTAGGCATAAATGTACCTTACATTTTTCACAATGAATATAAAATAAGTTCGAACACCCTGCCAGCTTACAGCGCTGACTATCTTTCATCTATACTGGAAAATGAGATACATATCCTCGCGAACATCTTTCGATGGAATAAGGGAAGCGTTCGGCTTTTTCTTAGCTTCTATTTCCTGCGACACACGGCTCGATTAACGTCCAAGAAGTTTCAATGTTCGGCCGACTCTACACAAACTAACCCCAAACAAAGACATCACTCAAAACGAAGAGCTTATATCCCCACGAAGTTGTTTCATTGGCATGTATTGCCAATATAATTGTTCGTCTACCTAAATCCTTTCAGTAGAGTGTCAACAACAGGACGTATTTTAAAAGTTCGAAAATTTCGATTTAAATGTAGAATTCTTCTAATCTTCTCGAATTTAGATAGAAATATAGTTTATTTTATAATTCGATTACCAACCTCATATGACCAGTATCTACAACAATTTTTTACTTGGTGCGTTGATGTCGTTATACAAATTCCAATGTATGCTTCCAAATCTTTTTCGTTTATCGTTGTTGGATTATCAATATTGAGTTCTGCAGAATAGTAATTCGATTCTTTAACAATTTTCGACATAAGCTCATTGCTGAAGAAATATTTAAAGATTTGTAAAGAAGTACTCAGCGACATTATTTCTGGAGAGAGTGTTTTACTATCATTGGACAGTACAGTTTCCGGTGATGGCTGATGATTTTGATTTTTCAACAAAATTTTACTATATTACATTTCAAATATTGTATTTCTTTTTTAGAGTTTACAACGAATTGGTCAATGCTTTCATTTTCGTTCAAATACACGATTGGTTGATCATTTATGTCGAAATTGTCTATATCATCGTCAGATTCTATATCATCCCCGGATAACTCGGTTGGTAATCCTCATATTGTATTGTTGTTGTTGAAGTTTTCTGAAAATTCTTCCTCGTCACTACCATTATTATCTAAATCGTCTTCGCTCTCGGAAAAGTGATTAACTAAATAAGTTATCATTTCGTCATTTAAAAATTTAGATGACATGATTTATAGCCAAAAACTCTTTTTAAATATTCCACCTAGTAATAGTTCCCGAAATAGAACAAGGCCTGGGGTCACTGGACGACAGTCGAGTTTCGCTACCAGTGTCTCTCACGAACCACAATCCGAACAAACGGGGGAAATGCGTATGGATTCTGCTGGTTCATCAGCAGTCCAAACGTTCACGACGCAAGTGGCGTCCACGTCAGAATCAAGAGTTCTTTTAGGAACCACAATAGTACAAGTCCATAACAACGACTTGAAAAGTTGTTCGAGCGCTCTTGTAGATCCCGCCTCTCAAGCGACTTTCATTACCCGAAAACTTCAGAGAAGATTGGCTCTTCCAATATTTTCCGCCCCGACTGCCAAAATTGTTGGCTTAAATGACACAGTTGCCTCGAAGTCAAATGAGATTTGTATCATTACACTTCGTTCTGATACAGATACTAATTTTAGCCTGACCACAAAGGCGTACGTGGTCGATAATATATCCCACCGGTTGCCATCTTGTATTCCGCCTCGAATAAATCAGTGGAAATTGGCTGAGATTAGAAAAGCTGACGTAAGTTTTTCGGAACCCGACTTACTCTTGGGTGCCGATACTTATTCGAAAATAATGCTCTCTGGTATTCAGAAGGATGCTGAGGGAAAGCTTATCGCTCAGAAATCTGTGTGTTGGCTGGATTGTAACTGGTAGGGTCTCTCAATTACATGTCCAGAAGCACATTTCTGCCCATGGTCGCCAGTTGATGCAGAGGAAAGTCTCGTGTCCTAATATGTCTAATGCGGCGTATTCTGTCCGGCCCAGAAAATTTAAGAACACTGGCGACCTAAGAGCTACCGGTAGAGATTTTGCTCTACCCCCCTTTAAACACAACCGACCAGTGGAATGTATAGCGAGGTCCGTTCCACAGGTTTTAGGGCCTTGGCCCCCCGTTCCGTTGACAAACATTGTCAGCCCCACTAGACCTTTGCCATTAAACTAAGTCGATTTCCAGTACCAAACTTTTAGGGGTTTGTGTGGAGTAATTTTGAAGGTACGCTTTTAAATATATTCCACCCCGTTATGAACCTGCTATTGAAAACCCCTAGACTCAAATCAGATGGCACGCTAGGTCGTTGAAAGTACGATCCCCGTAGGGTTCTTTTTTCTAACCCTATCACGAAGTTTTTATTCGTGCCCCGTAAGCTTTTGGTAAGCACATGCATCCATTCTGCGTTATGAGTCGGTTTGGTACTGATGTTCGTGTGTCCCCCCTGACACCCCTGTATATTAGACATACAATTTCATCATTTTCTTTCATTTCATGTTCCATGTGCGATATACGATGAGATGATACCTGCGCATATCGGATGCAACCTACATCAAAGACAATTTGCAGCTCCCCTGAACATTTATCCAGTTCCCAATGGTCTATATTGCACTCCCTGCAAGGGGGGCGGGATGTCTAGCTGGGCACCCTAATAGATAATAAGTTTAAATTGTTCCCTTTTAAACAGCACTGATTATAACGAATAATGAAAAGAAAAGAAACGTCAAACATTGAAATACAATACGATTTTTACCAGCGAACCACCCGAAGGTAATACCCCAAATAAAACCCGAATATTATATTAAAACTCAAAATTTACTTGTGTTTTTATTTTCCCCACGTTTGGATTATTATTATTTTTCCCCGCCGTAACACTAACTTTTTTGACAGTAAAATTGCATATACAAAAATTGCGTTCTGTTGCTGAACGCATAATGTATCATATATGGTACAACCTAAATAATCTATTTGTTGACTATTAAATTATAAAATTTCACAAATACTCAAACTAAATAATGAAATACACTAAATAACAAATAAAACACGAAAATTAAATCTATGATTTCATTAGTAATTACCTTAAAACGTACGATTTATTTCAGCTTCCAAATAACACATGCACTTTGAGCGATTGTCACAAAACAACTGTTATTTTTGAATAAATATGATCACATATGCATCGAATTCTTGTTTGATCTTACACATCGCTATGTTATCTCACTGACTATTCCGATTTTTACCATTACTTTGCAGATTATATAAATAATAAATGAATTAATGTTGTTAATGAATTGAATGAATTTATTAAATTTAATGAGTTTAATGTAATAAATGAAT
Source organism: Muscina levida (assembly GCA_964034835.1). Taxonomy (NCBI): domain Eukaryota; kingdom Metazoa; phylum Arthropoda; class Insecta; order Diptera; family Muscidae; genus Muscina; species Muscina levida. The sequence goes on along the minus strand of OZ035880.1, from coordinate 175,269,506 downwards.
TTACTGAATTAAATGAATTCAATAAATTTAGTGAATTTAATGATCATTTTATTCCCCCTTCTTACCACGCCCCTGCCTCATCATTTATTGTGCCTTCCATTCTTCGTGTTCCTTCTTACATCATTTCCGTTCCATTGCGCCTTCCTATTTATAGTGTTAATAGTACAGTATTTTATTTCATGCAAGCTCGCCCCTCTCCCCCCTTCCCCTATCTTTTGTGCCAAGAAACGAGAGGAACGACACAGTAAAGATGAAAAATAAGAGGAGAAGCTTAAGAAAACAATATCGAGATGCTTAGCTAAGCACCCGGCACTATTCATTATGATGATGGCAGCTTGAATGTTCTTAAACTTTATTGGAGATTAAAACTCTCTTATAGATCGTGCAATGCAGTGAGTAAGTACTGCTCTTATTGTTGTTGTTGCTGTTGGTGATGCTATTGTGTTGTTGATGCTAAAACTGATGATGTTGCTTGATGTGTCTGTTGTTGCGCAGACATTTGCAGCTCCTAGGAAATGAAGATGAGACTGTCGACGACGACGACGACGACGACTGATGAGGACGACGATGATGATGATGATGGTTTTTGGTGATTATTTCCGTTGTTGTCTTTGTTTTGACTGCCGGCTTTCAATTAATTGTATTATTATTTGTAAACGTTTACACATTTGTTATATTTATTTTCTATTGTTGATAATTTTCAGGGGAAATTTATGATGATAGCGTGTGGAATCATTGGATTAAAAACATTAATTTGTTTGTATTTCCTTAAATGCCAATGTCATCACTTTTATTTGCATTCCAACATGTAGATAAATTTTGTATTGTTTTCAATTTCTTAGTTGGAATTTTCACACAATACGAACGAAGTTGTACTTCGAATCACAATGCAAACCATCTTCACACACTTAAGAACTTTATAAACATTAACATTAACTTTGTACTAAATATTAACGACCAGCTGAATAGTAGCCAAATATGATTGGGTGGAGTCTAAAATGTTCGCCATACAACATAATTTTAATTGAATTTGATATTTTTAGATTTAATGCAAATGTTGGACTTGCAATTCTCCCTAATTCAAATTCCAACTTTATGTGTTGTCCTTTCCTCTGCCGTCAATTACCTTACCACTTTTAAACACATTGACTTTTATTTTAACGGCTGAATGCCTGAATTAATGTTTAAAATGACGTTTCATGTTCGTTTTGCGTGTAAGTGTATGTGTTTGTGTGTTGTTTATCGTTTTATTTAAAGATGACGAATGTGTCCAGTGAATATCTGTCGTCCACTGTCTGTCAGTGCGTCTGTTTGTCAGACTTGGTTGCATTTAGTGGATCGATCGTGCAAGAGACAGAGTCACTCGCTCGCAAAGACATTTGTTGTTTTGTCGATGTCATTAAAATAGCAACGAAATGTTATTGTCGCTGCCTGCCGACGTCCGGCTTTCGTCTTATGAAGAGTCAGTGGCTCAAAACAAATTGAGGAAACTTTGGAGGATCTACAGCAGGAAGAAGAGGGCAAATACACTGAACAAAAAGTATAGAGAGATAATATAGGAATATATACTAGTCGTGTTTACTGCAGCCTTCCACATGATCATCTTCTTAACAATGTTAAAGTGATCGCATGACAGACTGACACCTTGTCTAAAGCCTCGCTTGGTAGAAAATAGCTTAGTCAGATTTTAGCCTATTTTCACTAAAGACTTCGTGCCATTCTTTGTCATACCGCAATGTCGTATCAGCTTCGCGGGGACAACTAACTCAGCCATGGTTTCTGTCTTATCGGACTATCGAATGCAGCTTTATAGCCGATGAACAGATTGTAGGTGTCGATCTGCATTTCTTGGGTCTTCTCCATGATTTGTCGCAGTGTGAATGCTGGTCGGTCGTGGATTTATTAGTTCTAAAGCCTGACTGATAATGTCCAATCAGGTTCGTCAGCATGGGCATTAGTCTTCAAATAACACAGCAGGATCTTGTAAGCGATGGGTAAAAGTCTGATATTTGCTACACACACTTGGATCGCCTTACTTAAGCACAGGACATAGAAAACTCAGGTGCCAATCATCGGACAAGTATCCCTTGAGTCAAATCGCTGTTGCATGCATGTTGCCAGCCAGCTCAGCTCTACCCTCTCTATATTTCTCTATAGACGCTTTTTCCGCCTGAAGAGGCGTGTCATCTCCCTTCTCTTCTTTATCGTATCAGGACTTCAGGTTTTCATAACCCAGTACGGTCGTTGCAGCAGTGGTTATACAATTCGCAATATTTTGCCACTGGGTGTCGGAAACATCAGAATTAGGGAGGTTTGTTTAAAGTAATTGGAAGAGTTGGTTGGAGTAGGCATTGGCTATCTCGGTGGTATGAAGCTTTGCGTTTGATTACGAGCGTTTATAGCACTACATTGTCGCGTTTGTATTTCGGCTGCAACTATGTGGTGATCTGAATCAATGCCCAGCAAACCAAAAGCTCCTACATTGGCTGATATCCGACAGGTCTGAACATTGTCTGAACTTTTCTTACCGATACCGTACAGAATTCTGAACGATTCGTTAAAGGGAAATTTTATATCATTTGATACGACACAGAGTACGTATTGGCTCGCTCTTTTCGGCTCTCGGCTCGCGAGCCAGAAGCCTCAAAACTACGAAAGAGCTGTTGGCTCGCGAGCTAGGAGCCACATATTTCAAACGAGCTCTCGGCTCGCGAGCCAAGAGCCCAAATAAAGAGCTGGTTCGCGAGCTAAGAGCCAAGAGCCCAAAAAGAGCTGGCTCGCGAGCCAGGAGCCAAGAGCTCAAAAAGGAGCCAGCTCGAGGGCCCATTTGAAATTTTGTGTCAAAAAGTACATTAAAAGTACTTTTTGGTACAAAAGTGTACTCTGGTACAAAAAAAGTACTTTGTGTCAAAAAGTACATTAGAAGTTCTTTTGGTACAAAAAAGTACTCTGGTACAAAAAAAAGTACTTTGTGCTGAAAAGTACATTAAAAGCACTTTTTGGTACACAAAAAAAGTACATTAAAAGTACTTTTGGTACAAAAAAGTACTCTGGTACAAAAACAGTACTTTGTGCCGAAAAGTACATTTAGAGTACTTTTGGTACAAAAGTCCCTGGTTCAAAAAAAAAATACTGTGTCAAAAAGTACGTTACAAGTACTTTTGGTACAAAAAAGTCCCTTTTACAAAAAAGAACTTTATGCTGAAAAGTACATTAAAAGTACTTTTGGTACAAAAAAAGTCGCTGGTACAAAAAAAAATACTTTGTGCCGAAAAGTACATTAAAAGTACTTTTTGGTATAAAATGGTACTCTGGTACAAAAAAAGTACTTTGTGCCAAAAAGTACATTAAAAGTTCTTTTGGTACAAAAAAGTACTATGGTGCAAAAAAAGTACTTTGTGCAACAGAAATTTTTCGGCTAATGAAATTACTTTTTGGCATAAAAAAGTACTTTTGGTACATAACTTTGGTACTTTGCTCAAGAGCCAAGAGCTCGCTGGCTCGAGAGCTGGCTCTTTTTGGGCTCTTGGCTCTTAGCTCGCGAGCCAGCTCTTTATTTGAGCTCTTGGCTCGCGAGCCGATTTTTGCACTCTTGGCTCGCGAGCGATCCAATACGAACCCTGATACGACATATCGAGTTCGCGTTGATTTCGGAAGTCAGTGCCGGAGGAAAACATCAAATTGTTATTGAAGCAACAACGAATTTCCCTTCAGATTTTCCTACAATGTATATAGAGAAATCTTTCAGACAACGCTACGACATGTCGTACATACGATTTCACTCAGCTGCGTCTGTCAGACCTCGTGTCAACCACTCCAATCGTTTTTAGAAACGTCTTCGGGCCAATTCCGCATCCGAGTAATATACAGATCCGAATTCGTAACGACGCGCCGTGAAATTTCCTTTCAGAATTGCACCACGCAGCACACACACGTTCTTCTAATCAGGGGACATCCAGGTTGCCTTGTGAATATTTTTATGTGGGAATCTGGTTTCACTTACTACCATGTTTCTTGCCGACGAGCAGCTAACCAGTCTGAATTTGTTATCGGAGGTGTTGTTGTGCAGACTGAAATTCCCGACTTCTGAACCAAGAGCATCTTCCCTTCTTATTTTAGAATTAAAATCTTCCAGAACAATTTTATTGTCATGCGCAGGTCAGCGGTCATATATTTCTTTCAGGCGCTCATAGAATGAATCTTTAATGTCCTCATCTTTGTCTTCCGTCGGGGCGTGCATACAAATCAGCGCAATGTAAAAATATTTCGACTTGATGCGAATATTGGCTACTCCGGGTATCGCATTTCGTATATGGCGCTGATGTCAACATTGTATTTATCGAGTATGGCCATTAAATTACTAATGCAGCCAACTTGACAAAACGAATGATGCTATAGTTCTTATTCCTGGGACTACTTTGACGTGCAATTATCAAAATTATGTCCCGAATCGATGAGCTGAAAAATGTTGTATTGTGTTATTAGACATCGTATTTATATACAACTTTATGATTAACATTTTTCGAGTGTATTTTATGACTTTTGTTGTTGCTACTGACTTTTCCCTTTCTGTCTCCACTCGTAACATATTTGGGGGGGGGGGGGGGGGGGGGGGGGGATGGATGAAAAGTAAACGTAGTGCAACGATTCGCAAAATTTTTGTGTTTACAGTCGCGCGCGTAGCTGATTTGTAATTATTGTAATCAACATCAAAAGTCAATGCAATGACGTTCGTTCGTTTACTCGATTCGTCGTTCATTTGACTTTCGTATGTTGATCTAAACAATCCATCTGCTGAGCTATAGATACATATAAAGACGATTGGTACAATCGGCAATGTCGATAGACCATTTTAACACTTTGTGAAGCGCTTAATCATGTCAGGAAGATAACACAGTACGAAAAAAAAAAAACAAAAATACCTGGGAAATTATAATATTTTTTCTGGTACACATTCTACTATATACAACACAGTACAACACATGATTTTGGGACTCAATTCTGAGAACTGGACGTGAAAGTTGCCCCAAAAGGGAGAAGTTCTGTATCATTCGTTTTGTCAAGTTACATGCCATAATAATTTAATATCGATTTGAAATAAGTAAGTATAGAATAGGGAAATTTGTCACGTTTTAGGCTCTTTTGTTTGACATAACATAAATACTACATCGTGGCGTATGATTATCATAAGTAATATTCCACGTAATTCAATTTTACTTTACTTTATATGAACAGATTAAAGGAATTGTAATTCTTAAGTTTTTTAAATTTGTTTCAGCTCAATCCGACTAGTGGTTCTCGAGTTATGTCAAGCAAAAGAGCCTAAAACGTGACAAATTCCCCTAGGCGCTACTTACTTACTTCAAATCGATATTAAATTATTATGGCATGTAACTTGACAAAACGAATGATGCAGAACTTCTACTTTTTGGGGCTACTTTCACTTGTAGTTCTCAGAAGTCAGTCCCAAATCAATCTGAAATGTTGTACTGTGTAATCTACCGAAAGAACTCTTTGGTGGACACAGTGAAAAGTTTGATAGAAATTTAACTTCTCAACTTTGACACTCTTACCAAAATTTGCCGCCTCTAAAGGGTTAATCCAATTTGTGAATGTGTGGGGGGTTTATCGTGAAACATTTATGTATGTATTTTTCTTAATCCCCCCCCAACCCCCGCCGATTTGTTATCCTATCTATCATACAACTTACTTTACCTATTGTTTTATTTTGTATGATTGTTTTCAATTGTTTGCTGTTATTGTTGTCGTTGTTTCTGCCGTAAATTTCTCAAATAGTCTCCGGTATAATATTTTTTATTATTTTTGTTACAATTCTCACGATATGCCAACATTTTCCTATTTGGTCGTCTGATATTTGTATTTCTTTGTCTGTTTTCGCAACATTTTCACCGCTGTGCGTCGGTGATTTTGATTCAATGCTGGAATTCATCTTGAGAGACGACGCAAAAATATGGGGGAAGACTAAATCGATCGAGTAAGCCTCAGCGATGGCGGCGTCGACGGCGACCTAATGTAATCTATCCCATCCATTGGATTTAATTGATTTGTGGGCGCTCTGTTGTTGGTAACGTGAACGTTGTCTATTGTTGTTGTTGTTGTTGGTGGTGGCTGCTACCGCTTTTGTCTTTGCCAAAAAATTGAAATCTAGTTTTGTTGCCATTTGGCTCCAGAGACTAATCAAAAATTAGTCTTTTGACAATAATCAACTCAAAATTGAAGTTTTACAGCCGGCGGGGACGAAGAGGCCAAGCAGCCAGCCAGCAGTGGCGGCGTTGTAATAATCGAGCTTTGTATGGAGAGTTTCACATTTGGCCCCATCAGCCAAATATGGTCATTTCCTAAATTTAATTGATTTGAAGAAATCAAGAGATAGAAGAAAAATGAAATATAAAAACAAAATCTATTTCGGTTATATTGCTGTTGTAGTTAAAGTTGTTGTTGTTGTCATTGCTGATCTGTTGCTCTGTTAAGTCCAAAAGGTATCATACCAGTTGACATGGTATAAACTGTGATTGTCGATCTTTGTTGTTAATTTTTGTGTCATTATGTGACAAGATTGGTTATCTCTGCTTGTCTCTCTATCTGCCTGTCTGTCTCTCCATCTATCGGGTCGTATGTCCGTCTTAACGTTTGTACTTACATCGTTTGTCTAACATTTGGGTGTCAATCTAAATTTTGACAGTCCTATTTAAAAGCCTGGGTATTAGTGTCCATGTTTTATATTTATTTGTGTCATTCTTTACCTTTGTGTGCTGTTTGTTGTTGTTGTCTCTCTCTTATGAAGTTTTTTGTGTCGTGTTTCCAATCATTTACAAAAATTTTCTATTGTTTGCAGTTGTTGACTTTGTCGTCGACTTCACCATAAATTGTAAATGATTTCATTTGTTGTTGGTGTTGTTCTTCGTGAATATAATCGATGTGTTAGAACCGATTTGACATATCATATTATGAGTTTGACATTTCTTTTGCATTACTTTGTATCAAATATAGGGTAAAATATAATTACTTCAAAGTCTTTCTAAAACTAGTCTTTAGCTGGATCATTTCGCTATTTCCAATTGAAATTCAAACATTATATGTTATTTATAATTCAAATTTCAATTGATATTCAAAAATTCTATTTGAAATTCAAAAAATAGCAATTCAAATTTAAATTTTTTATTTGAAATTCGAAAAATATCAATTCAAATTCAAAAGTCGTCAATTTAAATTCAAAACACATTAATTGATATTCAAAACTCATAAATAGAAATTCAAAAGACGTCAATTGAAATTCAAAATTTGTCAATTGAAGTTCAAACCCCATCAAATGAAATTCAAAACACTTCAATTAAAATTCAAACTTCGTCAATTGAAACTCTGATGAGTTTTAAAGATTTTTGAATTTCAATTCACGAATCATGAATTCACGAATGTCGAATTTCAAATTGAAAAATTGAATTTGAATTGATATTTTTTAATATTATTTGGAATTATTGAATATCAAAACAATTATTTGCGACAAAATTTCCAAAAAAATATGTTTTTTTTTTAAATTATTAAAAATCTACGCCATTTTCAATTAAAATTCAAAGAAAATCAATTGAAATTAAAATTTTCTAATTTTTTATTTGAGTTTCAAATATATCATTTGAAATTCAAAACTCGCCAATTGATATTCAAAAATTCTATTTCAAATTCAAAAATCAGTTCAAAATCAAATTTTCCATTTAAAATTCAAAAAATATCAATTGAAAATCAAAATTCGTCAATTGAAATTCAGAATTCGTCATTTAAAATTCAAAAACTCATCAGTCGAGAGAGCTTTGAATTTCCATTGACGAATTTTAAATTTCAATAGACGAATTTTGAGTCACAAATAACGAATTATGATTTTCTTTGAATTTCAGAACGGAAAACAGTGTTCAGTTCAGTAATATGGTCGTAAAGTTAAATGTGTTATAAATAAAACGTGCCCTGTCCTAAGAAAATCGATGGAGTTATTTTGATATTATTCGCAAATAAGTGAAAGTTTCTCATTTTGACAAAATTGCGAGGAATATTTTGTTGAAGAGGAATATTAACTCGACTCATGTCTCTATTTTTTGGGAAATGGGGAATTTTCTTATATGAGTTTTCTGATCGTTATTTACTTGAGAATAACCGGAATGTCGCTTTGGAGGCCCCTAAGAAGGTCACAACGTGCGATAGATCACGTGTTCCCCGGGCTATGTAACTGAACCATCCTGTCCCGTGGTACGACAACCAATAAGTGGTAACAAATGTGAGAGTGTGCAATGTTGAGCAACCGATGCGTCTTAGGCAGTAGGTAACAGAAGTAATTGAAGCTCAACCCAACGGCTATCATAGGGACTTTAGCAGCCCCAAGAAAATAGGAGCGGTAGCCTTATAAGCCTTAAATAAAAAAAACTATTATGAAAACACGAAGAAAAGAAATAACTAGAAACCCGCTAAATGTTGACGACCCCCGCCAAATTTATAATGACCATGATTTAAGGATATGGTCCTAACTCTCTACAGAGAAGGTGCCTCCATCCAATTAGCGCATGTCCTTAACAAATACAAGCAATGCGTTAGACTGCACAGAGATGCTGTTTAACCCTGTAAGTGAACAAATAGCCACTATCCGCGTTAAGCCGAAATATTTTTACATTACGCTTATTCGTGTAAACGCCGCAACGGAAGAGAAAGACTACCACATTAAAAATACATTCTATGAGCGCCTGGGACTCGGCCGTGGCATAGTGGTTAGAACACGCGACTACCATGCGGGAGATCGCAGGTTCAAACCTGGCTCCAGTCATCTTAAAAGAAAAAAAAAAGAAAATTTTCTTTCATTGTCGGCTCCCCTCGAATGTTGTTTGACAGCAACTTCGCAGTATTAAGCGTCGATTCAATCGTCGTGTCTAGTAAGAGCTTCTCAAAACAGTGACGTTCGCATTCGTCGATAAATAAGTAGGTGCCGTTAGTTGTGAATCTAAAAATAGAAAGCGTGTTAATTCACAACAACGCGAGAAGCTATCATATACCTCATTCATGGGGTGCAAAGGGAAATTAAGTAAGTTATGAGCGCCTGGAGGAAATATATGATCGCTAACCTGGCAATGACATTAAATTTTTGTGGGAGATTTGAATGCTAAAATAGGTGGAAGAGTAGATGCTGTTAGTATAGCAGTCGGAAAATTCAGTCTACACAACAGCAGCTCCGATAACGGCCAGCAAGAAAAATGGTTGTGAGTGGAACCAAATTTCCGCATAAAGATATCCACAATGCAACCTGGATATCCCCTGATCAAGAGACAAGAAACTAGATACATCAATTGGTAATTGATGGAAGGCATGTCTCAAACCTTATGGATGTACGTGTGATGCGCGGTGCAAATATTTGCAGTTGCAGCTAAGGTACGCACGAGATTAAGTATACAGAAAACGCTCGCCATCAAACTCAAAGGAAGCTAGACATCACAATCCTGCATACCACCTAGATAGCTAATGCCAACCAAAATGGGAAGGGAATATGCTCTTGATTCAGCAGTCGGAAAATTCAGTCTACACAACAGCAGCTTCGATAACGGATTCAGCTTCGCCTTGACAAGAAACATGGTGGTAAATGGAATCTGACTCCCGTATAAAGATATCCACAATTCAACCTGGATATCCCCTGATCAAAATACCAAAAACTAGATAGGTAGACAATATTGACAATATTGCAGTCAAGGTACGCACGAAAGTAAGTAGTGCTAAAATCGCTCGTAACCAAACGCAAAGAGAGTTAGACATCACAAAGCTGCTTACCACCTAGATAGTCAATGCCTACTCTAACCAACTCTCAATTACTTTTAACAAACGCCCCTAATTCTAATGTCCCTGACACCCTGTGGCAGCATATTGCAAATTCTATGACCAATGTCGGAACGGCCATATTGGGCTGTAAAAAACACACTCAGTCAGGAATGTCGCGCCATTTCTAAGGAAAAGGATGCTGCATACAAGCCAAACTTCAGCAAATGGCAACGCGTGCGGTAAATCCACGATCGACCAGATATTCACACTACGACATAACATGGACCCAAGAAATGCAGATCGACACCAACCATCTGTTTATCGATTACAAAGTTGCATTCGACAGTCCGATACGACAGAAACTATTAGATGTTATGGCTGAATTTGGTTTCCCCACTAAGCTCATACGACTTTGTGGGATGACACTACTCGGCAGGAATTTTTCAGAGAAAATATGTTATAATCTCACAACGAGACTTTAGACAAGGCGAAAGTCAATGGACCCATCATCGTTAACGGCGAGTACCGTCGTCGTATGAACCATGAGCTGTAGGAACTGTATAACGTAGTAGTCAAATGGACCGAATGGTTTGGCTGGCATATGTTGCACCAGGACCTGCCGTAGTATAGTGGGTAGAATATGCGATTTCCATTCGGGTGATCCGTGGTTCGTTTCCCGGCTCCAATCATCTCCATTTTACTTTCACTTCCGGCTCCCTCGTTGTTATGGACAGCAACTTCGCAGTATAGTGTCCAGTCAATCGATAAACAAGTAGGTGCCGTTAGGTGCGAATCTAAAAATAGAAAGCGTGTTCATTCACAACAACGCGAGAAACTATCCCATACCTCATTCATGGGGTGAAAAGGGAAAGTAAGTTTTTTTGTTGTTTATGTTGCACATTTGAATGGCACGAAAAGTCTTCGACAAAAATCTGGATGGTCGTGCACGAAGGGGCGATCAAAACTTCTTTGGTTGCACCAGTTGAAATATCTGTTATCTTAACTAGGTGCGACGAACTATCTACGGATCGCATAAGACCGATAAGCTTGGAATTTAGTTCTACGTGCGGCTAATGATAGACGAATTTCTGCTGCTGCTGCCAAATAAGATGAAGAAACTGTATTTTATATATGCCAAATATCAATTTGTTGTCATCGAACTGCGATCATTCCAAATACAATACAGGTAGAATACCTGCAGCTATTCAATTTGAATATGTCAATTCATACATTGCTGTATGATGATTTTTCTCTGCCTGGTCGCAAATGCAAACTAATTACATAATAGTTCGATAGTGTGTCCTATTTTATTTTTCTTTTGGCACGACATAATTACCTTTCATATCCATTCATTCTGTCAGAAAAAGAGAGGTTTTCAGTCGCTTCCCATTTACTTTACTTCAAAGGCTGTCTTGAGCGTAGTCGGTCGGTCGTTCACTATGATTTGGTTTCTTTAATCTTACAACTCATAGGAGCGGTTGCATTCATATACTATCACACTCAGCACTTTGTGTCAGTCCATTACTTTTGGCAATCGACGGTCAACCGTTCAATACCATAACTGATGACTGATGGAAATGTCTGTATTTGTTATTATTATTTAACATAAAACATTTCGAAATTCACAGTTGAATTTTCTTGTGTGTGTTCTGGTTTTCTGGTACAATTCGGTTTCTTAGAATTTTTGATTTATTATTTGTATACTATTGTTTTGTTGCTTTTGGCGGTGTGCCGGGTGCTGAGGGGGGCTTATTTGGTCGGTTGACTAGTTGACTTGGTGGGTTGCTGATTGTCATACATTTCTTGTGAATTATTGGTACTGTAATAGAGGGAATTTTTTTTGTGGTCATTTAACCCATGGTGGGAGGGAAGTGAAAATATGTTCAGCTTGTGGAATATCAGAAGAGCACCAGTAGATGCAACCGAAAGCACAAACACACAACAATATTGTGAAGCATCAGCGCCGTCATAGTGGTTAGAACACGCGACTACCATGCGGGAGATCGCAGGTTCAAACCTGGCTCCAGTCATCTTAAAAGAAAAAAAATAAATAAAATTTTCTTTCATTGTCGGCTCCCCTCGAATGTTGTTTGACAGCAACTTCGCAGTATTAAGCGTCGATTCAATCGTCGTGTCTAGTAAGAGCTTCTCAAAACAGTGACGTTCGCATTCGTCGATAAATAAGTAGGTGCCGTTAGTTGTGAATCTAAAAATAGAAAGCGTGTTAATTCACAACAACGCGAGAAGCTATCCCATACCCCATTCATGGGGTGCAAAGGGAAATTAAGTTTTTTTTTTTTTATCAGCGCCGTCAAGTTGTATACGGGTAAATAGGTTACTCTCCCAATAATTGCGCTCTCATTCTCTCCTAACAATTGTTGATCATTGCTTTGTGTCTGTACTTGTGTCTGTGTGTTTGTTGCATGCGAAACAATCGTGTGTGGTGTTGCTTACATAACACTCAAGCTGAGACTGACTGTTTTGAAATCGATTTGGTGCGAATTGGAAAAAAACGATTAAAACCGGCCTCGCGAGTCTATGGGATGCCTATAGGGAAAAAAATAATCAATATCGTTACGACCTGGTGGCCTAATAAGCCACTCTCCTTAAACAAAATTTATTATGAAGAAACGAAGAAAAGAAAATACAAAAACCCCTCCAAATTTTGACGACCCCCGAAAACGATATAAAGACCATGATTTAAGGATATGCACCTGGAATGTCCGAACTCTGTACAGAGATGGTGCCTCTATCCAACTGGCGGATGTCCTCGACAAATACAAGGCTGACATCACCGCCATACAGGAAATGAGATGGACGGGACAGGAATGCACACGACGAAAGAACTGTAACATATTTTACAGCTGCCATGCAGAAAGACACGAATTTGGATGTGGTTTCATAGTCGGCAAGAGACTTCGACACCTGGTCTCGCGGGTTAACCCTGTAAGCGACCGAATAGCCACTATTCGCATCCGGCTACATATTTTTACATTAAGCTGATTTGTGTACACGCCCCGACAGAAGACAAAGACGATGATATGAAAGATGCAATCTATGAGCACCTGGAGGATATATATGACCGCTGCCCTGCACTTGACATTATAATTGTTCTGGGAAATTTTAATGCTAAAATAGGAACGGAAGATGCTCTTGGTTCAGCAGTCGGAAAATTCAGTCTACACAACAACACCTCCGATAACGGATTCAGACTGGTAAGTTTCGCGTCGGCAGGAAACATGGTTGTGAGTGGAACCAGATTCCCGCATAAGAATATCCACAAGGCAACCTGGATATCTCCCGATCAAAATACAAGAAATCAGATTGTTCACGTGGTAATTGATGGAAGGCATGTCTCAAGCGTTATGGACGTGCGTGTGATGCGTGGTGCAAATATCGACTCGGATCACCACCTAGTTGCAGCCAAGGTACGCACACGATTAAGTAGTGCTAAAAACGCTCGTAATCAAACGCAAAGGAAGCTAGACATCACAAAGCTGCATACCACTGATGCCTACTCCAACCAACTCTCTCAATAACTCCATACAAATCCCCCTAGTTCTGATGTTGCCGACATACAGTGGCAGCATATTGCGAATTCTATGACCACTGCCGCAACAACCGTACTGGATTATGAAAAACCACGCTCAGACAAGCGGTGACGGAGCGTTATAAAGAGAAAAGGAGGGAGATAAAACGCCTGTTCAGACGGAAAAAGCGTCTGTGAAAGAAAAGAGAGAGCCAGGATATCGAAGACTACAGGGATAGAGGTGAGGCCCGAAAGTTCTTCCAAAAGGTAAAAAGTAAAGGTTTTGGAACAGGGATCCCCACCTGTAAGGACAGAGACGGAAATCTGGTCACGGACACTCAGAGTGTGCTGCAAATATGGAGGGAACACTTTCAATCTCTTCTCGTTCCCGAAGGCAGCATAAGTGACGAAATCGCACCAATCATCGACGATGGAGTAGACTGTCCACCACCGAGCCAAATCGAGATCAGCACGGCAATTGCGCGGCTTAAAAATAATAAAGCTGCGGGAGCCGATGGACTGCCGGTAGAGCTTTTTAAAGCCCGCGGCGATGACCTGGTAACATGCAAGCACCAGCTCATAAACACGATTTGGCTCAGGGAGTGCATGCCCGATGATTGGAATCTGAGTGTCCTATGTCCCGTGCTTAAGAAAGGCGATCCTAGTGTGTGTACCAACTATCGCGGGATTAGCCTTTTACCCATCGCATACAAGATTCTGTCTAGTGTGTTATATGAAAGACTAAAGCCCATTCTGGCGAAGCTGATTGGACCTAATCAGTGTGGTTTTATACCTGGTAAATCCACCACCGACCAGATATTCACACTACGACAAATCCTGGAGAAGACCCAAGAAATGCAGATCGATACATACCATCTGTTCATCGATTACAAAGCTGCATTTGACAGTCCGATACGACAGAAATTGTTGGATGCTATGGCTGAGTTTGGTATACCCGCAAAGCTAATTCGACTCTGCGGGATGACAATGACTGACACGAAGTCTTCAGTGAAAATTGGCAAAAATCTGTCAGAGCCATTTTCTACCAAGCGAGGCTTTAGACAAGGCGATAGTCTGTCCTGCGATCTCTTTAACATCGTAATGGAGATGATCATGCGGAAAGCAGCAGGAATGGCATTAACAAAAGCCACATGTTGCTCGCGTATGCTGATGATATAGATATTATTGGACGTGGATTGCGAGATGTTACTACGGCTATTTCGAGCATTGAAAAGCAGTCGGCTGAAGTGGGTCTAGTGATAAACGAGGACAAAACCAAGTTATTTGTTTCAACGAACAAAGAGTCTACTCGTCTGGGGCGCTGCGTGAACGTTGACAACTATAATTTCGAGGTGGTAGATAATTTTGTCTATTTGGGCTCCGCCATATACAAAATTAATAATGTCAGCCTCGAAATCAAAAGACGAGTATTGATAGCAAACCGCTGCTACTATGCACTAAGCAAGCGATTTAACGACAAAGCCTTCTCTAGAAGAACAAAGATCCAGCTCTACAAGACTGATCCTACCTGTCTTGCTCTACAGACTTGGTCAAGCGCGTTCAAATAGACCGAATGCGCTGGCTTGGACACGTTGTACGAATGGACGAAAACGCTCCGGCTCGAAAAGTCTTCGGCAATAGACTCGATGGGCGGTGCAGAAGGGGGCGACCAAAACTCCGATGGATGGACCAGGTGACGGAACTGTTAAGTAAGCTTGGTATGACGAACTATCTACGGAGCGCAAAAGACCGAAGCGCTTGGAATGCTTTTCTTCGTGCGGCTACTGATAGATGAATTTCTGTTGTTGCTGCCAGTAAAGAAGAAAAAGAGGAATCGACCTAAGTTTTCAATTAATTTTCAGTTTATCTTCATCTTACAGAGAAAGGGTTAAATTGCGTTGGAGTTTATGGTTAATGTCATTGGCTTTGTTGTTGATGGTTTTTATTGACGTTAATTGAATTTCATTTATTTATTTTTTCGGGCCATATGAATATGTCCAGTTTGGACATATTTAACTACATTTTGAATTGTAATTTCTCAGCGGGCAGACATAATCAGTCAGCCACCAGTCTGTCTGCCTCTTGGTGTGTCTGTGCGTCTATCATTCAATTGTGATGTTTGTGTATTGATTCCTAAATGAAGTTATTGGGTGTGCTGCGCGAGCTATCACCAGAGAGTATCGCATGTGGGTGGGTACAATGTTAGTGTTTAACAACTTTACCATACCGTAGTCAATTCTGTGAAAAATGCCCTATGGCCAGATTTTCAACAAAACACTCTTAATTGCACTCATTTATTTGGCACTGTTCAGTTTTCGGTTGACAGGCGTTGGCTTCTAGATAATTTCCAATATTGAGTAGATTTCGTAAATAATATGTTAAACGATTTTTGCATTGTAATTGCTCAATAACGCTGAGTTCGTGACTAATATATAGTAGAGTTTTTCAATCATAGACACAATAGCCTAAGGAACTATGTATTAAGCAATTAAGACTTTGTTTATAACAATTTGAAATTTAGTTGGACGATTGAGACCTAGAATAATTGTGATTCGCTTAATTGATTTAAATGTTGTCTAGTCTTAGTCTACATAGTCTCAATACACCTTTTTCGGCAATATTAAAAAGCTTTGATAGGTATTGAATGGTATTGAATCAAAAACATCTCTAATACAGCTCCTGTTTCTATGTCACTTTATAAGGTTTCATGTGTTAGCATCAATATGGTCGACCTTCCTACAATCAGGACATCTCTGAAGGACATCTCTTTCAGCTGTCGTCCTTGATTGAAGTTGATCCTTTAGGACTACAATGTATTACTATACGTTTTCTGGCAACCGCAACTGACAGCCAGGTAAACTACCAGATAATCTGACAAATTTCGCCAGCAGCTTCCAACCTCCAGCCCATAGTCCACATTTCTAAACCATAACAACAACAAGCATATTAAGTTTCCAACTCACACATGAACCTTGTTATGCTACCCATACACAGCACAACAACGCCAACAACAACAAAAAAAAACCGTTATTATGATATTTTAATTTGGTTCACCAACACTCAAAGAAAGTTCGGTTAACCTAAGCTGCAGCTACAAACTGGAAGCAAAGAATCCTTGACGCCGCCGCCACCTTGTGTCTGTCGCTCTGTGCAGATTACGCTGAATAACCAAATTCTCAAAGAGTACTGAACCCTTTTGCTTTTGGGCATTTTGTGTATATAAAGAAAAATACTACTTTGTATATACCTCAAACATATATACATACCTACTCAAATATGTACATATGTATGTATGTACAGTAAATGTGTTGATGTACAGTACATATGTTGCTGTATACCCCAACATTCTTATATAAAGATCATTATATATACTACATACATATGCATTTGTATGTAGGCATCTCTATGTATACATAGTATATAATATGCGTCATTTGAGCTTAGAGAAATCAACAACAACAAGCAATAAACCTAAGTAAAACTTAAGGAGAATGTCTGTTGGCATAGAAGGAGAGAAGACAACAAGATACAAAAAGATCATTGTTTGTTGCTGCTGCTGTTGTTGTTTTTAGACAGCCGCTCGTGCCTTTTACAAAACTCGACATAGAAAAATCGTGAGTTGAACCGGCAGCAGCAGCATCAACTGACGCGCCAAACAACTACAACAACAATGACTACAACAGCAATAGCAAGCAATATCGCTAGCTAGCTAGCCACAGCAGCAGCAACATTCAAAGAAACAAAGTATACAAGTACCTTCTTAAGAGTTTACGTATGTAAGTACTTGCTTCTTACTGTTGCTATCGTTATTGCTGTTGTTGTGGTTGATGATCAATGCTTGCAGCAGCAAAGTAAAGTAAGTACTCTCAGGCAACAGTATACAAAACACTGTATTCTTGTTTACACTCAAGGAGAAAAGTTGGTGGTGTGGTATTATTTATGTAACTTTTATAATCGTAAAACTTACACAGTACACAATTTTTCAGCTCATTGATTTGGGACTCAATTCTGAGAACTGCACGTGAGAGTGGCCTCAAAAAGAAGAAGTTCTGCATTGTTCGTTTTGTCAAGTTACATGCCGTAATAATTTAATGTCGATTTGAAGTTATTAAGTATCGTATAGGGGAATTTGTCACGTTTTAGGCTCTTTTGTTTGAACCAACTTTGATGACTTTTTAAGTCGTTTGATCTATGTCCGTCTGTCTGTTTTTGTCCAGCTGGTATGCACGATAACTTTTGAAACTTAGCATGGTTTAATTTTATCCCAAAACTACTTGCATATGGGCTACATGGCCACGTTCCTTCTGGTACCTCCCATACAAATGTATCATTCCGCCATTTGAGAAATCAAGTAATAATATCATTATACAGTATTTACCGCTTATATGCACGCCGGTTATAAGCATTTATCGTTTATATGCAGCTGAACCTGAACAATCTTTCTTTTGTATATAAAATACACGCAATATTTTTTAATATATGCATTTCGCCTATATGCATTTCTCGCATTTATGCACCAAAATGATGTAGGATTTTGAAAAATTGCATGTAAAAAATTCTCATATATGCACTGTCTAAATTTTTCACCATCAAGAAGGAAAATGTACGAAAATTGTTTCATCGCAATTAAATAGCAAACTGTTTCACCCCTTTTGACTCATTTGTACGTTTGCATATCTGATGAAATCACCTGTCAGTAAAAATGTCTCAATAAAAATGTTGACAACACAAAACAAACTAGCAATGTGCATCCATATTCTGTTTTTACAATTACATTTTACGTTTCTGAACTTCTGGTGCATGTATTACTAAATACATATGTACATAACATATTTTTTATATAAGCACCACCGATGCAACTAAGCGAGTTTTTCTACATGCACTGCAAATGCATATAACCGAGTTTTGGTAAATGCATTTCCCGCTTATATGCACTAAAAGTCGAGCAAATTACGAAGTGCATATAAGCGGTAAATACTGTAACAGGATAAAGTCCCACAAAGGTCATACGACTTGGCGGGATGTCACTGACTGACGCGAAGTCTTCGGTGAAAATTTAACAAAGCCATTTTGTACAAATCGAGGCTTTAGACAAGGTGATGGTCTGTCATGCGATCTCTTTAACGTAGTAGTTGAAATGATCATCGAGAAAGCTGCAGTAAACACGACTGGTACCATCTTTAATAAAATCCAAATGACGAACCTCGTATGTCGATCATATAGATATCATTGGCCGAGGACTGTGAGATGTTACTGAGGTCTTTTCAAGCATTGAGAAGCAGTCGGCACAAGTGGGTCTGATGGTAAATGAGGACAAGCCCAAGTTATTGGTTAAACGATTAGAGAGTCTACTCTTTTGGGACGCTGCGTGAACGTGGACAACTATAATGTTGAAGTGGTAAATGATTTTGCCTTACACAAAATAAGAAATATAGAGACTAGTATTAATCGCAAACCGCTGTAACTATGCGCTAAGCAAGCGATTTAATGACAAAGCCCTCTCACAACAAACGAAGATCCATCTCTACCAGACACTGATCCTATCTGTCTTGCTGTAAAGCGCAGAATCCTGGGTAATGTCACAAGCTGGAGTCTTCGGAGGAAAAATATTTGAAACCATCATCGTTAACGGCGAGTACTGTCGTCGAATGAATCATGAGCTGTATAAGCTGTATAACGACGTCGACGTTGTAGTCAAGCGTGTTCAGATGTACGATTGGGCGAAAACGCTCCCGCTCGAAAAGTTTTCGGCAATAAACTCGGTGGGTGGCGCAGGGGGGGGCGTCCAACCTTCGTTGGATAGACCTGGTGAAAGAGGTTTTGTCTAAGCTTGCTGAGACCTACTCCCCATCTTCACCCCCTTAGGTGGCTCCCTTACAAACATTAAATTATGATAAATTTTGCTCCCACCACTCTAACTGCCCCCAACGTGCCCCTGGAGGAGTCATATGAAAGACTGACCCCCAGGTTCTCAGAACATATCTTTCCTCTACCTACCTCTACCCAACCAATTTTTTTTATAATTTTGTTTTTAAGAAATTAGCTCCTGCTGCTCCCTATGTGTCTCCTAGAGGGGTAAAATGTATGATCGACCCCAGTCATTTTTGCTTCCTAACATTTTCCCCAAACATACCTACCTACATTTGACTCCAAAAGGAGTCAAATGTTTGACCGACCCCCAATATTTTTGCAACCCCAACAGTCTTTCAAAACATATCTATTCTCCATATCCAACACTTTAGGTGGCACCCATAAATTTTTTTTGGTATTTTCTTATTTTTTTTGCATGAAATTAGCTCCTGGTGCTCTGATGATGCCTCCTAGAGGAATTAAATGTATGTCCGACTTCCACTAGTGTTTTCCTCCTAAAATTTTTCCTGAACATACCTACCCCCTACCATCACCCTCTAAGGAGGCTCCCACACAAAAATCAAAATGTTATAAAGTTTTCTTCCATCCTTGGGGTAGTGTGCGCCTAGATGAGTCCAACATATTACATTATAATGAGTAGTTGAATTGAAAGATTTCTAAAAACTTTTTCTTAATGTTAAGTGTAAACTTCAAAACAGAGATGATACATCAGTTGAATATTTTTATCCACTGAATCGAGTGAATTAGTTACTGACCATCAATTTTGCAATGATGGAAGGATTTTTCATAAGCGAGATCGAAAGGGGTCAAGGGGCAGCATCAAATACATTTCTTGGCCTGAAGTCCTTGACCTTATAAAAAAAAAACTAATTCCGTTTTCTGAGTGTTAACCTCCAGTTTGCATAAGGTCACACATCGTTGGAATAAATTGCTCACCTATCATGATGACCACGTTTCGTACTTCCTCATTGCATAATTTAATTTCTCCGTTTATCACAAGCAGCCAAAGAATAGGGGACTGGACTCCCCCTTATTGCGCATGACGTCACATTATTGAAAGCACCCCGGAGCACTTTTAACCGACCTTCCACGTGTACTCATCAGCCTTAATGTTTCCTGGCATATCCCTTGAGACAGAAATGTATCTTGTCACATAATTCGGCACAAAAACAGCGGATATTCTTTGAGCTGTGGTTAGAACACGCGACTACCATGCGGGAGATTCGTGGTTCGATTCCCGGCTCCAGTCATCTACATTTTTCTTTCATTGCCGGCCCCCTCGATGTTGTCGACAGCAACTACGCATTAAATTGTCGAGTTAATCGGCATGTCTAGTAAAAACTATTTAAACAGTGACGTTCGCATTCGTCGATAAACACATAGGTGCCGTTTGTTGTGAATCTTAAATAGAAATCGTGTTAATTAACAACAACACGAGAAGCTATCCCATACCTCATTCATGGGAAATTAAGTTTTTCTTCATTGAGCTGTTGCAGAGTCCATTCAGTAAAATTAATGTCATAGTTTTCCCCAAACCCCGACAACTTTTTTGGTGTGGCTGCGATTATTTAAATCATCATCAAAAACTGATTTTCCAGAGTCCCACTCAAGGAAACCACTAATATTGCTTTCATGATGCATGAAAAAGGCACACAAAATGACAAATTCCCCTATACGACTTAATAATTCCAAATCAACATGTCTCGATTCCTAGACTTGCCAAACGCCCGGACGTATCACTTTTTTTTGACCGATATATCTTTTCCCGGTAGTCAAAACCCCCCTGATTTGGGCTGTCATACAGTCTAGTCTAAGTAAAATTTACAAATATAGGTAGATCTTACTTTTAAGTTGGCTGATAAAAAAATAACACAGTGCAAAATTGTTCAGCTCATTGATATGGGACTCAATTCTGAGAGTTGCACCTGAAAGTAGCCCCAAAAAGAAGAAGTTCTACAACATTAGTTTTGTCAAGTTACATGCCATTATAATTTAATATCGATATGAAGTTTGTAAGTATCGTATAGGGGAATTTGTCTCTTTTGTTTGAAACAGATTTAAAAAAATTATGAATTACAATTTCTTTAATCTGTTCAATGAACAGTGTTCATATAACGTTTCTTTACATAAGTAACAGTTCCACGGTTTATTTTGTAGCAAGTACAATGAAACTGTTGTACTCCGTGGCGTATGACTTACGTGGAATATTAAAAATATTAATACGTGACAAATTCCCCTTTACGATACTTAACTTACTTATTTTCCCTTTACACCCCATGAATGAGGTATGGAATAGCTTCTCGCGTTGTTGTGAATTAACACGCTTTCTATTTTTAGATTCACAACTATCGGCACCTATTTGTTTATCGACGAATGCGAACGTCACTGCTTGAGAAGCTCTTACTAGACACGACGATTGAATCGACGCTTAATACTGCGAAGTTGCTGTCAAACAACATTCGAGGGGAGCCGACAATGAAAGAAAATTTTATTTATTTTTTTCTTTTTTAAGATGACTGGAGCCAGGTTTGAACCTGCGATCTCTCGCATGGTAGTCGCGTGTTCTAACCACTATGCCACGGCCGGTCCCACGATACTTACTTACTTCAAATCGATATTAAATTATTATGGCATATGACTTGACAAAATGAATGATGCGGAACTTCTTTTGTTTGGGGCTACTTTTACGTGCAGTTCTCAGAGTTGAGTCCCAAAATCATGTATTGTACTGTGTTAGTTTAAACGTGTTAAGATTTCTTTTAATAGACCTGTTTTTTTTCTTTCAGGTAAGTTCACGTTACTAAAGTTCATAGCACTAATGAGTCTATAAGATGTGATACGGGTAAGTCGTAATGTTTGTTTTTTTATGAAATGTTAAATCTCAAACCTTTCTCACATTATTCACGAAAAAAAATTACGACAAATGAATTGTCATAGTAAATACCATTTCGTCAATACAATTAAATATTTAATTAAAAAGGCGCCAACAACCAAAATTGTAAAAACAATTACATTGTCACATTTACACATTTTTTTATTTTTGTTGAATTTAAACAGTGGTAGAATATTTGTAAATATGACAATTTACAACCACTCTCATATGGAAAAAATGTTATAAATCAAAATTGAATGCTAACAATTTTAGTTAATCACTTAACAACAATTGTGTTTTTTTTTCTGTGTTACGAAACAAATACCGTCTTTATATGGTCTCAAAACATCTGAGACTTCCACTTCAATTCATTCGCATAACATGACCCTTCCCATTGCTGCATTCTGTTCCGCTTGACCACATTGATATCGGTAAACAGCTATAACTTACAAATATTAGGGTACAAAAAAGGAATTTTTTTAAGGCAGCAAGTTTTTAACAGGTCTATTCAAATAATGACCGTCCTAACAAAGAATTCAGGAACAGTTGGGGAGACATTATATTTATTTTTCTGAAAAATTTACTTTTACTATAGAGTATTGTCGCCAAGACATTTCTCGTTGTTTGTATCTTTAAATGTACAGATTCGCACTAATATTTTTCTCCTAGTGTAAGTTGTAAGAAACTTCTTAAATTCTATTGAAGCCTTTCTTAGTTTTTGTATTTCGATTTTTTTGGCTTTTTTTTATCGGTTTACGGCTGCTGTTGCTGTTTGCCGTTTTTTCGTATATCTCCAATTGGATTTTTTTTGTTGCTGACTGCTTTTTGCTCCTGCTGTTCAATTTTCTGTTATGGTTGTTGTTGTTGTTGACTTCGGTTTTTTGTTATTTTTGGACAAACTGGTTTTTTGGTTTTCAGATTTTTCGTATACCAAATTTTTTGGACTCAGTCTTAGTTGGTTTTGATGTAAATAAATTAAAGAACAAAAATAAAAGAACAAACAGTCAAACGCCAAAACTTCCAGTGTACCAGTACCAGTACCACCAACACCAGCGTCATTATGGTGATGGTGACGATGATGATCATCATCATTATCATTATCACTATTAACATTATTACTGTGACCATTATTTAAAGTCTCCAACGTATAAATATTGAAACTTTTGGGGGCCGTCGTCATTAGTTGATGTTAGTGCTCTCCCTCCTTCGTCAGCGTCATCATCATCATTATCATTATTTACGTAATCATCATGGTCATTATTTTCGTTGTTTCCATTATTATGTTCATTATGAAATATGTTGATGTTGTTGTTGTTTTTGGAACATGCTGTTATTGTTGCCAGCCAGCCTCTTCTCTAAGTACAGCTTTTTTGGACTTTTTTTTAATATTTTTGTGTTTTTGTTTTTTTTTTGATGATTTGATTGTTTACTTTTTGTTTCGGTTCAAGCTGCTGCCATAGATGGTTCTGAGTTTTTTGTTGTTGTTGTTATGCTTTTCTTCATTCGACTTTGACCGTTTTCTTGCTGTTTTCATTTTAATTTGAAAAATTGTTAGTGTTTGTCTTTTTTTTTCTTCAATGAGTTAAGTTTTTTTTTTGCTGTTCTAAGTTTTTGTAATAAAGGCACAGTGGGACAATAAGGAGGGGGGTCTTGGATTAATAAATCTTTTGTACAAAAAAAAGTTATCCAAAATAGAAAACATTTGGGAAAAATTGAATTGGCCATTTGTCGTTATAGCATATCAGGGCCGGCCGTGTCGTGATAGTTAGAACACACGACTGCCATGCGAAAGATCCATGGTTCGATTCCTGTCTTCAGTAATCTACATTTTTCTTTCATCGTCGGCACCCTCGAAGTTGTCGACCTCAACTTCGCAGTATACTGTCGAGTCAATCGGAATGTCTAGTAAAAAGCTTCTCAAACAGTGACGTTCGCATTCTTCGATAAACAAGTAGGTGCCGTTAGTTGTGAAACTAAAAATTGTAACCGTGTTAATTCACAACAATGCGACAAGCCATCCCATACCTCATTCATGGGGTGTAAAGGGAAGTTAAGTTTAAGTTGTAAAATCTTTGTGCTATCATTAATTTTTCTTCCATCCCACTGTGCTCTCTTAGCAGTTGAGGGTGTAAGTGGCATTAAGGCCTTTGACTTTGGTTTTTTCGTTTGTCAGATTTGCTTATAATTTCAACAATCTACAACAATAGCAACATTTATACAAAAGAGGAAGTGGGCGATCATTATTTCGTACTGTTGGATTCTATGGTGGTCTCAAAGCTCCATTAGATATTTCTCTTCGCTCTCTTTATTCTAAAGTTGTGTATGGTTCATGCACCTTTTGCTAGATGATGATGATGATGATGATGACTTGTTCTTGTTGTTGCTATTGTATTTATTTGGTTTCTGGTTCTTAGACCTAACTTTGTCGAGTTATTAGACTATGTAAACTAAAGTAGGTTCAATTCTGTTTGATTGTCTGTCTATGCTTGTATGCCAACAAGCAAGAGTTATTCTTGACTTGTTGTCTTACCAAATAGTATTGTTGTTGTTGTTATTTCAATGTTTATTCAAAACTTTTGCCCAAATTTGTTTAATTTCTACACAAAACCCTTTTGTTTTTTTGGTTTTGTTGTTGTTGTGTGATTTGTTTTCTGACTTTTTGCATGTGACTTACACGTGTAAATACGATCTTAAACTATATACCCCATATACATACATATACACAGCATCGTCGTTTTAGGAGTCATTAAGGTGAGGCTGTTGACTGGTGGCTGGCTGATGGTGTTGTTTCTAAATACGTGTCTCTGCTTTACCTTCACTTGCCTGCCTGCCGACCACCCTCGCGCGTTGTTACCTTGTTTTCCACTTCGATCATTTCAATGTCTAATTCGTGAATTTGTTTTTTTTGTTGGCATTATTAGCCCCAAAGAAGAAATGAACGGGGTAATGAATGCGATTGAACTCACCTGAACTTTGGCCACTTTAACGTCAAGTCAACAGTGTGTCTGGTGGGTTAGTGGAGAGGGCAGGAAGTCTCTCTCTTGCTAAGCAAATTAAAGTGATGTGAACTCGTTTGGTTTATAGCTAAACATTTGTAATAACAATTGGACTAAAACTAATAGGAAATCGTGCTGTAAAAAAGGGATTATTTATTTTATTTAACTATACATGAATTGTAATTAAATGGAAATAACATATCACGCGAGAGCGACGACAGCGACACAGACAGAGAGAGAGAGAGGCAGCATATTCGTGAATAGTTGTTAAACGATATTGACATTTCGAGGAATTTTACAAATGTGTTCTTGGGAAAAAGTTCGGAAAAAAATTGCAAAAAAAAAAACTAGTTCATAGGTACGAAAAAATATGAAATGTAGAGCTAAGCTTTTAAGTTGATGCTTAGCTATTAACGTTGTAAATTTGTGCAAGTATTAGTATATTTAAGATATCGGCTTTCATGCAAGGGATGAGGTTTGAAATTAACCGCTATTACCGCCGCACAGTGTTTTGTGTTATAGACAAAAATGTAGTTTTAGATGGTTAGATATATTAGATCATAGATATATTTTATTATGTCCTTAATACATTTATACGAAACAGTAAATCCAAAGCATTTAGACAATGCCAGACAAGCCCTGGTACGATGAGGAAAGGATGCTGCATACATGGCAAAACTGCAGCCATAGGCAACGCGTGCTGTGACGGAGCGTTAAAATGAGAAGAGGTCTTTAGAAGAAAAGAGAGCCAGGATATAGAAAATTACAGGCATAGAGATGAAGCCCGAAAGGTCTACCAAAAGGTAAAAAGCACCCCACCTGTATGGACAGAGACTGAAATCTGGTGACAGACCCTCAGAGAGTGCAGAAAATAGGAAGCTCTCTTCTCGTTCTCTTCTAGTTCCCGAAGGCAGCATAAGCGACGAAATCGAAGACAAAGTAGATTGTCCACCGCTCAGCTTCTGAGTGTATTATGTACTGTGCCTTAAAAAGGCGATCCTAGTGTGTGTACCAACTTTCGCAGGATCAGCCTTTTACCCATCGCTTACAAGGTCCTCTCTAGTGTGTTATGTGGAAGACTAAAGACCATCCTAGCGAACCTGATTGGACCTTACCAGTGTGGCTTTATACCTTATACATCCATGACCGACCAGATATTCATACTACGACAAATCCCGGAAAAGAACCAAGAAATGCAGATTAACACCTACTACTATCTGTTTCAAAGCTACATTCGACATTCCGATACGACATAAATTATGCAATGGCTGAGTTTGGTATTCCCTCGAAGCTGATACGACTTTGCGGGATGACACTGACTGACACGAGGTCTTAAGTGAAAATAGGCAAAAATCTTACTGAGCCTTTTTCTACCATGCGAGGCTTTAGACATGGAGGTAGTCTGTCATGCGATCTCTATAACATCGTAATGGAGATGATGATGCGGCAGGCAGTCGTAAACAGGACTGGTACCGTCAAAAGCCACATGCTGCTTGCATATCCTGATGACATGGATATCATTGGCAGTGGATTGCGAGTGCGTCTGGTGATAAATGAGGACAAAACCAAGTTATTTGTTGCAAAGATCAAAGAGTCTACTCGTTAAGGAAGCACCGTGAACGTTGACAACTATAACTTTTAAGTGGTAGATGATTTTGTCTACCTTGGCTCCGCCATAAACAAAAATAATAATGTCAGTCTGGAAATCAAAACACGAGTATTGATCGCAATCCGCTGCAGCTATGCACTAAGCAATCGATTTAATGACAAAAGCCTCTCTCGACGAACAAATATCCAACTGTACGAGACACTGATCTTTCCTGTCTTGATCTACAGAGCAGAATTCTGGGTAAAGAGACAAGCGGATCAATCGATTCTGGGAGTCTTCGAGAGAAAAATACTTCGCAAATTATTTGAACCCATCATCGTTAACGGCGAGTACCGTCATCGAATGAAGCATGAGCTGAACAACGACATCGACTTAGTCAAGCGCTTTGAAATAGATCGAATTCGTTGGAGGATACGTTGTACGAATGGATGACAATGCTCTTGCTCGAAAAGTCTTCAGATATAAAATCGACGGGCGACTCAGGAGGGGCCGATCGAAACTTCGGTGAATGGACCAGGTGAAAGAGCTATTATTTAAACTTGGAGTGACGAACTATCTACGGAGCGCAAAATACTGAAACGCTTGAAAAGATGGACCGGCCGTGGCATAGTGGTTAGAACACGCGACTACCATGCAGGTTGCAGGTTCAAACCTGGCTCCAGTCATCTTAAAAGAAAAAAAAAATAAAACTTTCTTTCATTGTCGGCTCCCCTCGAATGTTGTTGACAGCAACTTCGCAGTATTAAGCGACGATTCAATCGTCGTGTCTAGTAAGAGCATCTCAAAACAGTGACGTTCGCATTCGTCGATAAAAAAGTAGGTGCCGTTAGTTGTGAATCTAAAAATAGAAAGCGTGTTAATTCACAACAACGCGAGAAGCTATCTTATACCTCATTAATTAAGTTTAAGGTACTTTCATTGTACCAGAAAGTTGTTTAATTGTATAAACAAAAGAACGTTTTGGTACAATAAAATTTATTGTGCCAAATCGGAGCCAAGTGTACTTTTATTAGATCAACAAGTACAAGTACTTTTAGTGTACCAATTCAAATTATATTGTACCAACTTTTATTGTATCAGAAAGTACTGTTATTGTATCAACAAGTACTATTATTGTACCAGAAAGTACTGTTATAAGAATAAAGAGTACTTTTATTGTCACAAAAAGTACTTTTATTTTACCAAAAAGTATTTTTGTTGTACTAAAGAATTGTTTTAGTACTATTATTGTGCCAATAAGTACTTTTATTGTACCAAACAGAAGTTTTCTTTTATCAACAAGTACTTCTATTGTACGTGCTTTTATTGTGTCAAAAAGTACTTTTATTGTTAGAAAAAAAGTATTTTTGTTGTATCATCAAGTACTTTTATATTAACAAAATGTACTCTTGTTGTACCAAAAAGTGCTTTTGCTTTCATTTGTTGTACTGAAGATTAGTTTTGTTAAGAAAGTATTTTTACTGTATCAATAAATACTTTCAACATAAAAAATTTTTCTCTTATTGTACCAAAAAGTACTTTAATTGTACCAAAAATTGCAAGTATTATATTAGAAAGTACTTTAGTTGTAAAAAAAACTAATTTTTTTTGTATCAACAAAGAATTGTTTTACCAACACTTACTGTTATTTTACCAAAAAATTAAAAATTACTTTGGTTTTACCAAAAAGCAGTTTTTATTGTATCAAAGAGTACATTTATTTCCCATGAGATTTTATGTAGGACATATATTGTACCATAAGTACTTTTATTGTATCAACGAGTACTTTTATCAGAAAGTATTGTTATTAAAACAAAGATCATTGTACCTCAAAATATTTTAATTGCGTCAAAAAGTACTTAAATTTTTTTTACCAAATCGTGCTTCTATAGTTTCAAAATATATTTTTACTGTACCTACAACGTACGTTGTACGAAAAAATACTTTCATTTACCGATTTACCGAAATTTTTATCAAAAAGTACTTTTATTATACCAAAAAGTATTTCCATTGTACCAAATAGTACTTTTATTGTACCAAATAGTACTTTTATTGTACCAAAAAGTACTTTTATTTTACCAAATTGTACGTTATTCATTTTAAAGTAAATTGTACCAATGTCGGCCCTGTCACTTTTATTATACCAATAATTGCTTTTATTGTGACAAAAGTACTTTCATTTTATCAGGAAAAACTTTTGTTGTACCAATAAGTACAATTAATGCATTAAAATGTACATTTATTGTATTAAAATAGTACTTTTATTGTACCAATGAGATCCTTCATTTTACCAAAAATCACTTTTATTTTACTAAAAATCGATTTTGTTTTACCCAAAAGTAATTTTAAATAACGAAATATAGCCTATATTTTGCCCAAGAGTGCTTAGAACACGCGACTACCATGCGGGAGGTCTGTGGTTCGATTCCCGGCACCAGTCATCTACATATTTCTTTTATTGCCGGGCCCGGGGTGTTGTCGATAGCAAAGTCGCAGAATAATGTCGAGTCAATCGGCGTGTTTAGTAAAAGCTTCTCAAACAGTGATGTTCGCATTCGACGATAAAAAAAAGTAGGTACCGTTCAGTTGTGATTCCAAAATAGAAAGCGTGTTAATTCACAACAACGCGAGAAGCTATCTCATACTTCATCCATGGGGTGTAAGGGGAAATTAAGTTTTTTTATTACTTTCATTGCATCAAAAAGTACTTTTATTTGATAAAAGGTACTTTAATTGTGATAAAAAGTACTTTTATTACTATTGATTTCCAACTCTAATTTTAACATCTGCCTCTTATCCCTATATCAGCAACGACTGTGTTCTATGATATAGTTTCAAATATTCTTAACTATTACGAATACTCAGATTTTGTTTTATTTTTCACACATTTTGCAACCAATTTCAGCCACTGTGCGCAGTGCAGGAGCAAAACTCTCTGGATCTTTGTAGAAAATCTATGAAATGTATGTCTTCTTTTTTTCAACCAACATTTATTAAGATAATGACGATAATAAACGTTTAAAACTGTAATAAGATATTTAGTAAATGAAGTAACATAACAATATAATAAACTTTGACAAGCCTCTTTCTCTAACAAAAAGTAAAAAAACACCCCCAATAGCTTGTCCTCTTCTTTCATGGCACTTTTAATATAAGTATATACATACATCCATACATACATGTATATATAGTAGTGGATACACTAAATTTCCAATAGCTAACAAAGAAAACTTTAGATTCATCTACAATGAACACAACAACAACGAAAAAACAGCGATTTTTATTAGATTACAGTAGACAAAATTCGTGACTTGCAACGACACAATGCTGTGCGACTACGACGACGGTGCAGACGATATGCGATAAAATATCTAAGCGAAATCTTTGAACTAGAGTTTATTTAGAGAGGAGTACGTAGCACTTAGCGCGATAGAAAAGATGCTATAGATACCATTAGTACGAACTGTACATCGTTTAGATTCATATAATGGCACTTAAATGAATTTAGAAAATGATCAATTCAATGTCCCCCCACTCGCTTGCTCTTTTCCACTCTCATAGTGATAGTTTCTAGCCAAGACTGAGCCAAGCGATCCTTCAATTGATCTCTACTCTCGGTGGTAATAATAATAAAAAATAAAGATATTACATTATTTTGCAAAAAAAAAGAAATAAGAACTGACATGAATTGGGAAAGTTGATGACAATTCAGGTTAAATGACAACAATCTACTTTTGATCACACAAAAGAAACGAAAAAAACATACTACCAATACAAATCGTTTGACTTGACACAAAAAGCGCCGGCAAAATTACCTTATGGGTGCAAAATTTTATGAAAATTTCATAAAATCAAATTGCAGACATTTGCAATTATCGATGGCATCAATCATCAATGAATCATAATTATTGTAATGTATTTTGCAAAAAACAACGACTCTTTACATAGCGAGCGATCGACCTACCGACGACGGACACACCGCCGACAAAGATACAATCAGCATAATGTCTATTCATGTCGGATATATTATATCTACTGAATGGTATAATTGTTTATTCATAAATCTACTACAATTACACTGATGTCTGCATAAATTATCCAATACAGAGACATACAAATGTACGACATTCACTCATATATGTTGTCGTATGTACATATATTGTATGTACCGATCGAATATGAAAAATAATCTATTTTTCATTTATGAGATTCTCCGCGTAGCACATGTGGTGAAGTTTATAGCAATCAGGCGGCAAGTGTTGTGGGGAATCAAGTAAATTCGATAAGTTGTCAAAATTTTATAGATTTTCATAATTAGAAAATAATTTCTATAATTTTAAAATAATTTGAAATTTTAACAAAACAATTAAGACTTTCACAATACATACTGCTATGTTTATGACAGTCATAAATATCTTACCAATCACAATTTGTTCAGTAATTTAAATGACTTTTATGATTTAATGGTCAATAATTTAAAAAAAGTTGTAGTTTTATTTTATAACGGATATTAAACAAATTTGAAAAAAAAACAAAATTATTAATATTAATTTGATTTCCATAACTTAAATAATAATTTCTATAATTTTGTTAATTGATGAATTTTTTTTAAATATTTAAGCTCGAGGTGATGTTTTTTCTTTTTATTATTATTTTAATTCAATATTTCAATTCACTTCGAGGATCATATTCAGGAATTCTGAATTCTGTTAAAGTTACAAATTTAAAAACTTTCTATAATTTCAACTATCGAAAAATGCGGTATCGCCAACAAAATCTAAATTGCTTTGTTATAAAAGTCCAACGTCCAACTATTTGCAATTTTTTTTTCAGTTTAATCCCCTATTTTCAGTAGTGTGCTAAAACTTTCTACCTAACTATAAAAATAGTCTTAGTATATGCCGTAAACTCATACTCATATTTATGCATATATTTTAGTCATAAAAAAAATGACAGCAAAAATTGCAACTATTGTGTACATCGAATTTCAAACATATAGACAAAGTCTTTCGTTCTTCTACTTCGGCTTCTTCATATTTTATCTTGTGCTTACGAGTACGTACTTCTGTTGTCGATTTTGCCGTTTTAGATCCGAGAAGTATTTATTATTATCATTAAGAGCGCGAATTATGATTACTCAAGATAAATGTGACAACGCACAGTGGGGGGATGTGACACAAAAAGAAGATTTAAATTGGTGATTAAAAAGTCATAGTAGCTTTTGGTGTTTGGTACAACACATTTGATACTAAAAAAGTACTGTTTGTTACAATAAAAGTACTTTTTTAAACAATAAAGTATTTTTTGTTACAATAAATGTACTTTTTGATACAATAATGGCTTTTTTAGTTAAAAAAAGTGGTATAATAAATGTACTACTTGGTGCAATGAAACTATTTTTTGGTACCATAAATTGTACTTTTCGGAACAAGAAATGTACTTTTGGAACAATAAAAGTCCTTTTTGGTACAATAAATTTTACTTTTTGTATAATAAA
Organism: Muscina levida; assembly: GCA_964034835.1. Lineage (NCBI taxonomy): Eukaryota > Metazoa > Arthropoda > Insecta > Diptera > Muscidae > Muscina > Muscina levida. Next base: position 175,237,349 of record OZ035880.1, on the reverse strand, counting down.
GGTAATTTTTTGCGCAATAAACTTACATTTGTTGTACTTCTCGTTCGAATAAAAGTACTTTTTATTGCAATAAATGTACGTTTTGGTACAACAAAAGTACTTTTGGTACATTTCATATAAATTGTGATACTACAAGCTTACATTTTTGTACAATAAATGTACTTTCAGGTACTACAAACGTACGTTTTTATACAACAAAAAAATTTTTTGGTAAAAATTTACTTTTTGCTTAGTTTTTGATAAAATAAATGTACTTTTTTGTAAAATACAAGTACGTTATGACTACTTTTTGTTTCAACAAATTTAATTTTTGGTACTACATTCGTACGCTTTGGTACAATAAATGGTTTTGTTTTGTAAAACAGTACTTTTTGGTACAATAATAGTACTTTTTAGCACATTTTGGTACAGTAAATATCGATTTTTTTAAATAATAGTACTTTCTTTTTTGTAAAATAATGTAATTTTTGGTACAATGGTTGTACTTTTTGTTACAATAAAATTACTTTCTGGTAAAAAATTACTTTTTTATACTACAAACGTATGCCTTGGTACAATTAAAATACTGTTTTTGTGTTCAATAAAAGTACTTTCTGAGACAACAAAAATAACTTTTTAGCACGAAAAAGTACCTTTTGGTAGAAGTACTTTTGGACACAATAGTACTCTTTAGTACAATAAAATTTTTTTTATTGATACAATGAAATCAGTTGTTTTTGTACAATAAAAGTTATTTCTGACACAATAAAAGTACTCTTTGTTACAATAAAAGTACTTTTTGGTACAATAAAAGTACTCTTTTGGGGCAATAAAATAACTGTTTAGTATAATGAAAGTACTTTTTTGTGCAATAAATGTAGTTTTTGGTAAAATAAAAATACTTTTTTTTAAATAAATGTACTTTTTGGTATAATGAATGTACTTTTTGTAACAATAAACTTTCTGTTACTACAAACGTATGCTTTAGAACAGTGAAAGTACAGTTTTTTTTAATAAAAGTTCTTTCAAGTATTTTTTGGTACAATAAAAGTACTTTTTGTGTACAACAATAGTGCTTTTTGATACAACAAAACGTCCCCTTAATAAAACAATAGTGTATAATTTTTTTGGTGTTTTGAGAAAATCGAGTTTAAAGTTTTTGTGTTATTAAACATCTGGGAAAACAGCAATATTTCAGAAAATAATCGATTTTTTTAAGTTTTGGTCATTTTAATATGTGGTGGAATAGTCAGGCTACCAGTAGATGATATTAAATTAATCTACAATTGCTGTAATTCCAAATAAGAGGGACTCAAAGTACCATGATGTCACTTACGCTATTTTATTTGTTTTATAATATGTATGAAAATCATTATACACTATTTTATTTTGTATGGTATACACTATTTTATTTGAATCGTTTACGCCATTTATCACAAAATTCTTTCAAATTGTATTCGTGCTTAACAACATTCTATTAATAGTTCAAAGTTATTTTTAGGTATTTCAAAGAAACGTTGTTAATGCAATTTAATTAAAAAAATACATAAATAAAATCGAATATTAATTAATATTCATCTATAGGAATATCCTCATCCACATCAGGCTCATCCAAGCAATTTCGATTTCCCCCGGATTGGAGATTAAGGTAAAAAGAATGAAACTCTGTGGGAATGACATTTTTGGTACACAGCTCCTTGAGATCATTGTACTTCAAAGAAGATATGGCAAGCTGTTGCTTAAATTTAGGGCACAAATTTCGGGTACCAATGTTATTAGTGGTTGAATTCTTCCTCTTTCGTTCCATTATGTCAATTGTTTGCCACTCGGAGTCCCAATTCTCTTTATAGAGCAGCAAATTAGGATTAACTTTCTCCACTTTAATTTGCTTAATCTTCAACCAATTCACCGAGTTGTTTTCGTTATTCTTTTTGAAAGTGTGGCCTAATCTACTGAACCATTCCTTGAGATCATAAATGTCGTACCAGAACATTCTTTTTACAATGTACGGTTGTTTTCTTCGGGACAACCGCAAAATCGTTGGCCATTCCTGGGGAGAGTAAATGGATATATTTCGTTTGGCTCGTTCAATTGTCGAGTGCATACAATCGGCATCCATTTGTGTGTGGCCACTCTCTAAATACTTAATTGTGACCGTATTTAAATTAAATTTACGAATTGCGTAAAATAAAACCGCTGCAATATAACGATTCCTATTCTGCCCACCACAACAATCAGAATACAAAATTACATCTGTTACATGTTCGTCAAATGAACTCAACATTTTTATAATAGTGGTCCCAATCTCGTCCGAACCTCTTTGTCCCTGCGTTTCATCCCACAAGAAACAGTAGCCTTCCTTCGACGCAAGATCGAAAAAGGTATTGTTAAAACTAGCAAACTTCCTTGAATAATACAGTGAGCTTACATTGCTGCATGGGGTTGTCAAAACAGATTGTAAGTCAAAAGTAAATACCCTCAATTTGCTATTAATTTTTGCCTCTTCTTTATCTGCCTCCTTTTCCTCCCTAGCCCTCTTCTTATTTTTAATATGTTCATTATACGCTTCCTGCAAGATCTCCTTGTCATCAGAGTTACGATATCGTTCGCATGTGCAGCATGTATCCTTCTTCGGCTTATGAAAAGAATAATTATATTCGTTGTTGAAAATACGCCTGTACATACTTTCCTTAATCGAATTGTCTCCATGCTTTTCATTAAAGAGTTGAAACATTTTTGAAATGTTTAAATTAGAAGCAAGGTATAAGCGTTTTGATTTCGATCGAGTATAGTGGCTTTCCACAGCCGGAAACGATTCAATATGCTCCTTAATGATTCTTTTACTTTCTACATCAATTTTTTGATGATGGCCATGGTGTCCCCGTTTATCTATAAATTCTTGAAATTCACTTTTCTTGATGAAAACCGAAATTGCTCCATCAGATATATTCAGTGTTTTCAGAAAGAACTGCTTGCATACTTGTTTAGACCTCAGAGTGTATGTTAGAGTCTTTTCCCTTCGAGAGTCGCGAACAAGAGCCCTCTTGCAATTCTTAATTTGTATGCACTGCCTTAAGTACAATTGTTGTTTTGCGTAGTCTGAAAGTTCCCAAAACTCGGCGTTGATCACTATACGTTCTTCATTGTTAATCTGCTGATTGCATTTGTGCCGACAATTGCAGTTCAACGCTTTCGGCAGTCGCTCCTTAATTAATTTCCCTCTTTTGGTCACGTAAGCTTTTCCTGACTGCCTTTTTTTCTTCCGAATATTTTGCATCCACTCATGCGTCTTCGTTTGTAACATGTAATATAATCGTAAATATAAATAGATGCCATTAATCATAAATAACCCAAGTCGTTCCGTTCGGATTTTACCTTCCTCTTCCGAGTAAGAGTTTTGAGCTCTACCTCCTCGTTATTGGCGGTCTGTAATCAGACTATCCATGTCTTTGTCTACTTCATTGTTCTCTTCCCTTGCCATAGCGACTATGTCCAATTCTTCTACTTCCAACTCAGCATCTGATTCTTCCTCTTCATCTGTTTCCGGAACATAATCGTCCGAAGATCCTGCGGAGAAATCTTCTTCGTCCGGAATAGTTTCATCTGATAAATCTGATGATATACCAAATTTGGCCTCAGCGTCACCATTTACATAGTCATTATACGACATACACTTATTACAGTTTCACAGTAAATACTCACCAAATGTTGGTAGATCCATTATTTTCGCGAAATAAACACTATCAAAACCACAATTGGACAGTCAATGTCTTCTCTCAGCAACTTCTACAATCTATCAAACAGTCGACAATAATAGTGTAAACTGATTTTAAACTATTGTTTATGTGACCGTAGAACACACAGATAACTTTTGTAAAATAAAATAAAATAGTGTATAAGTGTCATACGGATTGACTCCAAATAATATATTGTTGAAAAATAGTGTATATCACTATACATTATTTTTCAATTTTATTTTGTTATGAAAATGAACTGCTTTGAATAATAAAAATAGTGTATGCTTTTTATACACTATTTTTCTTTGAAACTAGATTCAGAGTAACAACTTATTAAAATACCATACCTTAACTTACACTATTATTAATGGAAAATTTCAAACACGCAATTATACGCTATTATTTCAATTGACCTTTTGACGCACTTTGTGGAAGTAGATTTTGACGAAATTTTGACCAGGCATAGAATCAATGATGGAGATTCATAATATGCAATAAAAAAATAATGGTGTATGAGCACATACACTATTGTTATATTAAGGGGACAAAAAGTAGCTTTTTAATCACAAAAAGTAATTTTTGGTACAATAAAAACAATTGGTGTGTACAATAAAAGTACTCTTTTATAGTACCTTTTGTTACAATGAAAGTACCTTTGGGTGCAATAACAGAAGTTTTTTGTACAATTAGAGTACTTTTGGCACAAAAGTACTTTTTATTGGTACAATGAATGTACTTTTTGTTACAATAGAATTACTATGGTACTACAAACGTACGCTTTTTGGTATACTAAAAGTACTTTTTGTACACAATAAAATTACATTCTGATACAATAAAAGTAACTAACAGCAGCTTTTCAATACGAAAAAAGTTTTTGGAACAATTATACCAATCTTTAGTGCAATAAAAGTACTTTTTGGTACAATAAAATCAGTTTTTGTACCTTTGGTGCAATAAAGTAACGTTTAAGTACAAATAGAATACTTTTTGGTACAATAAATGTATTTTGAGGTAAAATAACTATTTTTTTATAAAACAAAAGTACTTTTAGGTCCAATTAATGTACCTTTTGTTACAAAAAAATCATTTCTGGTACTACAGACGTACGTTTTAGTTAAATTTTTGGTACAATAAAAGTACTTTCTGACACTATAAAAGTACTCTTTGGTACAGTTACAGTATTTTGTGGCACAATTAAAGTAATATAACTTACTATTTGGAACTATAAATGTTGTTTTAATTAAAAAAGTCCTTTTTTGGAAAATAAAAGTACTTTTTGTTACAATAAAATTACTTTCTGGTACTAAAAACGTACACTTTGTGTACAATAAAAGTGCTGTTTTGTGTACAATAAAAGTACTTTCTGAAGCAATAAAAATAACTTTTTGGTAGGAAACAAGTGAGAAAATTTCAGTCGGGTAAACCGACTTACATATACTCTCACCCTCAGTAAAAACATAAAATTTGCTTAACTTCTTACTTAATTTCCCTTTACACCCCATGAATTAGGTATGGGATAGCTTCTCGAGTTGTTGTGAATTAACATGCTTTCCATTTTTTAATTTACAACTAACGGCACCTACTTGTTTATCGACGAATGCGAACGTCACTGTTTGAGAAGCTCTTACTAGACATGCCGATTGGCTCGACACCAATACTGCAAAGTTGCTGTAGACATCATTCGAGGGGAGCCAACAATGAAAGAAAATTTTTTCCTTTTTTTAAGATGACTGGAGCCAGGAGTTGAACCTGAGATCTCCCGCATGGTAGTCGCGTGTTCTAAACTCTATGCCACGGCCGGTCCGGGCTGCTTAACAAAATATAGAATTTTGGCACTATGGCGTTGGATGTATTGAAATTATTACTCGATTTCAAGAGTGGGCGGAATAGTACATTTGTATAGGAGGAACCAGAAAGGGCGTGGCTAGACTTCTAGTTTTTCTCCAAAACTTTATCCTGCTGTAAATTTTCTAAACATAGAATTTGGGCTCTATCGATTTCTAAAGTGGGCGGAGTGGACATAAAATTTTTTCTCCAAAATGTTATCCTGTAATAGCTCAATGTTATAAAAAATTTTGACACTATCGCGTTGGGTGTATTATTACCAGATGTGGAGTAGCTAGATTTATTGATTTTTCTAAAAAAATTTATCGTGCTATAACTTCAATAATTACAGAATTTGAGCACGATCGAGTTGGGTGTATTGATTTTATTAATCGATTTCTAAAGTGGGCGGAATGGTACATTTGTATCAGAAAGGGTGTAGCTAGACTTATAGTTTTTTTTCCAAAACTTTATCCTGCTGTAGCATTACTAAATAAGAATTTGGGTCCCCTTGGGTGTTTTGATATTATTACTAGATTTCTAAAATGGGCTGAATTATATTTTTTTATGTAGTAGTTTTGAGGAAATATTAACTCATGCAACATTTGGTTTCGTCTTTCGAAAGTTATCGTGCGTACCAGCCGGACAGACAGACATGGCTCTAACGACTTCAAAAGTCATGCATCTAATTTGGTTAAATGAAACCTAGGGTCTTTAGTGACTTCTTATATGTGTTACACTTTTAGGTCGTATCAAACGATATGTGGCTCAAACGACTTAGGAATGGAATGGTATAGATTTACGTGTTATTTTATGAATCACACAATGGACCATTAATTTTATAGGCAAAAGCGAACATCAGCTATTTGAGAAGCATTTACTATACTTTTACAGCGAAGTTGCTGTCGGCCACAACGAGGATGCCGGTGCTGAAATTAATGCAGGTGAATATAACAGAAATCGACCCGTGATTGTGCACCTGGTGTTGCGTGTTTTAATCATCAATATGACCGCAACTGCTATTATAATATCATCATTCCAAATTTTATAAATTTCACAACAACTGAATTACTTACCCCTTACTAGCTATTCTGGTTAACCCACTGTGCCGCAACACGTAGCAGTGGGGTTATGATGATGACGTCGTCATACGTTCCTTCATACAAGTGTCATTGACTTATGCGCTCAAGAAACCTACATTCATTCATGTCACAGCGATACGAATACAAACAATGTTCATTTGCTAAAAATTTACTACACTTATTGGTACATCATTTATTGTTGTTGTTGTTGCGCTGTGTCCATTTATGTTTAAATGGAAGATTTATGCAACTGAAATGATTGCAAACGGTTATAATGTAAAATTATGACATCGATGACAATGTGTATTATTTATAACAAAATAACAAAAAACTCTAATTTGGAGGTGTAGTACGATAAGAACTTGCAACTACGAATGATCCACATAAAAAAATTTAAGAATTTATAGAGCCGGAAGTATTGTGCGGTAAAAAAAGTTTAATATGATATCAATTAATCGGAAGTGATATTTAAGAACTACCACTAGTAAATGTATGCAATTGTTTTATTAGAGGAATAATCGCAACATATTCTTTTTTTTTCAGGAAAATACTTTTGCCAAAACAAGAATACCCTAAACTATGATTAAGAATTTGCTTAGATGTCGTCATACATACACATGAGTTGCTGATCAGTAATTGCGCTTAAATGGGGTCACTACTAGGTGAAACAAAGCCGTGCATTTCAGTTTATCAGCAAACAAAAACTGTTTCTAAATAAAGAAATTTAGAAACCGATTTATACGATTTTGCCTAATCACTTAGCTAATAATTTGTCATACAGCTCATTTCACAATTTTCGGCAATGATATACTGCTACGAAATGTTTTTTTTTAATCTTTGATTAGCCTCAACATATGGATATACTTACTTATGTACGTATTTAATGTGTGGAACTTCCGGTGGCTGTTCTTCTTTGTTATTAGAATTATTAAGAAATAAATATAGAACATTTTATTTCAATACTTAGAAAATTGCGGCATCTATGTTAGGTAAGTTGTGGAATACGAATGGTCTGGTAAAAACCAATACGCACTACACTCGGCGATCTACAGATCCTTCGTGAATGTCCGACGAAAAGAAGAAAGGAAAGAAAGGGAAACTCAGAGAATAGTAGTTATATACAAAAATATGGAAATAAAAGAGAAAAGCCTAGAGAATAGCGAAAACCCCTACTCAAAATGTTCTTTAGTCATTATTTTGGCTTAGTCCCTTGTGAATGTCCGATGAAAAGAAGAAAGAAAGGTAAAATAATAGTACATAGTTATATATAAAAATATGAATACATACATTGGTGTAGAAGAGAGAATAGTAGAAACCCTCACAAAATGTTCTTTTGCCATTCATTTTGGTTAAGTCAACCATAGAAGACACCGTATAACACCTTGTAAATTACTTACTCCCTTTGAGAAGAGAGACTCTAAAGTTCGCTAAGACTTTAAAGTTAGTTGTAATTAGCTGTGTCTGCTACTGTACCAAGCGGGATACCAAGTGCCATATCCCAGATAGTCATGATTTGCTGTTTCGCTCTCAGGAATATCGCAATGTTTGGGAACCCCGGCTGATTTCCACAGGCTTTAGATTGTCCAACGTCTACTTACAATTCCTCGTCAAATTTCATTTAAAACGCGTATAATTGTTCTATTTAGGTGCAGCTTAATCATCCATTCGAAGAGCTATCCGTCAGGATGTACTATCAATACCTCATCCCGCGGTCTTTTGGCTGGCCAGTATCTCAGCATGAAAAACACCGTTCTAATTATGTAGCGTAATAGAAAGGACAAGTTGCAGGTTCCAGGCTTGAACAGCAGCTCTAGTCTCATATTCCTTCTTGGAGTCATCCGTGAAGACAAGACTCTACATAGTCTGTTCTATCCGAATTTGTTCAATCCGAAACAAATTCACAGAAAATGTTTACTGACATTCAAGATAATTTTTTGCTATTTATTGAAAAAGGGACTTGAGTGATCCTTGAACAGTGCAGATGTAGGGTTAACATTTTTTATGAAAAATACATCATACAATCCTGTTGGGTACATCCGAACTTAGAATTTTATTCAAAAGAACTATTTCACTAAACTTTTTCAGACAAAAAATTTGGCTATACCCTCACAGGACAAAATGCTTTGAGGTGTGTTTTACAATACTAACCTATTGCAATCTTTCGGTATAAGAATCAAGAACATGATTCTCATTTTATTTCACTGTGTTATTGTAGCTTTCCGCATGATCATGATCCCAGACCCGACTATGGTTCTGTGTAGAGTCTAGTATCGTACAAAGTGGTTCTTAAAATGTTTGCCTATCTTTACCTTATTGGGGATACCAAAATCAGCCACGGCATCTAATAATTTCTGTCCTGTATTGGATAGTTGTATCGGCAGCCCACCCTTCTTCTTAAATCAGAAGTTTCGGTAGTGATCATAGAATTTCTAATAGACTGCCACCGTGTGTCAGAAATATATAGTAATTGAGAGAGTTGGTTGGAATAGGCCTATGCTATGTGGGGGGTATGCATATTAGCTTCCTTTACGTTGCGTAACGCACGTTTTTTCGTAACCAGGTGGTGATACAAGTCTTGGTCTAAAATCTAAATGTTTGGAACATGCAAACAATGTTCATCAACCGTTTGCTGTCAAACTTTCGAGCATCTGAGTCAACATGTGGTTACCTATATTTAGCTTTTTATTTGGCAGCAGCAACAGAAATTCTCTATAGCCGCACGTGAAAACGAATTCAAAGCGCTTTCAGTCTTTTGCGCTTCGTAGTTAGTTCATTACACCAAGCTTAGATAACAGCTTTTTCATCTGTTCCATCCAACGAAGTTTTGGCCGCCGCCTCCTACACCGTCCATCGAGATATTACCCAAGACTTTTCGAGCTGGAGCATTTTCCTCTATTTGTACAACGAGTTCAAGCCAGCGCATTCAGTCTATTTGAACGCGCTTGACAACGTCGATTTCGTTATAAAGCTCATACAGCTCATGATTTATTCGACGATGGTACACGCCGTTAACGATGATGGGTCCAAATATTTTGCGAAGTATTTTTCTCTCGAAGACTCCAGAGTAGATTGATATGCTTGCATCATTTACCTGAATTCTGCGCTATATTGGAAGACAAGTAGTATTAGAGTACGATTGCTTCTCATTGCGCGAAAAGGCCGCAGTAACATCCCGATGTCGACGGCCAATGATATCTATGTCATCGGAATTTCTTAAAGATGGTACCGGTCGTGTTTCCTGCAGCCTTCCGCAAGATCCTCTCTATTATGATTATTGATAACACTGTTATAAAAAAAAATATTTTTCATTTTTCTGGGTATCTGAGTTGTGATTATTCCTATATTTATTAATATCATGATTTCAAATATGTTTTTAGATTTTTTTCGTAAGGAACAGTTTTTTATTTATTTGGATTTAAATTTTTTTCAGCATTCTTCATGTTGCATTAAAATACATTTTGCATAAATGTGATGAAAACTTTATTTGATTAAAACTTTTCTAAATACAATAAACTAGTAGAGCTTAAAACATGAAAAATAAAAAGCACAAATATGTATTTTCTATTAGTTAACAACGTTTTTTTTATTTTATGATGAATATCCTTGCAGTCTCCTAAAATGATCCAGGAGCGGTCAGCGAATATAATAGGCATATATTTTCCTTCGTAACGCTTTTCTTAAGTTAGAAAGTCTTTGTGAAACCTTTCACCATATTCATCGGACACGTCGCTGCAGCATTTATAAAAGAAATCCAAATAAGATGGCAAAAATGCACTTTCAAGGACATGTTGCATCCCAATTTTACGTAGAATGATTATAAAATAGAATAGGATAATTGCAGCCGAAAAGCCAGGTTGCTGATATTGCCACCTGTTTGTACTAAATTTTTTAAACAATCGCCTCCATACAAATTTTTAATAAAAACAAAACTTATTTTCAAATAACTAAAAAACTATGCCTGATAGCAAAATTCTGATTACGTATTTGAATTTCCCAACTCTTAGAGACACATAATAAAACACAAGAAAAAAACTCTTGTCGCACAGTGTAATTTTTGTGTAAAGACTTGCATGAAAGAAAACAACTTATGCAATATGGGTAATGGCAAAAACGTTACCGCGGAAGGAGTTTTAGGAGATCCCAAGACATTTTCTATAGGTATTCGAAAAGATTCCGTACATATAAAGGGTGGTTAAATTTTAATTTGAATAAAACTCAAATTATTGACATTTCTTTTTATTATGATTATATTGCTATCATTCAATTATGTATGGAACAAAATAGCGGCACACCTCCATCCGATGGTCCAAATTTTCGATGACACTGAGGTATAATTGAGGTTCTATGAAGTTAATTTGCCGAATTTGCTCATCCTTTAGCTCTTGAATTGTTGCTGGCTTATCGACGTACACCAACGCCACCACGTGAGATAACACAGCCATTGAATTTGTCGCGCAAAAGAGCCATTGTTTCGTTGGCTGTGTGGCAAATGGCACCGTCCTGTTGAAACCACATATCGTCCACATCTATATCTTCCAATTCGGGCCATAAAAAATTCGTTATCATCTCACGATAGCGAACGCCATTCACCATTGAAATGTGCTGAAGATGATTTTCTTCGAAAATTGATCATCCACTGTTACCATTTCATGCCACCATCCTGACCATTGACGACGTTTGGAATGATCCGGAACTTGACGTTTAGGTGTGGTTCACATTCAACATCGGCTCTTACAATTTAAACACCATTTAGCATTGGTGGTAAAAATGTCCTTAGCAGAACCATTATAAGTGAGGAGGGTCTACTAGGAATGAAATGCTTTTATAAGACCAAATAATACCATTCGCGGGAGCATACAACTATGACAATGGTTCCCGTATCAGAGGGCAGCTTCTAATTTTTTGGCAATTGCTAAAGGTTTTGATTTATCTGCTCCATAACTGCATGCGGAGATTGTGTGCTTTTCATTCAGATTAAGGTCACACAGTAAGGTTACACCCGTCACAGTCTTCTAATGGCCATTTTGAGCAGATATTGTATTATTTTTGATTCTGCCGGTTATTAAAAGTTTTTAAAGTTTACATCCTTGGGAATCGCAGATTTTTTTTAAATAGTATATTTTATATTTTTCTATTATAACGACAAATTTAAACAGCACGGTCACACCCGTTTCAGTGAAGTTACTCATGATCCGTTTGTGGGACTAAGTTTACACTCTACAGTAAGTTAGATAGCTTTTTTTCGGATAAAGCATAATGACAATTTCGAACGTCACCATTTTTTAAAGGCTTATTTGACTACTCACAATGCTGTGGTGCACAGAGAGGTGATTGCCTTTCACACACCTGTCACAGTCTTTAAATGGCAATTTTGAGCAAATATTGTGTTATTTTTGTTTCTGTCTGTTATAGCAGTTCTTAAGGGTAACATCCTTGGGAATCGCAGACTTAGTTTTAATATTATATTTTATATTTTGTAATTATAACGAAAAATTTAACTATCACGGTCACACCTGTCACGGTGGATTACGCATGATCAGATGATCAGTTTTTGGGACAAAATATACACGTTACAGTAAGTTAAGCGTGAAAGCTTTTTTTGGATAAAGTATAATGACAATTTCGAACGTCAGCATTTTTGTGCAATTTGGGTAAAAAAAATTGTTGGTGTTTTTATGAAATAGTCTTACGACAATCTTTAAACGCATTGCGTGTCTACATAAGCTTTTTTGTTCCATCCATAGTAATGTAATTCTCAAAGATCTGTAAAATCTCATCTGTCTATCTACATATCTATCTGAGTCTGCCTTTTCCTTTTCAATAACTTTTCATAAATAATATGAGCAATGTCCTACTAATACTTTCGAACAGTTTTTACCCTCCCTTACCCGTAATATACAAAATTAAATTAAAAAGTAAAATTACCCCACATGATTTACAAATATCGATATGTATCGAAAAAAAAATTCCAAGAAAACTATTGTCGTCAACCAGTAAAATTGCAAGTGAGAAATTTAGCAATTCTGACAGAAGATAACAAACTTAATATTCTCTCTCTGTGATTTCCCAAGAAGTACTTAAGTTTGACAACAACTACAACATCAGCGCAACAATGTGACGGTGGATAGATGATGTAAAACAGTTCGAGACTTTTCCAAAGATCGGTCGGGCGAAATGCAAACAAAGTGCAGAAATTCTGTGACAAAGAGGAAGTAGCGACAAACTACATACATACATACGACAAGACATAGACAGCCAATTAGTTTAAGCCTCAAAAGCAATTAGTAACAATTAGATAAATGCGTGTTGTGTGGTTGTTTATTTTCACAGCGACAAAATGGCAAAAGAAGAGAAAAAAAACACAGAAATATGATGAAAAATTCATAAGAACTTGGCAATATTATGAGGAATTTAAAAAGCAGTAATAATGCATATTATGTTATTGTATAAACATGTGTGGGAATTTTTGTTAAGGTACAACTTATTCTTAACTCCATTAATATGTAATATTATATAAACTAAATTCCCTCTTGAGATCACTGTGATGATCGCCATCATTGCTGTGATATTTACATTTCAGGAAACTCATTGATTTTCGTTGTGATGCAATGTTACCTCATCTTCCGGTCGCGCTGGGCATCGTTATATATTTTGACTCAGATATGCAAACTTTCAAATTAGCTATTAATGAAATTTATATCGGTTAACAGGAAGAAAATTACACTTCCCTGCCGTTGTCTGGCAATTCCTTTAAAAACTATTTAACATTTTGTGCCATGGTGGTATTTAACATTTTACCCTTCCTGTTTTACACGCTACCTACTGCCCGTGCGACTCAGTTTCTTTCTCTCTCTCACTCGGTCTCGTAAAATGTCATTGACGCGTGCGTTAAACCCGCACTTTTGTGCCACATGAATGGCATTTTAAGCGAATTCATCATTTGTAATGCGTTCGAGTGCAGATGATGATGACTACGACGACGAGTGCAATTTCATATTCAACCTTGTTTCAAATTTGTTCGGATGACTGCGAACGACCGAGCGACCGGCTGCTTGAATGGATGGCTGGTTGGTTGTTTGGTTGCCAACTTGGATGAATGAATGAAAAAGTCAGGAATTTATTTTAAAACAGCATATTTTTGTCATTCAAATATGTTTGCTCACAACCACCACCATCGCCACGCCACCACTATTTATTGCTTCCCCGTTTTGCTGTCCCTCGGCCTCTCAAAAAAGGGCTGACGGCAGCCGCTCGCTCGACTTACAGCGGTATGCAATCGATCGGTCATTTACTTTTCTACACCAAATGAACTCGACGAAAAACATTCAAACTGACAATGTAAATATTGACTGACAACTGTCAATAAGTTTGCAAAATACGGGTAGACCTTTTGATGTTCAAATACCGCTGTTAGGCCATTAACCGGCCAATAATGCCATAATAAATCCTTACAAAATTTGTGTTTGTATTTTGGAAAACAGATGTTAATTCAATAAAATTTATTCAAGTGCTAATTGTCCAATGTGAGAGGGTTAATTTTTTTCCCATGAGGGTTCGTTAGACTTGTGGAAATTCTTCAATATTTAAGATAATTAGACTGAAAAAATTGGTACTAATTTTGAGTTATTTTATTCAATTTGAGCAATGGATTTTATTAATTAATTAATTTAATTAATAAAAGTGGGATAATAAAGTATTTTTATACTGATGACTTGGAAACATCAATCCATTTCCTATCAATCTGACGCTTAAAAGTTTTGTTAGGTTAGGTTGAACTCAGTCGTGAGACTTTGTGAATTTAACACTCGGAGACCATTATGGTCCTTTGGGATTGTCTTATTTGAAAATTAAATAAGAAAGTATAGAGTAAAACAGAATCAGTCAAGATTAATAGAAATATTGATAGATTTCGAAAAAGAAAGATAAATCAAAGTGAAAGTTATAGAAAAAGTGCAAAAAATCCACTTGGTGCTGAAAAATTCGTATAACCGTTAAATTATTAATGTAGCCAACTTGACAAAACGAATGATGCAGAAGTTTTTATTGATGGGACTACTTCCACTTGCAATTCTCAGAATTGAGTCCCCAAATCATGCATTGTACTGTTTTATTATCAGCCTTCTCTAGTTCAACTTATATAGAAAAAGTAGTGAGATGAGGCACGACATGCATGGGGACACTATGGTTTCTGCCCGTAAGCCAGCGCTAAGCATTAATGAATTTTATTAGATTTTCCATATTGCATGGCGAAGGTTCATTGAGGCTATCACTTTCCTAGAAATTACATCCTTCTTTTATAAAGAGTTGAGGAATGACAGAGCATATGCTCTATAGTCTCAAATTCCTCCTTTTCGTCACACAGCCTTCCGAAGTCTTCCTGTGTTGTCTTCCTGCTCGATGTAAAGACCGTAACATTACAAAGTCGTCTCAGAGAATTCCTATTGAACACCAAAAGAGATCTGATTCGCCTTTCATCCAGTCTTGGCCAAATATACCCAGGATAAGCCGTTCGATGTGGCTGTTCAAAATGCTATGTATTTAAGACACATTGGTGATACCACTGATTCATCCCATTGGCCGGGTCTAAGGGATAAGCCCTTATCATTGTCAATTCATCCGCCATCACGTTTCCTAGTATGTCACTGTGTCGGGGACCCAGCAGAGTCGAACTCTATTACCTGACAGTGGTGAGAGCGTCATTCTGCACCTGTGCAAAGAAATGTGACATCTTTTACAGCTGCAATGCAGATGACACAAATTTGGATGTGGTTTCATAGTCGTGAAGAGACTTCGACACCTGGTCTCGCGGTTTGCACGTGACCGAATAGCCACACGCCCCGACGGAAGAAAAAGACGATGACATTAAAGATGCATTCTATGAGTACCTGGAGGAGATATATGACCGCTGCCCTGCAGATGACATTAAAATTGTACTGGGAGATTTTAATGATAAAATAGGAAGGGACAAATTCAGTCTTCACAAAAACACCTTCGATAACGGATTCAGACTGGTTAGTTTTAGTAACATGGTTGTAAGTGGAACCAGATAACCTCATAAAGATATCCATAAGGATATATCCCGATCAAAATACGGAAAATCAGATTGATCACGTCTTATTAATTGATGGAAGGCATGTCTCAAGCGTAATTGGCGTGGGTGTGATGCGCGGTCAAAATATTGACTCGATTCACTTAGTTGCAGCCAAGATACGCACACGTTTAAGTAGTTCTAACAACGCTCGTAACCAAACGCAAAGAGCGCTAGATTTCACAAAGCTGCATACCACCAAAATAGCCAATTCCTACTCCAACCTACTCTATATTAACTTAAAAATTAATTTCCCTTTGCACCCCATGGATAAGGTATGGGTTAGCTTCTGGCGTTGTTGTGAATTAACACGCTTTCTATTTTTAGATTCACAACTAAAGGCACCTACTTGTTTATCGACGAATGGGAACGTCACTGTTACTAAACACGCCGATTGACTCGACGCTTATACTGCGAAGTTGCTGTCAACAACATTTGAGGGGAGCCGACAATGAAAGAACAATTTTTTTTTTAAGATGACTGGAGCCAGTTTAGAACCTGCGATCTTCCGCATGGTAGTCGCGGGTTCTAACCACTATGCCACGGCCGGTCCCAAATCTATCAATTACTTTGAAAAAAAACCTCCTTGTTCTGATATTCACGACACACAGTGGCATCATATTGCGAATTCTATTACCACTGCCGCAACGACCGTATTGGGTTATAAAAACCACGCCCAGACAAGCCCTGGTACGATGTTGAATGTCTCGAAATATCTGAGGAAATGAATTCTGCATACAAGGCAACACTGCAGCCAATGCCAACGCCTGATGTGACGGAGCGTTATAAGGGAAGGGCAGAGAGATGAAACGTCAGTCTGTGGAAGAAAAAAGAGAGCCAGGATATCGAAAACTACAGGGATAGAAGTAAAGTCCGAAAGTTTTACCAAAAGGTAAAAAGCAAAGGTTTTGGTTTTGGTGCAGGGATTCCCACCAGAGACGGAAATCTGGTCACGGACACTCTGAGTATGCTGCAAATTTGGAGAAAACACTGTCGATCTCTACTCGTTCCCGAAGGCAGCATAAGTGATGGAGTATATTATCCACCACCGAGCCAAAACGAGATTGGCACGGCGATCGCAAGGCTTACAAATAATAAAGCTACGGGAGACGATGGTCTGCCGGCAGAGCATTGTACCAGCAACATGCATGCACCAGCTCATAAACACGATTTGGCTCAAGGAATGCATACCCGATGATAGAAATCTGAATGTTCTATGTCCTGTGTTTAAGAAAGGCGTATGTACCAACTATCGCGGGATCAGCCTTTTACCCATCGAGCATTGAAAAGCAGTCGGCGAAAGTGGGTATGGTGATAAATGAAGACAAAACCAAGTTATTTGTTTCAGCGAACAAAGAGTTCACTCGTCTAGGACGCTGCGTGATCGTTGACAACTATAACTTTGAAGTGGTAGATTATTTGGCTACCTTGCCAATAAACAAAAAATTATAATGTCAGCCTGGAAATCAAGAGACGAGTATTTATCCCAAACCGTTGCTACTAAGCAAGCGATTTAATGACTGTGCGCTCTCTCAAAGAACAAAGATCCAACTCTACCAGATTCCGATTCTACCTGTCTTGCTCTACAGCGCAGAATCCTGGGTAAAGACACAAGCAGGTCAATATATTCTGGGAGTCTTCGAGAGGAAAATACTACAAAATTCAGACACAACACAACAATATCTCCTAAAACGGATTCGCATCCGCAAGAAACTGAATGGAGCCAGATTTCTCGACAAGGCAATTTGGATATCTTCTGACAATAAGACAAGAAACTAAATTGATCATATCGTATTCGGTGGAAGACATGTTCTAAACCAACGATGGTTCAGCCAAGAAAATTGCATAGAAAGCTAGATATCGCAAGGCCCTCGATATAACCAATGCTTATTCCAACTCATATTTCTGACACACAGTGGCAATATATTGGGCATTCTATGATCACTGCCGAAACTTTCCTACTTGGATATTAAAGGCCACTCTCTGACTATTCTCTTACGATGAAAAATTTCGCATCGGAGAAAAGGGAACCTGCATATGAGGAAACACTGCAGTAAATGGTAACGTGTGCTGTAAAAAAACGATAAAAGTTGTCATGGTTGAGTTTGGTATTCCAGCGAAGCTGATACGATTTTCCGGGATGACACAGACTAACACTAAGTTTAGTGTTGAAGTAGCCGAGAGTGTGAGTGTGAGTGTCACACACAATCCTGAGGAAAATTCTGCACAAAGAATTTTTAGCAACTGAAGGCGTAAGACCATCCAATGTGTTATCGCTTCGCAGTTTGGGCCGTAGAGCAGCTTGGAAATCTCACACGTTATTGTCAAAAAGCCAATGCATCCACAAAGATCGACAGTTTAGTGGCGCAGATTGTGGAGTGGTGCCATCATTGGACCATTTTTTTTTTCTTAAACTGGCCTCAAAACAAAATTTTTCGTTTATTCCCCTGTAACAATTTTTGTTCTTGAAACTTGTATGTTATGTTGACGTGTTGCCAAAAAGATGGTTTTAATTGGTACTTTTTTTTTTTTTTTTTGTTTTAACTTTTTGCCTTAAAAAAAAGGATTTGGAACCAGTGTGCACCCGATTATTGGATTATAATTGTTCTTAATAAATACCACTTCAAAACTATAAAAAGTAACCCTATAATGTTATTAAACGACTGCAAATCTGAACCCTTAATCTCGAGCACATTCGCAAGCCTCTGGCACGTCAACCTCTCTTCAGTATGATTTATGAAAAATCGAAAAATAAAACGTAGAACTACATAGTGAGTAATTTGTGATACATTTTTTCTCCCTGTTCTAAAACAACAATTAGAGACTACTGATCTAAATTTCTCATACATAAAATTCTGCCGGTAGTCGACAAATTACTACAATTCTACTGGTAGTGCTGATGGTGGTGGTGGTGGTGAGTAGAACTATCGCAAACGGGTGTAGGCCGTGATGGCAATTATCATCGTCAATGTCCTCTCCAACTGTGTCACCTAACTAACGCAGAGAATTAACAAAATAAATTGCGAAATATCGCAATGACTTAATGTGAGATATTACAATACACCAAAAATGCCACTACGAAACAACAACGTAACAGTGTTGTTGTACAACACCTTTGTTGTAGAGATAGGCAGCAGCAATGAGTATGCCTTTAAATGAGACACCGTCGACCCTCTTACTTCTGCGTATTATTTAGATGAGAATAGAGAACATTACGTAGTACTTAAGAGTGATCTATATTTGGGTTTATACATATGTCGATGTCGTAGTATTTTCAATGTTTCAACTATGTCATCGAAGTCATCGTGTACTCATTTATATCATAGAAAACGTTGTATTTTTGTTGTTGTTGTATACTCGTGTCTATGCTGGCAATATCTTAGAACAACTTTTTCTCATTAAACGTAAAAATATAAAAATATACAGATGAGACAAAATACGGGGGTTATTTCTCTTTAGGATCTCAATAGAAGATGAGCGAGGAAGGATTTAAGCCTGCGACATATTAATGCTTCCTGGAACCTGAATTATTTTTGTTCAAACCTATTTGGAGACGAATTTAAATTCAATTATTTGAAAACAAAAAAATATACTGACTTATTCAATAACATTTATATTTCGTTATATCGATGGGTGAAACACGGATTCGGTTTAATTTGCACAATAAAAGTTCTGTTTTTCGATATTTGATTTAAGTTTATAGGTTTGGTCGCCATCTTTTGCGCTGCCCACCAAGTTCATTGACGAAGACTTTTCGATCTGGAGCATTTTTCAAGCGAATGCGAAACAAGCGTGTGTGCTGTAGGTTTCATAACACTCAGGCAGAGACTGACAACTTTGAAGCGAACAAAACTTTCGAGTACATGTGAATTGCCGATCGTGTCTGTGTAAAAAAAAAAAACGATTATTGCTGGACTCGCGAGGCTATAGGATGATTACCACTACTGTAGTGAGACAGGACAATCCGAGTACATTATTAAAAAATTCGGTACAATGTAAAACCAATGTGATATTCAATCGTCGGTATAATACATTAATGAATGTAATGGATTCGTTTAACAATTCAACTCACTAACGTTCCTCAGCCATCAATTATCCTGAAAAATTCACTACCATAACTAATTCAAGTTCAAAAATTAACTTTATCATAAAACTATCACCACCGCCCTTAATGTCTACGCTACTAATTTTTGTAACTTATTTGTAAATGACTCGCAATTCAGTGCCGGAGAGTTTTAATAGCTCTAATGTTGATATTGTTTAAATACGTATACGTACATAGATCACCGCGATCCACCACCTTAACAATAACAGCAACAACAACAACAAATGTGTAATCAAAGTATTGTGTACATGAACTATTACTTGTTGCTGATGTTGTTAGAGTTCTTGTTGCGGTGATCTTTGTCATTCTTGTGTGTTTCCTTCGCCTTCGCATACGCAGTAAGGTGAAGACTAGAAGATAGTACTCGTAGAGAGTAGGAAATATGAACCCCATTCCATATCTACCACCAAACAAATACACAATCGGTCGGTCGGTCGGTCGCCTCGACTCTAACTCGAACTGATCTGAACTTTAATATTACATGTATTAATCATTAGTATTATAATGATGACGATAGTCGTCATCAGTGTAATCATTATCGAGGAGTTGGGAGAATGATGATCAACCATCACTCACGATCGTTGATAATAATGAAGTTAGATAATGTTGTTCGTCGTCATCACTGTTATAATCATTCTCATCATTATCATCATACAGCCTGATCAGTGTGATGATCATTGCATTCACATTGACATGATCATTATTACAGGTTACACAATACATACGTACATTACACTATGCTGCATACATACACAATATCAAACGTTGGCTTCAGTTCAGTTTTGTGGTGACTGACACTGACACATCTCGGAACTCTGAGCAGCTCCTCTCCGCCAAAGCGAAAACCTTAAAAGAAACTAGTCAAACACTCTAAAGAAGCAGCCTGGACAAAAAATGAACAAACAAACGAAACAAAAAAAAAATAATGCCAGGAGTACTAGATGAAAAGGAAGAGAAGAAAATTATAAAACACATTCTGCAAAATATGACCGACGGACAGACAGCCAAACGAACGGTGGGCAGACAGACATTCAGGAAAGAAGAAAAAGATCGATTGTTTTGTACCGTTTGCGTTAAGTCACGACGGTTACGATGACAACGGCGATGGCGACAGCGATTGCGTACGACGTTGTGTTTACTCTACTTTGAAGGCAGGGTTGCCAATTAAACACATTTTTAGCACTTAATTATTGTTGTATTTGACACTGTATTCTGTATGCTATTGGTTCCTATGATATGATTGGTTCCGTTTATTACAATTAAAAAACTTAAAAAAAACTTAATTTTTCTTTACACCCTATGAATGAGGTATGGGACAGCTTCTCGCGTTGTTGTGAATTAACACGCTTTCTTTTTTTAGATTCACAACTAGCGGCCTCTACTTGTTTATCGGCGAATGCGAACGTCACTGTTGGAGAAGCTTTTACTAGACATGTCGATTGACTGGACTCTATACTGCAAAGTTGTTGTCGAAAACATCGACGGAGCCGGCAATGATAGATGAATTTAGATGACTGGAACCAGGAATCTCATCCCATGGCCGGTCCCTGCTAAATTTGAATTATCTTCGAAAACGTCTTTTGCCTTATATTTCATCATATAGAAATATATTGTTTGTCCGTCAAAACTAATAAGGCTGGGTTTGTCCTCTTCTGTTGTCATTGTCTTCTAAATCGTCTTTAACTAAGTTTATCGATCGAAACCACATGTCTTGTGAATGTTTACTTTGTCATATGTTATATTACATACTAATAAACTAGTATGTTAAAATTAACTTAATATAAAATGTATAACGAAATTTTCTCACTGCCATAAGTTCTACATAAAGATTGTTCTAAATACTTGTATATTATTGAAAGTGTAATGACATGAACTGTTGGATCCAAATTCGTTTTGTTGAACCCAACTTCTATTGGTTTCACACAGTTTTAGTCGTTATACTCGGACTTCGTCCTTTTGAATCCATTTTCGGTTGGTTGAATCTAACACTCACACACACAAACATGTTTAACTCGATTTCGGTCGTTTTAATCGGTGGTTTGAACTCGACTCCGTTCCGTTTAATCGAACTTCCATCGGTTGAATCTAACTTCGGTTGGTTGAACCTAATTTCTATCGGTTTATCTCGAATTTAAACAGTTTAATCGGACTTGGGTTGCTTGAATCCACATTCGATTGATTGAACTCCACTGGTTTAACATGACCTCGGTCTGTTTAATTGGACTTCGGTCTGTTGAATCCAATTTCCATCGGTTTAGCTCGACTTTGGTCGTTTTTATAGGACTTGGGTCTGTTGAATCAAACTTCGGTTGAACCCAATATCCGTTGGTTCAAGTTGACTTCGGTCGGATTAATCGAACTTCGGTCTGTGGGATCCACCTTCGGTTGGTTGAACCCTATTAACGTTGGTTTAACTCGAACTCGGTCAGTTTAATCGGACTTCGGTCTGTTGATACCAACTTCGATTGTTTGAACCCAATTTATATTATTTTACTTTAAACAGTTTCATTTTGCTTCGGTTGGTTGAACCCAATTTCCATTGGTTTAACTTGACTTCCGTCGGTTAAATCCAACTTCGACTGTTTCAACCAAATTTCCATTGGTTTAACTCGACCTCGATCGGTTTAATCGGACTTCGGTCTGTTAATGCAACTTCAATTTTGTTGAATCCAATTTCCATTGGTTCCATCGTCTTTATCCTATCCTTTGGTGTAACCCTATTTGCGTTGGTTTAATCGGACTTCGGTCTGTTGAATCCAACTTCGGTCTGTTGAAACCAACTTCGATTGTTTTAATCCTTTTGGGTTTAATCGGACTTCTGCCTGTTTAACCCAACTTCGTTTGGTTGAATACAATTTCCGTTGGTTTAACTTGACGTCAGTCTGTTGAATTCAACTTTGTTTTGTGGATCCCAATTTCCATTGTCTTAACTTGACTTCGGTCGGTCTAATTGGACTTCGCCCTGTTGAATTCAATTACGATTGTTTGAACCAAATTTACATTGGTTTAACTTGACTTCGGTCGGTGTAATCAGACTTCGGTTGGTTGAACCCAATTCCGGTTGGTTTAACTTGACATCGGATTAATCGGACTTTGACCTGTTGAATGCAACTTCGGATGAATAAACCCAATTTCCGTTGGTTTAACTTCAATTTTGGGCGACCAAAACTCCGTTGGAAAGACCAGGTTACTGAGAACCTTACAGAACTCGGTGTGACTAACTGGAGAAAAAGCGCAGAAGATCGAGGCGCTTATAATATTTTTCTACGTGCGGTATATAATCCACTGGGATTGCATAGAAGTACCAGTTAAGTAAAGTAAGTAAGTTAACTTCAATTCGGTGGGCTTAATCGGACTTCGTTAGTTCGAACCCAATTTCCATTGGTTTAACATGACTTCGGTCGGTGTAATCGGATTTCGGTCTGTTGAAGTCAACTTCGATTGTTTGAACCCAATTTCCATTGGTTTAACTCGACATCGGTCGGTTTAATCGGACTTCGGTCTGTTGATACAAATTTCCGTTGTTTTCCCTTGACTTCAGTCGGCATAATCGGACTTCTCTTGGTTGATTCCAATTTCCGTTTAACTTGACTTCGGTAGGATTAGTCCGACTTCGGTTGGTTGAATACAACTTCAATTGTTGGATCCCAATTTCCATTTGTTTAAATCGACTTCAGAAGGTTTAATCGGACTTCGGTCTGTTCATAAAAATTTCCGTTGTTTTAACTTGACTTCAGACGGTATAATCGGACTTCTCTTGGTTGATCCCATTTTCCGTTTAACTTGTCTTCGTTGGATTAGTCGGACTTCGGTTCGTTGAATACAACCTCGATTGTTTGAACCCAATTTCCATTGGTTTAACTCGACTTCGGCAGGTTTAATCGGAGTTCGGTTTATTGATACCAATATCCGTTGGTTTAACTTGACTTCGGTCGGATTAAGCGGACTTCGGTTGGTTGAACCCAATTTCCATTGGTTTAACTTGAATTCGGTCTTCGTTCTGTTGAATTTCATTGATTTAACATGACTTCGGTCGGTTGAATCGAACTTCGGTTTGTTGAATCCAACTTCCAACTTGACTTGACCTTGGTCGGTTAAATCGGACTTCGGTCTGTTGAATCCAACTTCGGTTGTTTGAACTCGACTCCTCTCGGTTTGATCGCACTTCTGTTCCATCTAACTTCGTTTGGTTGAACCCAATTTCCGTTGGTTTAACTTGACTTCGGTCTGTTGAAGCCAACTTCGATTGTTTAACCCAATTTAAATTGGTTTAACTCGACTTCAGTCGTTTTAATTGGACTTTGGTCTGTTGATACCAACTTCGGTTGGTTGAAACAAATTTGATTGGTTTAACTTTACTCCGGTCAGTTGAATCCAACTTCGGTTTGTTAAAAGCGACTTCGGTTGGTTTATCAGACTTTGTTCTGAGACTTTTTCCTGAGTTTTAGATACGAGCCGGGATTGCAGAATCACCAAGACGATCCCGTATTTCCGATATGAATTTGAACCGCCGACAACCCTGAATCATCAATGCATTCCCGAATTGCTGATATAAACCTATATAACCTATAAGGTAACCCTGAATCATCAATACATTCGACAAACCTGAAATGTCAATACGACCGGGAGTAACTGATATGAACATGAATTACTGACAACTTCGAATCATTAATACATTTCCAAATTGCTAATATTATCCTGAATCATTTACATATCCATATTGCTGATATTCCCCTGAATCGCCGACAAATTCGAATCATCAGTACTGATACGAACATGAATTGCCCACAACGCTGAATCGTCAATGCATTTCCATATCGCCGACAAATCCGAATCATCAATACGACCGCGGGTTTCTAATACGAACATGAATAGCCCACAACCCTGAATCATCAATACATTTCCATATTGCTGATATTATTCTGAATCATTTACATTTTCATATTGCTGATATTATCCTGAATGGCCGACAAATCAGAATCAACAACACGGCCGCGAGTTTCTGATATGAACATAAATTGCGCATAACCCTGAATCATCAGTATATTTCCCAATTGCTAATTTTATCCTGAATTGTCGAAACATCCGAATCGTCAATATGCTGCCAAATTCCTGATACGAACATGAATTGCCGACAACACGAATCATCAATACATTTCCAAATTGCTGATATTAACCTGAATTGCCGACAAACCGAATCGTAAATACGCTGCCGAATTGCTCATAGGAACCTATATTATCGAAAGTATCCTAATCCTACCGTTCCGGAGTACCGATATGACTTTGATCTATTTGAAATCAATAGTTTTAGTGAAATAATATATTATATATAGTAATGCAGATCATCTTATATCGGGCCGATGGTAAAGTTTCCGATAATCTTAAATTTTTATTCCATAAGAGGGGCGAATGAAGTTACTTTAGATCGCGAGATCGTTGATATTAACCTGAATCCCCGAGAAAACCGAATCCTAAATATGCTACCAAATTGTTGGTAAGAACCTGCATTATCAAAAGTACCCCAATCATAACGTTCCGGAATACCGATACGATCGTGATATATTTGAACTAAATAGTTTTGCTTACAGATCATCCCATATCGGCCCGATGGTGAAGTTTGCGATTATCTTAAATCGACCCCATGGTAAGCGACTGGAGCTACTATAGACCGCGAGAAAACCATATTACATTTTGTGGAAGAATTCCGAATTTAGTATCAGTTACCAAAATAGGTGGAGGTTTACTCGAGTTATCGTGCAAATGGACATGTCTCAATCCTCTTCAAAAGTGCTGAAATGAATTTCGTCTAAGGATAGATGAGGTTTAAGTCGCATGTTTTACTTTTTTCTGATGTCGGGCCGAAGTTGTTACTAAAAATTTATAGAGTGGTTGTGACGAAGTCTGACCGATACGATCGGGCCAAAGTCGTTTCTAAAAACGTTTGGAGTGATTGTAAAGAAGTCTGGCACAGATGAGGACACAGCTGAGGAAAATCGAATGTACGACATGTCGTACCGATGTCTGAAAGATTTGTAAATCGTAGGGAAATCTGAAGGAAAATTCGTTGTTTCTGCAATATCAACTTGATGTATCCGACAGAGTTCCGAAATCGCTGCGAACTTGATCAGATATGCCGGAACAAAATAAATAAAATGTCCCTTCTGTACGATATGAGTAAGAAGAGTTTAGACACTATGCAGACGTGTCGGATATCAGCCAATGTCGCAACTTTTTGTTTGCTGGGTTAATACATTTATTAGCAACTTTTAAAATGCTATTAACAGGCAGCAACTCTGCCAGCCAAAAGTACATCTGATCATTGCTCAAAGAGACGCTTTCGTTGTCACTATTGCTCTGCTTACGTGTTATTGCTTCTCTTCGTCAAATATCTAATAGTATCCTCGATCGCGGCTGCGTCACTGCTCGCTGTAGCGTCGGCGCTGACGCTGACTACGACGTTTGCGCTTCTGTATGTACATATGAATGGACGGACGCTTCGTTATGCTTGTTGCTGCAATGGTGGTGGTAATGTTTGATATTGTGCGATAGTAAAGTAAGTAAATGCTTCATATAAAACGTTGTTGTATTTCATGTACATTGCCGTTGTTGTTGTAGTGTAAAATATCAAGCATGGGTTGCCATCATTCACTCGTCGGTTGTATAGTGTAGTGTAGTGTAGTATAGTGTAGCATTTGTACTCTTACTCGAATGCTCGCACACATACAAACGCTGCTCGCACTACTTTGCGCGAGGAGATACATAGTAGAGGGGACTCAAGCCGCCGCGGTCGGTCGTCGTCGTTGCTGCTATTGTTTTTGTTGTACTGTACGACCGCCTTTTGTTGCTTTATCATTTTCCAAACTTGAGTTTAGTCTTATAAGAGTAACGTTAAGGTGAACAACGATCGTTTCAAATTAACGGCGGTTTCGATTGTCAGCGTTTTTTTGTTGTTTTTTTTCCTGCTTTTTGTTGCTGGTTTGATCAAAACTGAGCAAAATGAAAAAAAAATGTGGAAAATTTTCCAAAAAGTTTGCGGTTGTAAAACGAATAAAAGCTAACGGAAACGGACAAAATGTTGGCCCACACAGCCGCAGAAGGAAAATAGTGTTGTTGTTGCTAATTTTAACCGGAAAATAACCTGAAAATGTTGCAATATCATATCAATTTGGATATTAAGAAGGGGATTTTCATAAGATGCGAGTAGTGTACATTTCTAACGGAATGGATTAAATAAATAATAGTTGGTTGTGTTTTGTGTGTGTTTTCATTTCGTTTGGCGAAAATAATCAAATTATGACAATTTTTTCCCACAACTAAATTCAATTAAAGCCGCCGCAACTCACGCTATACTGCCACTGCAGCCGCCACCGCCGCCACTAGAAAAACGACAACGACGACAACGATATTCGGTCGCACCCATACAAAATGGATGCTTCTTCTTATTATGCCCCGGATCCCCGTAGGAAACCCGAAACCCGAAAAGAAAAAAATTGCCGCCTTTTGCTTAAGTATGCGTTGTTGAAATTCAATATATATATGTATAGTCAGTCAGTCGGTCGGTCGGTCGGTTGGTCGGGGTACCTTTCTATATACTACTCGTCGTTATTGGCATTTGCAAAAACAACACCAACAAAAAAATGCTTAAACTGAAAAAAACCCCTCAATGTATCGAGAGCAACGCAAGAACCGCCGCTTAAAACGATCGCAAATACGCAGATCGGAAAACAAACACAAAAATAAACTGACGAATAATCAAAAAACAAAAACATCATTAAATTATAATCTAATACGACGTATTTTGTTTTTAAACCAATTTACACGCAACCAGAAAAAAAATAAAAGTTAACAATTTTTAAAATAAAACGTTGACCCACAACTCTTCTCCACAAAAATTCAATTCATAAAGCAACAAAATCAGAGAGTGAGAGATCAAAAAAAAAAAAGAACACGAGAATGAAAATATAGTACCTATATGAACGCCTAACAATGTTACACAAAAAAAAAACAAATACAAACAACAATAACAATTAATTCACA
The DNA here is from genome assembly GCA_964034835.1 of Muscina levida. Taxonomy (NCBI): domain Eukaryota; kingdom Metazoa; phylum Arthropoda; class Insecta; order Diptera; family Muscidae; genus Muscina; species Muscina levida. The sequence goes on along the minus strand of OZ035880.1, from coordinate 175,209,497 downwards.
AGATAACGCAGCAACTACGTAAAGAAGCGTAATAACGAAACCGCGACAACAACAACAAATATAATTAACTATGGTGCGATCTTTTTTTTCGCTCGTTCTTTCTTTGAACAAATTCAAATTCTACAACAACGAACGAACTGACGACTCTTTTTTTTGCCATGCCGTGGAGACTTGAGTCTCACTCACACACGTAACAATTTTAACATTTTTCTCAATACCCCAATACACTCTTTCACATTCAATGTATGTGCAGAACAAACAATTTGCCCCGAAAGTTTATTTGTCGGCGTTATTCTCCCTCAACGGCGTTGGTGTTGTTCTCTTGTTGCTTGCATGCTTTTAAGTGTATGTATTTGTGAGCATTTTTGCGAATTTCAAAATGTGGTTACAAAATGCGGCGGCGTCGTCGATTTGCAATCCAGCAAAAATGGCAACCCTGCGTGCAAAAGTTTGAAGCCGCTTTTTTTTTGCTGTCCAAGCCGAAGAGTAAGTGAGTGAGTTTTAGTAATGTATATGGATATTTGTAAAAAGTAGTATGTAAACGTATTTTTTGATTCATTTAATAAGCCCCTGGATATTTGGGGAAATTATTAAATTATATGTATATGAAATAATTTTTGATAATATTTGTTATTATACGTATGTGTATTATTATTTATTCTATACTTTTTTTGCGTGATACTTATATAAAATGCAAATTTATTTATATTAAAAAAAAAGAAATTTTCATCATTTGGTTTTACGAAAATCTTGCTTTACTTTAGGTTTTAATCGACAGTATGTAAAAAATAAAAATATAAATTAAAAAAAATATCAATACCAAAGTGTCTTGTTTGAAGTGAAAATTTTTTTTTCTTTTTTGCCGTTTGAGGAATTATTTAAAATGTAATAGAAAAAATATTCCAACCGTCACTACACCTCACTGATGTGAAAAGTCTTGCCTTTCAACTAATATTAATCTTAATTTTCTAGTTAAAGAGAGACGAAAACTAAATACAATAGGGCAATAATATATAAAAAATATTATAAAATGAATTACTATTATAAAAATTTAATACACTGATGTTATATGTCATTGAATAGATGTTCTTCAAAAGATTTTATATAACATTTTTTTTAAATTTTTAGACATGTATTTTTTTAATAGGCTTTTATGATGAAAATCCTTAATGCAAATTTTAAAATATGTATTTTTTGTAATTTTTTTTTCTCATAATTTTGATAGTAAGAGAAAATTTTTTGACTTTAATCCACAGTTAGTAAAAAAAAACAATTATTAATATCGAAACAAAAATATCCTTTCAAAGTTTCTTAACGGATATGTATTGATGATGGTTTAAACGAAAATTCTTAAATATTTAAAGATTTTTTTTAAAAAATTTTTAATTTTTATTATCATAATTTTTTAATACGAAACACTGAGTTGTAATACAATATCAAATAAGCCAAAAATTGTCACCGTCACTACTCCTCTATGATGTGTATAAAACAAACTTGACTTACAACAAAGTATTACACAAGGGAACAAGGTATTTGTTGTTTAAGAACTGAATATTGTTTTAAAGGTAATTTGGGACGCTGAATCCAAATCTGCACTTGGTATTTTTGTATCAGCTCGACTTTTCGAGATATACCGTTATGTCCATAACTAAGGCACTTCCACTACAAATATTTAAATAACTTGAAAACGGTTCACCATATTCAATTAAAAAAAAAAACTTAAACTCGTCAACAAAATTATCTTTAATCCGTGCCTACATTGTTTTTAATTTGGCTTATTAGTTTCAGAGATATCGTTGTAGTTTTAAAAAATAAAACAAAAAATTTACAAAAAAAAAAAAATTTTTGTTTTTTAAAAATTCATAAAAAAAATTATTGCCCCAAAAATCACAGTGTTTGTCTTAAAACATTTAGTTTAATATAGTGTGAATCAAATGAGCTTTATTTCATTAAAATATCTGCACAACTTTTGATTTTGTCAACAATTTACTGAGATAACTAAATTTACAAAAATCACGATTTCCATACAAAAATAACATTTATTAATATGTTTGTGAAAGTGTAACTCGAGCAAACCTTAACGGATCGTTATGAAAATTTATCAGTATTAATATTTTTCGAAACGAACTTATGGGATTGTAAATGGGCGGAATAGCCCCACCCCTTCTGGTACCTCCCATACAAAATTACCTATTTTTGGATAATTAATATATCTTCGACAGCTGCCAAACAGACTACCGGATAATATTGAAATTTGGTCAGTTTATTTATCTTGCAAAAGTAGACAAACCCTAGAAAAACCGAAAGCGTTGCCATACCCCTTCTGGTACCATACAAATGACCGAACTCACCCCAATAGTCTTACATACATATCTTTTTTGTAAGTACACTAAATTCAGTCAAACTATGCGGAAGTTTTACGGTTATGAAAATATAAATCAGGAATGAATTTGCACTATATCGGATCACCCCTTCTGGTACCTCCCATACAAAATTACCTATTTTTGGAAAATTAATATTTCTTCCTTAACTTCCAAATTGAAACCTGCCGATTAATTAAATTTGGTCTGTTAATTAATATTGTAAAAGGAGGCAAAACTATAAATTAAACTATAAACAAATTTGCAAATTTGTCATGATTTTTAAAAATACAAAATTTTAATTTTTTTTGGGTAAAAACAAAAAATTGCGAAAAATCTGTTATCACCGAATTTAGCATAACTCATTCAATTTTCAATCGATTATTATGTACATACATGTTTTAGAAAGCTATCTTAATATGATATTCAATAAAGCTAATAAAAATAACAATTTGCCCCCAACCGATTAACTTTCAGCGTGAAGAAAATTAAAATGTGTAATTTTTTGTGTAATTTTTTTTTTTTTTTTTGAATAAAACAGCCGTTTCTCAGTCATTTTTTTTTTGTAATATTAAAAAATTTGATTTTTTTCAAAGGTAACAACGATATCTTTAATAAAAAAATAAAATTTTAAAATCCGGCTTATGAAAAAAAAAATTATGATTTTTTGAACTATAATTTTTTGGAAAAAAGTCGAAAATACGATTAGTACCTGTAACTTAAAAATTCGAGCTGATGGAGAAAAATGGAGATTAGATTTGAAATCAGCGACCCCAAATTAGTAAAAAACAGCTATCGAATTCCAAACAACACTCAAAAAGTTCAATTTTGTTCCCTTGTGTTATTAAAGGCTGGTACTAAGTTCGTTGAAAACTGTTGAGCAACATCGATTTGTTCTCTATTGTGTGAAATGTATTTTTATATTTCATTTTCAATATTTTAAATATATTTCATATATTTTCATTGATTATGTTTATATTTGTGTTTCTATTGTGCTAAAATTTGGTATGAAAGCTTTTATCCTCTTTTCTATTTCCCATATAAAAATATTCTCAGGTCATATAAACAATTCAGGCTCAGTATTTGACATTTAAGTAGTAACAAAATATTACTGACAAAATATGGTCATGAACAGTTCACCTCTTTTGCAAACTCTTGTTTAACAAAATATAATTGTAGTGCAAATAACTATTTATTACTGTATTTTTGATATTAATGTATATTCATTTTTGTATATTTTTATATTTTTTTATAATTTAGTATTTTTGATATTTTTGTATTTTTGATATTTTTGTTTTTTTATATTTTTACATACATATTTACGTTATTATATATTAATTTTGTTATATTTTTATATTGTGATATTATCATATTTTTTTATTTGTGTTTGAATATTTTTGCGTTTCTTTTGTTTTTATGTTTTTTTTTATATATTTATATTTTTATATATATTAAATTTTTATATTTTTATTTTTTATATTTTTAAATTTTTATATGTTTATATTTTTCAATATTTATATTTTTATGTTTTTCTATTAATATGTATTTACATTTTTATATTATTATATTTTTATATTCCTTAATATTTAAATATTTATATATTTTTATATTATTAAATTTTTGTAATTTTATATCTTTTTATTCTTATATTTTGTATTTTTATTTATTTATGTTTTAATGTTTTTATTTTTTGTTTTTTATTTTTGTATAATTTTATATTTTTATGTTTTAATATATTTTTAGGTTTATAGATTCTATGTTTTATATTTTTCTATCTTTATATATTTTTTATTTTTAAATTTTTACACTTTTATATTTTTATATTTTTGTATTTTAATATGTTTAAAATTTTATATTTATATATTTTAATATATTTTTATATATGTATATTATTTAATTTTCTTGTGTTTTGTATTGGCTTGAGGTACAAAATAAAACCAAATCTATATGTTTTGTTTTAACAGAATATATGAAATAATAATAAAAAAGTAAATATAAATTACTAAAATCAAAACAAAAAAATTGGTTTCATATTATTTTTGAATATTTTTTGTCAAGTTAATTTTTATATATGTTGATATTTTTATAATTTTTTTTATATTTTTATAATTTTATATTATGATATTCTTAAATTTTTATATGTTATTTGTAAATGTTTTATATTTTTGTAGATTCATATTTAAATTTTTTTATGTTTTTATTTTTTATTTTTTTTGTTATAAATTCGTATTTGGATAGTTTTATATATTCATATATTTATGTTTTTTTTTTGTGTTTTAATATTTTTCTAATTTCATATTTTATATTTATGTGTTTCGTACTTTTAAGCTGAACTTTTAAGCTGGGGTCCATTTAAGCAGAACATGACGGTGGTCTTTGTATATTTCTTTTTATATATTTATATTTTTATACTTTTATATTTTTATATTTTTATTTTTTTATATTTTTATATATTTTTATATTTATATTTTTTATATTTTTATATTATTTAATTTTTTTGTGTTTTGAACTGGCTTGAGGTACAAAATAAAAACAAATCTATATGTTTTGTTTTAACAGAATATATGAAATAATAATAAAAAAGTAAAAATAAATAACTACTGAAATCAAAACAAAAAAAAATTGGGTTTCATATTATTTTTGAATATTTTTTTTCAAGTTTATTTTTATATATGTTGATATTTTTATAAATATATATATATATATATTCTTATAATTTTATATTATGATATTCTTAAATTTTTATATTTGTATATGTTTTATATTTTCGAAGATTCATATTTTTATTTTTTTATGTTTTTATTTTTTGTTATAAATTCGTATTTGGATATTTTTATATATTCATATATTTTTTTATTTTTTATTTTAATGTTTTTTTTTAACATTTTTCTAATTTCATATTTTCTATTTATGTGTTTCGTACTTATTTATTGTTATATTTTAATATTTCAATATTATTATTATATTATATTTTTGATGTTTATGTTTTTATATATAATATTTTGCTGTTATTACACATATGATCAATGTATTTATATTTTGTGTATAATTCCTATGAATTATTTTGACTAAACCACTTAAGGCCATATATTTATTTATTTTAGGAACAGTTGATATATTTGCTTTATTAAACTTAAGTTCTTACGCGTGTTACCAAAAGTTTTCCCTAAACAATAACAATACTGTGGACAATCTTTTCAAATTGTCATTGAGTATTAAAACTGCTTACTTTCAAAATCAATATTAACACTTTTTTCTAAAATATATGACATTATAAATTCCTATAAGTGGGAACCGTATTGTTTCAACTGTTTTGTTTTTTTATATTATTTTTCGACAAATATTTACCAAACATGTTTTTTTGTGTTAATACACTTATTTATTAAATTCTTATTGAGTCGACACACATTTATTTTTTTTTGTTAAACTTGTTTATAATTATCTTTTACGAGTGCATAGAGAGTTCATTCACCTTATCGAGACTTAAAAGTGTTAATGAATTGCTGCTGCCTTAGTATATTTGTTATTTTATATTTATGTACTTGTATTGTTTAGACTCAGATGTTGTAGTTGTTACTAAGTGAAATTAATTGCTAAATTATTTATTTATTTTAGCAATAGTGAAAAAAAATACTAAGAATACTAATATGGATGCATATATTTTTATAATTTCACAATTTTTATTTTTATATGTTTATATTTTTATAATTTCACAATTTTTTATTTTTATATGTTTATATTTTTTTTTATTTTATATTTTTATATCTTTATATTTTTATATTTTTGTATCTTTATATTTTTATATTTCTATATATTTTTATATTATTTATATTTTTATATTTTTATATTTCTATATATTTCTATATATTTTTATATTTCTATATATTTTTATATTTCTATATATTTTTATATTTTTATATTTTTAAATTTTTAAATTTTTATATTTTTATATTTTTGTATTTCTATATATTTTTATATCTTTATATCTTTATATTTTTATATTTTTATATTTTTATATTTTTATATTTTTATATTTTTATATTTTTATATTTCTATATTTTTATATTTTTATATTTTTATATCTTTATATTTTTATATTTTTATATTTTTATATTTTTATATTTTTATATTTTTATATTTTTATATTTTTATATTTTTATATTTTTATATTTCTATATTTTTATATTTTTATATTTTTATATTTTTATATTTTTATATTTTTATATTTTTATATTTTTATATTTTTATATTTTTATATTTTTATATTTTTATATTATTATATTTTTATATTTTTATATTTTTATATTTTTATATTTTTTATATTTATATTTTTTATATTTATATTTTTTATATTTATATTTTCCTATATATAGAAATATATTTCTATATATTTTTATATTTCTATATTTTTATATTTTTAAATTTTGATATTTTTATATTTTTATATTTTTATATTTTTATATTTTTATATTTTTTTATTTTTATATTTTTATATTTTTTATATTTCTATATTTCTATATTTTTATATTTTTATATTTTTAAATTTTTATATTTTTATATTTTTTATATTTATATTTTCCTATATTTAGATTTTTAAAATTTTGTATCCTATTCATTAGTGCTTTTGACTCAAGTCTAATTTCAAAACATGAAATGTATTATTTTTTTTAATTTATTAATTTTTATTTTTTTAAATTTTAATTTTTTTTCCTTTTTCTATGTTTCATGTATTTATTTATTTTCTCATGTAACATATTATTAATTTTGTTTTCTACATTAACTTAATTATTGTTGTGCTTTGTTTATTTGTGTTTAAAAATATTTATTAATTATATTATTATTATTATAATATATATTCGTATTTGCACTTTTTATGATAACAATTTATAGTCAATCTTTTCAACTATCACATTGTTTATAATAGTATTAAATGTCTTCTTCTCATTTGTTGTTGTCGCTTTTTTTTCAAAACGAAATTCTCACAATTGTTTGTGCAATTGCGATTTGTGCTCTTCCTGTTTTTGTTTGCACTTTCATTGTGAATTTTTGCTTTATTTGATAATAACAAAAAAACAGAAGAAAAAAAAAAACATTAAAATTTTTCAGTTTCTATGTTAGCGTTTCTTCCCACCCATTATTTCGTTTCGTCGTCTACTCACATTCTCACTTAGTTCAGTTTGTTATCAGTCAGTAACAGAAAAAACGAAATCATGAACCCAAAACACAATGTGTGTAATATTTTTATACATATTAACAATTTTTAATGTTATATTTTTTTTTTCATTTGTTAAATACTGATAAATTCACTAAAATATTGTTGCGTTCTTATCAGTTAAATAGTTTTGCTTTTTGTTGTTGTTGTCCTAATCAAGAATCTAGAAATACTAAACAATTACTTATTATTTAACAGTTTATATATTTTTATTGGAGGGAAACAAAATGGAAGTGATATTTTTAGGGTTACTTTTACTATAAAGCAATTTTTGTCAACAGTTACCAAATGATGGAAATTTCTTTAATATAATAAATAATTTGATTTATTATTAAAAATTATAAATTTAAATATATTAATATATCATATAACTAGGAAGTTGTGGTATTTTAGGCAACATTTTCTATTCAGCAAAATTAATTTTTTTTCTTTATCGGAAACCAAATGATGAGCAATTTTTAGTTGTTGAAGTTAATTATTTTATTTCATTTATATAAATTTTTAATTTGGAAATGGAAACTATGGAAATATTACTTCAGGCAACTTTTTCTTTTAAGCAATTTTTTTTTAATAGAAACCAAATGATGAAAATTTCGTTTTTGATATTAACTATTTAAGGTTATTTTAAATATTATATAATATATTATTATTATATATGAAAAAATGTGATAAAGAATAATTGTGATATTAGTTTAAGAACTTTATATATAACATATTGTCAACAAATAAAAATATTTTTTCTTTAAAGCGATTTTGTTTAATTAAAACCAAATGATGAACATTTCTTTATTACTATTAACTATTTTAGGTTATTTGAAATTTTATATAATATAATATTATTATATATAAAAAAGTATGATAATTTAAGAATAATTGTGATATTATTTTAAGAAGTTTATATATAAAATATTCTCAGCAAGCAAAAATACAAAATCAAAAAAAAAAATTAAAATCGAATCAATTACTATCAAAAAATCAATATTTGTGCAGTTTCTAAGTGCGATATAAAAGATGACTGTTGTTTTTTCATAACTCGTTTGATTATCATCCACTATTGGGAATTATTCCCAATAGAGTTTGTTTTACAAGAGTTGTATGAAATGGACAGTTATGTGACAGCGGCCAGGGCGGATACATTTATCCATAGTTGCCAAACTATTTCATCCAGAGCACCCTTTGCTGTGACTTCTTATCATCACCTCAGCCTTAGGTGCTAACTAAATAAATCTTAATAAAAAATACCAAGATATCAAGTCAAAATTTTTATTAATTTTTTTTCTGCTCACGCGCCACCTATAGCGCGTTTTTTGCACTATTCTAAATGGCAAACTCGGCACAATTATAACAACTTGACAAGAACTGAAAAAAAAACAACTTGTTTACGTAAGAAATATTTCAGTTAACAGAAATACGAAAACTTAAATTGGTGAAATCTTTAAACCAAAAAAAATTTATATTCGTGCAGTTTTATATTAAGTCGTTAACAACATTCAATTGATAATTAAATTCTAAAAGATCCCGTTTTTTTTAAACTCCATGTCTAACCATTAATAAGTGAAAAATATATTAATAATATTTATATTAATTTTTTGTCAACTTAATTTTTATATTTTAACCCATAAAATTACCTTAATCACAGAGTATTTTGCTTGTTGGGAATGTATTTTAATTTTTTATTTTTTTACTTGTTATAAATATGCATATCGATAACTTTAACTATATCTAAGAAGTGCAATCTTTAAGTTTTGTTATTAAGTTATGTTTCTATAATGATGTGTTACATTTTTGTGTTAATTTTCCTCGATTTTCTCTCTACTGCTGTTTTTAGTGAGTGAGGGTCCAGTGTTTCACATTTTGTTTACTGATATTGTGACTAGATCCACACTCATTAAAAACGGTTGTAAAAGCAAGAAAATTTTTACTAATTTGTTTAAATTTTATATCATATTAATATTTTCAGCTTATTTTTTTTTGGTTTCTAACAATTTTGAAGTCTATAATGTTGTTGTAATAATTAATCTTCCGACGACTTTTCGAATTTCAACGAATAATTAATATCAATAAAAAGTAATTGAATATGAATGGATATGTTTTTTTTTTAACTTGCTTCTATAAATTTTTTTTAGGGAATTCTTGTTCAATATTCTTAATAATTTTTTGGTAGAGAATAATTTATTAAAATTTTGAAATACATAGGAGAATTTTTCTTCAATAGGTTTTAATTTCGAAGGTATTAATATAATGAAAGATTTCCTGGTTAATTTTTTTTTCTACACATTTGCCCCCTGAAACTTTTGTCTAAGTGTCTTCTTCCGACTCGTGGCTCCAGTCATCTACATTTTTATTTCATTGCCGGCCCCCTCGGTGTTGTCGACAGCAACTTCACAGTATAAGTGTCGAGTCAATCGGCATGTCTAGTCCATGAAGGAGATCCCGGGTTCGATTCCTGCCTATAGTCATCTACATTTTTCTTTCATTGCCGGCTCCCTCGATGTTGTCGACAGCAACTTCGCCGTATAAGTGGCGAGTTAATCGGCACATCTACTAAAAGCTTCTCAAACAGTGACGTTCGCATTCGCCGATAAACAAGTAGGTGCCGTTAGTTGTGAATCTAACAATAGAAAGCCTTTTAATTCACAGCAACGAGAGAAGCTATCCCATACCTCATTAATGGTGTGTTAAAAACGATACAAAAATTTTAAGTTACTATTTAAAAATTCGCCTACATATGCCAGACTGCAGTAGTGCCAAAGACCACTTTATCTAGTTTAATCAGTAAGATCGAAAATAAAAATGTTATATCTATACTCATATCTTTAATTCATTCCATGGGCATGCCATAGCCTCGCGAGGCTGGCAATAGTCGTTATTTTGTCTCTGCTTGAGTGTTATGAAAGCAACACCACACACGCTTGTTTTTCATTCGACACAAAAACAGACACAGACACATATAGAGAAACAATGTTCATCGATTGTTGTATGAGCACAAAATCTTCACCGGGTACACAAGCACACTATATTGTTGTATGCGTGCGTGTGGTTATGCCTACCACTATAGCTATAGTGGCACGTAATTTCTGTGAATTGCATTTCGTCTCTTTAGTGCTAAAGTTCTCTATTCGTCTTTCATTAAACATTTTAGCCGTGACCCTAATCCATCTGATTGAAAACGAAAATTTCCCCTGAATATTTATGTCTATATTGCCGAGTACTATCTGTGTACCTTCTTCTTCTTCTTAATTGGCAGCACCAACAAAAATTCATTTAGAATTGAATTCCAAGCGCTTCGGTCTTTTGCGTTCCGTAGATAGTTAGTCACACCAAGTGTAGATAACAGCTCTTTCAACTGGTCCCTTGAAAGAAGTTGTGACCGCCCTCTCCTGCGCCGCCCATTCGTTTTATTGTCGAAGACGTTTCGAACAGGAGCAGTTTCATCCATTCGTACAACGTGTCCAAGCCAGCGCATTCGATCTATATGACTATGTCGATGTTTTTAGACAGCTTATGGTTCACTCGACCACGGTATTCGCCGTCAAATATTTTGCGAAGTATTTATATTCTCTTAAAGACTTTTTTATATTCTCTTAAAGACTTTGGGAATAAATTGATCCAATTGTGTCATTATCTAGGATTCTGCGCTGTAGAGCACAACAGGTAGGATCAGTATTAGAGTTGGATCTGTGTTCGCCGAAAGAAAGCTTTGTCATTAAATCGCTTGCTTAACGCATAGCAGCGGCAGTAGCAGCGGTTGACGATTAACAATCGTCTATTGATTTCCAGGCTGACATTATTATTAGCGTTTACCATTTTAAAGTCATAGTTGTCAACGTTCAGGCAGCGTCCCAAACGAGTAGAGTCTTTCTTCGTTGAAATAAATAACTTAGTTTTTACCTAATTTTTCACCGGACCCACTTCTGTCGACTGCTTCTCAATGCTGGGAAAGGTCGCAGTAACATCCCGCAGTCCTCGGCCAATGATATCCATATCATCGGCATACGCAAGCAGCATGGGACTTTTTTAAAGACATCGCGTTTACTGCAGCCTTCAGCATGATCATCTTCATTATAAAGTTAAAGAGATCGCATGACAGACTATCACGTTATGGTTCAGTCAGATTTTTGCCTATTTTCACTGAAGACTTCGTGTCTGTCAGTATGAACTCGCAAAGTCGCATCAGCTTCGTGGGGATACCAAACTCAGCCATACCATCTTACAATTTGTGTAATCTATGAACAGATGGTAAGTGTCGATCAGCATTTCTTTTGGGTCTTCTCCAGGATTTGTCGTAGTGCAGTAGAAAGCTTCATTCTGGCCAAAACTTCTTTTCAAAAAAAAGGAATGGCACTCGTAAGTTTAGTTTTCAATATTTACCAACGTTGGTCGACTCATTTCCTTTTGCTGAACTATGTGCAGACTTTATGTCAAGATTTCGAGCAGGTAGAAACACTTAACTTGACAAGTTGTTATTGATGTTACCGGTATTTTTTTTTTTTGTTAAGAAGTCGTCTTTGATAGATTTTTTCTTTTGTTCTAGATCAAGGAAAAATTGTTTACTGATAACAGTTTGTTGTGAACTCTATCTTACAGAAATAAATCACTCGCCACCTATAGCAAGTTTTGGGTACCACACAAGATATGTATGGAACTCGACTTGTTGTTAGAACACAAAGTTTCTTCGTCGATATTTCTCTATACAAAAGGGTCTTCTTCAATTTAAATCTATTCTGGAGGAACCGTTGACATCTTCTTAGACAACATTCTAAATACGTTTACCAAAAATTTCTAAAGTTTTAACGTAATAGAATGAATACTATAGACGTATATAGCCGACACACAGACACATATTACTACCTGACTAGTCATGTCAACCTTAGTATGTTAAAAACAATTCTACATATGATTCTAAAAATTTTCCAAAGCTTCATTGCAATCATATGTACAGTATAAGAGCCTTTGGTCAACACCCAGACACATGTACGTATTTGTATATAATTTTAATTAGTTTTTATCAGATAAAAATAATGAACCCTTAGAAAAGTTTCTACATAAAAACGTATCTCTTCTTAGACGTATTGCTATGTAATCAATTGTATCTTTTACACAATATATGTGTATATATGGCAACACTGCTTTTACCTAAAACAAAACTCGTTTTCTAATCACTTCTTTGTTGGATCACTTCGATATCACCCTTATGACATATAAATCATAGGTAAGATGAAAATCCCATATTACTTTCACTCTATACCGCCGTAATTCAAACAACACGTTGTAGTTACTTTAGAGATCAACCACCTTAACAGCAGTAGCGGAATGCGTACTCAACTTCAAAGGAAAGGAAAAGAAATTTAAGGGTTGATATTTCTACAACCACCACCACCCTGAACATCATCTCGCATGCCAACCATTTAGATCAAATTTGAAATTTTTTATGTTGAGTAATTTTTCTTGTATGCATGTATTACAAAATTCTCGTAGTCTACAAGGTATATAAAACAACAACACTTGGCAACAGCTGAAGTTGAAGCGAACAACAACCCTTGCATAGGTATTTAACTAATTTAATGATCTTGCGCGAGGGTAAGCAGCACAATAGCCCCCGTGTTATCTAGTGTTTGTTGTCGTGTGCGTTGTTGTTTTTGTCTTCTTCAAACATAATTTATGCAATTTTCATTTGCCATTATTAACAGAAATCTGTTTCCTGTCATTTGGGAGTTTCTTAAGAATTCGGTACGTTCATATGTTTTAGCAATTCTTTTCCGTTTCTCTTCTCTGTCGTTTTTTTTTAAAGAAATTACTAAAGCATGACACGGAACAACCACCATGGCTTTCTGTGAATAGTATTGTAGAATAGGGGAAGAAACTATCGAAATTTTTTTTTCGGGCACACCTGCTGTTATTCTATGCCATGTTCGTGAATCGAATTGTAAATTATTTTAAATTTATTGCGAGATATAAAAAAAACAAACGAGGTCATTGTTTCGTGAGAAAACACAAAGAAAAACGTTAGCATAATAGTAGAGTATTAACTCTTATTGATATTTTAAAATTAATCCACTATAGATATAATTGCTTTATACCAAATTAAATGAAATCGCATTAACTCTCCTTAAAGGAAGTAGGTCCCTGGAGACCTTTATCATTTTCAAACTGAAATTACTCTTTGATGGCCCATGAGAAGTATACCCGACCTCCTTATGTGTTCCAAGAAAATTTTATCCAGAAGCGTTTTAAATAAACTATGACAATCCGACAAAAAGTTGGTGTTTTATTGAGATTTAAGTTATTTTATAGGAATCTGTAATTTGCTTTAGATAACTAAGTGTTTCTCTTTTGTGTGCATATACTGCAGTGACATGCTTGTCAAACCTCCTACATATCTTTAAAACCTTTCAACATATGCTTACAATAAATTTTCAAAGTTTTATTCCAATAGTATGAACGGTATAGAAACCTATAGCCAACACACAGACAGTTTTTTTCTTTCAATAAAAATAAATGTAAAAATTTCATAAAATAGACGCAGCCTATTGTTCAAGACATTAATGTAGAAACTTTTGCAATTGTATATACAACATCTTGCCTAAGTTGTGTTGCAATTTTATATATGATGGATAAGTCTATAAGAACATACCGACACACATTGGAACATAGTAAATGGTGTTGTATAAGAAACAAACTAATGTTTGCATAAACCTACATGATTTTTAATGCCAAGAAATTAAATTGTTTAAATTAAGGAAAATCACTTAAATAAAGCATTATGCGAGGTCGGCCATAATAATTTAATTGACATAAGCACTAAAAGTGATCTTAAAATTAAGGAATTTTTTGTACTTTGAAATTTTATATAGCTGATTAGAACACGCGACTGGCGTGATGTTGTCAACAGCAATTTCGCAGTAAAAGTTTCTCAAACATCTGAAGTTCGAATTTGCTATTATGGAAATATTTCCAAAAATTTAAAGTGGCAACACTGGCAGTTGAAATCATGTTTTTATTTGCCAATATAACCTCTAAGTTTCATGGACATAAAGTTATACTTGGGCATAAACTAGCACGAAGTAAAAAATTTAATAGTGTTTGCCAAAGGGTGTAATTTCTGTATAAATATATATCTCGCCAGTATTTTTCAGCAAACTCGAAATATGACACTGACATTATGTCAAGATTTCGAGCGGGAAGCAGAAGTAGAAATACTTAACTTAACAAGTTATTATTGATGTAACCGGTATTTGTTTTGTGAAGAAGTAGTCTTCGATAGATTTTTCTTCTATTATAGATCATTGAAAAACTTTTTAATGACAACAGTTTGTTTTGAACTCTATCTTACAGAAATGAATCACTCGCCACCTATAGCAAGTTTTTGGTACTACACAAGATATGTATGGAACTCGATTCTTTTTCAACAAACTGGAAAAATTCCAATTTTTTGGAGCATCATTTTTGATAATTAATTCCAAAATTTGTGATTTTTATCAAACAAAATGGAGGAAAGCAGAAATTGTAACATAATGACCAGTTCTGGTTGCAAATAGTACAAATGGGTACATACAAATTATAACAAAATAAATCAAATGTTAGCAACAAATAACAAAAAAAAAAAAAAAATAATACGGCATCAAAGGTTCATATAACCGAAATCAGCGAAACAACAGAAATAATTTCTGAACCGATTCCCTTTTAATAAATATATTCCATATTCGGCCGACAAAAATTTATTTTGTTAAATTTCGCTACAATCGAACCATATTTGAAACCTGTGCGCCTATATTCTACACGAACCGTAGAATTGTATGGGAGGTGTAAATGGGCGTAGTCCGATCGGGACAAAAACAAAATCCAAAAAATTGTTTGTACTATGCCTGCTAACTGTGCAAAGTTACAACACTGTTTCTTTGGAGTTAATGCCAAAAAATCGATTTGGGACCAGTGTGCAGTGGGAAGGGTCCGGCAATGCTTCAATCTATTTTTCAAATTTTATATGTCTAAATCTTAAACATAGTTCGTCACGCCCCCTACTCCCCCTGATCTTAAATGAAAATTTCGTTTGCAAATTTTTGTTATTAGTACTGAGAACTATCCGTGTACCAAATTTTACGTCTGCAGGACGAAATTACAGTTTTGACACGCCTAGTCCGCCCACCGATTGAAAATTAAAATTTCGTTTGCATATTTATATTTGTGTGGCCGAGTACTATCCTTGTACCAAATTTTATCTCTCTAGGACTAAAAGCAAGTTTTCCACGCCTACTCCGCCTTCTGATCGATTAACATTTTGTCTGGAAATTAAAAATAACTATTTCGACTTGATATTCATATATTGTGTACCAAATTGAATCGCTTGGGTTAAAATACAGTTTTGCCACGCCCACTCCGCCCACTAATCGAAAATTAACATTTCGTCTGCATATTCACATTTGTATATTTATATTTGTATAAAGTACTATGTGCTTACCAAATGATATCTCTCTAGGGCTAAAATACAGTTTTGCCACGCCTATTCCGCCCACTGATCAAAAATGAAACTTTCGTTTGCAAATTTCGACCTGAATTGTCGAGTGCTATCTGTGTACCCAATGTTATCTTTCTAAGACTAAAATACATTTTTGACCCACCACAACCGCCCACTGATCGAAAATTAAAATATCGTCTGCAAATTTTTGTCTATATAAATAACTTTTTTATATCTACGGCCACCCACTGAACGAAAATTAAAATTTCGTCTGCAAATTTCAAACTGTAGTGCCGAGTATTATTTGTGTGCCAAATTGTATCTCTCTAGGTTTTAAATACAGTTCTGCAACGCCCCCTCCGCCTCCTGATCGAAAATATAAAGTACTATCGGTGTACCAAATTTTATCACTCTAGGGCTAAAATACAGTTTGCCACGCCCCCTACGTCCACTGATCGACAATTTAAATTTCGTTTACATGTTTAAATTTGTGTGGCCGAGTACTATCTCTCTAGGGTTAAATACAGTTTTGCCACGCTCACTGCTCGAAAATTAAAATTTCGTCTGTAAATTTCAAACTGTAGTGCCGAAATCCATCTTTATACCAAATTTTATATATCTCAGGGCTTAAATACAGTTTGCCACGCCTCCTACGCCCACTGATCGAAAATTAAAATTTTGTCTGCGTATTTATATTTGAGTGACCGAGTACTATGTGTACTTCAAATTTTATCTCTCTAGCTGTAAAAAAAGTTTGACCATGCCTACTACGCCCACTGTTTGAAAATTAAAATTGTGTATGCATATTCATATTTGTGTGGCCGAAAACTATTCGTTAAATAAAATATACTTTGTCAAATTTTAGCCTTAGCTTTAAAAAAAGTTTAGCCGTGCCCACTCCGCCAATAGTGTTATTTTTTTTTAAAAATATATTGCCTATGGTAATTTTCATATAGCTGTCTACCAAAATCCATTGAAATGTTTTCAGTCGTCTTTTAGGCATGATTGAGCCACAGACAAACATTCACCTATATAATATTAATAGGTTTAGCCCAAGTTTTCTGCTCTTTCAGCAGCCATCCACCAGCAACCAACACCACCACCCTATGTCGTTGCTATGCCAAGAAATTGCTATCACCGCAACATTTACAAAAAAAAAAATCTGTTGTGTTTGCGTTTTATAAAATCACCGCCGCCGCAGCAAGCATTTGCTAGCAATCATGTTAAATTTCTCGGTTACATTCATTCTTTACATACAATTCTTTTGATTGAGTTACATGTTTTACTCTTTTTTTTCTTGTCAGCTTTTTCCCATTTTTCTTCTTCATCGTTACTAGTATGGTGGTTAGTTGTATTGCCTTCACATTTTTATCCTCCAGTTCTCAACCCATCATATTACTTCATTTATATAATAACAATTCATGAGTGAATGTATATAAGTATATAAAGTAATAATGTCTCTACGCAACTCTCAGAAGAAACAAGATTTACAAGACTTCGGTTGA
The DNA here is from genome assembly GCA_964034835.1 of Muscina levida. Classification (NCBI taxonomy): domain Eukaryota; kingdom Metazoa; phylum Arthropoda; class Insecta; order Diptera; family Muscidae; genus Muscina; species Muscina levida. Next base: position 175,191,965 of record OZ035880.1, on the reverse strand, counting down.
GGTTTCCTTCTCGCCCATCTTCTATAGTTTGCGTCCATGTTTGCCTACTTCTTCTTAGCTGCATGAGTGTTTACAATTATTACGTCTGTTTGCAGCGTGTTTTTAGTTTTTTCTTTATATTTTATATACATATGTGTATATAGTTTTTTTTTTGTATTTTTATCATTAACTGACTTTCTTTCAGTTCATACAATGTGATCATCATGAGTCAATCGTTTGTTGTCGATGTTGGTTGTCTGTCTGTCTGTCTGTCTGTATGTTTCTATACTATCTGAAAATTTGCGGCATATGCTGACATGCCCACGTCTCCCCTTCTTTTTTTTTATCTGTCTGCTTGTGATAATTGTCTTGTCGAAGAAATGGCCTGTTGATTGCTTATTTTGATTTTCTTAGCATAGTTGTTGCTGGTTTTTAACGTTTTTTTCGCGCTACATTACTTTTTTTACCCCCTATCACAACGTAACAGACAACGCTTCTTTGGTCATATTTGTTTGTCTGTTTATTTAGCTTTGCCTTCTTTCCACACTATATTTTTTTACGTTTCCTCTTTTTATTGGCAAATTTTGAAGAGCTTCTTTCTGCACCCAGCTGTCGATCGGTCGGTCAGCCAGTCACTCGGCCTTCTTTATCGTAATCTTTATATAAACAATATTGAATTAAAGTTACTCATTTTTTAAATTGATTTGAAACGTTCAATTTGTTGTTATTGTGTTAGTTTAGTTTTCAGTTTCTTTTGAAAAGTAGCTCGTCGCCGCTCCTCCAGTCATGGCATACGACGTACGTCAAAAGATAAGCTTTGTCTTTGGAACCAATCACTTGAATGAAAAAAAATTATAAAGATATCTAGATGGATAGAAAAAAACCAGATTGATTTCTTGTACAAAATTATTAAATTAACAATTTGCCACAGTAATTAGCGATTTGTGTTAGTGGAGTTTACTTCGACACTCTTAAATGAGCGTTTAATTTTAATATTTTACATGCTACCACCACTCCCATAGAAAATGTGAAGAAACAGGTATATGTTGATAAACAATTAAATTTTTATAGAATTTTGTTGTGTTGCTTTGAAATGTTAATTATAATTATTTTTAACATTAAGCTGAAGTGTGGCGTTGGAGTAAAAGGGGCGAGACTGTGTCACAAATACCAAAGAAATTGGGTTATTTTGTAGCACAATAATGTTGTAATTAATACAATATCTCTGTACCCCTTACACACATTTCTTTCCCCTAAAAACCAGTCCGGTACAACTTTTTACTTATATCCTCAATATCTTTGAGTTTAAAAGAAATTTGTATATCTATACCATATGATGTCATTTTGGATGAGCTTTTATAAGATCTTTTAATTAGTTCAGATACATTGTTTGCATCTATAAGCCGACCTATACACTTAAGGCTTAACTTGCGAAAATTTTATCGCATTCTGGTGGAAACTAACGGAGTGCATACATTACACACAGACACATATTGATATTTTATATGCCAAGTGAACCAAAAGTCTTTTTAGCAAAAGTCTTGTAGCACAATAATGTTGTAACCTATTAATATAATATCTCTGCACCGCTTGCGCAGATTTCAATCCTCTAGTACCAATCCGGTACAACTTATAACTAATTAGCTCAACTTCTTTGAGTTTAAAAGAAATTTGTAGATTTGTACCATATGATGTCATTTTGGATGACCTTTTTTTAAGTCTTCTAATTAGTTCGGATACATTGTTTTCATCTATAAGCCAAATTAGACACTCAAGGCTCAACTTGCTAAAATTTTATCACAATCGGGTAGAAGCTAACAGAGTGCATACATAACATACAGACACATTTAGATTTTTTTGTACTGAGTAAACCAAAAGTCTGTTTACTTTTCAAACAATGATAAGAAAAAAACTAAATAGAGATAATAGAGATAAAAACTGTTTATATATTATAATAAAACACAAATAGGGATATTATTATTGTATAATTGCATCGTCTATATGTGATCCTTAAATATTTTGACACAGCTCAAACTGGGCATTTGGAACGGCATTTAGTCAAGCGATTTGTTTAATTCATCAAAAAACACTCGATTGCTTTGTGTATGTATTCGTTACTTTTTACTCCTCTAGGAAGTACAGGACGATGAAACTTTACTATAAACGTATCCCTGAAGAAAAAAACTCATTAGGGTTAGGCCCATTTATTAAAAAATTTTATGAACTGTCTTCCGACCAATATTTTCCAGCATTTTTAACAATATTTTCTTAATTTTTTCTCTGTGTATCTTAGTTGCTTTTTCCAACATTATAATAAATTAGAAATTAATTAATCATTTATAACTAATTCATATACAATTTTGTGATAAATTGCTTTTTTCCCCACTATTGCTCTCTCTCTCTCTTTCTCGTCGCCTGCAGCTAATGCATATTAATGTAAAACATACAATTATTATAAGTTTTTAATTTATATTCCATATAAAAAAAAATTCACAAAAATCTTAAATTTTGTTGACGACTAGACAGAGCCATGCTTGGCGTAAAACCGTAATCGAATAAGAGACCTAGAGATAGAACTGACGACAGTACACATTGGCTGTCGATTAATGTTACGTTGCAAATTAAGCTGATTTTATGCACGACATTGTTGTGACAGACTTTTAATTAGAATTGCGACGACGACGACAGTTAATAATGACGAGATAAAAAATTACACCAATCAAGTTCCATGAGTAAACGCAACTAAATTCGATATAGACATTTAGTAGCTCAATTACATTATAATGTCCTCCGACCCTCTGCTCTCGATGTGTCTGGTGGTAGTTGGAGAATTCTTGTAGCGTGTTGGGAATGCGAAAAATGTACGTAACGTATATGATTTTTCAATTTGTTGCATACTTGTAAAATGATCTGATGGTGTGAGGGTTGTATGATAATTATGAAAAAAAAATATTTATAAAAATAAAAAAAAAAAATATTTTTTATTTTTTTATAGTTTTATATTTTAATATTTAAATATTTTAATATTTTAATATTTTAATATTTTAATATTTTAATATTTTAATATTTTAATATTTTAATATTTTAATATTTTAATATTTTAATATTTTAATATTTTAATATTTTAATATTTTAATATTTTAATATTTTAATATTTTAATATTTTAATATTTTAATATTTTAATATTTTAATATTTTAATATTTTAATATTTTAATATTTTAATATTTTAATATTTTAATATTTTAATATTTTAATATTTTAATATTTTAATATTTTAATATTTTAATATTTTAATATTTTAATATTTTAATATTTTAATATTTTAATATTTTAATATTTTAATATTTTAATATTTTAATATTTTAATATTTTAATATTTTAATATTTTAATATTTTAATATTTTAATATTTTAATATTTTAATATATTAATATTTTAATATTTTAATATTTTAATATTTTAATAATATTTTATTTTAATATTTTATACAAAAATACAAAAATACAAAAATACAAAAATACAAAAATACAAAAATACAAAAATACAAAAATACAAAAATACAAAAATACAAAAATACAAAAATACAAAAATACAAAAATACAAAAATACAAAAATACAAAAATACAAAAATACAAAAATACAAAAATACAAAAATACAAAAATACAAAAATACAAAAATACAAAAATACAAAAATACAAAAATACAAAAATACAAAAATACAAAAATACAAAAATACAAAAATACAAAAATACAAAAATACAAAAATACAAAAATACAAAAATACAAAAATACAAAAATACAAAAATACAAAAATACAAAAATACAAAAATACAAAAATACAAAAATACAAAAATACAAAAATACAAAAATACAAAAATACAAAAATACAAAATACAAAAATACAAAAATACAAAAATACAAAAATACAAAAATACAAAAATACAAAAATACAAAAATACAAAAATACAAAAATACAAAAATACAAAAATACAAAAATACAAAAATACAAAAATACAAAAATACAAAAATACAAAAATACAAAAATACAAAAATACAAAAATACAAAAATACAAAAATACAAAAATACAAAAATACAAAAATACAAAAATACAAAAATACAAAAATACAAAAATACAAAAATACAAAAATACAAAAATACAAAAACACAAAAATACAAAAATACAAAAATACAAAAATACAAAAATACAAAAATACAAAAATACAAAAATACAAAAATACAAAAATACAAAAATACAAAAATACAAAAATACAAAAATACAAAATACAAAAATACAAAAATACAAAAATACAAAAATACAAAAATACAAAAATACAAAAATACAAAAATACAAAAATACAAAAATACAAAAATACAAAAATACAAAAATACAAAAATACAAAAATACAAAAATACAAAAATACAAAAATACAAAAATACAAAAATACAAAAATACAAAAATACAAAAATACAAAAATACAAAAATACAAAAATACAAAAATACAAAAATACAAAAATACAAAAATACAAAAATACAAAAATACAAAAATACAAAAATACAAAAATACAAAAATGCAAAAATACAAAAATACAAAAGTACAAAAGTACAAAAGTACAAAAGTACAAAAATACAAAAATACAAAAATACAAAAATACAAAAATACAAAAATACAGAAATACAAAAATACGAAAGTACAAAAATATAAAAATTATATTCGCATCGTTAGTATTTTTTTTACATAGTTTTCACATACACAGTCGTTTTACATCTCCATAGATTAGCATTTCTATATTGACTATCATTCAAAGTGACATTACTCCCCACGGTCTTCTCTGCCTTTAGCTCTTCGGAAATGGTGTGTAATTTTATAATATGCTAAATTTATTACTATAATTAGCATAAACAATGTTATATGCATATGTACACTACTATTGTTTGTTGTTGTCGCTGTATTACCAACAACTAGACAATAGTCAGGTTACGCACTAATGCGAGACAATAATGCCCAGATGATAAAGATATTATGTGTGTGTTTTTTCGCAGTTTACATTATGAGGAAATGTAATAAAAAAATTGTTGTTTTGAAAATAACAAAAAAATAGTGTAATTGTTATTTTTTGTTGTTAGCTATTGTGTTCAAGTATAGGTCATTGCTCTTTTTGGACGGAATCATTATCACTTTTTAAAAATGAGTTCTAATTTTGTAAAATGAAGTAATTGATGTGTGTCAATTGATGGTTGTTTGTTTCATTGCTCAATTTCTCTTGGTGTATATCTCATTCAATCAGCTGGCCGTATTACATCAGTTTAGTGGACTACAGTGTCAGCAACAATTTACTATAGTTTTTAACATTAGCATAGCAGCTTAGCTGACTAGCCAATGGTGATACCAAAAACTGTTTAGGTTATATAAAATCGGTAATGGTAATGCCAATTTTTTTTAATGTTATCCTCTAATTTGATCACTTATGCGTTTTGACTTTTAAGTCGTTTTCTTGACAGGCGTTTCGTTTTTCTGCTTCTTCGCTTAACCACTCTGAAATCAAGTTGAAGAATCTGCAAAACACAGATGCAGCTGCTGGTTCTTGTTCATTTAAATTCATACCAAACTTGAAGTGATTGCTGTATAAGTTACAAAATATTGCATGAAACACCTGTGTAACCACAAATCAATTGAGAATATTGTGAAACATTTATGATTGGATTGGTGGATGATTATCGGCAACAATGTAAATGTAAAGTCGTCGCCATGGGTATGTAGGCTGACCGAATTCTAGCAATGAGATTTCTTATATAAAATTATTACATTGCAAATGTAAAATTAATAGTCAACTTTAAAGTAATTTAAAAATATCATCATAGATAATTGGTGGTTTACTCACTATTTGAAAAAAAAACAATCCCTAACATTTATTTCAGCTAACACTTAGCTAAATACCAATTACACATTTTCTTCTAAATGCTCATATCTCCAAAGCCCGTCCATTTATTTGTTGTTGCTGTCCTCTGATAATGACACAAATTCCTTTAAAAACGAAATGAACTCAAAATTTAATTAACATAAAATATATATATTTAACGAAAAAAAAATTAATATCGATAAAAATGTTGTACTAGTTACCACCTTAAAAATATTTTAAAGTAAAGACAAGCCTTCGTTTTTTTTTGGGAGCAGAAATCACGAATTGCCAGCTACAAAAAAAAATGGTGGCAAACAAGTTCAATTAACAAACTACGATAATCACCAAGAAGTTTACAGTCGGTAACGAGAGATGGTTAAGTTGACAACAAACACAACTTTAGCTTACAATGTAGCTATTGACAAAGCACAAATGCTGTATGCAGTTATATACTGCCACTCTTGTAAGCCTTCAACCTTATATTGCTACCCACTGTGTAGTTATTTTTGCGGCGTGAAAAAGATAAATCTCAATGTGTTACTTTACTATTTGAGACATACTAAACAAAAAAAAAAACAACAGCGACACACAAAATCTCCTCAAGTACCATATTTGAAACGGCAATTATTTTGATATCAAGATAGACGACCACCACAGAAAGGCTACAACAACAACAACAGCAGCAAATAGAAGAGATAGAAAAAACAGCAACTAATGCTTCATGGACAAAAACTCACCATGAGTGTACGGCCGACGTCTGTGTCAGTTAGCCAGCAGCTTAATGACAGGTTGACACAACATTTTTAAAGACCATAAATTTTCTGGTAATTTAAAGGCAATTTAATATAGATTTAAACACACACACACACACATTTACATAGCGGCCAAGATCTGTTAACCAAAATAAAAAAAAAATTAACTAAAAAGAAACTAATGTTAAGTTTAATTTCGTGTGTGTGTAAATCACTTAAACGTTTTCAAACTGTCATCCATTTTATGGAGGACAGCAACGCATAGATTACTGTTTGTCACGACGTGTAGCCAAAGCTTAAATTCAAACCCATCACAGTGAATATGATCAAAAAGCTACACCTGTTTGCTTAATTGGGTGAGGAAATCGTAATGGTGGACTACAACAAAATGTCATGGGAACTTAGCTACTTAGCTACGTTGTAAGGAAAGATACAAAAATGGTATAAAGGGTGGTCCAACCAAAACGCAATAAAACAAAAAGATTTCAGACAATTATTTCAATAGCGTCTAGGGCCATATCCTTAATTTCTGGCCACAAGAAGTCCGTTATCATCTCGCGTTAGCGAACACAGACCTTATTTTCGAAGATGTACGGCTCGATGATGCCACCATCTCATAAACCGCATCAAACAGTAATTTTTTGTTTCTGCTCCATTTTTTAACAATCTGGATTGTTTTGCTGAAATTTGACTACAATTCTCCCGATTATGGACACATTTGGTCGATTACTTACATGCTTACTTAAGTGACCCCGTACAACATACGAACGTGGTTCATAAATTAGAGACCTGAAGTATTAAAGAATTCCACACGTTTCGGTCTTTTACGTGCGTTCTCCAGTTATGTCCTTCCAACGAAGTTAGGGTCTCCTTTTCTTGTTGACGAAAACAATAATTTTTCAACGTTGCTGACTCCTTTGCCAGCGATGAGAAAACTGCAGTAACATACCGCAGATTTTGGCCAATGATGTCTATATCATTGGCATATGCTAGTGGCATGTGACTGTTGTGGAATATGGTGCCAGACGTGTTGACACCAGTCTATCTCATCACCTTCTCCATGACTTTATTAAATAGTGTACAGGACAAGCTATCGCCCTGCCCGAGACCTCTTTCCGTGTTGAATGGTTCACAGTGATCCTTACCAATCTTATTGGAGGATTTGGTGTTTTCCTAAGTACATCTGCGAAGTCGAATAACTTTTGCAGATATACCAAACTCTGACATGGCCCCATATAGCGTAATCCTTATCGTGGAGTCTTAGGCAGCTTTGTAGTCGACAAAGTGGTGGTAGCTGTTGATTTGCTTTTCATGAGTTTTTTTTTGAGGATTTGTCATAAAGTGAATATTTGATCCGTCATAGATTTACCAGGTTTAAAGCCGCACTGATAACGTCCAATTAGTTTATCTGCCATTTGCTTTAGACGTTCACAGTATATGCTCGAAAGGATATTGTATTGAATTGGTAATAGGCTTATTATACGGTTGTTCTTACACTCACTACGATATCCTTTCTTATATATGGGATATAACAGATTGAGACTCCAATCCCCGGGTATGCTCCCCTTCAGTCAGATTTTCTCCATGAGCTGTTGCATGCTCCTTATCAGCTCCTCTCCACCTGCCTTAAGCAATTCAGGAACCATCGGTTCCAGCTGCTTTGTTATTTTTAAGGCGGGATATTACCACACGTATCTTACTCTAGCTCGGATGTGGACAGTTAATATCATCGTCATGGATTAAAGTGCAGTCTTCTAGAGTGGTGTCCGCATCCAGCAGATAATATTCTCTCCATATCTTCAGAACTTTATCCGAGTTCATCACTAGCTAGCCATCTCTGTACTTGCGAGACGGCAACTTTCTCACCTTAACTCTCTGGTAAAATTTTCGGGCTTCCCCTCTACTTAGGAGCAACTCTGTGCACTCATCCTATCTATTTTTCAGCTCCTTCTCTTTTCGTCTTAAAAGACGAGTTGCCTCTCATCTCTTCCCCCATGCCGTTCGTGAACAGCTCGCGTTGCCATTGGCTGCAGTTTCGTCCTGTTGTTAGGCCACAGTGTCCGTCTCTCTCGTGGCATTGCGACATTCATTATGGGACTATCCTGCCCAAAAAAATCTCGAAGTGCACGAAATATATTTTGATCTGAACGCCCATTTTTGTCAAAAGCTTTGACAATCTTAATGGTACATGTACGACCACTGCAAAATTCGGTAAACTACTTATTTACCACCTTTTCTCTTAGCATTTGCTATAAGTGAACATTTTTGCCACTTCCAATAACACAATTCTCCATGAAATTGTGACATATCCTATAGATATTTAACAATCACCTGTTTATATTTTAAAAAACACTATTGCCTCACATTGTACACTCATCATACTTTCCATTATTATTATTTTATTATGTTATGTCACTATTTTGTTACTATACGTTTTCCTTCCCTCATTTCAATTCGTTCAACCTTACACTTTCTACGATTCATTAAGCGAAATTTTCGCTTTTGCTCTTAAATTACCTGGAACCACGTAACACCATCATCATTTGCTGCCGATAGTGTGGTTGATGGTGTTGTTGTTGGGCCTATGAGAGCAGTAAGTACGTTAAAAGTTTGTATGTTATTTGTTGTTCAAATTGCTATTTCTTGCTTTATTGTTTTGTTATTGTTGTAGAGGCCACTTTGTTTTTTGTTATGTGACTCACTTTTCATTAATGGCTTTTAGTTTTTTGTTTTCTATTTCGTTACAAACGAAATTTTCATGTTTTTTTGGTTTTAAAATCAAGCCACAACAATATTTTTTCTCTTAATCATCACCATCGTCAGTCAGTAAAGTAAAGTGCAACATGTAATATTACAACAGAGTTGGCGGAGACCAATAAAACAAAATAAAGTTGTTGGCTGTGCTCGCATAGTTCCAGCTGAGTGAAAACGGAAACTCATAGAAGTATCCAACACAACCAACCCCCCGATGTCTGACACGTCGTCGTCGTCTAAACAGGTAGACAGACTTGAACGCGAGCGATTCATCCATCCACTCAGCCAACCAGCATTCCGCAATTAGTTACTACTATTGCGTTTGCGGTACTTTGAAATGTGAATGATTTTTTCGCAAACAATTGAAATGGAAGAAAAAAGAAGAACAAGCGACATCATTTTTTTTCATTTTGTTACATTACAATTGGGTACAAATGAGATATAATGTGTGTGGTGGTTTAGTTGTGGTTAAGGGGAGGGTGCTGCGGGGGCGTGAAATATTAGATAGTGCAAAACAATGTTATGATGAGAGGTATTGTTATTGTTTGTTTCGTTTCGTTTCGTTTCGTTTTTTTTCTAACGTTGAAAAGCAAAAGTTTTCCGCGTAACCGTAATTTTTTAAATTTACGTTATCAGTAGTTAGTTATCACTAGGTAATTATTTTTAAGTGATCATTTCGCAATTGATTTCAGTTTTTTTGTTGTTGTTTTGTGTTATAGTTTTAAGAAGAGCATTCATTTACTTAGGTTACTAGAATGATACATTGTAACGAAAGCTAATATAATTGATTGAAATAAAAATAAACTGCATAATATAAGGTTGATTACTTTATAGTAAATGTAAATGTAAACTGTTTTCGCAAACTGTTTCTAATTTCATTGTTGCGATGGTAATTTTATGAAGTAAAAACTGATAAACTGCTGCTTTAAAAAATATTGTCTTTTTTATATGAATAGGACATTCTTTACCCTCGCGAGGCTTTGGGATGCCTATCACTGTTCTAGTTAAATAACAGTTGGTGAAAAGTCTGTAGGCCGGCAGCGAAATGTATGTTCGATTTTTTTTTTTTGCGGGAATTTAAAAATGTTTGACCGGAAATTTGAGTAAGATCGGACAACAATTTCCCGTGCCCCAAAAGAGGTCAAAGGTCAGGTTTTTAGTAAATCCTATATTTTTTAACCAATGTTCGATTAAAAAATTGTAATTCTTTTCTTGTAAATATGTAATAGTCAAACAATGACGTGTGGGGGCGACGCCTATGCCCTTTTTGCCAACTTAGTTCTAAATAGCCTGGTTATATCTATACTATACCTAGAAGGAACATAAATATTGTTACATGTTTTATGAAAGCCAACGACTATAGTGTTAGGCTGTCAAAGAAATTCAAAATTGCTTCAGGTTTCACCATGCAGTGGTCAGACAAAGGATGACATTTCAAAACGTTTCGACTGCTTGGGCTTAGTCGCATGTTTGCATATCGGTGAGATGAAAAATCAATGAGTCATATTTTGAAAAAAGTCTTGTGACTTGGTGCTTTCGAACGACGTACACGATATTTGTTGACTGACTGCAGCTTTAAATAAAATAGAACAGGACAGTTGAAACGTTTTTCGGCGAAGCACGTTAATAACTTGCATAGAAAAACTTCGTTTACACATGACAAAATTGTTACAGTACAGGAAAAATATAACAAGGAAAATGATAGGATGTATGTGCTGTCATCTAAAAAAGCATCTGAACTTATCCCACGGGTTGAAATGGGTCATCATCCGGCATCAGTTATGGTTTTGGTGAGTGACTCCTACGATGGGGGTCAAAATGTTGGCTAAAGTTTACAAAGAAACAATTTTGGAACTTGTGGTAAAGTCTTCTAAACATTGCCGGGACTTTCTAGCAAGTTTCTGCGTTGGCTCTTAAGGCTAAAATGCATGTCTTCAAAACAATTTTTCAGCTTACGCTTTCTCTGAAGAATGACCCTCTTCAAGCTCCGCTTTAAACATAATAGGACTGTTTGGAGTACATGGTCTCCCACAAATGATACCACAATATTGATTTCTTTAAGGCTGCTTTGATGCGATCTCTTGTCAATTTTCCAATGGACGCAGTGCGTGCTGAAATTGATGATTGGCCGGTGGGTCTTAAGGCGTGTGTCAATGACCGAGGCGAACATTTTGACTGAATAGTAGCTTTTTGGTATAGAATACATATCAATAAATAAATATGAAAAGTTTTGTCTAAAATCATTCATTAGTTTTAACTTTATGGAAAAAAAATTTATGTAACAGAACTTATGTCCCTCCGAAGTACTGTGAAATTTTCAGGACTGTTATAATGGCTGTTAGAACGGTTTTTTTTAAATTGGGCGTGGCACAGCCCACTTTCAGTCTAGCTGTAATTCATACTGTATCAACAACACATACCAAATATCAACTTTATACCTCTTATAGTTCATGAGATACAACCTTTTAAAGCTTCAAGTTTTATACCATTTTTTTTGTTGGATTACGAACTTTGCACGCCGACTTAATATATCAAAAATGAAAGTACCCTATTTTCAACACCGACCACACAGCTACATTCTGTTAAAATTTGAAAAAGATCGGTCAAGCCGTTTTTAAGTCTATGCAATACAAACAAACAGAGACAAGTTCATTTTCAAATATATAGATTTAACCTTTGACCTTTTTGGTCACTCAGTTCGAGTCCGGTCATGTAATGAAAATTTTTTTTAAATATCACAGTACATATTTTTTTTTTAATTTCTAAATTACTTGACCGGACTAGAAGGCCCTAGCTTAAGTAGGGCACTTTAAAAAAAATTGTCTGAAGGGCTCATGATAACTCAAAAGATTAATGACGCAGTTCGTGTCCGAATTAGGATAAAACCGTCGAGTCCGGTCATGTAATTTTTCTCGTAAATTTAGTTTTTTCTCTCTGACAGTGTGAGTTTGTCAAAATATAGTCCTTCGAAATGTTATATATGTTATATAGTTATATACGTATAAAGCAATGAAACCAAATTTACTCCTCCACCTCATTCTCTGCCTGTACAATGAAAAAAATTAATCATTCGCCATAAAAATATGTAATAGTAAAATCGACAACGTAATCATGAACAACAAAAACACAATTCAAGGTTTTCATTTTCATTGTGTCCAGCCAGCTAACCAGCCACGTCTTTTGATTTATAAATCGAGTCTAAAGCCAATATCAACATACATATTGCGTGATTCAATTACGTTTTTATCGTCGTCTGCAACTATACGAGACTAATGATTCGTTACGATTTCAAATGTCAACTACAAACATATAAAACAAAAAACAACAGTCGTCGATTTTTTTATTATTAATTTCTCATGTTCACAAAGAGAACCTCTAAGCAATTTATTTTATGTAAACTATTCTACATCGATAGACAGACAGACAGACGCAGCATTGTCTATTAGCACCGAAACGAAGAAAAAAATAAACAAAGCTAATAATCAATAAAACAAAACTGTTCACCTACAACTAAAAAATGTAATGCCCCCAGAACCGCGCAACAAGCTGGACATGCAAACTACTTTAACAACAACTACTTTACTGGACCCCACCATATGAAGTCTCTCGCGCACTTTCAATGAGAATCATATGTGGCTTATAATAAATTATAATTTGTATCTACATAGAGATAGATAGACACAATATAGTCACAATTTTTGTTGCTGCTGTTGTTTTTTTTTTTTCGTTTCGTCGTATTAAGAAAAATCATTTTGTGAAATCTTGATTGCATTGAATTTATTGAGTCAGCATTTAGTTAAGAGGTTTTTCTACGAACGCCAGCAGAAATTAAAAAAAAAAACACTACGATAAAACATTTTGTAGATACAATTGCAATGTTAGCAAAGACAAAAAATAAGGTGCGAGTAAATTAAACCTCAAGTGGTCAGACGAATTTAATATAATATAATTAAGATAGAAGATAGGTAAAGAACAAATTATGGCAAATACTGGCTTATGAGAATGTTTAGCTTTATTATTTAGTAAAGTGATAACTTTAATGTTTGTTATTCAAGTAAAGTCGGCTTGAAGGACCATATATCTGATGCTATGAAAATTGGTATTTGAGTCCGTGGTAGTATTGTAAATAAAGCATCGATTGAGATGTACTTATGCAAAAAACATATTATCATAAACAAATTTAGTAAAAACCTTCTTTATTTGGGTTTTCTCCAGAATTATGCTTACAATATTTTGAGAGAACAACATTCACTTTAATTGCTTTTATTAATGTAAAGCCGGCTTGAAGGACTATACGCATCGATTGAGATGTTATAAAGCAAAACAAAAATATAATCATAAACAAATTTAGTAAAAACCTTCTATATTTGGATTTTCTCCAGCTTTGTTTGTTTTTATTAATGAAAAGTCGGCTTAAAGGACTATACATCCGATGTTAGGAAAATCGTTTAAATCATTGGTATTTGAGTCCCCGATAGTATTGCAAAGAAAGCTTTAATGGAGATATACTCTAGCAAAAAACATATAATCATAACAAAATCTAGAAAAACCCTTCTAAATATCAATCTTCTCCATAATTATGCGAACAACATTTTGAGAAAATCACATTCACTTTCATCTAAATTTTCGGGATGATCAAACTATTTTAATGATTGTTTCTTTTAAATGAGGCGTGGCACAGCCCATATCCATCCTGGCTGTAATTCCTAATGTACCAACAACACATACCACATATTATCTTTATACCTGTTATAGTTCATGAGATACAACCGTTTCAAGTTTTTCTCTAATTGCTGTGATATCAGTTCTAAGGACCCTAAAAAAGAGGCCGGGCACAAATGAACCAATTAGTATTTCAGACCCGTCCCTGTAGTATTTTTAATAAACTTAGATTTTGAATTTAATTCATAATTTTTACAACTTTGAAGATCTTAGAACTAAATATACTCCAAACCCTCTGGCCTGCTCACATACAATAATTTTTTTTTTAATTAATTCTAAAGTTTTAAGATAAATATCATTGATATATATCTAAAAAGCAATTGTTTCACTCTCACATGAAATAAAACAGCCACAACAACAACAACAAACCAATCATATACAGTAAATGTGATTCTAAAGATATTTTCACTGTAATCTACCACTGCATAAATAAATAGTTGACATCATGACGTCACATCAACTAAGTTTATATGCAATTAAAAAAAAAACGAATCTTATAAAGTTTTCTAAATACATCTGTGTTTGACGTTTATTTTTCGCAAACCGATTTCTCGTTTATTTTGTTAGCAAAAAAAAAAACAATACAGAAACGAAACAAACTGCAAAACAAATCATGCAATCATATGATCACTTTAGATTATAGAAGTTCTCACGCTCATACAATGATTATATGGTATTAGCATCAAATAACATGTTTTAAGTATTAAAATATATTTGTAAAAGTTAAATATTTTTTTAAACATATATGAGAAAATTTTCATTGCCATGTATATCAGCAACTTCGCAGTAAACGTGTCGAGTTAATCGGCATGTCTAGTAAAAGATTCTCAAACAAGTGAAGTTCGCATTCGTCGATAAACAAGAGGGTGCCGTTTGTTGTGAACCTAAAATAGAAAGCGTGTTAATTCACAACAACGTTAATTCCTCATTCATTGGGTGTAAAGGGAAATTTAGATTTTTGGATATCATTATGAAGATAAAAGTAAAAATGTTCTTGAATTTAAGAAATTTCAAAAAAAAAAAAATTATTTATTTTGCAAGACGATTTCATTCCTTCTTAGGTGTCGAAAGATGCACTTTAGTTTGACGTGAGTTTTAAAATCTTCGATGCTTTAATATTATTCTTTCTTCTACTAAACTATTTTTTTTTTTCAAATCATATACATCCGCCAATGATGTTTATAATATAATATCAAATTCATGGAAATTAGTTTTATTATTCTACGTATAACAAGTAACTGTTACTCTTAATTCCTGGTATAAACAAAAAAAAACATGCATTCATTAATGGATTCTGAGAACAGCGAGTATTTAGAACGAAATGACAATAACTTGAACAAATCGAACAAGACAATTTGTTAGCAGTCAATTCTTTGTTTAATATTAACTGCGATTGTAATTAATATTCAATGGAATATTTGCCAAAGAAGGAAGATAGCTTGCGATTGATAATTATGATATTAATATTAAACAATGCCACTGTTGTTTCCGATTAGTTTATTGAATCAAACAATGTTTATTGGTTTTGAAAGAATCACAATATCTTTTTTGTGAAATGGACCTAATGATGCAAAAGTGGTCCAAAAGTCATAGTCTATGTCCTCTTAAAAATCTTAGGTCTATTTAAAATAGTCTTGCAGCTTTTGTATCAAAACATAAACTTTGTACCTTCAATTACCCAAAAAACACAAAAAATGTACTTGAGAACTTTTGTAAAAGCGTCCCAAAAGTCATATTCTATGCTCTGTAAAAAATCTCATTTCTATTTGAAGTAGTTTTGTAGTTAATCTATAAAAACACAAGCACCCATAAACTTTTAATCATCAATAACTCAGAAACACAAAAAGTGGAGTTGGTTTATGTAGAGATGTTTTGTTTAGCGCAACCGGCAATCAACTGATTGATTTCGTTATATTGCATGTGCTGCCATTCTACTGCAGTTGTAAGCTTGTGTGTGTGTTTAAACAGTTGAAAGTTGGGTTTAAGATAAAGGATGTTTGGAGAAACTGTTGGGGTTGCACAAATATTGGTGGTCGGTCATGCATTTCACTCCTTAGGGGCACCTTTGGGGCAGTTAGAGCGGCGAGTGCAAATTTTATACAAAAATTTGTGTGAGAGCACCCTTAGGGGATGAAGATAGGGTGCAGGTATGTTTAGGAAAAAAAAGTAGAAAAATTTACTGGTGATCGGTCAAACATTTTACCCTTTGATTTCATAAAAAAATTATAAAAATAAAAAAAAATGGTTGGGGACCACCTTAAGGGTTGAAATATATTGGTAATCAGTCATACTTTTGACTTCTCTAAGGGCGTCTTTGGGGCAGTTAGAGCGATGGGATCGAATGTTTTGTTCCTTTGTGGGTGAAGATAGGGCGTAGGCATGATTGGGAAATATTTTAGAAGAGTAAAATGACTGGAGGTCGGTCTTACATTTCCCTCTAGGGACAGTTGCGGGGCTTACTGTGGTGTTTTCCCTTTCACAACAATTTTGATCACGATGCGCAGCCATTTGGGCCCACAACACCTCTCCCATTTTTTGGCTTATGAAATTTTTTCCCAACCTTACAAAATTATGCGGTGAGCCGTATCCAAATCTGGTTACTAAGGATCTCTATGAACCTCTTATTCCACCCCTAAAAAATATAACATATAGAACATAAGAAATGTTATATTACGCTTGATGTTTGACAACGCAACATGCATAACACAAATTCATCCACTCAAGCTTTCAAACATTCAATTGATGTGGTTCCCATCGCTTGATATGTAGTTTTATTTTCTCTTTTAGAGTTAAATGTGCTAATTCAACATTGTTCATCTACCGTACCCCTTTTGACGTTTTGTTGGCAATGTTATGCAGTGGTTGAAAATCAAGCAAGCCATTTGAAACTGATTCAATACGGCTTGATTCTTATCTTTAGTATATAGGACCGAAAACCACTTCATCTACTGAGTGGAAATAAACATTTTACCTGTGTCTTGATAACTTCATAGCTGAGTACTATTTGTGTTGTAAAATATATATCTCTGGGCATTAGAAGTGCTATATATTCATTAAAACAACAACTTCATTACCACTGATCAAAATTAAAATGTTCACTATCATATAGATAACTGTGTATAGCATTTCATCTGTCCTAAATTTTTAGATTTAGCTTTTCAAACATATCGAAAATTACACCGTGCCACAGTTAATCGGTACTCGGAGAGTGACCTAGTGCTTGTTGTTGGTCTGGCCGAGTACACTATGTATCTGTATACCAAAGTTCTCTAACACCCTCAAAATCATTGACTTACGGAAAAATTAATATATGAAATTTTGAAAAGAAATAAATTCCATGACTAACAACTTCCCATCCCCCTTTATAATATTCAAGATTTTGTCAATAACCCGTCTAGAACTGCGTGTGCAGCGCGCAATGAACAGTGGAAATTCCGTAAATAGATATGACAGCTAAACAAAATAATACTTTTTTTTATTATTTATTTAGTTCTTTTGTTTTTTGCTAACAAAAGTAGAACAAATCATACGCGTTACTCTTAGTCATTCTAGGCTAAATACTAAGAGCAAATGTATATTACTAGAAATGTACATGGATGTCTGTCTGGTCGCCACTTATACTGTGGCATTAATTAAAGCCCACACTTCATTTGTCCACTCTAGCGGCGGTGTTGCATGAAATTTATGTTGTCTACAAACACACACAGCAGACTCATACTGGAAACGTAGTTGCATATCCGAACCTGTGACAGACAGTAGAAATGTGTTGAAGTCGCGTTGCGTACTTACATAGCCGCAGCCAGCTATATGCAGTCCAGTTTGCTGTGGCACAGTCTGAGTATCTCCATATTATGATACATTCACTATTTAGATTTAGATAAATTCAAAAGAGTTTGAGCCTTTTTTTAGTTTGCTGTTGTTGTCGTTAGTTCTCTGATTTCATTATTAAAATGCAATTGGTGTTGCATTGCCAGTCTCTGTATCTATGTGTGGTTGGTTGGCTATTTAACCGTAAAGTTGTTTTATACTGTCCGTCTGCTGCTGCGTCTGTCCATTTGTTTGTTTTACTAAATGAATATCTGTCTATGTGACAGCTAAGGGGTTACCATATATGTGAAGATTGGTAGGATAAGCCGGACGGACGGACGGACGGAGATTTAAAATGCGAAAAATATCTTAAACTTTATAGTTATGTTTAATCTTTCCCAGAGATCACTAGCAATAATAGTAGTATTATTTTAAATTGTATAAATTATTTTTCAATTGTTCTGTTTGCTGCATGGTGGGGCGTAATGTTAATGCTACATAAGTTAACATAAATCTGAAATTAATTTTTATTTGTTATCACTTGTAGTAAGAGCTAAAAATGACTTTGGTGTTTTGAATATCCTGATGGGTTGGATATGAATGACATGTGACATGTAATGAAATGTTGTATTGAGGGTTGGTGTGATGTGATGAATGATTGCAGGGAACAGTTCTTAGAAATGTTAAGATGTAATAGAATGACAGCTTAGTAAGTAAAGTTGTAAGGAGTATGTTAAACTAAATGGATTTGAAAGTCAGTGTGTGATATTTTTTTCAATATTTCAAACAACTCTTGTAAAACAAACTTTATTAGCAATAATAGAAATTATTTTAAACCGAAGAATTAAAACAGTTTAAAAATATTTTTAAACGGTTTTCTTTTGGTTTTGCTTGTTAGATGTCCTTTCAAGCAGCTACTGATCGGAAATTGAAGAATAATAGAGTGAAAAATTGATAATTAACCAAATTCAACTTTCTTGATAGTCGCTTAACGGAATATATATTTTTAATATAATAAAAAGAGGGATTTTAAAGAAGTCTCTTTCAATTCGTTCTAATTTCGATACTTTTAATATATTATAAATGATGGTATTTGAATCAGTCGCCTGAAAATTTTTTTCATTTCAATGCTTTGGCGTGTTAATTATAAACAATGAAATATAATATGGGGTAATTTATTTGCAATAGAAACCATGGCAGTTACGTAGGCAATGAGTTGGCTTAGTTTATTATTAATTGGGCGAAATGTATGAAAAGCTATACGTAACACACAGACAGATAAATTGTTTTCATAACATTTAATCGGATATTGTATTTATGAAGCTCGATTTGATATTTAAGATTGTTTTTTTATTTATAAAAACAGTTAAAGACAATTATGGACCATTTGATGGCAATTATTGATATAGCGCACCAATAGGCCACGCCCAGCACTTGCCGCCCATATAACCCAAATTGTATATTCGGGCATAAATTTTTGCTTTTTTTCAACGTCTTGTTACTTGGTACAAGTCGTCAATACTATGAAGTTAAGACTCCCAAAAGGTTAAAAAAAATTCGGCCACGCCCATTACCTACCGCCATATCTACCATACTATTTAAAATACATTTTCGGGCCAAATTTTTTTTATGATAGTCGTGTTTCTTTACGCAACTCATCAATATTATGAAATGGAAATGTCTGGAAAATTTTATTACTATCGGCCACGCCCATCAGCCACCGCTCATACAATTCAAAATTAATTATTGGTCTAACATTTATATTCTTGGCCGAAAGTCATGTGACTGGGCACAAGACATCAGTCCTATGTTAACAAGATCACCAGAAAATTTCAACAAACAAAATCGGCCACGCCCACGCCTTTTATTTAAATTGGTCACGATAAAAGTCATGATATTGGTCACAAGACATCATTATTATGACGAAAAGATCTCCAGAAAGTAAAAAAAAATCGGCCAGGCCCATACTATTAAAAATAAATTTTCGGTTCAATATTTTTTATTTCTTGGCCAAAAGTCGTGTAACTAGACACAACTTGTCTATATTATGAAATGAGGAAGTCCAGAAAGTTTTATCCCAATCGGGATAAAAAGTAATTTTCGGGCCAAAATTTGTATTTCTTTACCAATAGTCTTAAAACACCACAATTCAAAAAATATTAAGAAATACGGATGTCTGAGTGTTGGTACCAGTTTTATCCCTTTTTCGTCCTTAAGAAGTCACCTCAATTTTCGCAATTCTACTTTTATCCGTTTGGTCTTGGTGATAGTTCTAATTGTATCCTTTTTCTACCTTTTTACCCCTTCTATAGAGAGCATTCCTATATAGAATTTCATGATTCGTATGGGTTAAAGTACGGGTTTTATCTTGGTCATTTTTTACCCCAAAAGTAGGAATTTCGAAAAACCCCTTCGTACGGTTTACTAATTTGGTAGGGAGTATCTTCGTATAGTTTTTCGCTATTAAAGCTTTAGTGATTTGGTCTGAGTAATGGTACCAGTTTTGTCCCTTTTTGGTCCTTTTTTACCCCTAAAGTACGAATTCCGAAAAATTACTTCCTGCAGCTCTCTAATTCTATAGGACACATGCTTATATAGTTTTTCGCAATTATAGCTTCTGACGTTTAGTATGGATGATAGAGAGCATTCCCATGCTCTTCATGCTGATTTCTCAGTACCAGTTTTATCCCTTTTTGGCCCTTTTTTACCCCTAAAGTAATTTCGAAAAATTCCTTTGTGCAGCCCATTAATTTGATAGGGAGTATCCCCTTATAGATTTCAGCCATTTGGTCTGTGTGATAGTAACAGTTTTATCCTTTTTTGGTCCTTTTTACCCCTAAAGTACGAATTTCGAAAAATCCCTTTGTGCTTCACTCTAATTCTATAGGACACATGCTTATATAGATTTTCGCAATTATAGCTTCCGACGTTTAGAATGGATGATAGAGAGCATTCCCATATAGATCTTTGTGATTTCTTAGTGCCAGTTGTATCCCTTTTTGGTAATTTTTTACCCCTAAAGTGCGAACTTCTAAAAATACCTTTGTGCAGCCCAATAATTTGATTGGGAGTATCCCCTTATAGATGTAAGCCTTTTTGGTCTGGTTGATGGTACCAGTTTATCCATTTTTGGTCCTTTTTTGCCGCTTAAGTACGAATTTCGAAAAAACACTTGGTGCAGCTCTCTAATTCTATAGGACGCATGCTTATATATGTTTTCGCGATTATAGCATCAGTCGTTTGGCCTGGGTGATGGTATCAGCTTTATGTCTTTTTGGGCCTTTTTTGTCCCTAAAGGCATGAATTTCGAAAGATCTCATCTTATCGAAAACCTTCAGTCAGTCAGTCAATCATTACGGCAACAATTGTATATATATATAAATTAGTTAATTAGCTAATTAGCTAATTTTTTAAACAATTTTCAATTTTTTTTTACTTACCGAAAACAATCTCCTACTCTCTCCCCTCTATTTCCACATACGCCCCGTGTACATGTGGCAATCTTTAAATACACTTAAATTACAGTATTTTTCTTTAATTTCTCGGCTTATTTTAAATCATTTTCTTTTCACAAATAATTGCCAGCTTTAAGTCTTAGGTATTTCCTGATCAATTTGCAACGAATTTTCGTTAAGAAACTTTAATTACCCGTCACAGGTTGTGTGAACGAACCACTCCTTTACTTAGCCCAAATGTATTTATTTTTTTGTCTCGCTGTTATTTTTTTTGGATATATCTCGAATTTGCCTTTAAATGGCCATTAGTTAATGACAGTTACGGCAACAAAAACAACAGCATAATGTGATATCCAAAACACCACCTCTTAAATTGCACTACTGCCCCCATAGTCACCCCCCTGCCTCCCTCTCTTTCTCAGTGGCTGTAATGATAAATGAAAGGTTCCTTGTTACTTGGACAACAACAACAACAAAAAATCGTAAAAGCTTTTAGCTTCATAGCTCCTAATACCAACAATCTCTTTTTAAATTGTTTATATACATAGTTTTCTTGTCAAAATGTTGCACGATCAACGGAAGAGGATACTACATTGTTGCAATTGCAAACGAATTTGAGCGAGAAGCAAGAGGAGGAGTTGGATAAGGTTAAAAAGTTTACTTAATTTGTAGCGTTTAATGTAAGGCATACTGTGTAAATAATAGCCGTGTCAATTTATCTTAGGTTACTTAGAAAGAATCGGGTGTCGAAGCTATTAAAGGATAGAGTTAACTTTAATTTTAACAAAAGCGGTAAATGAAAAGGTATTAGATGTAGAAATGAAGGCGTTTAAGTTTTGCGATCTGCCTTTGTGGTTTAACAGCAAAAAGTGAACACAAGACCTATTATATCACTGTACAACACATGATTTTGGGACTCAATTCTGAGAACTGCACGTGAAAGTAGCCCCAAAAAGAAGAAGTTCTGCATCATTCCTTTTGTCAAGTTACATGCCATAATAATTTATTATCGATTTGAAGTTAGGAAGTATCGAATAGTTGAATTTGTCTCGTTTGTTACTCAATGACAATTTTGTGATTTTATATTAGTTTTTTTTGGTTACTCTTGTGAATCCTTCTTAATGTCTACTGAGGTCTCTTTTAGGTCGTATAGTAATTAATTTTCTTGTCTTTTGTAATTTATTGTTTAAATGTTAAACAAACTTGGCTATGTCTGTATGTCATACAACTACCGTACAACTCCTTGTTAAAAGCTTTAGTTGTTTCTTTGTTACCCTTCCCCCCTTTTCGCTCGTACTTGCTTTAGGATTTTACATTACCTTTTATGACTTCTCTCTCCTTAACTTAACAACATGGCTGCCATATTTGATTGCCACTTAAATTACCTCAAAAAAAAAACAGATCCATTACAACAACATTAACATGACTTCAAAATTGTTAGAAAAAAAAAAACCTAAAAAAACTCAAACGGCACGAAAAAAATTGTGCAGAAGATCTGTGAGTTCCAATGAAAGATCACAAAGTTGAAAACTATGAACTAGGAACTTGTCGAAAATAAGTTTCTTTCTTTTTTTGACAACTTTACCTCTCTAAACAATGGTACAAGGTAACAACGAGCAGCAACAACAACCGCACACCACCAACAGCAACATCATCAGCAACAATAACAAAAACTAGCTGCAGCGATCATTTAACATCCTAGCAACAACAACAGTTGGTTGTTGTCAGCTAAGTGTTTGCTGATGTTTTAACATGTAGAGTTACTTTGCTCCTTTTGGCTGCTGTGTTGGTGGTGTAGGTGATAGTTTGGCCTAAAGTAAAGTGATGTTCTTTTACATTTTTGTCGTTTCGTTTGGCGTTTGTTAATGTATCACTCTCCCTTCCTCATGTCTCGCGACTACTCACCTTAATGTGAGTGTGTGTGTTTTTTTCTTTCTTTATGTATTCCCTATTCTGGCTCTATTTTGTCGGCGAACATGGATCTAGTGCACGGTTTATTCATAATCAAGTTCGTGACTAGATTTCATGCTCGTCTATTAAGTTGGGTCAGTTCTACACTCACGTAACAAGACGCAAAAGTTACAGCGGCGAAAACATCAGTAACAAACAGCATCAACAATAACAACAACAACAACAACGGCAGCAACAACAGCAACAGCAGCAGCAGAGTTAACATCATTCGGCGCAGTCTATAGCAGCTATAGTAGCAGCGACAGCAACACAGCATTTTGCAACACCATCGACGGCAGCCGCAGCAACAGCACCATCAACCACATTAAAAACATTTTTATATTAACATGAAATTATAAATATTTCCCTGTGTTGTTTCTTTGTGTTGCCAACGTGTGTTTAAAGTTAATAAATTACATTAGTTACCTCTATTACTTTTCCTATATTTTTATTTTATTTTAGCTTTGTTATGAGGTAAGTATGTTAATGGTAGTCGTATGCGTAATACTGACGAAGACTGGTGAGACTATGCAAATTTTTTTATTGAAGTACATGATGTAATATTTACGAGTATAGCCAAATCTTCCTTATATATAAAAATAGATGTACATTCTGATGGCACCACTAACTGCGAAAACGTTTTAAGCGATTTATACCAAATTTCAGTGTAATCTTAGGATGGTCCGTAGATGGTTTAAGTGAAGTTTGCACGAAATCGGCCTAGTTGTTCCGGAGATATGGCATTTTAAAGATTTTCACATATAGGCACATACAAATCTGTATATCTATATACAGGGTGGTGCGCAAATCGTGCTAGGTGTAACAGCAATAACCAATGGAAACTGTCATTTAAAGAAGTTGAAGAAGTTTCTTTTTACCCATGAACGTTTTGAAGACGTATCTATTTCAACAGCATTTGGTTCTAGCAAAATGGAGCAACTGCACACATAGAAAGACCGGTTATGGCGGAGCTCCAATGATTTTCAAACAAATTAATGCCAAACACTTTCCGCTGGGCTCTATATAAATAGTCCATTAAAACAATATTTAAGGCGATCTCGACTTCAACCCTATAGGCTGCAATGAATGAGTTTCTGATCCGGTGTCGCTTAGGCGTCATTATCATAGTTAAATAAAATAAAATTGTATTATCTATACAGGACCGGCCGTGGCATTGTGGTTAGAACACGCGACTACCATCGCAGGTTCAAACCTGTCTCCAGTCATCTTAAAAAAAATTGTTATTTCATTGTCGGCTCCCCTCAAATGTTGTTGACAGCAACTTCGCAGTATTAAGTGTCGAGTCAATCGGCGTGTCTTGTAAGAGCTTCTCAAACAGTGACGTTCGCATTTGTCGATAAACAAGTAGGTGCCGTTAGTTGTGAATCTAAAAATTGAAAGCGTGTTAATTCACAACAACGCGAGAAGCTATCCCATACCTCATTCATGGGGTGCAAAGGGAAATTAAGTAAGTATTATCTATACAGTAAAAAGAAAAGAAAAATAAAATACATTGATTAAAAAAAAAGTTATTTGCATTTCTTATTTTGCACAATTGGTGCGCCACCCTGTATATAATAGAGAGTGATATTATTTACTACGCTTATAACTCAGGAACGCCTAGACCGATTTCGTTGATTCTCACCAACTCGAACTGATCTCGGGCAAAACTAAAAGAAGAATATCGTACTTTTAGGGGTTAAAAGGTTCAGAAAGGGATAAAACTAGTACATTCGCCCAGTCCAAACGGCTTAAGCTATCGTCGTGAAAATGTATATGAGAAATCTCCTTATAGAATTAAAAAGCTGCACGAAGGGATTTTTCGAATTTCGTACTTTTGGGGTAAAAAAATGCCCAAAAGGGGATGCTACCATCGCTCAAAACAAATGGCTAAAGCTACAATGGAAAAAACCAATATGGACATAATTAGAGAGCTGATTGAAGGGATTTTTTGAAATTTGTTCTTTTAAGGGTAAAATAGGACCCAAAAGGGATACAACTGGTACCACAGACAGACCAAACGGATAAAGCTATAATCTAAAAATCGATATGGTCATGCTCCCTATAGAATTAGAGAGCTGCACGAGATGATTTTTCGAATTTTGTAGCCTTAAAAGGAATATTTACTTTATGAAGCAATTGTGCGATATGAAGGGATATAGAATAAAACCGTTACTAGCACCTAGACCAAACGGCTAAACGTGGAATTGCGAATATTAGGTTTAAGACTTTTTTTTTTTTTGGATAGATGTGTCATATAAAGGAATTTTTGGAAATTCGTTGAAAAGTGGTATAATCTCTTAAACCAAACACCTAAAGGTAATTTACTCAGAATACCAATCGATACAGTCTTAAAATTATTGAAATTGTTCTACTAATATAGTTCTTCAATATTGCCAACTCACGACCCATTGAGTAAGTATTTTATGAACGTCGGTCCGGGAAAGACGTGAAAGTTGAAAAAAATAATAGAAACTTCTTCAATCCCGGAACGGCGTTTCCGCAGTTTTTCAGCAAATATCACAAAAATTTGTGATTTAGAAACGCCAGTCCGGGATATACTGGAAGGCTGAAAAATTTCATCAAATGTATGAAAATAATAGAAATTTTTCCCGTTCCCGGTCCGGCGTTTGAACAGTTTTCCATCATTTGGGACAATATAACGAAGTGAAAGTAAAAAGTCCTTAAACGAATTTGGTCTTAAGAATCTTGGGTTGTAACTCGTCCCCTTTAATGCGTTACACTTTCACAAACATATTAATTAATGTTATTTCTGTATGGAAATCGTGTTTTTTGTAAATTTAGTTATCTCAGTAAATTGTTGACAAAATCATAAGTTGTACACAGATTTCAATGAAATAAACCTCATTTGATTCAAACTATATTAAACTAAATGTTTTAAGACGAACACTGTGATTTTTGTTGCATTATTATTTTTTATTAATTTTTAAAAAACAAAAATTTTTTTTTTTTTTTAAATTTTTGTTTTTTTTTTTTAAACCAACGATATCTCTGAAACTACTAGGCCAAATTAAAAACAATGTAGGCACGGTTTAAAGATAATTTTGTTGACGAGTTTTAGTTTTTTTTTTAATTGAATAT
Organism: Muscina levida; assembly: GCA_964034835.1. Taxonomy (NCBI): domain Eukaryota; kingdom Metazoa; phylum Arthropoda; class Insecta; order Diptera; family Muscidae; genus Muscina; species Muscina levida. The sequence continues at coordinate 175,165,543 of OZ035880.1, read as the reverse complement.
GGTGAACCGTTTTCAAGTTATTTAAATATTTGCAGTGGAAGTGCCTTAGTTTTGGACATAACGGTATATCGCGAAAAGTCGAGCTGATACAAACCAAGTGCAGATTTAGATTCAAATTACCTTTAAAACAATATTCAGTTCTTAAACAACAAATACCTTGTTCCCTTGTGTAATCTTTTAAATATACATGAGAAATAGTAATTTGTCTGGGATATTCCATTCATAAAATAAAATATTTCAGATGCCAAAATAATAAACCTATCGTTATAAGATTATTTTAACAATTGATTTAACAATAACTTTGAGGTAGAACGAAGTCTGCCGGGTCAGCTAGTATATAATAATCTTTTAGTTATATGAAAAAAAGAAATTTGTCTCGGAAAACCTCTTTCTTTAAATTGAGATATTTTAGAGGCCAAAGTAATGAACCAAATGTTATAAGATAGCAACAGTACTCAACATCTTCAACAATAATTTGGAGGCAGGACGAAGTCTGCCGGGTGAGGTAATATTTATATAAACAAACAAACATATATATTTGTTGTCGTTTCGAAAGTTAAAACAAAATATGATATGTCGGTCGGACCGGTCGTGCCATAGTGGTTAGAACACGCGACTACTATGCGGGAGATCGCAGGTTCAAACCTGGCTCCAGTCATCTTAAAAGAAAAAAAATAAATAAAATTTTCTTTCATTGTCGGCTCCCCTCGAATGTTGTTGACAGCAACTTCGCAGTATTAAGCGTCGATTCAATCGTCGTGTCTAGTAAGAGCTTCTCAAACAGTGACGTTCGCATTCGTCGATAAACAAGTAGGTGCCGTTAGTTGTGAATCTAAAAATAGAAAGCGTGTTAATTCACAACAACGCGAGAAGCTATCCCATACCTCATTCATGGGGTGCAAAGGGAAATTAAGTTTTTTTTTTTTTTTAAGATATGTCGGTCGGACCAGTCGTGGCATAGTGGTTAGAACACGCGACTACTATGCGGGAGATCCGTGGTTCGATTCCCGGCTCTAGTCATCTACATTTTTCTTTCATTGTCGGCCACCCCGATGTTGTCGACAGCAACTTCGCAGTATAAGTGTCGAGTCAATCGGTATGTCTAGTAAAAGCTTCTCAAACTGTGAGGTTCGCATTCGTCGATAAACAAGTAGGTGCCGTTTGTTATGAATCTATGGGTATTAAGGGAAATTAATAGACCAATTGTAATAAAAATTCTATAGTCTCTACATTTAAAATTGGTTGGTAACTGAATAAATGTCTGGTAGAAACGGCTGAAGATAGGATGATGAATTTTGAGGTGGTTGTTCCCCCCCTTTTGGAGAAAACGTCAGCTAAAAACTAGTAAGGCGGTTATCTTCGGCTATGCCGAAGCTCAGATACCCTTCACCATTTGTAAAAATGGTGATAAAACTGTTTATTTGCACAACAACTATATTTTATTAAACTTTGTACCACAAAACAGTGGAGTTGGTAAGAAGTGGACGTTACTTTTAGGTTCACACATCCATTTTTTGTCAATAATTTGTATAGATTTTATTCGATTTACCGATAAGTTTGTAAGTTGGAGCATATTTTTATGAATTTTGTAATTCCCCAAAAATGGGAATTTGTGTGGGTTGTGGGAGTAGTTTAAATCCGATATTGCTTTTCTTAGAACTTAACCTCTCCTTCTCGACAGAAGCTTACATACCAAATTTCAGCCCGAAAGCTCATAAACTACAGGGACATACAGACGGACACCCTCAAAAAGGGGGAATTTGTATGGAAGGTGGGAGAAGTATTCGTCCGATATTGCTCATCTTACAACATAAACTCCTTTTATAAAATTTAAGCTTGCATATCAAATTTCAGCTCGATATTTCCTAACCTACGGCTGTAATCGCGGGGGCAGTAAGGCGGACACCCCAAAAAAAGTGGTTTGAATGGGAGGTGGGTGTAGTTTTTGACCGACATTGCTTATCTTAGAAAGTAGCCTCCGCTTAGAGATTGAATCTTGCGTACAAAATGTTATCTATATACCTCTTAAAATACGGCCCCAAAAAGGGAGAGTTTGTATGGGAGGAGAGTAGTTTTTGACCGATCGGTCTCATCTTAATACTCAACCTCAGCTTAGAGTAGGGAAGTTTGCAAACAATATTTCAGCTTAATTTCCCTTAAAATACATCTGTAATCGTATGTTTAGACCCCAAAAAGGGGGAGTTTGTATGGGAAGTAGGAGTAGTTTTTGACCGATCGGGCTCATCTTAGAACTCAACCTCCATTTAGGGCAGCAAAGCTTGCATACAATATTTCATCTTGATTGCTTTTAAACTACGGCTGTAATCTCAGGGACAGATCTCAAAAAGGGGGAGATTGTATGGGAGGTAGGAGTAGTCTTAAACTGCGGCTGTAATCGCGGGGACAGACGGACGGACAGACGGTCACCTTTAAATCGACTCAGATTTCGATGCTGATCATTTATCTATATATATTGTCATACCTACCATGCATCCTTATGGGCGTTACAAATGGAAGAACAAAATGAATATACCCTTTACTCTGTTCATGTTCATGGTGAAGGGTATAAAGATAAAAGATTTTGGAAATTTGTACTTTTGAGGTGAAAAAAGGGATACAACTTAGGGTACGCCGTTATCTTATGGAGTATTTGTGCGATACGCAAATATTTTTCAAAATTTTTACTTTAAGAGAGGTGAAAAGTGTCAGCATCCCCATAGCGCACGTCTTAAGCTACAGCGACACATTTACGTAATAGAGAAGTTGTGAAGCGAAGAGGTGAAAGTTAAACCATAACCAAGAGAACACTTCTAAATCAGTCATGCGATGAATAGGAAAAAATAGTGCTTCATACATGTTATGCTAAAGAATGTCGAACTATCCAATAGAAGTTCCAGTTTGCATCTGGCAACACTAGTGTTTCTGGGACCCGAAATGTAAATAGCAACACTCGTATGTGATACTAATTTATTTTGACACTGCTGTAACCTGGAGCGAAAATTTTTAATGACAGCTTTGCAGATGTTTCGTCACATAATCTGCATTTCCTTGCTAATATGTTCCTTAAGAGACCCCGGGTTGCTGTTTAATTAATTTAATTTTTAGGTATCCCCACGGAAAGAAGTCCAATGGGAGATAAGTCTAGGCTACAAGGTGGCCAATAAATGCCAACTCTTTTGAATAAAACTTTTTCCTAAAATTTTCGATTACTGTACCTAATCAGTCGTTGCAGATGAGATATGTTGCCCCATCTTTCTGATTGTAAATGTAAATCTTGTGAACAGAGCAGTTAAAAGATATTCTGGGCACTTTAAAGACGATACATCACTTTCGAGTAAATAGTCTTGTTTTGTTGTTAAACCTTCTGAACCCATTTTTGTAATCAATTGAATTGAATGATTTTCATATCTGTGGCGTTTGCTGTAATGAAAATGACGGTCAGACCACTAGAACATACTACAACGTCGCTGTTAAGACCCGCCTTCTTGTCCTCGCTGTAGAATAACACAAGTCAGCAGCAAAAAAAAACGATTGAATAACCACTATATAGGTCCGTATTTGGTCCGTTTATGTATATTCTAATACAAATGACCGAATTCACCCTCAAATATTTTTTTTTTGTTTAAATTTTTTATTATAACACCGTAACTAGTGAGCCAATAAATAAACGGATTAAATGTTATATAAATTTAAATTTTTCTAAGTTTATTTTAATAATATCGGACTAACCTTCTTTGAGTTATCATTAATTATGTGGAGAAACGTCTAGACAAATTTATAAATTTACTTAAAATTTTTTTATTTCCATAGAATTTAAAGTTTGAACCACATTTGTAATACTGGAACCGCAATGCATACAAATTATATTGTGGTTTTTGATGCGTTTAAAATTTTTCGATTTGACACATGCATCACCAACAGAACTATTGCCTAGACAGCAAATACAAACGAAATTAGGAATCCCGAAATCAGGCTGCTACCGATTCAAATGTAAACAGACTTTTGGTCCAGCTTGTATTTTATAATAGTTTACTTACTTACTTACTTAGCTGGTACTTCTATGCAATCCCAGTGGATTATATACCGCACGTAGAAAAATATTATAAGCGCCTCGATCTTCTGCGCTTCTTTTCCAGTTAGTCACACAGAGTTCTGTAAGGTTCTCAGTAACCTGGTCTTTCCAACGGAGTTTAGGTCGCCCTCTTCTGCGCCGTCCATCGAGTTCATTGTCGAAGACTTTTCGAGCTGGAGCATTTTCATCCATGCGTACAACATGACCTAGCCAACGCAACCGTTGCACCTTAATGCGTTTGACCACGTCAATGTCAGTGTACAGCTCGTACAGCTCATGATTCATACGACGCCGATACTCTCCGTTAACGATGATGGGCCCATATATTTTACGGAGTATTTTTCTCTCGAATACCGCCAGAACCGATTCATCCGCTTGTGTCATAACCCAGGATTCTAAGCCATACATTAAGACAGGTAGAACCAGTATCTGGTATAGCTGGAGTTTTGTTCGTCGAGAGAGGGCTATGTCATTGAATCGCTTGCTTAGTCCGTAGTAGCATTTATTTGCAAGCAGGATTCTTCTCCGGATTTCTAGGCTGACATTATTTGCTTTGTTGATGGCGGAGCCTAGGTAGACAAAATTATCTACCACCTCGAAATTATAGTTGTCAACGTTCACGCAGTTTCCCAAACGAGTAGATTCTTTGTTCGTTGAAACTAATAACTTCGTTTTGTCCTCGTTCACCGTTAGGCCCATTTTCGCTGATTCCTTCTGAATACCTGAGAAGGCTGCAGTCACATCCCGCAGTTTTCGACCGATGATGTCTACGTTATCAGCGTAAGCGAGTATAATGTGGCTTTTGTTGAATATAGTGCCACTCGTGTTTACTGCAGCTTTTCTCATTATCATCTCCATCACAATGTTGAAGAGAACGCACCAAACTCAGCCATGGCTTCAAGTAATTTCTGCCGTATCGGGCTGTCGAAGGCAGCTTTATAGTCGACAAAAAGATGGTACGTGTCGATCTGTTTCTCTTGGGTCTTTTCCAGGATTTGCCGAAGTGTGAAAATCTGGTCAGTTGTTGATTTTCCAGGTCTAAAGCCACACTGATAAGGCCCGATCAGGTTGGATAACACTGGCTTTAGTCTTTCACATAGCACACTCGACAGGACCTTATATGCGATGGGTAAAAGGCTGATCCCGCAGTAGTTGGAGCACACACTTGGATCACCTTTTTTCAGCACAGGACATAATACGCTTACATTTCAATCGTTGGGCATGCACTCTTTAAGCCAAACAGTGCGCAGGAGCTGGTGCATGCTCGTTATCAACTCCTCGCCACCGGACTTGAAGAGCTCTGAGGGCAGACCGTCGGCACCGGCTGCTTTGTTGTTTTTCAGCCGCGATATTGGTCTTCTTACCTCGGCTTGACTTGGTGGTGGGCAATCTAAGCCGTCGTCGACAATTGGCGTGATAACTTCACGTGCGCTGCCTTCTGGAACCAGCAGTTGCTGGAAGTGTTCTCTCCATATGTGCAGCACACTCTGCGTATCCGTGACCAGATTTCCATCACTGTCCTTACAGGTGGGGAGGCCATTCCCATATCCATTTGCTCTTACTTTCTGGTAAAATTTTCGGGCCTCACCTCTATCCCTGTATCGCTCTATATCCTCGTTCTCCCGTTCCTTCATCTGACGTTTTTTTCGCCTAAATAGCTGTCTCGCCCGTTTTACTTTCTCCTTATGCCGTTCCCTAACAGCACGGGTTACAATTGGCTGTAGCGTTGCCAAATAAGCAGCATCCTGTTCCTCAGACGCTATGCGACATTCTTCATCTTACCAGGATTCGTCTGAGCGCCGCTTTTCATATCCTAGCACGGTTGTAGCGGCGGTTGCCATGGAATGCGCAATATGCTGCCACTGTGTATCGGGAACGTCAGAAGTAGAGGCGTTGTGTCGTAAAAGTTGGGAGAGTTGGTCGGAGTAGGCAGTAGCTATCTGTGGGGTTTGCAGCTTCGCGATGTCCAGCTTTCTTTGTTTTTGGTTACGTGCGTTTTTCGCTCTGCTCAATCTTGTGCGAACCTTGGCTGCAACCAGGTAATGATCCGAGCCAATATTAGCACCACGGATCACACGCACGTCCATGACACTAGATGCATGCCTGCCATCAATTACCACATGATCAATTTGATTTTTGGTGTTTTGATCGGGGGATAACCAAGTTGCCTTGTGGATATCTTTGTGCTGGGATCTGGTTCCACTGGTTTATAATAGTTTAAAGTTGCTTAAAGTTAAGAATAAAGCATTTATAGTAGTTTAGAAATACTTTTTGAGCCAATTCACCTGTATATTTTTGCAAATATATATAACAATCATATTGTTTTGCGCCTTTAAAAATTTTGACAATTTAAATTAAAAACTTAGTGAGATTTCAAGGTAAAAGTCTAAACGACATTATAATTACAATTCATGTATTTTTTTTTTTGTTAAAAAAATGCTTGTTAGTACAATAAAAGGGGGACATTTAAATTGGAAAATAAGGCCATATGGCTTTATTATCTATGGCTTTATTGCACGTCACCTTTAAAGTACGTCTTGGTACAAGTACTTTTCTTTTTTGCAACAATTGAAGTTGTTTAAGATACTACAGAACAACATTTAAAAGTACATAATTGTAAATGCTTTATTATCATCTCTTCTACTAATTGTACGTTAAAGGTGTTTCTTTGAAAACTACTTTCTTTTTTGCTGGGTATCATTTTAATAGTATTACTTTTTCTCCAGCATAACTGTAATTTTCACACCTCCCTCGCGCATCGGCAAATACACAATTTTATTTGTCTGCCACTACATTTGTCGTCTATCGTACGTAAGTTTATCCATTGTTTTATTGTGTTTTTCTTACATTTTTCGCATCTTGTGCAGATATCTTTGAAAGTATATCGCATAATTTTTTATTTTTTTTTTGTGTAACGTTACTTATTCTTTCTTCGGTTTATTATTTTCCGTGTTGTTGTTTTATGGTTTTTCACTGGTTTAACGCTAACAACTTATTGTGTCACGTTAATACAACACAGCAGCAATGGCCGCAACAACAACAACAGCGACAACGGTAAGTGCAACATGGCAACAGCAACAGCAAATGATCAGCGGCAACATCTCACTACCAGTCAGCAGTCGCACTAAAATGCTGCGAAGAAGTAGTTAACAACCGTCATTGGTGAAAAACGCTCACGTTAGTTAACGTCATTATTTTCATGCATCACTTTTTTGCTCGTGGTTGACATTTTTTTTCTCTCTCCGATTTCGAGCCTCCATATCGGATGTGTCAGTGGGACGGGACTGGGACGTGCGGGTGCATCTATCAATGCGATTTAGGTCTTTTTCTCTATTACAATAAGAAGAAGAAGAAGTAAAAAACATGTCATTGTTTTTACCAAACGTTGCCGCTTTCAAAAAGGTTGTAGTAATATTGTAATGTTGCTGTTGTTGTTGCCATTGTTGTAACATTTGCTATATTAAGTTAGCTGTAGTTGTCGGGATTTTCTTCATTGCAAGCTAACACAAAAAAAAAACACCAACAAAGACAAATGTATTTAATTTTCAATAAATTTAATAAACATGGTATTGATTAATAAAGAAAAACCTTGTAAAGGAAACAAAAAACACGAAACGCTGTTGAGTTGTCAGTTTTATTACTTCTTCGGTGCGGCTCTGGTAACAATCTTAGATGTTGACCGAAAAAGGGCCTTTGGTCAATTGCTTCATGTGCAGGAAATACGATGTACAAGTACAATGTGGAACGATTCAAATTACGGAGGTGGAAGGGGGGAGCATCTTGCAAGTAAATGTATAGAAAATATGGCTTTTAAGAGATTGATATCATTGGCTACTTCAGAGTTTGGTTTGGAGTGCTCATTAAGTTGTGATATTCGTTTATTAACGTTTAGGATTAGATCAAGTATTTCCATTTCAATTTCGTTGTTAACAAGCAGTCTGAAAGCCTGAAATTGATAAAAAATTATGAAAAAGTGGCAACGTCACTTATTTGTAGGTAATTCCGATGTAAGGAATACAAATTTCAGTCTCAAAAATATAGGAATGATGGCTTTTCTATACTTTTAATACTTTTCTCAGTACAGTATTGAGTCAATAGGTATGTCTAGTAAAAGCTTTTCAAACAGTGACGTTCGCATGCGTTGAAAAACAAGTAGGTGCTGTTAGTTGTGAATCTAAAAAAATAGAGCGTTCCCTCGGTGTCGCTAAATATTTATTATTAAAATAAATAACTCGGTTTTATATTCGCTTTAACTTTTCAGACTTTTAAATATATGAGCAGACTGCAGTAACATCACGGTGTTGAGATATTATATAGAGGTGTTCTGGTCACGGATACGCAGAGTGTGCTGCACATATGGAGAGAACACTTCCAGCAACTGCTGGTTCCAGAAGGCAGCGCACGTGAAGTTATCACGCCAATTGTCGACGACGGCTTAGATTGCCCACCACCAAGTCAAGCCGAGGTAAGAAGACCAATATCGCGGCTGAAAAACAACAAAGCAGCCGGTGCCGACGGTCTGCCCGCAGAGCTCTTCAAGTCCGGTGGCGAGGAGTTGATAACGAGCATGCACCAGCTCCTGCGCACGGTTTGGCTTAAAGAGTGCATGCCCGACGATTGGAATGTAAGCGTATTATGTCCTGTGCTGAAAAAAGGTGATCCAAGTGTGTGCTCCAACTACCGCGGGATCACCCTTTTACCCATCGCAATAAGGTCCTGTCGAGTGTGCTATGTGAAAGACTAAAGCCAGTATTATCCAACCTGATCGGGCCTTATCAGTGTGGCTTTAGACCTGACCAGATTTTCACACTTCGGCAAATCCTGGAAAAGACCCAAGAGAAACAGATCGACACGTACCATCTTTTTGTCGACTATAAAGCTGCCTTCGACAGCCCGATACGGCAGAAATTACTTGAAGCCATGGCTGAGTTTGGTATTCCAGCGAAGCTGATACGTCTTTGCGGAATGACGCTGACTGACACGAAGTCTTCAGTGAAGATTGACAAGGACCTTACGGAGCCATTCTATACCAGACGAGGCCTAAAACAAGGCGACGGCCTATCGTGCGATCTCTTCAACATTGTGATGGAGATGATAATGAGAAAAGCTGCAGTAAACACGAGTGGCACTATATTCAACAAAAGCCACATGCTACTCGCGTACGCTAATGACGTAGACATCATCGGTCGAAAACTGCGGGATGTGACTGCAGCCTTCTCAGGTATTCAGAAGGAATCAGCGAAAATGGGCCTAACGGTGAACGAGGACAAAACGAAGTTATTAGTTTCAACGAACTAATAACTAAGAGGAATTTTCTTTATTAAATTAAAGCGAAAGTGATGACTTTTTCAAAACAAATTAGGTATAAAAATTGTTAAGTCACCTTGTGAATAAAATCACATTTTGCGACTTAAATTTCATTAAAGATTAATTTTGACTCCTTCAAAGGCACATTGAGGATTACAGAGTAGACAAAAAGTCTAACTTTTACTTCCTCAAGAGCCACTGGGTTGTTGCTGTTGAAATTTGTACTTTGAAGGAATATCCAAAGAAAGACTTCCTTAAGGATAAGTCTGGGCTACAAGGCGACCAGTTAATGTCACCTCTCTTGGATTTCACTTTTGCCTAAAATTTCGCGAAATCCACCAATTGACTCGTTTATGGTGTGACATGTTCCCCCTTTTCTCAAACAATGATCGTTGAAATTAAAAAGCGCTAAAGCAAAAAAGTCCTTTAAGCGTCCAATATTCCGTTCTGTAATAACTGTAACAGGATGTCCACTTTGATCTTCATAAAAGTATGAACCAATAATGACTCTTGTTGACGAAGCTTCCCATACAGCAGCCTTGGGTGAATGCAGGTGGTGTTAATGCTTCAAGTCAGGATCATTATAGGTATTGGGGTCATTGTTTGAGGTGTGAAAAATTCCAATTCAGGTGGAGCTACTAGGCCAGTTAGTATAAGGCCAAACCTTTTTTATGATTTTTTTTCTATCTTTTTGCTTATCTTGATGTTTGTTTGTTTGGTTGTTCAGGTATAACTCAGGAACCATTTATGATTTATCATTTCATTCTTCATCAGAATTGTAGAGAACGTAAAACCTTTTTGGGGGTTGTTACCATAAAGACCTAGTACCTAACCCTGAATTAGAATTTCTAATCCCCAGATTGGCTGTTGTACTGTGTTGATAAACCATGAATCCACAATATTATTACTCATACTTTGTTTATACTTATGTAGCGAGTACCATATGAAGGTTTGAATCGATTAAATTTATCTAACCTAATTATTTATATGAATATGGTAATAGTATTTATTTATTCAAGCCTTAGTTTCAATATGAGAAAACATCCATGGTTCTTGGGCTATAGCTAAAAAACTAAGCGAATAAACATCAATATAATTAAAAAATATAAAAGGTCATAAAAAAGTTTGACCTGAGACCGTCAAACCCTTTCAGTGTTTTACTATACTTACCTAGTACCTTTAACCTCATCTGAGAGAAACATCTTGATAAATTTCCCGAAACTCTCTCCAGCATTTCGTTATTAAAATGGAGCCAGTGAGTACGATCTCCCTTAGGGATGAGGGTGTATATCATTTGATACGAAAAAAAGTATAACGCATTAAAGGAGACGTGTTAGACCCCAAATATCCCAAGAGCAAATTCGTTTCAGAACTTTTCAAGACGACTCATCGTTGTCCGTCTGTCTGGCTGTCTGGATGGCTGGTCGGCAGGATAATTGAAGTAAACCTCAACTGATCCTTATGAAAATGTACCAGTATTAAAAGTAAGTAAGTAATTCAAATTTAATCTAGCTGTCCCTTTGGAAGTTATGGAGGAAATATTAATTATCCAAAAATAAATAAATAACTAACTTACTTATGTGGCCCACTACAACTTACGGACGTGGTCTATGTATTAGAGTCCTGAAGTATTAAAGAATTCCACTCGCTTCGGTCTTCTGCGTGCGTTCTTTAGTAACTTCTACCAGATGGTGGCACTTCGCCCACTACTGGTCCTTCCAACGAAGTTTGGGTCTCCCTGCTCTGCGCCGTCCTTCAGGTTCGTCTTTAAACATCTTTCTCGCTGGAGCATTTACATCCATCCTGTCAACATGTCCCAGCCATCGTAGTAGTTGGATTCTGACTCAAAGCTCATACAGCTCATGGTTCATCCGATGGCGAAAGTCGCTGCCGATACTGACAGGTCCATATATTTTTCTACTTTTCTGTTGAATACTCCGTGGTTTTATATGTCCGTTGCCGTAAGCACCCACGATTCTGCAGCATACAACAGAACAGGTAAAATTAGTATCACTAAAGTGCTGCCGAAGTCCGTAAAAATCATCTATTGTCGAGCACCATTCTCCACTTGATTTACTATTTTTCTTATTGACGGAAGACCTGAGGTAGGTAAATTCATCTACTACCTCAAAACAATAATTGTCAACGTTCACGGTGCGCCTCATCGAGAGAACACTTTGTTCGTCGAAATCTTTATTTTTGTTTTGTCCTCGTTGACCGCTAAACCCATTTTTGCTGGCTCCTTTTCTAGCGATGAGAAAACTGCAGTAACATCTCGCATATTTCGGCCAATGATGTCTATATCTTGGGCATAAGCTAAGGACATGTGGCTCTTGTGGGTTATGGTGCCAGACATGTTGATAACAGCCTTTCTCACCACCTTTTCCATAACTATCACCCTGCTTGAGACCTCCTTCCGTCTTAAATGGTTCAGAGTGTAAGAGTTACCAATCTTAACCGAGGATTTGGTGTTTTCCAAGCTACATCTGCAAAGTCGAATTAGCTTTGCAGGAATACTGAACGCAGACATGGCTTCATATAACTTACTCCTTATCGGAGAGTCGAAGGTAGCTTGTAGTCGACATAGAGGTGGTAGGTGTAGATCTGCTTTTCATGAGTTTTATTTTCCAGGATTTGTCGTAAAGTGAATATTTGATCCGTCGTAGGCCTACAAACGCACTGATAAGGTCCAATTAGTTCATACAACATGCTCGAAGGACCTTGTACGCAATTGGTAATAGGCTTATTCCACGGTAGTTCCTACAATCACTACAATCTCCGTTCTTGAATATGGGAGATAATAGACTGAGACTCCAATCTCCGGGTATGCTCTCCTCTTCGTAGATGTTCTCCATGAGCTTATGCATGCTCCTAATCAGCTCCTCTCCACCTGTTGTTGTATTTAAGGCAGGATATTACCGCAAGCTCTGTCTCGGAGGTGGACAGGTTTGGTGCGGGGTTTACTGGAGTGGTGTCCATATCCAGTAGATTACTGAAATGTTCTCTTTATATCTTAAGAACTTTATCCGGGTTCGTCACTAGCTGCCAATCGGTGTCCTTGCAGGAGGGCAAACCTGTTCCACGCATTCTCGCCTTAACTCTCTTGTAGACTTTTTGGGCTTCCCTCTTCTTCGGAGCAACTCAGTGCTCTTCAGCTCCTTCTTTTTCCGTTTACAGAGACGAGTTGCCTATCTTCTCTTCTCCCTGTGCCGTTCACGAACAGCTCGCTTGTCATTGGCACAGTTTTGTCCTGTATACAGCATCCGTCTCTCTCGTGGCATTGCAACAAGCATCATCGTACCGGGCATCTTCTTGAGACGGCTTTGGGTACCCAAGTACGCTTCTCGCGTGTCGTTCTATGAAGTCTGCTATATTTTGCCATTGCGAGGTAATATTCCATGTGCATGTCATCAAATCATGGTCCTTATTCGTTTGCGGTGGTCGGCAACATTTAGGGGGTCCGTTTTTTGATTTTATTACTTCTTTTCATAGCAATAGTTCAAACGTCAGTGGCGGGTTGCATGCCCAGCGCCTCACGTCGCAGTTTTCTAACCCTGCCAGGATTTTATTACAACCGCCCATTCTGGGTCAGAAGCTGACCAGGCTAACTCTGAGCGGACGTGCTCTTACGGGTGACAAAAGAACGTTTCTTGATGTCACGACGTTTAGGTGCTCCGGCCGCAGTAGTACCACGAATAGAGAGTTCTGTGAGTAGACTTGAAGTACAATTGGCAAGGATCACTCTGGGTTTGCCAAGTTAAACCAATCAGAAGCTTTACCTTGCATCACACTCCCAACGCTGTCATGAGATATCTTAAACTAATTTTCGATTTACTGTCGTCCTAATTAAAATGATTTTGTGAAAAGCTGGAGTAAAAAAGACTCTTGTAACTGCTTCCTTTTCATGCATTGAAAATCAGTCGACAGAAGTCGATCAGGTGATAAATGAGGACGAAAACAAGTTATTTGTTTTTACGAACAAAGATCGTACTTACTTGGAACGCTGCGTGTCTATCTTGGCTCCGCTGAAAACAATAATTCTAATATCAGCCTTGAAATCAAGAGACAAATATTGATCGCAGACCACTGTCCTCAACAAAACTCTCTCTCTCGAATAAAAATCTAACTACATTAGAAACTTTTATTTCCAACTGTCTTACTATACGGCGCTGAATCCTGGCTAATGACACAAGTAGACGGAACTGTTATAGAAATCTTCAAGAATAATTCGTCACCGTTATTTGATCTATGGTACCGTAGTTTGTGAATCATGAGCGGTATAACGACATCAACGTTCCCAAATGTGTGAAAATAAACCGTATAGAATTGCCACAACTCGAAAAGTCTACGGCAATAACCTCATTGGTCTAAGCAGGCTGGACCATGTTAAGGAGTTGTTGTTCCAACTTGGTGTGACGAACTATCAACCGAAGTGCTTGGAATTTTTTTCTACGTGCGACATTTGAGAGATGAATATCTGTACTTCCCGTAGAAAAGTAGAAAAAGGTCGCAATCGGCCGATGCCCTTTACGGTCATCTCAAAAATTTAGGCATGAGTCTTTCAAATAGTAAAATCATATTCCTTTAAAATATAATATACAGCTTGTTTTATTCCATTGCAATATCGTTATGCTCAAATTGAAAAACCTCTACTTGATTTACCATCTATCTCATCAGCTATGCAACAAGTTTATAGAAATTTGCATATTTTTCCCAAAACAATTAAATAATTTCTGCTATTGCTTTATAATTGTCGTTAGTAATTTAAAATACGTCGAAACGTCTTTAAAACAACATTCACAAAGATTATTGCCATCCAGAATAATATTGACTAAATAACGACCAACATCACAGATTCCACATATGTATGTTGTGCCCATCTCTCCCTAGTTAACTGCGTTCAGTTTTATTAACCCTAAATATCATTTAGTGTCGTCTAAAATTACATCGATTAGTTGGCCAATAGCAGTTACGAAACAACAATCACTTTGTACATCTTCATTACATCGCTCTAAAGACATTCCCTTAAACCAGATACGCCCAGGCGCATAAAGGCAAACTGCCAACGAGTAAGAGGAAAAGAAAAATACTTATGACAGCTAATAAAAATAAAATACTAACTAAACTTAATAAATTGATAAAAAGTGGAAATGATGATGACGATAACGATTATGAAAAGGCCAACATAGGGGCAACACTAGTCGAGCGACGACTATTATTATATACCATAACGAAACCATCCCAGTTTGCTAGAGTGAAGCATCAAAGCATGAATGCTACAGTATCATTACATCTTAAAAGTTGTCTTAGTTTAGTGTCAAGATATACATTAAGGCACAGAAACTATAGTATAAAGTAAGAAAATATGACAATTCCAAAGATACCTTATCCTACTGGTGATATACTGCCAAAAGGATCAATTAGTTAGTGGGCAAACGATTTAAGACAAAATATAGCAACTTGTGAATAATTTAAGTAATATTTGAAACAGGTTTTTAAAAAAAAATTTTCTATAAAAATACAATAAAAAACACAACATTATAGTACATATAGCATAGATATAAAAAGAAATGTGACAAGTCTACAGATAACTTATTTTAGAGTCGTATTCGTTTAAACAGATCAATTAATTACATAATCGGTGTAAAAGAGTCCTTAAATACAATTAGAATATAAACTTGTTAGTACAATTATTAACTTGTAAGTACAATCTGGAACATTTCTCAATAATTTTGTTTGTTTTATTCACATTTTTTCACATCCTTATTTTGTTCTCTCTATTTAAACTTATGCTACGTTTAAATTTCACGTTTTAAATCAAATAATATCTTAATACTTACGAGTTTAGTACTAAATACTGCACAATTTATTTTTTAACCAATCTGCAGTTTCCCTTCCCCCTTCCCATCCCCCTGATGATGATTCCCAAGAATCTTGCACCATACCTCCTCAGCAACACACCACCATGTCAGATAATGATAATAGTTTTTAAGTAAATGTGAGCTTTTGCGCGAAAAAAACCGACAACAAACCATTGGGAATAAGACAAAAGTGATAATAAAATTTAATTTCATCTAAAACGACATAAGCATAAAGGATTTCTAGTATGAGATGGCTAAACATCATCTTCATAAACATGTACGCACTCACACACCCATACACACATGGCAGCACACAAAAGTAAGCTTCTTTCTTCACAAAATGGTCTATCTTTTCGTATCCATCTGTTTGAAGCACATTGCGATAAGTCCGTACAGGCATACAACCTAGGATCGCATAAAGAGATACGACGGCAATGGTAGAAACACAAACAAAACCAACAACAAAAACCCTTTCCATTCGAAGGTGAATGTCTTAAAGTTACGTTACGACAATTGAACGTGGGGATCAAACGCAATATTATGGATGGAAGACAGTGCGTTGCCAAAGAGAGAGAGAGGGATATGGAAAAGGATTATAGGTAAAACTAGATAAAAGATCAACTTTATTTTCTTGTCCGCAATTAAGGGCGGCTATTGATTTTTTTTTGAGATTTTGAGATTTTAATGCAAAAATAGGATGGTAAGATGTTCTTGGTCCATCGATCGGTAAATTCAGCCTGCATACCGACACGTCAGACAACGGGTTTAGGTTGGCAAGCTTCGCAGCGGGAAGGAACTTGGAAGTGAGTGGAACCAGATTCCAGCACAAAGGTATCCACAAGGCAACCTGGATATCTGCCGATCAAAATACAAGAAATCAGATTGATCACGTGGTAATTGATAGAAGGCATGACTCAAGCGTTGTGGACGTGTGTTTGATGCGCCGTGTAAATATTGACTCGGATCACCACCTAGTTGCCGCCAAGGTACGCACACGATTAAGTAGTTCTAAAAACACTCGTAGTCAAACGCAAAGGAATTTAGACATCAGAAAGCTGCATACCACCGAGATAGCTACTGCCTATTGCAATCAGCTCTCCCAACTACTACGACACAACGCCTCTTCTTCTGACGTTCCCGGTACACAGTGGCAGCATATTGCGTATTCCATGACAACCTCCGCAATAACGTGCTATGATGTCAAAAACGGCGCTCAGACGAATCCTGGTACGATAAAGAATGTCGCATAGCGTCTGAGGAACAGGATGCTTCTTATACTGCAACACTACAGCCAATTGTAAACCGGGCTGTTAGGGAATGGCACAAGGAGGCAGTAAAACAGGCGAGACAGCTATTTAAGTGAAAAAAAAGTCTAATGAAGGAACGGGAATACGAGGATATAGAGCGATACAGGGATAGAGGTGAGGCCCGAAAATTTGGCCAGAAAGTAAAACAAAAGGCTAAGGTAATGGGCTCCACTCCTGTAAGAACAAGGATGGAAATCTGGTTACAGATACGCAGAGAGTGCTGCATATATGGAGAGAACACTTGCAGCAACTGCTGGTGCACGTCAAGGTACCACGCCAATTGTCGACGACGGATTAGATTGCCCACCAACAGGATAAGAAGACCAATATCGTGGCCGAAAATTAATAATGCAGCCGGTGCCGACGGACTTCCGGCAAAGCTCTTCAAGTCCGGTGGCAAGGAGCTGATAACGAGCATGCACGCACGGGTGGCTTGCCCGATGATTGGAATCTAAACATATTATATCCTGTACTGAAAAAAGGTGATCCAAGTGTGTGCCGCAACTGTCGCGGGAAAGGCCTTTTAACCATCGCATATAAGGTCCTGTCGAGTGTGCTATGTGAAAGACTAAAGCCAGTGTTATCCAACCTAATCGGACCTTATCAGTGTGGCTTTAGACCTGGTAAATCAACAACTGACCAGATATTCGCGCATCGGCAAATCCGAAGCCATGGCAGAGTTTTGTGGTACATCTTTGTGGAATGACACTCACTGACAAAGTCACTGACATAAAGTCTGCAGTGAAGATTGGCAAGGACCTTACGGAGCCGTTCTATACCAGACGAGGCCTAAAACAAGGCGACGGCCTAATGTGGAACCTCTTTAAAATAGTGATGGAGATGATAAGGAGGATAGCTGTAGTATACACGAGTGGTAGGATATTCAACAAAAACCACATGCTACTCGCGTACGCTGATGACGTAGACATCATCGGTCGAAAACTTCCGGTTGTGACTGCAGCCTTCTAAGGTATACAGAAGGAATCAGCGAAAATGGGTCTAACGGTAAACTAGGACAAAACGAAGTTATTTAGTTCAACGAACAAGGAATCTACTCGTTTGGGAAACTGCGTGAACGTTGACAACTATAATTTCGAGGTGGTAGATAATTGTATCTACCTAGGCTCCATCATCAACAAAACAAATAATATCAGCCTCGAAATCCTGAAAAGAATTCTGCTTGCTAATAAATGCTACTACGCACTAAGCAAGCGATTTAATGACATAGCCCTCTCTCGACGAGCAAAAATCCAGCTGTACCAGATACTGGTTCTACCTGTCTTGATGTATGGTTCAGAATCTTGGGTTATGACATAAGCGGATGAACCGGTTCGAAAGTAAGAAAAATACTCCGTAAAATATATGGGCCCATCGTCGTTAACGGTATCTATAGTATCTATAGATAGATAGACGTATACGTCATATGAATCATGAGCTGTGCGAGCTGTACACTAACATCGACGTGGTTAGACCTATTAAGGTGCAGCGGTTGCGTTGGTTAGGTCATGTTCCAGCTCGAAAGTCTACAGCTCGAAAAGTCTTCGACAATAAACTTGATGGACGGCGCAAAAAAGGGCGACCAAAACTCCGTTGGAAAGACCAGGTAACTGAGAACCTAACAGAACTTGGTGTGACTAACTGGAGAAGAAACGCAGAAGATCAAAGCGCTTATAATGTATTTATACGTGAGGTATATAATCCTATAGGATTGCAAAACAGTGCCAGCTAAGTAAGTAAGTAACAAAAACAGAAATCTGAATGGGTTACCATCGACTTGATAGGAAGAGCATCAAAGATACATGCACAATTGAGAAGCAAAGGGGTGCAAGTGACAAATAGACAAAAATTAAAATAAGTGTGCAGTTGTGTTCCTGTAAATTTTAGTTTAACCACAGCCGTTGCGTGGTACCACCGAAGTGGTTCCTTACCCATTCGACCAGAAAATATAGGTAGGAAACCCAACTGGGTATTCTGGCCACCCGTATTAACGTCTTTAGACTTCTTGGTTAAAGCTCGCAAAGGAATACACCCTTGCCACCGCTTTTTACCGTTGCAGAGTCGGATAGTAGTCCACTGGTGATTCTCTCGGGTACGCGGGGAAGATACTTCCTAAAGGCCCTCCGGAGTGGACTGCCTGCGGGGTGTTGTCTGGTACAGTTTTAATTTTGTTCGTTGAGAGAGGGATTTGTCATTGGCGATCAAATCTCGTCCCGACTGACACAATTGTTTTTGATTCTGGCGAAGTCAAGAAAAATAAAATAATTTACAACTTGAAAGTCCCACTTCTATTAAATTCATTTCAATGATTGATAAAACCGCAGTAACATCCCGAAATCCTCGGCCAACGATATCGACATTTATAGAAGATTTTACCAGTCGTGTTTGCTGCATATCCATTAGAATGTTAATTCAGACACACAGGAGCTATTCCGTACGGATATAACCATGATAAAATATAGACAAAATGCTGAAAATCCTTCTCGTGCAAAGAAATTCATATTGCCATTAAGTTATTAATGCAGCCAACTTGACAAAAGGAATGATGCAGAGGTTTTTATTTTTGGGGCTACTTTCACGTGCAATCCTCAGAATTGAGTCCCTAAATCATGTGTTGTACTCTGAAGGGACAACATTAAAATAACCAAAATGCTTTGAAATTTTTTTATATTAAAACAAAAACCTACATCCCCTTGCCCATATTTTCTCATCGACTGTACTTAATGCATTCGCGAAGGCTTAAGGAAAAGGTGTTTCACTCACAGAATTTCCTTTCTTCATTTCTTTCCCAATGGTAATGGTGGTGGTGGTGGTGATGTTGAAGAACGTTTTCCTCAGTACTCTATTATTATCATTGTGCTAGGATTGCGCTGTATTGTTGTTTTGCGCTTTCTGCGCTATTGTCTATGATTTTTTCTGGTTTTGATTTTTCTTTTGCGACTTTTATTAAAAACAATATTTTCCCAAAGCTGCAAAAGCCTGCAATGACGCGTAGATACAGGCTAGTGCTGGGGCTGGGGCTGTGGCAGTGAGAGTTGTCGATGCTTATGTTGCGGCAGCTGCTGCACCCCTCTCGTTTATGTACCTCTCACACACATTCGCACACAGCGCAATAAATGATGATAAAGGTCTATTTTAAGTGCTTAAAAGTTTGTGCGATAGTGATTTCTTAGCCCAACATTACCTCTGTGTATGCCCATTCTTTTGTCTTAGCCAGCTAGCAACAGCAAAAACAATAACAAATGGTTATGTGTGTGCTATGGGCGCTGTGCGCGCATGCGCAATACGTACTATGGCCATAATTCGAGATTCGACATACAAACGTATGTACGTTTTTCCCATTTTCTTGGTTTTGTGCGATCGCATTTTCTCAGTAAGGCCGGGCGGCGCATCGCGTATCGCGTCATATTATTATCATCATCCAGGAAGAAATAAGGAAGGGTCTTGTTGTCTCTCCTCTGTTTCATCGTCGACGTCATCGTCATAGTCATTGGGTTGTTTGCTATCTTTTGTGACTTTTTGTGCGATGCGATTGTGTGTAAGGAATTATGGTTGGTCTGTGTGTTTCTTATTTTGGCAGTAGCATGGTGGTAATAAATCTTTTTCCATTTAGCTGCGTTGTATTGTGGAAAGGCTTCTTCTATGCTTCTTTCTCTCATAACAGTGATTATTATAATAGTTATAACAAAAAACAAAGAAACATTTTGCAGGAAGAGAGTGCTAGTGTTCGGAGTGCTTTTTGTTGTTTCGTGTATGTATGACCATTTGTTTTTATGATTGTTAGAATGAGCATAATTGCGATAGTACGCATTTTGTACGGCTCTTGCTATTGCTCGATGAGTATCACATATAAAAAGTAAGAAATATTTGGGTGAGAAAAACAAAAGTTTTTTAAGGGCTGATTGTTAAATACCTGACAATCTATTTACTTAATTTCCCTTTACACCTCATGAACGAGGTGATGCTTTTCGCGTTGTTGCGAATTAACACCCTTTCTATTTTAGATTCACAACAAACGGCACCTACTTGTTTATCGACAAATGCGAACGTCACTGTTTGATAAGCTTTTACTAGACATCGCGATTATCTCGACACTTATTGTTGCTGTCGACAACATCGAGGGTGCCGGCAATGAATGAAAAATGGGAATCGAACCACGGATCTCCCGCATGGTAGTCACGTGTTCTAACCACTACACTCTATTAAATAGTTCAATATTTATTCACCTATGTTACAAATTTAGAAATTTTAATTCGCAATCTATGATGAGGCTTCCTTCATTAAATGGACGATGCTTAAAATTACTGCCATTTATCATGTGAATCTTGCTTTGGCGCAAATACAAATAACTGCTAAATGAACATTTAACAGACAGAAATCATAAAAGATTACATATTGACTTTAAAACTAATCTTTTAAGCAAAATCTAACATGTAACTGAACTTTGAATTCTCAAATTTATATCGACACTTTATTCAATGATTTCATGTAAAATTTCATCATAAAGCTTTTCAAAATGTCCGTATATTGCTCGTACAACTAATGATTCATAGAACTTCAAAACTCTTCGTTAACGATTTATTTATTTTACGGAATACTCGAATTAACCTAGAACCAACTCCCCATGTGTTATTACTCAGGAGTTTACTGATATGTCCAGTATCGGGTCATCGAGAGGACTTTGACAATAAATCCCCTGGTTATTCCGCAGTAGTATCAACAAACAAGCATTCCAGACTGACGTTGTTTGCTTGTCTGAGAAGGCTGCAGTAACATTTTGCAGTTTTCGACCAATGATTTATATATAACATCGTCGAATGGATATAGTATGTGTCTTGTGTTAAATATCGTGTCAGTTGAATTTACTCAAGTTTACATCATAAGTATGTTGAGGATATCGCACGATCTATGGCCTAGTGTAGTAAAGAATTTCAGAGAAGCCTTTGTCTATCTTCACTGAAGACTTTGTGTCGTTCAGGCTTGTCAACAACGTAGATATGGCAAACTCAGCAATGGCTTTGAGTAATTACTGCCGTATTGGAAGTTGATATGCGACGATCTGTTTTTCGTGAGTCATTACCAGGATTTGTCGTAGTGTGAATATCTGATCAGTTTTAATATATGGCTTTAGTCAGTTGGACAGGACCTTATATGCGATGGTGAAAGGCTAATACCGCGGTAGTTGGAGGACACACTTGGATCACCTTCATTCAGCACGGGACATGAAACGCTTAGGTTTCAATCATAGGGCATGCACTGATTATGCCAAACCTTAACTTGAAGAGCTACGCCGGAAATCCATCGGCACCGGCAGC
This sequence comes from Muscina levida, assembly GCA_964034835.1. Taxonomy (NCBI): domain Eukaryota; kingdom Metazoa; phylum Arthropoda; class Insecta; order Diptera; family Muscidae; genus Muscina; species Muscina levida. The sequence goes on along the minus strand of OZ035880.1, from coordinate 175,143,684 downwards.
TTTATTATTTTCAGCCGCGATTTCGCTCTTCTTAACACGGCCTGGCTTGGTGGCGAGCACCGTCGCCGACAATTGGAGCCAACACTTGTCTTCCGGAACCAAAAATTGGTGGAATAGGGCATGCACTGGTTAAGCCAAACATTAACTTGGAGAGCCCAGTCGAAAATCAATCTGCACCGGCTGCTTTATTATTTTTCAGCCGCGATATCGCTCTTCTTACCTCGGCCTTGCTTGATGGTGGGCAATGTATCCCGTCGTCAACAAATGGAGTAATACCTTCTCGTGCGTTGTCTTCCGGAACCAGCAATTGGTTAAAGTGTTTTCTCCATTCAGCACACTCTGCATATCAGTAACCAGATTTTCATCCTTGCCCAGTACCGGAAACCTTTACTTTCACCTTCTGGTATTTTTTTTCGGTTTTCGCCACTTTCCTTGTACCTCTCTATATCCTCGGGAGAGCCTTCCTTCATCTGGAGAATTTTGTTTGCTTCAATAGCTACCTCACGCGTTTGTCTGTATCTTTGTGCCGTTCCTTAATAGTCAGGGTTACAATTGACTGTAGCGTTGCCCTGTAAGCAGCATCCTGTTCCTTAGACGCTATGCGACATTCTTCATCTTACCAGTTGTTGCGGCGGCTGCCATAGAATGTGCTATGTGCTGCCACTGTGTATCGGGGACATCAGAAGTAGAGGCGTTGTGTCGTAGTAGTTGGGAGAGCTTGTTGGATTAGACACTGGCTCTCTCTAGGTTTTGCAGCTTTGAGATGTCCAGCGTTCTTTGTAACTGTTTACGTCCGTTTTTGGCTCTACTCAATTGTCAGTAACTTAGCTGCAACCAGATAATAATTCGAGCGGATTACGCGCACATCCACAAAACTAGATGCATGCCTTCCATCAATTATCACATGATCAATTTGAATTTTTGTGTTTTGATCGGGGATAGCCAAGTTGCCTTGTTGATATCTTTATGCTAAAATCTGGTTTCACTCTTTCCTATGTTCCTAGCTGTGGCGAAGCTAACCACTACCCATGTAGGCTGAATTTTTCGATCGATGGACCACAAACACCTCACCCTACGGCTAGGAGGGTATATATCATTTGATACGACCCAAAAGTGTAACACATAGAAGAAGTCAATTTAGCCTCTAGGTTTCTTTGAACCGAATTCGATTCATGACTTTTTAAGTCCTTTGAGTCATGTCCGTCTGTCCGGCTGGTACGCAAGATAACTTTCGAAGGACGCCACCAAATGTTTTGATATTTTGCACGATGGAGCTACATGGCCCCGCCCCTTCTGGTACCTCCCATACAAATACATCATTGCGCCCACTTTAGAAATCGAGTAATAATATCAATACGCCCAACGTGATCGGGCCGAAATTCTGTATTTAGTAACGATAAATCAGGATAAAGTTTTGGAGAGAAAAACTTTAAGTTTAGCCACGCCCCTTCTTCAAATTTACCACTCAGTATTTTTTACTGAGGGTGATGGTATATGTATGTCGGTTTTCCCGACTGAAACTTTCTTACTGATTTTACATTAAAATCTTCCAGAACAATTTAAATATTGTGGCCAGGGCAGCGGTCGTATGTTTCCCCTAGGCACTTGTAAATGTATCTTTAAGCTCAGACTTAGTACTTCTCTTTGATGCCGATTGCGGCTATTCGGTCGCTCACAGGATTGAACGTCCACTACACTTCCAGGATGGCGGTGACGTATGTCTTTTATTTGTCGAGGACATGCGCCAGTCGAATTGTAGTACCATCGCTATAGAGATTCCGGACATTCATTACATTTGCGGGGGTCATTGACATTTGAGGAGTTCCGTTCGTTTCTTTGTCTGTGTAATTTCATAGCCAGTATAAATCTTAAAGGAATGTCCACTGCTACCCGTAAAGAAAAAATCACAATGCAACATTGCCCAGATGTCACCTCGGAGAGGCTAAAGAATCAAGACATGCTCATTAAAAAATCACATTTTTTTTACTTCATGGGCACTACATCAGTTGTAGTGAAATAAAATATAAGTCTGTTTCCTATGACAATCCTCCCAAATTTAATGTCCTTACTTAAAACTTAAATTCCCTTTACACCCCATGAAAGAGGTATTGGTTAGCTTATCTCTTAAATTAACAGGTTTTTTGTTTTAACACTCACACAACGGCACCTACTGTTTATATACGAACGCGAATGTCAGCTTGTTTGAAAAGGTTTTTCTAGACTTTTATTGCGAAGTTGCTGTCGACAACATCGAAGGGGCCACAAGGGCACATACTGTTTATAGACGAACGCAAATGTCTTACTTACTTACTTAAGTGGCCCATTACAACTTACGAACATGGTTCATAAGTTTGAGGCCTGAAGTACTAAAGAATTCCACACGCTTTGGTCTTGTGCGTGTGTTCTCCAGTTAGTCCTACCAAATGGTGGCACGTCGCCTACCACTTGGTCCTTCCAACGGAGGTTTTACTAGAATTTTACTGCAAAGTTGATGTCGACAATATCGAAGGGGCCGTCGATGAAAGAAATATAGATGATGACTGAGACAGTAATCGAACTCGCGTCTATTCTAACCATCATACCATAGCCTTTCCCATTCCTGGGTCCTACGAAGATCTTATTATGCTTGTTTTTAAACCTTTTTTGCTAGGATTTTTAAGCAATTCCCTTGTATTCTATTTAACTTTTTTCATTATAGTGCTAAAATTATTTGCAGTGTTATAACAATTTTAATAAGTACTTTAATTTTAATGTTTTTTCATTTTTTTAATCTCTTAATTTGCTATTTAAAATTCATTAACGTTTGTTTATTCTTTTCATTCTTATTTTACAGGTAAGCCCCAATTGCACGTTCTGCTAACGATTAAATAAACGAAAATCATTGTTATACTACGATGCTTTTAAATCTCCCATAAATAACCACCAAGTGCAATAAATTTCTATAAACCAATTGCATTTCACGTTACATGTAAGTATTTTCTCTACAAAATGTTATCCACAAAAATCTCTTCCCAGTTCAAGTATAAATCAGTCTACGTCGTCTGTAGTTATCTTAAAATCCCAAAGAAGAACACTTGCATAAAACAGCCGATTTTCACTCATTAAACCACCTAATCAGTAAATTGGAAACAACACAAAAGTGCAGTGATACAAGACACAACGTTCGATTTACAAAACAACGAAAACCATATCAAACTCATATTAATATTCATTAAACTTAATTGAATAACCATAAAAAAGCGAAAACTTCAAGTGGTGGTGGTGATTGAGTGTGGAATCAAGCAGCCAGCTACAACTGATCGACAGACGGATGGTCTGCAATGGACACACGATTTTATACTTCATCTACTCCAATTTCCAGTGTCTTATAAGGCAGCGAGTGACTGAATGGTGGTGGTGGCGGCGATGGTGGTGGTGGTATCGGTGATATTACTGTAACCCCTCTCTCCCCAATGGTATCGTTTCTTAAAGAGGAAACACTATACGAAAACATGTGTATGTACAACACATTTATAATCAATTAAATTAAATTAATTAGAAACAAAATGAGCAGATATCTGGTAAAGCTGTTGTTCATTACTCCTTTACTGCAGCGCATTGTTGATGGTAGAGTTGCAGCAATAAAGCAGCAACAGCAGTGCAGTGAATGGTAAATGTTGTACAGCTTTGGTGGTGGGTAACCTGCATAATTTCATACAATTTATTCTACTCATATATCACTCTAGAGCATTTTTTTATGCGCCACAACACAAATCAATCGTTTGGTGGGATGGCCACCAATTGGTCTTAAATTTGTTAAAAAAGTAAAGCTAGTGTGTGTGTGGAGGATAGATTTATTTGTAAGTGTTGGCATAATTAGTGGAACTTATACTCAATTTGTGTTATAGATTTGGAGAAAGCAGTTATTTATATCCTAATACGTTATATTGTTTGTTACTGCTTAGATTTTTTTTGGGAAATTTTTAAGAAATAATGTTTTTATCAAAGTGACTTTAACTGTCCCACGGGACAGGATCGTTTTCTTAGATGCGCATTACATGACCTAGCCAACGCATTCGCTGTAATTTAAAGCGCTTGTACACTACGTCCATTCTGTCCAATTATGGACCCATGTATTTTACAGATTAAATACCTCTCGAATAACGCCAGAATTGATTCGTCTGCTTGCGTCATTACTCAGGATTCTGCACCATACATCAAGACAGGTAGAACCAGCATCTGGTCAGGTTTGATTAAAACACTTGTATGATCCGTAGTAGCATCTGTTTGCAAAGCAGTATTCGTCCTCTAATTTCCATGCTGATGTTTCTACCTTTTCTAACAGTGACGCCGAGGTACCACCCTCTATATATTTGAATAGTTATAGTTTCTTTCTTTCTTCCCAAAGATTACACAGTGCTCTAACACACAAATCGATATTATTAACATGTACTAACTATTTTAGGTCGCTATTCACACAGTGCTTTAAAAAGACACAAAATTTGTAGTAAAAGTTGCAAATATCGTTTTCTTGTTTTGAACATATTTTACTCACTTAGAAGGCCTTATTGAATGTGTGCAATTATATTGACACACGATTGTTGACCTCGTTCGATATTGAGTACCAGGCGCTTCCGTATTCTGCGCGCCTTCTTCAGTTTAAAATCCATGTTTGGATAATGTCTCCTCCGTCTGGTTCTTCCACCGGAGTTTCGGTCTTCCTCTTTTTTGTTGTCCTGCAGGGGTAGTATCGAGTATCTTTCTTGCTTGAACTGTTTCAGGCATTCTTGCAACATACCCTAGCCAACTCAAACATTTTATCTTTATACGTTTTACCACATCGATGTCTTTGTATACATGAGTCTCGGCGTGGAGTTCTTACCCATGCTGTGCTTAACACACTGATTTCTGTCGTCCCCTGGGATAGCTCAAGTAAGCTTGAACCATCTAGGAATAGCAGTCGACCATTTTGGGAGAAAGGTACCGAAATTGTCGTCCCCTTCTTCCAGCTAGAATATATTAAATTGGGTATGTTTGTATAGAGCATATCCCCCTTTTGGCCAAGTGGGGCCTATCTTACCGCCCTTCGCTACTCTATGAGTCTGTAGCACCCGGTTGCAATGCAACTCTACATCGAGCCCGAAGACCACATCCCACGTGATGTTCCACTAAGGGAGCCTACACCTAATGATCGGGCGGGAAACTAGATCAAAGAGTGCTGAGATGAAATTTGTACATAACCGCAGGCACCGATGCATTCATACAGGATAGGTGGAAACGGTTTGATACTACACTACAGGCATGCAGTACCCTCACCGGTGGGAGACGGGGAGAACTCCAAACCCCTTCCGCACGACGACGGTGAACGCTATCGCCACGAAAAATTTGCCATTAAATGTATGAAGACATCTGATATCGAAAATGTGCTAAAACAATAAGAAAACTGTTTTTTTATGACGTAGGGCGGATCTGTCCACCCGGAATTTGAATATACTTACCTAAGGCTTTCAATCCGTAAAGGAATTATTCCGCCTCCAGACAATGACCTCCACAGTATTATTCATTTCTTAATTGAAACTAACAACTTTATTGTTTCCTCATTCACCGTTTGGCTAATTCCTTCTGAATACCTGAGAAGGCTGCAGTCACAACTTTCAACCATAAGTGTCGATCTCTTTTTCGTAGGTTTTTATGGATGAAGTTGTATTAAACTGGCTTTTGCCTTTCACAGAAGGACTTCCATATAAAAAAAACCCCAGTTGGAGCAGTTTGGAAGTCATAGGTGCGCTCATGTTATTTTAGGATAAAACAAAGCAGAAGTTACAACATACGTAGTAAATGGAAGCGAATGTGGGTGAAACTTTTAACCAAGCAATTCGATCCTCATGACGAGGTCACTGAGTATTGTAAGATGTTTATTTTGCATACCATATCTAACTCACATTGTAATGTATTGATCATGAACCCTCATTGGTTTCTCGTTACTACGTAAGGGTGAAGGCGAAGCACTTTGGCCGCCCGTTTTTAAGCAATGCGGAAAGGGGATGCATGATGTATTTTGATATGTGATATTACTCACTTCTTTATATTTCTTTCTATACTTACACTTATTTTTTCCAACGACAAGGAACCTTGGTGGAGTTTGAACCCACTATCTCGAAATTGTTACTCAGCTAGCCTACGATGATTCATTCGAAATATGTCACTACAACTAATAAGACGCTGTAGTTAGAGAGACACAAGAACACCTTCCATGTTGCCTTCTTTTTTCAATGTGTTCATAGGCCTGACATAAAGAAGGGAGCATGAATGACTTTCATCGCGGCTTGATTAAACAAACACCTTCCTCTAGCCTTCTTTTTACATACCTTCTGCAGGCCTGAAAAAAGAAGGGAGCAATAACGGAGCCACCGTGGCCATTGCCAAGACTTCTGCATGCTTTATATGTGAAAGGCCTTGCTAATTCCACCACTGGAATAATACGAAGTTACTCTGACAGTTTATAATCGTACTTTTTTTCAAAAGAAAAACAGAAACAAACAGTGAGAGTTTTGTTTTGTTTGTCACTACTAACTAGGGCAAGGAATCTTATGCAAATGCAAATTTTTTCTGGACATCCAAAAATAGAAACGGTTAAGTTATCTTTACGAATCATAAAATTTCCTTTAAAATGGCATACAATCGTTTTTGCATATTTTGCATATTTTACGCAAAATACGCATTTTTGCATATTTATGTGCATATTTTAGCAAATTTTATAATAAATCCATGTTTTCGTTACATAATTTTGGTTTTGTTATTAGCAACCACAACCAAAGTAAAACGCCTTTAACTTTTTGCGGGCCATCTTAGGGTTAAAAGTTGGTTTACAATTTGCTACACAATATTTATCTGAATAACAAATAATTTTTATAAAATTTTTTCACCAGCGTATATAGAAAGCTAATTTTACTATGCGAAATTTAAATAAAAAGACGTTGTGCGCGACATAAAAATCTTTGCTCAAAGTTAACAGACAAACCCAATCAACAGCTGCCTGTGAGGATTTCGACAAAAAAATTCATTTTAAAAACGCCTTCGCGTGTACTGATTTTGAATGAAAGAAATCTTGGTATTCCGCTTCCTTCAGAGCGTATTACAACAAGATTGGGAGCGTGGCTTAATGAAGTAAAAATTATGCCAAAAATTTCGAAGAATTTGGCAAATCAGTGGAAGAGCTACACGATTTGGATTCGACATCGATTAAAATTAAATATTAATTCTATACGTACATATACGATAATAAAAATAAATTTTGTTTTCTTTTTCGGCAAAATTTGTGCAAATTATATTTTTAATAAATTTTAAATAGTTTTTCAATTTCTTTTTTTATATTTTGAGTGCATATTATATGCGCATAAAAGATGACAAGTATCTGCCGAAATAAATTTAAATTGAACGGAGATAATCATTACTTAATCTTTAAAGATTTTGTAATATTTAATAATTGCCACATACAAAAAGAAGAATTTAATTAATCAAATTTTCTTTGTGTCATTTTTAAATAATTTATATAGACACTAAATTTTTGGGCACCATAAAAAACAAATACGCCTGACCTAACCAATTGTCACTGAATGCCCCAAGTATAGATCGTTTACATACGTTTTAGTACTACGCACTTTTCTCTCTTTTTTTATTTTGGAACCCACATATGTCTAAGCTACCTCCATACAACCACGCACGCTCTTTGTTTAAACTATTCCTTGGTAAAAAGGAAGACAGCCAACTCTTTCGCTGACTATCTTTTGCGTGTTTGATGATCATCTGTGGCATACTGTGGAATATTATAAAGGAACTGTATATGTGTGTGTATATTTTGAGTTTGCTAACATCAGCTTTTGCTTTTGCTGCTGCAAGGTGTTACAATGATTGAGTATAACTAAGCGTGTGTGCACCTAGTGAGCATAGTAGACTAGATTCCTGGGCTTACATTGAAACGATGTGTTGTGTTCATTATAACACAATTGTTTAATGTTTGTTAAACTTATGAGTACAACGAAGAAGTTGCCGTTGTTGTAATGTGTTGGCGATGGTGCCCCCTTTACTCTTTCTTTATTTTGATCATATCGTAATTCAAAATCCCTTCTCGACTTAAGGCTGCTTGCACTGCACTGGTGGCGGATCGCTGCGCCGCTCATTAATATTTCCGATCACATTTTGTATACAATTGGTGGTGGTGGCCTGGCATTGCTGCTCTTTAGCTATAATTTCTCAATATGTTGGAACAGTTGTTGGTGTTTTTTTTTTAATTCTTTGTGTCGTTTTGATTTTACCTTATTTTCTTCTTTTTTTCTTCAGCTTATTTGTAATAGTTTTCTACTCTGCTCTGCTGTTACTACTGTTGGTGAGCGCTTTGTAAACAGAAGAAAGAATCAATTGCATTGCTTGTGGTTTTTATCTGTCCTCTGGTTTGCTTTGCTTTGGTTAGTGGTATAGTGGTGTTCAGTTCAATTCAATTCACTTCACTACACTTTTCTGTTGTTGTTGTTGTTCTCCAAATGGGTTGTTGCATGTGTTCTTTATTAATTTTCTGATCAGTTTATGTTCCACACATTTTCTTCTTTCAAACCGCATTTATTTCAAGTTGGATAAGAAATGAAAAAAAAAACGATTGAATTCATTTCGTTTTGGGTTCGCACGCACCCAACACTTTTGTTAGAATTAATGAAGACGGTGGACGGACACGGACAGAATGGCTTGTCGTCTCCATGGACATGTACCTACACTCCTCGTGTGTAATGGGAAAGGTGTTATAAAAAGTCAGGTTTTAATTAAAGACTTTTAATTGTTATGATGTGCTATTTATAACTTCAATATGTGTTTGCGTGTGTTTGTGTAAGTGTGGAGTGTTTGTATGACTGTGTGTGTGTTCAAAGGTCTTATCAAATTCCATACGGGAATCCGTATAATTGTCATTGGTAATTGTCGTTATAAACATTCTCTTATACGATTATTCTAATGAAGCGTTGCGTTTAGGTTGCAAGAGATTCTTAATGATAACATCTGTTAAGCTAATGATGGGTTTTATGGATGCTTTGGAAAAATGTGTTTAGAGATGAAATCGTTGATGACTACAGTACAGTTCTTAATTGACTTTTTAGAATAATCTTTCATGGTAGAAAATAATTTAAAAAGATGAAAATGCTCCACCTCCCATACAACCTATCCTTTTTGGAGGTATCTGTCTGTCTGTCCTCGCGTGTACAGCAGTAGTTTAAGAGCAATCGAACTTCGTTAAGGAATTCCGGCATTAATAGTACACAGTACAACACATGGGACTCAATTCAGAATGTGAAAGTAGTAGAAGATGTTCTGTATCATTCCTTTTGTCAAGTTACATGCCATAATAATTTAATATCAATTTGAGCATCGTATAGGGGAATTTGTCACGTTTTAGGCTCTTTTGTTGTATGGTGGTGTATGATTATCGTAAGTAATATTCCACGCAAATCATACGCCACGGAATACAACAGTTTTATTGTAACTGCTACAAAATAAACCCAGTTCAAAATCATTTGACGAATGAAAAAGTGAAACTGTTGCTTATGTAGGGAAACGTTAAATGAACAGATTAAAGGAATTGTATTTCTTAATTTTTTTTTTAATTTGTTTTAGCTCAATCGGACTATTGGTTCTCGAAATATGTCAAACAAAAGAGCCTTTAACGTGACAAATTCCCCTGTACGATGCTCAAATTGATATTAAATTATTATGGCATGTAACTTCAAATCGATTATAAATTATTATGGCATGTATCTTGACTAAACGAATGATGCAGAATTTCTTCTTTTTGGCGCTACTTCCACGTGCAATTTTTAGAATTGAGTCCCAAATCATTGAACTGAAAAATGTTGTACTGTGTAGGTCATTGCAATAAAATGTGCAGCATGTGCCGACAGATACACAAAGAAATTTGTCGTGTATTTCACATAATATGCCAAAGCTCATAATGTTCTTAAATTGACAACAATCCTTTCTTAACCCAATATTTTCCATTGTCAAACGTTAAAAAGTTTACACAACTACTAGAGAAACTTTTCAAATTTCCGTTACTTTACTTTTGAAGGCTTTAAGCCCCTCCAAATAAAAAAAACGCTAAATACCCATTTCCAACCAACCATTATACATCTAACAAATTTAACACAAGCCAACCTAAATAAAATTAATTAATTTTAATTAAACAACAAAAACATACCCTGAACTTTGTCAATAAACTAACTAACCATAATGTGATGAGCGCAACAGAACCAAACACCTCAACATACAAGGAGAGATGCGAAGCGACGCGATGCAAGCACAAAAAAAAATCACAGAGGCCACCACGAACGGAACGGAAAATGCAACCAACTATTAATTGTTGGAAAAACAGTAGTTAATGTTAAGTGCCATCTTAACGAGAAACTTATAACGAAACAATAACGAAATAACGACAAAATTTTAAAATCTAACAATGTCAGACGATGGTTTAAGCCGCGACCAAATGTCGCTATACATATGAAGAGGCCTTAGGTCGCGTGTTATTTGTCAATAAATTTCCAATGTTTACATTAACACACAGCCAGCGTTGTCATAGTGGACCGACCGACCGACCCATCGTGTTCGCTTAGCCAGCGGCAACGGCAGATGGTGACAAAGATGCATTGTGGCGTTGTGGAACGAAGAAGAAGGTTTGGCTTTAAATTGTCTATCTTAGGCTTTAGGTTTGCCGTTGGGGTTTTCAGACTTATCGATCAATTGCAACTGTCGCATTTCGATCAGAGTTCATGATACTCGAACAGAAGCCATGTTGGGTTACTTTTATTTTTAGTTTGTTGTTCAAAATTAAAAAAAAAAAATTTAGTTTATATGTAAATCTTTGAAAATGATAAAGGTGATGGTGATGTTGGTTAGTGTCTGGCCTTATGGCAACAGGAAAAGCTTATGTCATAAAACTAAAATGGACCATGTGAAATAAGCAGAGGTAAACTAGCAGTTACGCTACCTGAGACAAATTGTTTTTTTTTATAGCTTTATTTTAGGTGTTTTGAGATATTCCAATTTAACAAATTTAAAATTACTGAAATTTCCAGTATGAAAAATTAAAAAAAACATTTTGTCCTTTTATATCCTGTGAATAAGATATGGGAGAAGTACAACGGGACATACGGATTATGTATAAATCCGAACGTTGTTATCTACAACTAATTATACAAAATGTTCAACATATTTTATTCGTATTTATTAGATTTACGATATAATGATAGTTAATATATGCAGTTACACAGTTCAACACACTTTTTCGGCGGTGAATCAAACCAATATCAAACGATAGCATTTGACCTCAGTAACAAAACCTTAAACTTTATTTTACTCCACTATGTCACAATTTTTTTTATAGTGACCTGAAATTTGATATTTTTGGTGAAAAGTCAAATCAAAGAATTTGAAAAATAACACCGTGCAACAGTAGTTTTCACTCTTGATGAAGACCATATATACGTGAAACTAGAGTCCTTATGTAGCAAAACTGCGTTCTCAGTTTATAGCCAGAACGTCAGGATTTTTTTTAAAAGGACTTCAAAGTTGAGAAGGATACACCACTTTCAAAAAATTAAATCAAATATTTCCACGAACCATATGATAACGATATGGGTATCAAATTAAAGGTAAGAATCTCAGCAATGCAAACAAATTACAGATTTTAATGGATCTGGACCGAAAATTTCAATTATGTCCTTTTAAAGTTTTAAAGCTTAATATCATTTAATAATTTTTAATGAAAAAAATATATGTTGAAGAAGTTATATGTACATTTTATTAATCTAGCTTTACTAGTGTAGTAAAGAGAGATTCTTACCATTACCATTGCATTGCTGAGATTCATACCTTTCATTTGATACCCATATCGTAGTCATATGGTTCGTAAAAATATTTGACTTAATTTTTTGAAAGTGGTGTATCCTTTGAAACTTTGAAGTCCTTTAAAAAAAATCCTGACGTTCTGGCGATAAACTGAGAACGCAGTTCTACTACATAAGGTCTCTAGTTTCACGTATATATAAAAATTGAAAATTGTCGCAGGGTGTAATACGTAAAAATACATTTGGGATAGTATATGTCTTTATAGACCTAAATTAAAATTTTCCGGGGAATATTTCCTCAGAAAATTTTTAATCCTCTAGCTCCCACTCGTATGGGACATTTTAGGAAAAAAAGCTTAAAATGCAACTTTAAAGGGAGATCAAGGGTTATAATCTTCAATATTCTCTGGAAATACGAGTCAAATGTTATAAAATAAAATCAAAATGAAATGTTAAGAAGTCTATTTGTAAGCAAAGAGTGCAACACACTTTTTCGGGAGTGAACCAAACTAATATCAAACTGTAGCATTTGACCTTATTTGACCAAGTTTAGTGATTGTAACATTAGCTGTTTATATTGAGCTATGTTATCTGGGACCGGCCGTTGCATAGTGGTTAGAACACGCGACTACCATGCGGGAGATCTCGGGTTCGATTCCCTCCTCCAGCGATCTACATTTTTCTTTCATTGTCAGCCCCCTTGATGTTGTCGACAGCAACGTCGCAGTAAAAGTTTCGAGCCATCGGCATGTCTAGTAAAAGCTTCTCAAACAGTGACGTTCGCATTCGCCGATAAACAAGTAGCTGCCGTTAGTTGTGAATCTAAAAATAGAAAGCGTGTTCATTTGCAACAACGCGAGAAGCTATCTCATACCTCATTCATGGGTTGTAAAGAGAAATTAAGTAAGTTTATTATGTTATCACCAGGGCAACCTGAAATATGCAATAAAAATCTTATTTTATGCGCTTTAAATATGCCCTAAAAATGGCACAATATGATCTTAACTTCATTATATGCTCTTAAAAACAACAAAAAATATGCTCTAAAAAATTAAAGTCCTTCACCGTTTCATGCACTTAGGATCTTTAAAATGTCTTCATAATTATTGGCATAGTAATTAACTGCTTCAAGCCAAGTTCGCCATCGTGTTGTTATAGGTTCTGGTGGTAATGAAAGGTCTGGAAACATTTGTTTAAAAAGTTCACTCTACATGGAGCTTTCAGAAATATCTTCTTGACATTAGTAATAGCATGTTTCAAGTTTTCATATAAATTCCTAATACATTAACAAAATTAATGGAGAGCATTAGCAATACATGTTTTCATAATAGTTGTTTTGTTTAAGGAGAGCGGCTTATTAGGCCACCGCGCCCGATCCTAGTTTCTTGGGGCTGCCGAAGTTACCAAGAGAGCCTGTGTTGAGCTTCAGTAACTTTTGTTACCTATTTCCTAAGACGCATCGGTGGTAGCATGCCGATTAGGTTACTCAACATTTCGCCTTCTCTCATTTGCTACCATTGAACAGATGTTCAGTGGCATTGCCCGGGAAATACGTGATCTCTCGGACGTTGTGAGCTGCTTGTGAACCTCCAAAGAGAGTTTCTGGTTATTTCCAAATGAATAACAATCAGAAAGACTCAAATTAGAAAATTCCCCAGTCCCCGATTAATAAAAGCTACGGCAATAAACTCGATGGGAGGCGCAGGAGGGGGCGACCAAAACTCCGATGGATGGACCAGGTGAAAGAGCTGTTAGCTAAGCTTGGTGTGACAAACTATCTTCGGAGCGCAAAAGACCGAAGACCGACTGATAGATAAATTTCTGTTGTTGCTGCCATTAAAGAAGAAGAAGAAGAATAATCAGCAATACATGTCCAATGCGTCACTTTGGGGTAAAATGCCACTATAACTTTCACAGACTTTATCACTTCACTTGAAATCTGCGATCTAGTGCAATAACACCAGTTAACAAATCTTTATTTTTTGTCAGCTGCAGAGATCTAAATAATTTTTTTTTATAGATTTCAGCCTCCTAAACACGAATATGAGATAAAAAAATGTTCCTCTGATTAGTTCTCAAGATATGAATTTTTGAATTATTTTGCAAATTTTTTATGAGATGCATAAGCTTATTGGAGAATAATTCTGATACGCGTCCAACGATTTGAACAAGAATTTCCCTAAAATCTTTTTATATAAGCTTTTAATATCGATTGGGTAGTTTTGATGGTAGGAGCATTAAAATTTAAAAAACTAATATTTTTGTGCAAAAATCACGGTTTTAAATTTATAAAAAATTATAAAAAATATTAATCGCAAAAATAAATTAAATTTCATAAATTGAGTATAAAGATTGGACTTCCCCGAACAAAACAAGCCATCCTTTATAAAATTGATTTTAAGAAAATATCGATATTTTTCATTTAAACAATGACTGGACAAACGAGATAAAAACTGTTTATTTATTATAAAAGTACACAAACAGGGATTCATGCATGATCAATGATCATTGAGTATTTTGACATTGCTGCAACCTGGAGACTTAAAGTGCATTTTAAGCCTGCATTTTTGAAAACATTCAGCTCGCAAGTCAGGAAACTCTTCAGCAAGCTCCTTTAGTTTTGCTGTTTTTGCCGTTTTAGCTTTAGGCATTATGTCCAGGATCAAAATCGGTGGCTGTTAAAAACTCTTCTTATTTATGTTTTGTTTATTGATTGAACAGGAACGCGGGTGAAAAACAAGACTTTTAAACGCTTTTTTTAGGAACGAAAAATTAATTTAAAATATATAACGTATATTTTTATAAAAAAAATATGCTCTTAAAACCAAAATATGAATAAGGGTAAAACATGCCAAAATATGCTGTAACAAATAGGTGTCAAAACACTTGTAAGAGTATGAAACATATAAATACCTTACCCATTTGTTAATATCTTGTTCTCAAAAAAATATGCATTTGCATATTTCCGGTAGCCCTGGTTATCATTCTTTCCCAAAAAGCAAGAATTTCGAAAACTCCTACTGTATCACACAACTGTTCTTTAATATTCACACCAATTATTTTGACTGTTTTTTTGCCATTCAGTCTGGAAGATGTACCAGTTTTTACCCTTTTTGTCCCTAAAGTTTCGAATTTCGAAATATCACTTCATACCGCACAACTATCACATGAAATATTAAAATAAATTTTCTCGGTTCTCGTGGGCTTTTCCCCACAAAATGGTACGAAGTTCGAAAAATCTCTTTAGGTAGCACAACTACTTCAAAAAATAATTATTCACCTCAACATTAGCGATACTGCCTTTGGCCTGGATGATATTACAAGTATTTTACATTTTTCGGATTCTTTCCTCCTTAAAATTCGAAAGATCGTTGCTTATCGCAAAACTAATCCATAAGTATTGAACCTTATTTTGGCGTTTCTACTTTGAGCTGTTGGGTTTGGACGATGGTACCAGTTTTATCCATTTATGGCCTTTTTTTGAAATTTGAAAAATCCCTTTTTTTATCGCAGAACTACCCCATAAGGTAAGATTAACCCTAATTTTCGCGAGTATACCTATGCCAGTGCCAGTTTTATTCTAGCTGGACCCTTTTTAGCCCTAAAAGTATAGATTTCGAAAAATCCCTTCGTGTAGCTGACTAATTTGATAAAGAGTATCCCCGTATATTGCATATTCATATTCGTTTTACCGAGCACAATCTAGTTGCCAAATTGTATCTCTCTAAAATTAAAATACAGTTTGACCACGCCCACTCCGACCCTTGGTCAGAAAACAAAAATTTCTTCTGCAAATTTGTTATTGTACTGCCGAGTACTATATCGTCGCTGCACCGACGAAAACAGTCATGTGTTTTTCAATTAATTTTCAGGAGAGTCAAAAAATTTGTTTATTTTGAAACATTTCTCTTAATCAATCGCGAAAGGGATTTAAGGGTTGATGGACGACCACAAGAGCTTTAAAAAATTTCAATAAAAAAATCGACAAATTACACATAACTGATGTTAGATCTCTAGGGCAAAACACAGCTTTGCCACGCCCCTTCCGTCCTATGATTAAAAACAAAAATTTCGCAAATTTTAACCTGAAGGGCCGAGTTCTATCTGTGTACCACATTTGTTTCTCTACGGCTAAAATACAGTTGTGACACGCCCACTGATTGAAAATTTAAATTTCCTTTGCATATTTATATTAGTATTGCCGAACATATTTGGGTATCAAATTTGTTTTCTCTAGGACTAAAATACGGATGTAATGTTGAATTGTATATAGGAACTGCATTTAAAGTGTATACTTAAAACTTAAAGCTATCTATTGATAGTTTTAATAATTTAGTAAGGTTATGATTTTTGTTTTAGTGACAGCCGCGTCAACTTAGTTTTCGTATAGCTAGTTATCAACTAACTCCCAATAAGTACTTTTAATTCTTGCATCACATCCACACACATTGAACAACAGTTTTGTTTATACATTCAATACACATTGCTTTTGCCATAGATCTATGTTATCAACCACATCCACTCACTCGATCAATCACTCTCCCATATTTAATATTTAATAATCCTTTAGCCAAACTAACGATTAGTCTACAGATAATTATGTTATAAGCCACAAAACCTATTGACAAATTGCCAATGTTGCCCAAATACATCCTTAGATCTATGGTATGGTTAACCTGAGGTACATTCAATATGTTTTGTATGATGAATACTACACATACGCGCGTTTATCGGCTCTTCGAGATGATTATATTTCTACAGGGGTAGCCTACAACCGTATACGTAGACAAACTTATCATATTTACCACAGATCATAGGAAGCGAACGAGTGAATGAACGTAGTAGAAGCTTAAAAAGTTGGCAAATAATAACAGTTGATCTCTTAGTACTTTTAGCATTTCGACTCTGCCGCCCAGAGGGGGTATTTTCTGTGGCACCATTGGTAGCATTACTTGCTGGGACGCTTTCGTGTGTTTGTGGCATCTACTAGGGGCAACATTTTGACATGCATGCACTCCCATCATCGTCATTATTATTTGGGCGTGTGGCAATCGAATGGTTTTCAGCAAAATACGAATGAAGTACGTAGAAAAAGTAAACACTCAACAACAATAAAAAATAAAAACAAATGGCAACGCAAGCTCTACTATAAAAACTAATAAAAACAACAACAGCAGCAGCAACAGCAACATTTATTAGAGTATAGAGAGTAACGACGGCAGCAGCCGCAACTGGCCACAACTGCATCGATGGCGGCAATAACATCAGCAGTTTGGCAATTGATGGCACCATCATACCACAGTGCTCATCATATTAAAGGGTAACTGTTGAAAGAATGACAGGAGTCAGTCAGAGTATTCCAAATTGTATGTACATATATTATTTTATAGATTAATTGTGCGATCCTAAGGGATTTTTCTATACTGGTACTTTAGTGTAAAAAGGTCCAAAACGGGATAAACCCTGGCTAAACAGATAAAACTATAATCATGAATATCTTTATGAGCATGCTCCCTATAAAACTAGAATGCTGCACGAAGGGATTATTCGAATTCGTAATTTTATGTTCTAAAAAAAAGGCCCAAAAAGGGATAAAACTGGCACCATCACCTGAACTAAACGGCTAAAGGTAGAATCGCGAACATCTATGTGGGCTTGCTTCTTATAGAATGAGAGAGCTTCATGAATGCATTTTTCGAATTCGTACTTTTAGGGCCGTTGGGGATGTAAAGTGAATCTTGCGTCATTAGCCATGGTGGCACCTGGACAACGTTGCTCGTGATATTTTTTATCATGAATAGCGGCAGATAGTGGGCGACGAACCCTGATAGTTGGGCTAGCAACCCGCCTTTAGGTCCTTTACTGGCTATGAAAACACAAGAAAGAAAAAGTAACAAACGTAAACCTCCAAATGTTGACGACCCACGCAAAAGTAATAAGAACCATGATTAAAAGATATGCACCTGGAACGTCCGGTCTCTATAGAGAAGGATGTGGATTTGTTGATGGCGAGAAACTCAGACATCTTTTCTCGCCGGTTAATCCTGTTAGTGATGGAGGAGCCACAATCCGCATCAAGGCGAAATATTTGTATATCACGCTAATTTGTGCTCATGCCCCGACAAAAGATAAAGACAATGAGATTAAAGATGTATTTTATGAGCGGGTGACTTCAATGCAAAAATAGGAAAGGAAGGTATTATTGGTCCATCGATCGGTAAATTCAGCGTGCATACCGGCATGTCAGACAACGGGTTTAGGCTGGTTAGCTTCTCAGCGGGAAGGAACATGGTAGTGAGTGGAACCAGATTCCAGCACTAAGATATCCACAAGGCAACTTGGCTATCCCCCGATCAAAACACCAAAAATCAAATTGATCATGTGGTAATTGATGGCAGGCATGCATCTAGTGTCATGGACGTGCGTGTGATCCGTGGTGCTAATATTGGCTCGGATCATTACCTGGTTGCAGCCAAGGTGCGCACAAGATTGAGCAGAGCGAAAAACGCACGTAACCAAACACAAAGAAAGCTGGACATCGCAAAGCTGCAAACCCCAGAGATAGTTACTGCCTACTCCAACCAGCTCTCCCAACTTTTACGACACAACGCCTCGACTTCTGACGTTCCCGAAACAGAGTGGCACAGTGCGCATTCCATGGCAACCGCCGCAACAACCGTGCTAGGATATGAAAATCGGCGTTCAGACGAATCCTGGTACGATGGAGAATGTCGCATAGCGTCTTAGGAACAGGATGCTGCTTATAGGGCAACGCTACAGCCAATTGTAACCCGTGCTGTTAGGGAACGGCATAAGGAGAAAGCAAAACGGGCGAGACAGCTATTTAGGCGAAAAAAACGTCAGATGAAGGAACGGGAGAACGAGGATATAGAGCGATACAGGGATAGGGGTGAGGCCCTAAAATTTTACCAGAACGTAAGAGCAAATGGATACGGTAATGGTCTCCCCACCTGTAAGGATAGTGATGGAAATAAGGTCACGGATACGCAGAGTGTGCTGCACAAATGGAGAGAACACTTCCAGCAACTGCTGGTTCCAGAAGGCAGCGCACGTGAAGCTATCACGCCAATTGTCGACGACAGCTTAGATGTCAAGTTGATTTAAGAAAAGCAATATCGTGGCTAAAAAACAACAAAGCAGCCAGTGCCGACGGTCTGCCCGCAGAGCTCTTTAAGTCCGGTGGCGAGGAGCTGATAACGAGCATGCACCAGCTCCTGCGCACGGTTTGACTTAAAGAGTACATGCCCGACGATTGGAATGTAAGCGTATTATGTCCTGTGCTGAAAAAAGGTGATCCAAGTGTGTGCTCAAACTACCGCGGGATCAGCCTTTTACCCATAGCATATAAGGTCCGGTCGAGTGTGCTATGCGAAAGACTAAAGTCAGTGTTATCCAACCCGATCGGGCCTTATCAGTGTGGCTCTAGACCTGGTAAATCAACAACTGACCAGATATTCACACATCGGCAAATCTTGGAAAAGACCCAAGAGGGACAGATCGACTCGTACCATCTTTTCGTCGACTGTTAAGATGCCTTCGACAGCCCGATACGCAAAAATTACTCGAAGCCATGGCTGATTTTGGTATCCCCGCGAAGCTGATCGCCTTTGCGGAATGACGCTGACTGACACGAAGTCTTTAGTAAAGGACCTAACGGAGCCATTCTATACCAGACGAGGCCTAAAACAAGACGACGGCTTATTGTGTGACCTCTTCAACATAGTGATGGAGATGATAATGAGGAAAACTGCAGTAAACACGAGTGGCACGATATGTAACAAAAGCCACATGCTACTCGCGTACGCTGATGACGTATACATCACCGGTCGAAAACTGCGGGGTGTGACTGCAGCCTACAGAAGGAATCAGCGAAAATGGCTCTAATGGTGAACGAGGACAAAACGAAGTTATTAGTTTCCACGAACAAAGTATATACTCGTTTGGGAAACTGCGGAACTACGCTATCAACAAAACAAACAATGTCAGTCCCGAGATCCGGAGAAGAATCCTGCTTGCTTATAAATGCTACTACGGACTAAGCAATCGATTTAATGACAGAGCCCTCTCTCGACGAACAAAAATCCAGCTATACCAGATACTGGTTCTACCTGTCTTGATGTATGGCTCAGAATCCTGGGTTATGACACAAGCGGATGAATCGGATCTGGCAGTATTCGAGAGAAAAATAGTCGTAAAATATGTGGGCCCATCATCGTTAACGGAAAGTATCGAAGGTCAGACGCATTAAGATGCAGCGGCTGCGTTGGCTAGGTCATGTTGTATGCATTGACGAAAATTCCCCAGCTCGAAAATCTTCGATAATGAACTTGATGGACGGCGGAGAAGATGGTGACCAAAACTCCGTTGGAAAGACCAAGTTACTAAGAATCTTGTAAAACTTGGTGTGACTAACTGGAGAAGAAGCGCAGAAGATCGAAACGATTATAATATTTTTCTATGCGCGGATTGGATAGAATAGGATTGCAAAGAAGTGTCACCTAAGTAAGTAAATGTGTCCATTGCCTTGGACTTATCGTTAGTAGAATATAACAGCAAAATAAATAACGACATATTTATCAATAATTTTACAGGCATGACGAATTCTGACAAGTCTGCTAGTTTTTTCGTCTGTAATTTTAAAATTATTTTTATGCAGTTAGCATCTGACAACTACATTCAGATAAGTTTACAGCATATATATATCTATATGTAAGACTTGACTAAAAAAAACTTAAAACTTAATTTCCTCTTTACACCCGATGAATGAGGTATTTGATGCTTCGCGCGTTGTTGTGAATTAACACTCTTTCTATTTTGGATTCACAACAAACGGCATCTACTTGTTTATCGACAAATGCGAACGTCACTATTTGAGAGGCTTTTACTAGACATGCCGATTGACTCGACACTTACACTGCGAAGTTGCTGTCGACAACATCGAAGAGGCGGCAATGAACGAAAAATGTAGATGACTGGAACCGGGAATCGAACCACGGACCTCCCGCATGGTGTTCTGACCACTTTGCCACGGCCGGTCCCAGACTTGAGTTAATATAACCGAATGTCATCATCCTAAACCAAACATTGTTCTTGACTACTAACGCTACCATCCTCTATTATGCCTTACTAACATTATGTGACTGCTGCAGAGCATTTGTTGTAACAATCGGCTGCTGTTTGCTACTATGACTGGTAGTTGTAACTATTACCTCTCGGTTACATTGGCTGACTGCCACTTTGCCCCGTTTTATTTCGATTTGTTATTGTTGTTGTTGCCGTTCGTTCGTTTGTTGTAGCCTCATGGATGGCAGTAACAGCAGCAACAGCAGCAGCAGCCCGCCTGACTGCCACCACTAATGTACCATCAGCAATTTATTAAAATTACGATTACATCGGGTGAAAGATAATATTTCTGTACGTACGATGTTGTTTATTATTGTGCGATGTTGTTGTTTCTGTTTCGTTATAGCTGCTTGGTTTCTTTTTTGTTTTCGAAAGCATCTATAATCTCTGCAGGCCTTGTTTCGTTGTTTTTTTTTTGCTGTTGTTGTCGTTTTCGACATCAACTCATCCTCTTCTTCTCCTGTGCCTTTAGCTAAGTTAAGCATCAGTGCTATCAATTGTCCTACCTAGATTTTAATGCTGGCCACCATTACCACAACGCCACCAACAACTCCTTTCCTGTAGTAGAGTGAACTTTGTTGCATTAGAAAAACCGTTACGATTTCGGTTTTGGGTTTGTAACGCAGCAAAAACAGCAAGAACAACAAAAGGCAACGCTATGCGGGTCAATTATTGTTACCATTAGTAAACATAATGCATGCATGCAGCGCTCGCTTATGTGACTGAGTGAGTGCCTCATGTTGTATGCATTGATGTTGCAGCATGTATGGGCGCTGCTGTTGGCCTTTAACACACACTTACATACATACATATAAGGCATTTTATGCATTTCGAAATTGTAATAACGAAATAAATTTATATTTTATAATTAATTTTATATATTATCATTAACCACCGTAGAGCGTGTAGTGGTGATGGTGGTGAACTCTTTGAGTGCCACTGTTCCACCAAGTCCTGCCTGCCTGCCCGATTATGGTGGTGGTCTCGGCATCGTCAGCGTTGTTGTGCTGGTATTGCTGTATGGAAGCGATTTTTCGCATTTGATTGAATGGGTGGGTGAGGTTTTTACAGATCGCCATCCACCGATATAAAAAATATTCATATGAAGTTGGTTCGTTAGTCAAAGAGGTGCAGGTTAACACTTGATATTACAATTTTAGCTTCATATCCATATAATTATGGGAAAATAAATGACTGATATTATTTTGGGAAAATAAGGTGTGAAATTAATGATATGCCAGTGGTTAAGAGGCAAATCCTTAAATCATGTTTTGCATCAATGTAGGTATGTGGATATAGAGGAAAGTCATTCGCCTAAGGAGCTTTAACATAAGTGGATATATTACAAGCAGTAAAAAACACTATCGGTTGATTGCGAAGCAGTTGTATGTTTGGTGTTTGACGGTTTGCTGGCTGTTAACTGCTAATATGAAATTTACAGTAAATTCATATAATTAACATTAAAAGATATATTTTCACCAGTTAGTTTTTTCATACATTGCACTATTGAAATCATTGAACGCACCCGGGGAAGAGAATTGAGTTTTTCATTTATGGATGATATCCTCAACAAAACATTGCTATAGGTGATTGCTCTAAGTCTATGGAAGAAAAGAGAGAACTAGGATATCTAAAAATAACAAAGATACACTGGAGAGCATAAAGATATACGCACCACTCTATTTCGCTACAGATGAACTTGAGGGGTCAAAGTCCAAAATCCGAATATGAGGAATGAAAGAGAAACAAAAACAACACTTTTACATTCAACAACAAGACTTTTAATTTTTTTTTAATAACTTATTTCGTAATAAAACCAAAGCGTATTATTTTATGATCACCCTAAATAGTAAAGAAATGCACAAATGCACACTATCTACATGTCCACTTCAGCGCCTACTTGCTAACGATTAATGCTAAAATGTGTTTTTATTATTCTTCCACAAATTTTAAATTCCCATGGGAAATATTACCACATTTGGGAAGTTGCCTCCATATATGCATTGGATTCGTAAGCCTAATTTACACGTACCACATAATTTACAATTCCTAAAAACAATTTACAAAAATTTCTAATTTATATCCACACCAACACAGATCATTTTGTCTACCCGGTAGCCTTCACAAACTTCGAAAAAAAAACATGTAAATTTAACCTGTCATTGCAAATGGAACACATGAGTGTTTGCTTGTGTTTACTGCAGCCCAAGTGCCACAAGGTGCATTTACATACATACGTTAATAGGAGTACCTACCACGTATGAATGTAAATACATACGTACGTTAACACTCCATGACAGTACCTTTAACGCTGTCTATCTATATGTATACACATTCACACACATTTTCTCACACTATTGCCCGCAATGAAGGCAAGCGTGAGTAAGCCCTTATTATTGTTAAATTCTATAAAATGCAAATTAATTTCGAAACCGTTATAAGTGGAAAATACTTTTCAGAACAAACAACAAACTAGAAAGGAGAAGAATGAAAACAACAACAAACTTAGTGCAAAAGAAACACAACGTCGAAGACGCTAACAAACATTTCAATTAAATTCCATTGCAACGTAAGAATAGCTCACGTTAAACGGTTTGTAAAGGTAGAAGACAGCAAAGTACATAGTTGCATATACATAGGCACAGTGGGAGAAAATGGGAGAATTTATATGGAATTCAAATAAATTTCTATGATGATGGTGGAGATTTAACAGCAAAAAGTGGTGATGATGGTACCTAGGCAACTATCAAAATAGCTGATGGCGCTGGCAGCTGTTGAATACTTAATTTTACACTACTCTTGTTAAAATGATAAACATTATCTTCAACCGAACAATGATACCAAAAATGTATATTCCCTATGTATCAACAAAAACCAAACAAAAACAATATCTATATATATAAAAATGAAATGGTCCACGTATGTCATACCATCACTAGAGAACGGCTGGAGCGATTTGGCTGATTTTTTTTTTATTCGATTCGAAATTTTCCGTAGATTGTTTGTGTTAAAAAAATCAAATCCAGGTGGCGCTAGGGTGGATTTATATCGAAAATTTGAATGCATGTACCAATTCAACTGATATTTAGAATGGATATTCGTTTGATCGTAAGAAAACATTTTATGTACAAATGGACCCGGTAGGTGGCGCTGGGGTCGGTTTACAATCAAAATTTTAACGAATGGGCCAATTTAACCGAAATTCAGAATCTATATTTGTTTGATCATTAGAAAAAATCGTATGTACAAATGGACCCGGTAGACGGCGCTAGGCTGGATTTATATAGAAAATTTGAATGCATGTACCAATTTGACTGAAATTTAGTATTAATGTTTGTGGAACCTTGAATAAATTGTCCCGGTAGGTGTCGCTATGGTGGAATTATAATGAAAATTTTAACAAATTAAACAATTTGACTGAAATTTACAATGTATATTTGTTTTATTATGTGAATTTTTTTTGTATATATGGACCCGCAGTTGATTTGGCTGGGGTTGAATTATTTCGAGAATTTATATCGATTGTCCGATTTTACTTAAACTTAAAATATATGATTTTTTGGCATGAGAAGATTTTGAATGTATGTTTGGAACCAGTTGGCTGTGTTTAGTTTATGATACACTTAATATTTGGAATGTCATTTAGTCACTTTTTTAACATCATAGTTATATAAAAAAGATGTATATTTTAATGTCACCATAAGTGTGAAAACGGTTGACCCCATTTGTCCCAAAATTTCAGTGAAAGTTGAGGATTGGCTATAGATGGTCACCCAGACCGCAAAAAGGCTAAAAGAAGAATGACTAACTTTTATAATGGCGCACTTCCTACAGAATTAGAGAGCTTCACAAAGTGGTTTTTCCCATTTCGAAATTTTAGGGGACAATAACGAAAATACTGTTGATATCACCCAGACCATACGGTTAATGGGGTTGCTGAGCCTAATGAAGGCATTTTTGGAAATTCGTACTCCTTAGGATAAAAAGGTACAATCACCCAGTACACCAACGCAGAAAGTTCTATGTCAGTCAATCGGCTTAAAAATTTGGTTTTAGAACATATGCCTATCAATAAGTAAGTTTTCATCACATCATGGACGACACTGCTGATCCGTTTTAGCAATTCTTTAAGATATATGAAGAACAGAATTTGTCCGGGAAACCTCGCCCTTTAAATTGAAATATTTTAGAGGTCAAAGAAATAAACCAATCGGTATTAGATTTCAACTACACTCAACATATTTTACAAAAATTTAGGTATAAATGGACCCGGTATATGACGCTGGGGTGGAATTATAATGACAATTGTAAGGAATGGACACGGTGATGTGAATTTAGTGAATATTTTTATTAAAACTTTTCGATTATAATATCGTTTAATAGTCAAGTGTGAATCTCCAAAACGTGTGTACGCGCACAAATCCGAACGACTGCACCAAATTTTCAAAATTGATGGAACGTACGAAAAGGTTTATTAAACCCCTTACTATGGAAAATATATGAGTAAGTGAGGCAAACGAAAGAAGTCCTTCTGTAAGGTGCCGGCGTCAAATGTAGTTGTTTGGCCCACAGAAATGAGACGGATGCATAGAAAAGATTTACCACTGCATTTATGAATATTCCGGCTAAAATTTTATTTTTGAGTAGTGGACGGAATACGCGTTGCAAAATGGTGAGGTTTATCTACAGAGCAGACAAATTCAAGATGAAGATGATAATATAGAAACGATATGTTTATTTTGATCAGTAGGGGAGGGAAGGTAGTGCGATACAAATGTATTTTGGTCGTGATGAAAGAAATTTTGATACATAGGTAGTACTTACCAATACTAGATCTGAGGACAATGAGATCATAGCAAAAGTTTTGTTTTGTTTCCCTATCTTTCTTAATAATTATATTTATTTCTGTGTATGTCACTAAACTTATCTTTTACGGCCTGACGGATGTTGATACAACTTTTTCTGATAAAAAGAGTTCGTATTATTAGATCTGAACTTCTTTAGCCTTCATTACCATCTACTTCGTGTAAACTTTTAAAAACGTTTAACATTTGAGATTCAGATATAAAATATGGCAAGTGTGTATGAGGCTTCAGTTCTTAGACCACTTTCCCTTAGGACATATTTTATTTGTGTCCATAGAGCTTGGTACAACTCTTTCTTATGCCAATAACTTTGCTGGCAGGACGAAGTTTGCCGGGTCAGCTAGTATTATTATAAATGTGAATGTTTTTCGGTTTGTTCGTACTTGAATCACGTCTAAACGGCTAAACTGATTTCAATGAAATTTGGTAGACAGGTTGGGAATCGCAAAAATATATTTTCTTCCACATTTCAGAAATTATAAACATTTTTTTTGCTTTTATTTAAGAAAAATTTTACTATCTTTTGCACCAACGTCAAAAGATTCAGTTTTTAAAAATTTAAATTTTTAACTATAAATGGTATTAATTATACGTAATTTTGTATGGGAGGTACCAGAAGGGGTCCGCCGACAAGTTCCATATTTATTCCTGAATCAAATCGTCTGAATCGCACATCACACGCAAAATATGACAATGTACTTACAAAAAATAGATGTACATAAAACTATGAAGGTCATTTTGGTCATTTGTATGGGAGCTAGGAGTGTTCAAGGGTTTATCTGTAATGATAATATAACTAAGCTGGCCAAATTCAAATGTTCTCCAGCTGTCTATTTGGAAGTTATTGGAGTCAAATTATAATAATAGGTCATTTTGTACGTGAAAATAAGGGGTGAAAAATTTTTCCCAGTTACAATTCCATAACTTCATTTCCAAAAATATTAATACCAAGTAATTTTTATGAAGATCAGTTAAGATTTACTCGAGTTATCCTGCTGACCAGCCATCTATACAGCATTCCGGACAGAAGGACATTGCTAAATCGTCTTAAAAATTCATGAAACGAATTATGTCTTAAGATACTTATTATCTGGTTCGGCTCAAATTATGTACAATGTAGTACAAAATAGCCAGAAAATTAAGATTTGAGGATTTGAGGTCCATCTGACCACTTTTATGGGAGGTACCAGATATACTTGTCTGATTTCGGTGCAAATTTGTGTAAGAATATCAAAAGTTAATATATTATGTTCTGCAAACTTTGAATAAAATTGTTTCATTAATTTGGGTGTAATCTGATGAAATTTCAAGACCCACTGGGCACTTTGTATGTGGGGTACCAAAAAGCCTGGTTCGATTCTGCTCAAATTATGTACAATAGAAATAATAGTCGAAAAAATAAGTTTAGCTAAATTTGGTCAATCCAATATGGTGCTATAGTGTGATACAGTTTCAGAGCCCACTCTACCCGTTGTATGAGAGGCGTGGCACTTTTGGGTCCAGACTTTAAGATTTTCTTAACTTTAGCTTGGTACTAAAAGTCACTAATTTATATTTTGGTAAAACTACTCCTTCTATTTTTGTCGCATCGATGTATGAGGACAAAGCACTGTGTGCCGTGGCCACAATTTATTTTAGCCCCAGAGCTACACATATAATACTCGGCACTATTGGTTCTAATTTCAAGACGAAACTTAGGTCACACTTTTTTTAGTCCCAGTTTGTAAAACAGATAGTACTTGACAAAACATCTACGATATTTTTGTTTCACATCGGTAAATGGAAGAGGCGTGGCAAAAGTGTTTTTAACCCCAGAGCGTTACAATTTAGTACACAAATAGTACTCGGAATCACCATCAAGTAGCAGACAAGGCACGCACACAATTAACTACTGTTAAAAACGCACGTAACCAAACGCTAAGGAAGCTAGACATCACAAATCAGCATACCACCGAGATAGCCAATACATAATTTAACTCCCTCAATTACTTAAAAAAAATCCACCTATAAATGTACTGCGTTATAACAAACCACGCTCATACAAGTCCTGGTACGATGAGGAATGTCTGAGAAAATGGATCTGCATACAAGGCAAAACTGCAGCCAACGAAAACGCGTGCAGTGACGGAACGCCTCTTCAGGCGGAAAAAGCGTCTATGGAAGAAAATAGAGAACAAGGATATCCAAAATTACAGAGAGAGGTTAATCTACAAAGTTCTACCAAAAGGTAAAAAGCTAAGTTTTTTAACATAGACCCCATCTGTAAGGACAGAAATGAAAATTTGGTCGCAGAGACCCAGAGTGTGCTAAAAATATAGAGGGATCACTTTCGTACTCTGCTCATTCCCAAAGGCAGCATAATTCCACAACCGAGCCAAAACGAAATTTGCACGGGAATTGCAAGGCTTAAGACAGTAAAGTTGCAGGAGCCGATGGACTACTTGCGGATCTTTTGAAGGCTACCAAGCGAGGCTTTAGATAAAGCGATAGTCTGTCAAGCGATTTATTAAACATCATAATGGCCATGATAATGCGGAACGCTGCAGTAATCAAGAATGGTACCATCTTTAATAAATAAATAATAATGATGATATAGATATCATTGGCCAAGGAATGGGGAATGTTACTGCGGCCTTTTCAAGCATTGAGAAGCAGTCGACAGAAGTCGGTCTGGTGATAAATGAGGACAAAATAAAGTTACACTGGTTTACAGTTATTTTGCTGCATAGCTCTACCATAAAAACTATCCAGCCGATGAAAGGCTTTAGGGGGCTCATTACCTTGTTCAAATCGTTGGACTTGTTTACGAATTATTCTCCAATAAGCTGATGCATCTCATAAAAAATTCGTGAACAAATTAAAAATTCATATCTTGAATACTAATCAAAGGAAACATTTGTATATCTCATATTCGTGTTCAGGAGGCCGAAATCTATAGAAAAAATTATTTAGAACTCTGCAGCTGACAAAATATAAAGATTTGATTTGTTTTTAGTTTTAACGAACAGAGAGTCTGCTCGTTGTGTTTAAAACCGAATCCGTCTAACCGGTTTTTCCAAGAAATACCGTTTTTAAATACCCAATTTAAGCGGGTTTTTGATGTCGGTTAATCGGGTTTTCAAAGAGGGGGTAAAATCACAAATTTTATAGGTTGAATTACTTGCAAAGTTTTTACGCAGAACATTGTCTGGGCAAATCGGCATATAGAAGGTTGTTATGCTTATACGATATGCTTTGGACAAATCTCAAAGGATGCTTTCATCAAAATTTTACTAAGCATTACGAAAATTGGTCGGAAAAATGCTGCTAAATTACTGTTTTCTCGCACCTTAAAATGGGTTGAAGTTATTATAAGAAAAACTTTAATTGCCGTTATATTTTGAACTATGCATCCAATAGCAAAAAGAATCTTAACTTAACATATGACCACAATACAATAGTTGAATATAATTGTAAAAATTTGGTTAATTTGCCATCATATCAATCATCATGAGATATTATATTAATATGTCATATGTTATCATATTTCATATTATGTTTAGTTTTTTTTTACAAATTCCGAAAAAACCTTATTCAGTATCCGAACCTAGGATTTATTTTATTTTATATTATTTTATTTTATTTTAATATTATTTTATTTTATTTTAATACTATCTTATATTATTATTTAAATATGTACCATTTCGTCAACCATACATTTTCCCCCACTGTCTTGCAGCCTACATAGGTTTTCCAGCAAACCAGCAACACCTACACTCATCATGTGTCGCCACCGCCGCCGCTTGCCATGAATACCGAAATACAACAAGAAACAAACAAACAAAAAAAAACGGCAACGCCACACTGTACTCTTATAGACAAGTTGAGGGCGTGTAAATTCTGTGAAATGCGTTTGATGCATGAGAATGATTTTTCCGCTTTATAAATTAAAATGTACGCTGCGTTCTTGCATCGCTCACAGCCGACCAAAAGTAGGCGGCTGGTGTTGCAGAAGCACCAAAGGCAACAGAGAAAACGTTAATGCATATAAAACGTGCTAAAAAGTGAAAGAATGTTAAGCCAAAAAACAAACGCATAAAATTAACATATGTTAAAACTTTAGTCAATAAATGCATTTAACTTTGATGAACTAACAAAATGCAAGTTGTTTAATTCTGCTGGTATTTGCCGGTAAATAATCCCTTGTGTATTTCGGGGTTCTCGCGCATGCGTAACCTGGTTATGTTCTTCGGGGTTACATAATTTATATATCGAGCGATGTTGGTCATCGTGCAACTCAACCCCTAACCTGAACCTAACTCGCGTTTTCTTAACTTTCAATAAAATTGGGGTGGTTACCTAACTACGCGGTTCTCACGCTTTCTCTTTACTCAAAAGTCTTACCCTAGTTAATTGTCTAGAGCACAAATGCGTATTTTGCATTGCATCTTTACGGTTACGCATTTCCGTAAACATAGCTAAACATTTATTGCGACTTTACAATTTATAGGGGTTGTAAGGGGTTGGTAAATGTTATTGCTGGTGAAAGTGCGGTGGGAAATTTCTTGTTCACCAGTGCCGCCCAGGTGTTGATATGGGAAAACTCCCCGAAAATTCCTTAGCACTGTATAATTGCGTCATGTAATCATAGTTGTTATGGTATTTCCCGTATAAATTAATATGCAACAAAAGAATTTCTAATTTTTTCCCATTCAGTGAGAAATTTGTTCTCGTTATAAAGATCTCACATTGGGTTAAAAAAAATGCATTTTCTTTATAAGAAAAGTAAAAATAAACTTTTTTTCTCTGGGAACCATAGATAGAAACCATATTTAAGATTACTTGAGTTTTTTTGTTTTATACTATAAAAACAATTTTGAAAAAAACTACTCCTCTACTAAAAGTAGATGTCCTTTGCTATTAAGCATTACTCCGTTTTTACAAAGACTTTGCACTAGGGTGGTCGTAAAAATCGATGTTGGATTTTTGTCGGTGCCACCCCCCAAAAATGATATGTCTTTGCAGATTTTATGGTAGCCAAAGTTTGAGCACGATTGTAGTATGTTAACCCGTGCCGGACCAAGAGTTTTTAAGTTCCTACAGCCACCTTTAGAAATGAAAAAAACTTACATTTTTCAAAATTGTTATTGGTATTGTCTGTGATATATTACTGAATTGTATCAAATTATCTCAAAGGACACGCTCATCTCCCATACATCCTGAAATGGAAAAAACGTATATTTTCCAAAATTGTTGTTGGTATTGAATCAAATTTGCCTTAATTTGTCTCTGATATATCACTGACAAATGTGTTGAATTATATCAAATTATCTCAAAGGACACGCTCACTTTACATATATCCTTAAATGGAAAAACTTATATTTACAAAATTGTTGTTGGTATTGAACCAAATTAAATTGTCTCTGATATATTAA
The DNA here is from genome assembly GCA_964034835.1 of Muscina levida. Classification (NCBI taxonomy): domain Eukaryota; kingdom Metazoa; phylum Arthropoda; class Insecta; order Diptera; family Muscidae; genus Muscina; species Muscina levida. The sequence goes on along the minus strand of OZ035880.1, from coordinate 175,112,400 downwards.
TGACATCTGTGTTGAATTATATCATATTATCTCGAAGGACACGCTCACCTCCCGTATATCCTGAAATGAAAAAACTTAAATTTTTCAAAATTGTTGTTGGTATTGAACCAAATTTGGCTCAATTTGTCTCCTATATATTACAGACATCTGTGTTGAATTATATCAAATTGTCTCGAAGGACACGCCCATACATCCTTAAATGAAAAAAACTTATATTTTCTAAAATTGTTGTTGGTATTAAACCAAATTAGACTTAATTTGTCTCTGATATATTACTGACAACTGTGTTGAATTATATCAAATTATCTCGAAGGACACGCCCACCTTCCATATATCCTGAGATGAAAATAACTTAAATTTTTTAAAATTGTTGTTAGTATTGATCCAAATTTGCCTCAATTTGTCTCTGGTATATCCTGAAATTAAAAATACTTATATTTTCCAAAATTGTTGTTGGTATTGAACCAAATTTGGCTCAAATTGTCTCTGATATATTACTGACAACTGCATTGAATTATATCAAATTATCTTCAAGGACATGCCCACTTCCTATATATCCTGAAATGGAAAAAAACGTATATTTTCCGAAATTTTTGTTATTATTGAACCAAATTTGCCGCAATTGGTCTGTGACATATTACTGAATTATATCAAATTATCACAAAAGACACGCCCACCTCCCATATATCCTGAAATAAAAAAACTTATAATTTTAAAATTGTAGTTGGTATTGAAACAACTTTGCCTCGATTTGTCTCTGATATATTACAGACAACTGTGTTGAACTATATCAAATTACCCGAAGGACACGTCTCTCCCATATATCCTGAATGGAAAACACTTATATTTTCCAAAATTAAATACATTCACTTAATTGTGAATAAAAGCAAACCACCATATTCGATTTTCATGATCTATGTCTCATTTTGTTCGTAGGTTATGTCTCATTACGAGAAAGCAGTAAGACTTTAAATTGTTTTCCGTTTTGGAGTTTTTATTAATTTTTAAATAGATATTTTTAGGTAAATTTTTTATTTTTTTCACAAATTTATTTATAACTTCGAAACTGTTGATTATGCAGTGAAATCATATTTGAAAAGATTTTAATTCTTAAATTTCGGATTTTTGTTTAATCAAAATTGGGCTAGTCGTACTAGAGTTATGTCCCCAAACTTGGCTGTAGGAGCTTAAAAGCTTTAAGCCCAAAGCGGCACGAGTTAACATACTCCAATCGTGCTCAAATTTTGACTATCGTTAAATCTGCAAAGAATTATCATTCTTGAGGGTTTGCCCCGTCTAAATCCTGAAAAAAAATTTTCCTATATATAATCTGGCGATCCAATATGCATCCAATTCCATATACCATAACGCACATCCCCCAAATCCCTTTCAAACCCAACAGTTCAATAAAGCCGATCCAGTTTATTTTTTTTTTTGATAATTTAAAACGTTGCTATACATATCAAGTTTGTGTCTTAAGTCTTTTGTTTTGCTATGGCATCTTTTGTCTTCATTTTGATGGAGTATATTTAATTTCATGCTTACTTTAGTTAATGAGCAAAAATTATAAAACAATAGATTCAAATATAATTATGGTTATACTATTAAACAATTGTTCTTTCTTTAGATTTTTTTTATTTTATTTTGATAGATGGCGGCATTTGATTGCTTTGGCATACGCTGGAGAGGAGTTTCAATAAAAAGTTGGTTTTCTCCTTGCTTTTCTCCAGCATAGCATAACGAATTTTTTAATCGAAAGAAAACAAAATTGTAATTTTTTGCCATTTGTTGTTGTTGTTTTCTATGTTGTTCTAAAGATTTACTATTGCGGCTCAAAATAATGAAATGTTTAGTAAACTCTAGAGGATAAAGCAAAAGAGAGTAGTATTGTACTGTGTGTACTGTGCCGCAGCACAACAACATCATTAATTTTAGATTGCTTATCTAAAATCTTTCAAGACTTGTGCAGTGCAGTTGTGCAAGAAAAATGCAATAGTAGCAACAACAACAACAGCAACAACACCAACAACTTCAGCAATAAGCTAAAAAGCGGCCAGTAGTAGCTTTTCGGCTTCTTCATCTGAGATTTGTAAGTTGTTTCTTCTTCTTCTTCTTTTGCGTATCAATGCCGACACTAATAAACCATTATATCCATCACTATCATCTAGAATTCTTTAGAGCAGCAATTCTCCACTATGAAATGCTAGCACTAGTATGTACAATTTTACGCCGCTTGAGAAATGTGTCCATAGTTAGTACTACTCCACTGTCAGCCAGATACGGTGAAATCTTCACAAATCCAGTAGTAGATTGTTTGTTGCTTCTTGCCATATCTGTTTAAACAATTTGTTATGCATTGCTCTCTGGCGATGCATTTGATTTGAAAATTATGTTTATTTCTCATTTGTACGAATTCAGTATTTGCATATTTCTATGTTGCAAAAATCTTTCGGTCGAACATTTGTTTTTGCCATTAAAGTTTATGTTTGTATGCGAGTGTGTGTGTGTTTGTGTGTGGCTTTTTATGTTTATTCGACTTTCTGGAATTCTGTCGCTCACTACTAAGCGTATTAATGTTAATAGAGTGCATACGATTTTTCTTTATGCGATTCATATCTTATTTCCGTTTTATGTTTTATGATAATTTTTGCATTTGATATTTGAAATATTTCTTTTTGTTTGTATTATAGCGGTAAAATTGTTGAAAAGTTGTCGGCTGAGCCAGTCGTTTGATAGATTTGATTTATGTTCTCAGAGGACAAAGTGAATTCTTTCTTTTTTATTTATTAGATAAGATGTGATATTGAATGGGAATTTCAGTAAATGAAGAGAATACTGTTGGAAATGTAAAAAATGTGGGTGTAGGAAGTGTAAGAAATTCAAATTCATTAGAAAAAATAAAAATATTAAACCCAATAAAAATGTTGCTTAGGAAAGTTACTTGGGGCGCTCAAAGGTCAGAAATTGATATCTCCAACATGTACTAATCATTTTGTCTCTTTTTAAAGCACTGTGTAAATAGAGACCTAAAATATTGAGAGTATCAATGTTTCTTATTATTTTGTGCATATTCGATATCAGATGTCGTCAATCAAATTTAACGAGGAATTTTGTTTTGCTACATTTTTAACTCGACCTTCTACGTGTCATTTTCATCCTAAAGTTCTACGAAAATATTGCTTACAAAATTTTACTTTTAATTCAACCCCAAAAGGGTTGTTTGTTTGGAGTGGTTTTTGTCCAATCTTGCACATCTTAGATCTTAACTTTTGCTTAGACGATGACAGTTTGTATAGCAAATTTTTAGCTCTATAGCTCTTAATTTACAGCTGTAGCAGAAAATTGGAACCGGTCGCGGCATGATGGTTAGAACACGCGACTACCATACGTTAGATCTCGGGTTCGATTCCCGACTCCATTCATCTATATTTTTTTTATTTGCCGGCCTCCTCGATGTTGTCGACATCACTTTCGCAGTATAATGTCTAGTAAAATCTTCTCAAACAGTGACATTCGCATTCGTTGATGAATATGAATATCAAATTGCAGCTCCATATTTCCAAAACTACGGCTGAAATAGGGTGCAGATAGATAGTCACTCCCAAAAAGGAGGAGTATGTATGGGAGGTAGAAATAGTTTTTATCATCTTAGAAAATAATATTCGCTTAGATGATAGAAGCTGGCATGCCAAATTTCAGCTTTATAGCTCCTTGACTACGACTGTAATTGCCGGGTGAGACTCCCGAAAAAAAGAGACAATTTGTGTAGTAGGTGGGAATGGTTTTTGACCGATATTGCTTATCTCATAACTCATGGCTGTAATCGCAGGGACAGACTCCAAAAAGCGTCATCATTTATATATATACTAGCTTTCCCGGCTTGAGTTGCTCCACCCTTACTTACAATAAATCTCCTTCAGAATTTAAGCAGTACAGGTAAAATTTAAACGCTTCATAAGACGAACGGACACTGTAATTTATGTGATTGTAGCTTTATCCCATCATGATCATGCGGAAGGCTGCAGTAAACAGTTATGGTACGATCTTCAACAAAATTCACATGCTGCTCGCGTATGCCGTTGATATAGATATTATTGGCCGTGGATTGCTGGATGTTACTGCAACTTTTGAAAAGCAGATGACGGAAGTGGGTCTGGTGATGAATGAGGGCAAAACCAAGTTATTTGTTTTACCGAACAAACAGATCACTTGTCTGGGACTATAACTTTGAAATGGTAGATGATTTTGTCTAATTTGGCCTCGCCGTAAATGTAATAATAAGGTCAGCCTGGAAACCAAGAGACGAGTCTTGATCGCAAACCACTGCTACTGTGCGCTAAGCAAGTGATTTAATGACAAAGCCCTCTCCCGACAAACAAAGACCAAACTCTATCAGACACCGACTCTATCTGTCTTGCTCTATAACTAAGGCTCGTATCTGTACTGTTTTTCGCAGTACAGTACTGTTTTCGACACCAAAAACTGCGTAGTGCTTTTCTCCCTCAAAGTACCGTTTTTCGATACATAATAGAAATATAAACAGCGAATACATGCTATAATATTGTTTACTTCAAAAATAAGCTCGAAGAAACACTAAAAATGCGTCAAGAGGATGATTTTTTATCCCCAGCTGTAGTAGCAGAAAAGCAAAAACTTATTGACAATGGATACAATTCGATTTACGCACTGATTTTTTCGGTAATTTTGCCTGCTTTGATTTGAATGCTTTAATACTTATGGAATGAAGTCGAAGCCGTTATGAACAAGTTAAGGGAAAAGAATTTGTACAATGCCAATGAAAATGCGGTATATTTGCACACCCAATTTACATATATCAAAAACGAGCGACAAAATTATGCAATGGAGAGAATGCAATGTTTCAAATGTGGATCGGTGGGTGGAGATATTTATTGATCTCAATAACGCTGACGGGGAATTCAAAGAAATGGCCACGATCCTTGAATATATTTTATGTTTGCCAGGAACTTCAGCATCAGTGGAGCGAATCTTCTCTGCAGCGAACAAAACTTAGACCTCAGACAAAACCCGATTAGATGTGCAAACATTGAAGGCGATTCTGACCGTCAAATGTAATATGAAGTACAATACGTTGATTTCTACAATTACCTCAAGCTGGCATTGCTTATTCAAATTGCTTCAAATGACAAATACAAAACAACAAAAAGTTGATTCTGTAAATGATTGTTAATTTTTTTTACATATTGAATAAAATATATATGCTATGTAAATATGTACTACGAAAGGTACTGTTTTTCCAAATCGATGTACTGCTTTTTTACAAAATTACAGTGAAATGTACTGTTTTTGTCCAAAAAATATATACGAGCGTTATCTATAACGCAAAATCCTGGGTAATGAGGCAAGCGGATCAATCTATTTCGGGAGTCTTCGTGAGAAAAATACTTCGCAAAATATTTGGACTCATCAACGGCGAATGAACTATAAGCTGTATAACAACATCGATGCAGTCAAGCCCGTTCAAATGGACTGGATGTGCTGGCTTCGACACATTGTACGAATGGATGAAAATTCTCCACTTCAAAAAGTCTTTAATAATAAACTCGATGGGTGGCGCCGTAGGGGCGACGAAAATTTCGTTGGATGGACCAGGAGAAAGAGCTGTTTTTGGTGTGACTATCTACCTTCGGCAAAACACCGAAGCGCTTGGAATTATTTTCTACGTGCGGCTACTGATAGATGAATTTCTGTTGCTGCTGCCAATTAAGAAGAAGAAGAAGCTTTATCCCATTCATCTGGGTGATTGTACCGCTTTAAACTCTTTATTCCTAAAAGTTAGAATTTCAAAAGATACATTCGTATCGCGCGGCTAAAATGTACTGGTACCCCCTCTAACTCTGTAGGAAGCATGCCCATATATGATTATAACATTAGCCACTTCGTCTGGGTGATGGTACCAGTTGTATCCCCTTTCAGCATTTTTTACCCCCAAATGTTCGAATTTCTAAAAACCGCATCTGGCTATCTAAATCTATACGGATCATTGCTATAGACGTTTTCGTAACTCTAACCTTAGGCATTTGGTATGTTCGATAGTAACAGTTTTATCCCTTTTTCTCTATTTCTACACCTAAAGAACGAATTTCGAAAAATTACTTCATATCGCACAACTGCTCCGTAAAATAAATATTCACTTAAATTTTTGCAACTCTACCTTTATCAGTTTAGTACCAGTTTTATTTCTTTTTGGCATTTGTTTACCAAAGGGGCGTGGCGCCGCCCATTTGTCAGCAAGATGTAATCCCCCATGTACCATTTACATATGTAGCAAAACACATCTTCATACCTCTAATAGCTCGTGAGATATGACCGATGGAAATTTCGGTTTGTGTGGGCGGTGACACGCCCCTTGGTATAATTATGTTTTCTTGTAGCCTATGAAAGAGGACCTACTGATAGTACTACACAGTAAAAATTCCATTGCAATCGGTCCATTTATTACGCCCAGATAGCGATTTTTTCAAAAGGGGCGTGGCACCACCCATTTCGCATCGAAACTATATCCTGCTTGTACTATTAACATATGTAGCAAATCTCATCTTCATACCTTTAATGGCTCGTGAGATATGACCGATTGAAATTCGGTTTGTGCGGACGGTGCCACGCCCGTTTGTCTAATAACGTTTTTATGTAGCCTATGATAGAGGCCCTATGGAAAGTATCACACAATGAAAATTTCATTACAATCGATCTGTATCTCATATACAGAGCCAAAGCCATTTCGAGCTCTATGGGGCAATGCCCTTTTTACTCCTATGCAGACCGAATTTTCAAAAATCCCTTCTTAGTGCCCATCTACTTCATCAAAGGGATATTAAAGCGGCATATATGAACATTTTTTTTGCGGAAATTGATATAAAAATTACAATAAGGAAATTTAAGATGGGACAACTAGTTAACTTGCCCCAAAGAGGTCAAAGGTCAGGTTCTTAATAAAAACTTAGTAAATCCTATATTTTTTACTAATGTTCGATTAAGGAATTGCTCTTTTTACCAACTTGGTTCCAAATAGCCTGGTTATATCTCTGTTATACTGTGAATTTTTGATGAAGTCATCCGATGTTGTTTGGCTCTCATTTTTTTCTAAATGAAAAACGTCGATTCTCTTTTTATGGCATTTTTCATCACTTCGACAAATTCTCGCACTCATGTCGAATGTTTTCCTTGAGGGCTACCAGGGTCTCGGGCTTGCTCACGGAAACACAGGACTTCAAAAAACCCCACAAAAAATTCTGGAACGGTCAAAAATAAGAGCATCCTGTATTATTATGACTGTTATAAGGGTGTGGCAAAGCCCTGGCTGTAATTCATACTGTACCAACAATACATACTAAATATCAGCTTTATACCTCTTATAGTTTATGAGATACAGCATTTTACAGTTTCAAAATGTATACCACGCCCACTGTTCCGATCCCGCCCTTTTTATATCGGATCATGAACATTGCTGCCAAATACATCCACACAAATTGTCAAGGCAACAGGAGAAACAGTCCTTCAGATGTTGCGGTTTCTTAAATAGAGTCTAATGGGCGGGGCCACGCCCACGTAGTTCAACAAAAATAAAAAAACCTATTTTTACCGCCGAAATCTCAGTCAAGTCGTTTCCGATTCTATACGGTACTAAGAAATGAGAACAAACGAAGGCAACCTCATTTTTATATGTATATATATATTGATTTTAACTTTGACCTGCTTGGTTGTCCGATTTTGACTTCAAGTTGTCCGATTTTGCTGAAATTTTGACCATAGTCGTTTTATAAAAAGTGACACTCGTTCATTACCGAAAATCCAAAATTTTTTTAACCTTCATAAAATTCGTGCGCGTGGAAGGTAAAAAAGTATAATAACACCGCTCAATAAGTTTTGATTCTTACTAAATTCGAGAACACCTTTGAATCATTACCCGTTTTAAGAAAATAATTCCCTTTTACATTGGAGTGATGTAATTTCTTACGAAATACATACTGAGCAACTCAAAAGACTTAAGCAACGAACCTTATGCTGTTATTCTACCTGATGCTGTAGTTCATTAGCTCTCAGTCAGCTTCGTGGATTCATTATCAAAATTGTTTTACAAATAACTCAAAACTAAGATTTTGTTATTGTTTTCAGCATTCCTTTGTTAACAGCAACAATTACAAAACATTTAGAAGCAACAACAACAACGATCAGGTAATACTTAATAAAAACCACCACACAAGAACTGAAAGTATAAATTTTCTTCTGCTACAACGGCAACAATTGGGGAAAAACTTTGGCCGGTTTAGGTTACACCATAAAGTAGATTTTCATTTCTTTATTATGAAAACGTTTTAGATGGTGGTGATCCACTGTTATCGCCAACCATCTAAGGTTGTTGTTACAACACGATTTCACGACTTTTCATCTATAAATACAGTATAGTAGTTAGTTGGTTGGTTAAATCTTTCGACATGAAGAACTTAATGCACGCATAAGTCAAAAGTAAATATGCGTTTTGTTGTTGTTTGTGGTGTTGTTGTTGTTTTGTTATGATGAAGCGAGAAAATGAAGGTTTGGTATTTTATGGAGTGTTTTATGGTAATCATAAATGGAATCTGGTGTGTCCTACGTTAGACAAATAGTGCCGTAAATCAAAACAAAAAAGAGAAGAGGCAGTGCTAAGTGCTAGATGCATTAGAGGGTATTGTTGTGGAATGTGATAAAACTTGGGGGGTTTTTATTGCTGAAAGTGGAGGTCTCCAGACGGCAAAGTTATGTTGTGGTATCTAAAATGTTGCATTCAAAAGTCATTTCAAAACACACATTCATTAAATAACTTAATATAATACTTGGTGTACTTTTATATCTAATCTAATGAGTTTTTCTCATATCATTGACTTGTCAATCACTAAATTCCTGAATTAAAAGAAGATCTAACAACAACAGAAATCTGACTTTTCTAACTAAATAATGACGTTAACTAAACTAATGACGACATCTAGCCTAGACAGTAAATCATGTAGTGCAAACTATAAATAAAACTAACAAGCAATCAATGCTGTGATTTTAATTAGATCTTGTTTTTCGTTGTTGCTATTGTTGTTGTTGCTGTGTTGGTTCAATTAAATCAATTCTAAACACCACAAGATAACAAGACAGCAAGAACAACATACCGAACAAATTTGTGTCTATTTAAAACTTAACATTCTACGCTGTGGTCAAACGATCAGGCCAAGCAGGCAGGCAGGCTAGGCGACCAGGCGATTGATTTATGGCCCAAAGACATTTCGAAGGCAATTAAAAATTAACGAAACAATTCCAAAGATTTTTAACCTCAGCAACACCAACAACTGCATCACATCAGAATACTACAAAGTAATAAGAAACCAGGACACCACCAACCAATTCTTCAATCACACAAAAACAAACCAATTTGATTTGTTTAAAGTGTTTGTTGTTTGTGTAACAACAAAAACGTGAAATAATTTAATGCAATTATTGTTGTTCGCTACACACAACAAAAAAAAAACTTGTAATATTCTATGATCTTTGATGGATTCGAAACTAATGGCAACACACACATGCGCACAAATGATGTATTTGAATGTATTCCATCTGGTATCTGGTGCCCTGTGCCGCCGCCGCCACTGTATCCCATCACTGGCGGATATATTTTTTCACAATACAATGGCGGCAAAGGATGATGAACGACATTGTCACTTCAGTATGGATATGACCACGATTCTTGCAGAATCTATTGTTAATAGAATATTCACTTTATATTGTTTATTTTGCAAAGATTATAAACGAAGTCTGTCACTTTTTAAATAATATTCAATAAATCAGCACTTTTGATGTGGCAAAACTCCAGCAGCAGTTTCACATTGTCAGCAGCAGTTAACTTCCTCATCCACGTCATCATCATTCTGAGTATAGGGTGGCACGCAAAAAACAGAAAGCCTATTAACTAATATGCATTTGTAATAAGCACGAATTCGAATTATCGGAATGAAAAATTTGTATACCCTTTAGCTCGGACACGCACGGAGTAAAGGTTTTAACGCCCATAAGGAGGCGTGGTAGGTATGACATTATACATATGTATATAGGGGTGGGTCAATTTGTATGGAGTAAAAAAAAAGCACGAAGTGGTTATCAAAATCGTAGTCTACGATGAATTCGAAGAAAATCTGCACAAGAATCCAAGGGTCAAAAATCAAAATCGACCCCCCAGTTTTTAACAAGGAACTTTTCGTATTGGGAAAAAATATTACAAACAGCCCCGATATCTCTCCTAGAGGGTTCAAATGTATGACCGACCCCCAGTCATTTTCCCTACTAATATTTTTACCAAACATATCTACTCCCCATCTGCACCCCATAAGAGGGCTACCATACAGAATTTGTTTTTAATAAATTTTCTACCACAGCTCTTTCTGCCCCGGAGTCGCCCCTAGAAGGGTTAAATGTACGACCAACCCTCAATATTTTTTTTTTTCCAAAACATATCTACACTCTATCTCTATTTTTTTATTTATATATTTTCCGTTTCCATGGTGCCGTTTCCATGTATGGTATTTCCCTCCTAATATTTTTCTTATAAAATTTGCTCTCACCGTTCTGACTGTAAAATGAATGACCGACCACCAGTTTTTTTTCCCAAAAATACTTACCGCCCCCCACATTTTCACTCCCTAAGGAAGCTCCCAAAAAAAAAAACAAATTTTATTAAATTTGCTTCTGACTGCCCTAGAGATGACCCTAGAATAGTCACATGTAAGATCGAACTCCAATATATCTAACCTGTGTCTTCAACCCCTGAGGTGGTCTCCACACAAATTTTTATTTTTATACAGTCGAAACTCTCTATAACGAATTCCAAGGGACTGGATATTTACTTCGCTATAAAGAAAATTCGCTATATAGAAAAGAAAAACAATTTTATTTCTTTTAAAGTTTTTTATTTGTAGTAGTCAGTTATTTTGGTTTGAAGTAAATTTTTTTCCTCTTTTCTTCTTCAATATAATTTCCTAATACATTTAGAGAAGTTAACACAGTACATATCGCGATATGCAAAGGCAAACCGATAGCGACTGCAAGAAATGTGAGGGATGGTAATGATTCCAGTTGTCACTTGCTTAGTTCGGTGGTTCCCCAAAATACACTTTCAATTTTATGGTAAATAAACGATTCAAAGCATCAGTTTCTGCTTGTGCTTTGTGAAAGCAACAATAACAACACCAATAACACCCAAAAAAGCTACGTCGATTTCTTTTTTGTGGCATTCGTTTGGATTTGCCTAAATTCGTTATTTGGAGATTGAAAATGCTCCAATTTTGAAGTTACGGTCGCAAAAATGCTTCGTTATAAGGAAATATTCGCTATAGGAAATTTCGTTATATGGAGATTATAATACACTCAAAGTGGACCCAAAACACAGTTTTCTTATAATTGCTTCGCAATAAAGATATAAAGATTTATTTATATATTTTCCGTTTCCATGGTGCCTCCTAGATGGTAAAATGTATGGCCGATCCCCACTAGTATTTCCCTCCTAATATTTTTTTCGAACAAAGCATCCCCCTTATCTTCAACCTCCAAGGGGGCTCCCGTAGATTAAAATTTTGATAACCGCTTGGTCGTAAAAAAATTGACACACTCTAATATATAATTCAGTGCCGATTTTAACATGTCCGTCTGTCTGTCAGTCCCCGCAAACAGCCGTAAGATATATCTGAAATATGAAATTCAAACTTCTATCCTCAAAACGGAGGTTAAGTTTTAAATGAGAAAGTTCGGTCAAAAACTACTTCTACCTTCCATTCAAACTCCCCCCTTTAGTGGGGTTCCCTCTATCTGATCTTGCGGTTACAGTCGTAGTTTATGAAACATCGAGCTGAAATATGATATACTTGTTATATCCTCTAAGCTGTGGTTAAGTTCTAAGATGAGTAAGATCCGATAAAAACTTCTCCTACCTCGCATACAAACTCCCACTTTTTAGGGGTGTCCGTCTGTCTGTCCCCACTATTACAGCCGTAGTCTAAAAGCTATCCAGAAATTTGGTATGTAAGTTTCTATCCTCTAAGCGGTGGTTAAGTTCTAACTAAGGTGAGTAAGATCAGACAACAACACGATCCCAGCAAGATCCCATACAAACTTCTTTTTTGGGGTTGTCCGTCTATTTGATCCAGCAATTACAGCCGCATTTTTTGAATTATCGAGCCAGAATTTGATATGCAAGCTTTTATCCTCAAACTTTAGGTTAAGTACTAAGGAGCAAGATCAGACAAAAAGTACTCCCAACTTCTATAAAAAACTCCCCCTTTTTGGGGGTGTCCGTCTGTCTGTACCCGCTATTACAGACGTAGTATAAAAGATATTGAGCAGAAGTTTGGTATGAAAGCTTTTATCCCTCAAGCAGAGGTCCAGTTCAAAGGTTAGCAAAATTAGACAAAAGTTACTCCCACCTCCTATAAACTCCCTCTTTTTGGGGTGTCCATCAGTTTGATCCCGAAGCTGCAAAAGTAGTTTATCAACTATTGAGCTGGGGTATCCGTCTGTCTGCCTCTGTCTGAAATTTGGTATCCAAACTTCTACAACCCCCCCCCCTTTTTTTAGGGAGGTTAAAAACGGATAACACTTTTCTTAACTAATATAAACAATTCTATAACAATTTTAACAATTATAACAACTATAACAACTATAACAATTATACAAATTATAAAAATTATAAAAATTTAAACAACTTTAACAATTTTAAAAATTTTAACAATTTTTACAATTTTAACAATTATAACAGTTATGACAATTATAACAAATATAACAATTAAAACAAATATAACAGTTATAACAATTAAAATAACTATAAATATTTTAACAATTTTAACTATTATAACAATTATAACAATTATAACAATTAAAATAACTAAAACTATTTTAGCAATTATAAAAATTATAACAATTATAACAATTATATCAATTATTACAATTATAAAAATTATAATAATTATAACAATTATAACAATTATAACGATTATAACAATTATAAAAATTATAACAAATATAACTGTTATAACAATTAAAATAACTATTATAACAATTATAACAATAATAACAATTATAACAATTATAACAATTATAAAAATTATAACAATTATAACAATTACAACAATTATAACAAATATAACAATTTTAACAATTTTAACAATTATAACAATTATAAAGTTATGACAATTATAACAAATATAACAATCATAACAAATATAACAGTTATAACAATTAAAATAAGTATAACTATTTTAACTATTATAACAATTATAACAATTATAACAATTATAACAATTATAACAATTATAACAATTATAACAATTATAACAATTATAACAATTATAACAATTATAATAATTATAACAATTATAACAATTATAACAATTATAACGATTATAACAATTATAATAATTAAAACAATTATAACAATTAAAATAACTAAAACTATTTTAGCAATTATAACAATTATAACAATTATAACGATTATAACAATTATAAAAATTATAACAAATATAACAATTATAACAATTATAACAATTATAACAATTATAACAATTATAACAATTATAACAATTATAACAATTATAACAATTAAACAATTAAACAATTATAACAATTATAACAATTACAACAGCTATAACAATAATAACGATTTTAAAAATAAAAAACTTGTAAAACAATTATAACAATTTAACCAATTATGACAATTATGTCATTTATGACAATTCTAACAATTATGACAGTTATAACAGTTATAACAAATATAACAACTATAACGATTACAACAGTTATAACAATTACAGTAATTATAACAATTATAACATCTATAGCACTTACAACAATTATATAATGTTACAACTATTTTAGCAATTATAAAAACTATAGCAGTTACAACTTCGTATTTCCTTCATTAGAGGACAAATTGCCTGCATAACTACAATAACATCCTCGAAATCTAATATTTTACATAACACCCTAACTCGCAGCCATCACATCTGGGGCTCAGCTTCTTGTAATCATCAGCATCCATCCCGTCATCATCCAGACATCAATCGTTTTTATTCCTGCTCTGTCTTTCCCTATGCAGACATCGTCAGTCAATCAGTGAGCCAGTCACAAGTATTCAAAAGATTTTTTTCTTTATGTTAAGCGATTTTTTGTGCTTTCTGCTATAAATCTTTTAAATATTTTAAATAAACAATGATTCTATGAACGAGTGGTTGATTCTTCTCTTTTTTCATTTTTGTATTAATTTAACAATGTCTTAAGGGGATTTTCTAATCTAAGAACTAAGCAAACTTTGGTGGCAGTGGGATTGAAGTGAGCACAACTCACATTCTCCTCATTCTTAGCAAAATAGAACTTCACAGCCAGATACATACGTCATCATTATTGTTTTTTATTATTAAAATTGTAAAATTGTGTATAAGAGGCAGAGAGAGAGAGAGAAGTAACAAAAATGCCTCAATCCTACCAATCGACCATGAGGAATTACGTCACATATACATTAACATCACATCAAATCAAATTGCATCGAAATTATTGGACTCATTAATGTGTTCTTTAGTAGTGGGCAAAGATACTGCCACATATATACAACCACGTTTCTGCACAGTGAATTGGCATTGTAATATCTTAATATTCGAAGAAAGGTTTAGATGAACATTAATTTTAAAGATATATGTGGCACATACTTTTAGAAAAGTTTGTAAGCCATTTACTTGATAGCCATAAATCAGATATATTTTAAATATTTACTTCCAAAGTTCTAAAAATATTTTTTTTTATCCAATCGCGCCTCGTATTTGTTTTAACTTTATCTATTATATCTAAATAATCGTAGAAACAGTACAGTCTACGCTATGTCCATGTTTTCATCTCCTGAGCCACAGTGGCGTATAAACATCTCCATTACAATGATTTCTACAACTAACTAACCACCACCATGGCCATTCGCTGCTTTGTTTCTTTAATTTCATCAACCTACAGAGAACTGCTTAAAACAAAATGTTTGTCGATCGTATTCGCCTCTTATAATAAAGAAGCATCTGTCTTTGTAGGAAGAAAATCTGAAGGAAAAAAACAAGGCAGCGAAAAGAAAGAAGAAAAATGCCTTTTTCTAGCAGCCGGCCTCAGTGGTAATTCCTTAATACCAAACTGCTAAACCCCCTTCTGAAAAACTTTTTGATTGTATTTCAACATCAAAAGAGGGACTGGAAATGAACGAAAAAAAACCTGAGCATTTGAAAGCTGCATCCGCTTAATGTCCCCTGAATGCGATTAGTTGCACATACGCCTATATTTCCCCTCTCGTGTTCCGGCAGTTCACAGTGATACGAAGTTCGTTTTATTCCTTTTGTTTTAGCGATTTGTTTTTTGTGTTGGGCTTTTATAAGACAATAACCCAACAGAGTAACAGTGGTGGTCATAAGATCTTAAGCATGAAATTTATGAAAATTATAGCTTTACCGGCTCGCGTTGCTCCGCCGCTGCTTACATTAAATATTCATGAGATTAAAAGCAATACAGTTAAAATTTATTTTTATTTTTTATAAGTGAAAAATTTTTAAGTTTTTATATACCCTAGAAGTAAAAATTGGAAAAAAAAAAACACCGAATGCTCCTCTATGGGGAGCATATCCATTTAAATTTTCAGCATTAATGCCTTAGTCACAGGACCACGGTGATGTACCTGCCTCTTTACGCTAAGACTTAAACTACAAATTTCGAAAAATCCCTTCGTATCGCACGACTGCTCTATAAACTTATTATTAACATACATTTTCGCCTTTCTACTTTTAGCTGTTTTGACTCAGCCATAGTACCAGTTTTATGCCTTTATTGGCCTTATTATGTTATTCCTCAACGACGGCACTGAAAGAACTTACATGCCGCTTACAGTCGTTTGGGCTGGGGAGTGATTTGTCAGCCATATGATAGAAATTGTGAATATTTTCTAACAATCTGTTCAATAATATACCCGATATAACGATTTTTGAAAATGGGTGTGGCGCCGCCCATATCCCAGAGATACGTAACCCTCCTTGTACCAAATCATCATCTTCATACCTCTAATGGCTTGTGAGATATGACAGATTGAAATTTCACTTTGTGTGGACGGTGCCACGCCCCTTTGTCTAATTATGTTTTCATGAAGCCTATGACAGAGGCTCTACAGACAGTACCACACTGTGGAAAAATGTACCCATTTATTTGACCGATATAATTATTTTTTAAAAAGTGGTGTGGCATCACCCTCTTTCCACAAAAAATGAACTTTTTTTACGTACCAAATCTCAACTTCGGATCTATAATGGTTTATGAGATACAGCTGTTTAGGCGGTGCCACTCCTTTTTCCCCCTTGCAGTCTGAGTTTCCAACAATCCATTCTTCGAAATCTATGTGCCAAAGGTTCTATCTTTAGCCGTTTGGGATGGGAAGTGATCAGTCGGTCATGCAACCCTTTTATATCTATAAATATCAATTATAGCAATTAAAACGATTATAACAGTTATAATAGTTATAACAATTAAAACAATCATAACAGTTATAACAACTATTGCAATTATAACAATTATAACAATTATAACAATTATAACAATTATAACAATTATAACAATTATGAAAATTATAACAATTATAACAATTATAAAATTATAACAATTATAACAATTATAACAATCATAACAATTATAACAATTATAACAATTATAACAATTATAACAATTATAACAATTATAACAATTATAACAATTATAACAATTATAACAATTATAACAATTATAACAATTATAACAATTATAACAATTATAACAATTATAACAATTATAACAATTATAACAATTATAACAATTATAACAATTATAACAATTATAACAATTATAACAATTATAACAATTATAACAATTAAAACAATTATAACAATTATAACAATTATAACAATTATAACAATTATAACAATTACAACAATTATAACAATTATAACATTTACTACAATTATAACAATTATATAAATTATAACAATTATAACAATTATATCAATTATAACCAATATAAAAACCTATGATTCTTATTATTTTAGTGCATTTTCAATATCAGAAGACTTCAATGAATTTTTACGAGAATTTTTTCGTGGAACATTTTAACTCTCTATCTCGACTCCTTACGAGTCCTTTTTATCTATACTTCGAAAAATTTCAGAAAATGATCTTAGCATTGAACTTTACACCATGAGACCTTATAGTCCCCGAGTTATATGTTCTGAGCAATATTTTTTGTACAACTATGAATGATGTAAGGTCCCATTTAGCCAAGATGGAGAGTTAAAAAGTTCTATAAAATGGCCTTCTAAATATCATTGAAGACATCTGATAGCGGAAATGCACAAGCAATTACAAACATAGGTTTTAGGATATATTTCAAACTCTATTTTAAGTTAAGCTGAAACCTTCACCAAGCCATAAAAGGAATCTTCGAGCCAGGATTCCGTAAAGGAACTAAGTTAAAAACTTGTATTTTTCAATATTTAAACTCTTTACTTTTGTATTACGTATTTCATTTGTTTTTGGTGTTGCCACCACTGACATTCTTGTGTCACGCACTGTACTCTCAGTGTCTTACATAAAGGTATGTATTGTTGTTCGACTCATTCTTCTATTTGATCTTGATACTTTGGCATCGCAGTTGTTGTATTTGGCATATAAGTTTATTTGCTTTTGTTCTTCGGCATTTCTATTGTATGTGCTACAATTCGCGACTTGGTCCGTCCGTCCACAACTGGTTGTATGAGAATAATTTTGTTATTGTGGTAGGTCCTGTCGTTTTATTTACAACCGTTGTCAATCTGGTGAAAGGGATGTTTTATTACAAGACATTTCAATATTTGCAGCATTTCGTCGTCGTTATTTAATCTTCTCCGGTTTCTTTTTCAATTTGCGATTTCCTCCTCCACCTCCTGGTACACGAGATAATGTTGTTGCTGCTGTTGCTGTTGTTGTGGGTTGCTGTGCTGTCGCTGATGTTGTTAATAAGCAAAATGTATCAATCATTGTGAAATGTTGCTCATTTCATTTGCTGATCAATCGTGGAAGTCTTTGAAGATTTATCGTATTACTAACTAAGGTAAAGGTATGGGTAAACTTTTGATTCGTATTCGTTTTGTAATGGAAACAATATTTGAGTACAGCAATTGCCAAAGTTTTATGTTTAGCGTTGTGTATTTTATTTTAACCATAATTTATCGCAGATCCCCCAAAAAAAAATATGTTGCAGCTACAATGTATGTTGCCTGGCGAAAGCAATCGTCATCTAACTGAATGTGAGATTTTTTTCTAGCGCTTCATAATTCATGAGGCAAAAATTTGGTGCCACTAAAAATTGCTGATGTTTTTCTGTTTGGGGGGAGACGGAGAGGGGCGCCGACACTCCTATGAGTTGTACAGAGGACTTTGGAAGTTTCTTGCAACATTGTTGCAGTTTCACTTTATATTCAATTGTTAAAAGCATTAAGATGGTCTAGCATGATTTTAGCATTAGATAGGTAAGTCACAGTTCCTGGGAATTATGTAATCAGGTATGAGCTTTAGTAATTGCCTAACCCAAAGTTCTAGCAGATGTTCAACTTGTGTTGGGTAATAGAAGTTGGACTCTTGTTGGCAGAGTTCGTAGCGTTTTGTACTTAGCTATCGAAAATCATACTGTGTTATTATCAATGCAGTAGTTGCTACTGCAATTTTCTCTACTAAATGCAAAGCAATTTCACTTGTTTTTGTTGTAGCCTGAATATGCTATGCTTATGCTTAATCCACTGTACAAGTGTTAGCTTATTATCAATTATTTTTATAATTTTCTAAAAATTGTTGCGTAATACATCAAAATAGTATAGAAAGGATACTGATGGCGAAGGTTTTGTTGCATAGTATTATCACTTAGCTCTTAGAATAAGTACTATACAGTTATTTTCCTCCCACCAGTTAGTTATTATACTTTCCCCGTTTTATCTAAAAAATATTAATAAGAAAAAATCTCCCACCAAAAATAAACTAATATCCCAAAAACACACACACATAATCGCACACTCTAACCATTGTAATATATCTGGGAACGATATTCACAGTTTGCCAAATCTTCTCGCTGTAATCACAAATCACAGCAGGTAGTAGGTGCTAAATTGTCCCATGATAGTAAAGAAATACGCGCAAATCGTACATAGTAGATTTGCAAAATTGTAAACTGTGATAATGATAAATGACGATACCATTTTACAGAAACTGTTATGCATATTCCCCCCATTGGCAGTAATTTTTCCTCAGCATCTAACAAAATTCAAAGTCAAGAAATCTAACACTTAAAGGCGAATTGTAATTTGCTGGCGCAAACAAAATAGAGGAAACGTTGGAAAAATCAAATGGCCACAACACCAAATCTAAACGTTATAATTATTACCTTGTAAGGCAAAATTTAAAAAAGGTTTTTTTTTGCAACGTATATGTGTATATTTTTCCCAGTCGTTGCCATGAAAGGAGTTTTTTTTTGCTGTTTGGCGAATTCATTTTTTCTCTCAACTCTAGTGATCGTTGTAAACACCTTCTTTTCTGTAGCTGTTTTAGGTATTTTGTGTTGTGGATAATACATTTTAGTGGTCCTATTAAATAAAAGCATTAAACTTAAGCGCAACTAAACTCTTGTCACTGACTCTAATGGTAACAACTAGGGGCGTAAGAAGAGCTACGATCGTGTTTTGGGTTTTCATGCCGCCGTTTTTGGTGGAATTAAAGCAACTCAGTGGCAGGAACACAAGGCACTCGATGTGTAGTTTTAATAAGGTATATAGTAATAGATGAATGGAGTATACGCTACAATATCCCTGCCACAGTTGGTGTTTCTCAGAAAAAAAACGGAAATTTTCCGAAATTTAAGAAGAATAAAGGCAATGCTAAGTCACACTGATAGAATGCATAGATTGCGGCAAAATGCAAGGAATGCAGGAAATTATACATCAATACGAAAAGAGATGGCGACTGGAGTGCATATATGTCTTCAGTTAACAGTTTCAAGACCTGATTAGAAAGGCCAAAAAGGCAGTCATGGAGAAAATTATACAGTAATGTAGAAAGCTCTTCGGAAACTAGTCAGCTACGCTAGATTTTATCCTAGAATCCGACAATATCATCGTACACACAAAGACCAGAAGATGGTCCAGATGAACCACCAACAGCCTCGAAATTCTGGAGGTGCTGATGAAAGCATACTTCCCAGGTTGTCGGGAAAGTGATTACCAGTTTATGAAAAACTCGGTCAGCTATAACTTTTATATTTCCGACATACCGATTACTGACCATCGAGTTCAATGGGCTTTTTTTTAAATCTCCGGGATTCTATGGAATTATTCCCGCGGATCTACAAAAGAACCAGGAAGGCTGTCTGAAGCCGTCACTCATTCTTACGAGATGGATAACCTGCAAAAATGCATTTATCCCTAAAGGGGGTAATGTATTCCACAATATTGTGTAACGAGACAAATTCTATAATAGAATTTACTCATACATTAACAAAGCTCATAAGCAACTTTCGTTGCTCTTGGTATAAGCACTCAATGTGAGCAATTAAATGTAGAGCAATCATTTACTTAAAGCGCTCATTGTATAAGCATATAGGCTTAACTAGCAGTAGTCGTCAATCGGTAGCCGAAGCCATATGTTCAGACCATAAGCCATAAGGTCTTTTCAGAACTACCTTTTTTTAACATCGCCTGTTGATCGGGGGATAATACATACCAACAGCGACTTTGGTCGACTGTTCCCCTACAGCGGCTTCGGCTGTCTGTTCCCCCACAGCGACTTCGGTTGTCTGTTCCCCCACAGCGACTTCGGTTGTCTGTTCCCCCACAGCGGCTTCGGCTGTCTGTTCGTAAGGTAGTTTATTATAAAAACAAATGGAAGACCGAAGCCAAGCTTATGCTGCAACTTGAAAACCGATCCTTAAATCCGAACCTGCTAGTCGTAGCTGAGTTTATTCCATGATCCCCAGCTTACTCCACGATCCCGAACATGCTATACGAATCTAGCACCCGAGCTGGTCCTACGAATTTGGCATCCGAACCTGAAACCTGAAATCTGAATCAGAAACCGAACCTGGTAATCGGAACTTATGCCAGAATTCCATTAACCGTACCAGTACTGGCCTAATTAAATCGTTCTCGATTATCTGCAAATCGACATCGTTAGCGACTCGCAAGTGTATCCAGCGCAGATATTTGGATTGAGCCCGAAAAGCAGTTGTTTGTTGCCGTAGAGCAATAAGTTATGTGTCGTATTTCTAATAATAAACACTATTTACTAGCCCTAGTCAGGGAAATCACTTGTGTTTTTTTTTCGTAAGGTTGGTGGGAGATTGAGTCTACTCCAGCCAAAGAAAAACCCCAAGAATTTTAGACCGATTAGCCTACCTTCATTCTTACTTAAGACTATGGAGAGAATAATTGATGAATATATCAGATCATTTCTTATACCGGAAGTCCTATCCTGCGTGAACTTTCAAAACTGAAACTTCGAGGTGTTGCGTGGCGGAGCCACCGTAGACAGCTTGAAAATCAGAAGACGAGTATTGATCGCAAACCGCTGCTACTATGCGCTAGGCAAGCACTCTTTCGACGAACAAAATTCCAACTCTACCAGACACTGATCCTACCTGTCTTACTTTACAGCACAGAATACTGGGAAATGACACAAACCGATCAATCTATTCCGGGAGTCGCCGAATTAACCATGAGCTGTATAACGACATCACCGTAGTCAAGCTCGTCCAAGTAGACCCAATGCGCTGGCTCTGAGCTATAGATAGTACTCGGCACTACAAATTCAATTTAGGAGAGGGCGTGGCAATAGTTTGAGAGCGATGATATTTGATACACAAATAGTACTAGGAAATACAGATATGAGATAGTATATTAACAACATCTTTATTTTCGGTCAGTAGTACTTTTCTGACTTCTCGAAATAAGGACGAAAAGCACACGTAAAGAGTCGAGATAGAGAGTTGAAATATTTTACAAAAAAAAATCATCGTTAAATTTCATTGAAGATATAATTGTCAAAAATGCCTTGAAACATTAAGAAACATACAAAAAATGTCTTTTTTGGGTCGCTCTTCCGAAACTACATTAAACCTTCCTCCATATACATAGAAATTCAAGCACAAAGTTAGGGTTTTTTGAGGTTATGTCAAATACCGCACATACTATATATATTGTCTTAACTCGATCTCGGAATTTATTATTTTTTGCTGTGTACCTGTGTTAGTTAAAAGAGTTCTTCATCAATATGATTATAAAAATCTTCAATATTGTTTCTATGGCACACTTGAGCCACATGTATGACTAAACATAAATTCCTCTTAAATGCTATATTTTATAACTTTTCAAATGCTTTATAAACACTTCGCACTAGCATCCTAGCTCCGATCGTGTTACCAAAGCCTCCCCAAACAGTAAACCATAGCCTCCGTTGTGTAAAGTCGACAAAAACAAAATCAGTTTGGAACCAACTAACCTTTCTTTTGTGTTGAACTCATGTTTTAGGCCATTTCTATGAAAATGCCCCAACAAACACCACACGAGCATAATCATTTGGTTTAGATTAGAATCAGCCTAAAATAACAAACGTCTTTTAACGTTGACGTCTAATTCATTGTACTCTTACCTACTACTGCAAGTTGCAACGTAGATTGAGGCTCTCCAAGCAACGTTAAACTCTTTTCACACAAAATGTAAAAATAAAACACATAATATAATGTGAAGCTGAAGCTTAAGCTGAGGCTGAGCTTCAGCTTTTCCCCTATGAAGTGGTAAAGATTTTCTCTATATTTTTTTTTGTTATGTTTTTTTTTTATCTAAAACACAATTTCATTTATTTTGTTCGGTTGTTTTTGGTGAAAGACACAAAACACACAGATGTGGATCTTCTGCAAGTAAGGCTGAAAAGAAATTCAAAACTGCTGTCTCATCATCATGATCATCGTCATCGTCGTCATCGCCATCATCCACACACACATTATATCTACAAAACTATGGCAGTCCGCACACTCGACTGCCGCTTCCTTCTGCAGTTGCTAGAGCAGATGAAGCCGCTGTTGATGCAGTGATGCCGTTGCTGGGATGTTGGTTGATCCTCGGCTTATGATGTTAGATGTGTTCAGATTTATGTGTGTGGCTAAACGACAACGATGACCGTGATGAAAACATATTCATAAGTTTTCAACTTGACATGTTTGCTGTGTGGTAGTGGTGGTGGTGATGGTGATGGCAGAGTCGTCCATTGCTAGCCTATCTATGCAGTGGTTACGGTGGTGGGTTGCATGCCAGGCTTAGAGTGGGCTTTAGCTTTAAGCATTTGAGGATTAAGCTTCATATGAAACGAGCGCAGGCAACATCATGGAAATCTCATCAAAAAATTTATCACAGATCACAGATTTTGGCTTATCTAACATTTATGTCGTATTTTCGCTTAAATGACTCTTTTCATCTCATTTGGTGGCATGCAACCACCAAAGTCTTCCTCTTCGCTCCATCACACACACACAGGCACACACACATAGAGCGTGCGCGGAGCAAGTAAAATTCATGTTTGTAATTTGCATTTAAGGCGACTTTATGTCTTTTTTCTCAGCTTTTTGCATATTTGTTGACCATTTTTGACTTGGATTTTAGTTTTTTCTTCGTTGTTGTTGTTGTTTAGCATTTGTCCTCTCCCAAGATGGATGATGTCTACTAAAGTTTTCTATGTCCATGTCCATGGACATTGTGGCATTGTGCCTTAGTCGTCTGTTTTATTCTGGTCATTTACCTATGTGTTCATGTGTTTTTGAGACCAGAGAGTAGAGTGTGTCATGCTACAAGATTATCTCTGCTAATATCCAAATACCAAAAGCTAAGCAACGTTGCTGCAACTTATACAAATTAAACGTTTAGTAAATGATTATGGCATTATTACATATTATTACTGGCTATTGATCGCTGTAGTAGATAAATTTAGTCTGAAAAATGTTTTTCAATTAAAGTAATCAATCAGTGGATAATGTTTTTTTTTTCGTTTTTCCTTTTGAAATAAATCACTTCTGGAAAGTGTTTAATGCGAATGTTGTTGGACATAATTATAATATGTTGCACATAAATTACTAAATGTTATTGCTCATTTAGATGCGATTTATTAAAGTGATTTATAAGATTGCGCACAGTGATCAAAGTGACAGTATATAGTGCAATTAAAAACAGTTTTCGGAAAATTGTAAAATGTGTCATTTTTTGAATGTAGTAAGGTAATATGTAATACGTCATAACTTTAATGACTGTGTAATTGGTCCCACAGGAAACATAAGATTTATGAAAAAACATTAGGAGTATAGGTAATAAAGACTTGAACTGCAAACATTACTACACGCCTTAATGAGAAATCGCAAAAACCCCTATTTAAATCAGGGACCGATTTATTGTTTTTAAACCGTGCAAATGCTATACTGATATCGTTTTGGCTCAATGGTGGACAGTCTACTCCATCGTCGATGATTGGCGTGATTACGTTATGTATGCAAAAGTGCGAGAGTGGGAAAGTGTTCCCACCATATTTGCAGCACACTTTGCGAGTCCGTGACCAGATATCCATCTCTGTCCCTACATGTGGGGATTCCAGTCAAAAAACTTTAGCTTTTTACCTTTTGGTAGAACTGTCGGACTGCAAACCTATTCCTGTTATTTTCGATATCCTGGATCTCTCTTTTCTTCTATAGACGCCTGAATAGGCGTGTCATCTCCCTCCTCTTCTCATTATAACGCTCCATCATTGCACGCGTTGCCATTGGCCGCATTTTGCACTGTAAGCAGCATCGTTTTATTTAGACATTTTGCGACGTTCCTCATCGTACCTGGGCTTGTCTGAACGTGGTTTTTCATAACCCAGTACGGTCGTTGCGGCAGTAGTCATAGAAATTCGGGAACATTAGAATTAGGGGTGTTTATTTGAAATAATTGAGAGAGTTGGTTAGAGTAAGCATTGGATATCTCGGTGGTATGCAACTTGGTGATATATAGCTTCCTTTGCGTTTGGTTACGAGCGTTTTTAGCACTACATGGTGACCCAAATTAGCATTTGCTCCATAACGCTTGAGACATGCCTTCCATCGACTACAACGTGATCAATCTGCTTTCTTGACTTTCGATTAGGTGATATCCATGTTGCCTTGTGGATATCTTTTGCGGGATTCTAATTCCACTCACTACCAATTTTGCGTCTGCTGAACCAAGAGCATCTTCTCTTTCTATTTTAGAATTAAAATCTCCCAGAGAAATTTTCATGTCATTAGCAGGGCAGCGGTCATATATATATTTTCTCCAGGCGCTCATAGAATGCAACTTGGTAGGCTTTTATCTCATTTACAGTGTTAAACCTCGAGACCAGATGTCGATTACTTAAGGAGGGTGGCTTATTAGGCCACCGCACCCGATCCTAGCTTTTTGGGTTTGCTTAAGCCACTATGCGAGCCTTTGTGTTGAGCTTCAGTAACTTCTGTTACCTATTCCCTAAGACGCATCGGTGGTAGCATGTCATTTTGGTTGCTCTTAAGAGAGATTCTTGTTATTCGCAAGAGAATTCAGATTAGGAAACTCTTGTTTTAGAATCCCTCGTTCCTTTTCCTTTAGGTATACTTTAAAAAGCAACTTAGTATGTCCTAAGGTGTTAAAGGCCTATTAAGCTGTTTTTGTGTCAAAATAATCTAGGGTCACATATACTTACTTACTTACTTAGCTGGTACTTCTATGCAATCCCAGTGGATTATAAACCGCACGAAGAAAAATATTATAAGCGCCTCGATCTTCTGCGCTTCTTCTCCAGTTAGTCACACCGAGTTCTGTAAGGTTCTCAGTAACCTGGTCTTTCCAACGAAGTTTAGGTCGCCCTCTTCTGCGCCGTCCATCGAGTTCATTGTCGAAGACTTTTCGAGCTGGAGCATTTTCGTCCAAATATATGGATGATATTATTTTTTAAAAGTAAAATTCATTTTGGTATACGTTTAAAGTAATAAAAGCCTTTGGTCCAACCTGTATAACGAAGCAATTTTCTACAAGTCAGGCAGCGAATAAAACGAATACTATGGTTTTCAATGAACCAGCCATGGCATACTGGTTAGAACACGCGACTACCATGCGGGAAATCCGTTGTTCGATTGCCAGTTCCAGTCATCGACGTAGGTGGCATTTGTTGTGTATCTAAAATCTAGAAAGCGTGTTAATTCACAACAACGCGAGAAGCATCCCATACCTTATTCAAGGGGTGTGTCATAATTATAATATTTTTTTTATAATTTTCAAAACAGCTGATATTATGTTTTAAATTTTTATGTTTTTTAATAAGTATTTTGTTAAATACCTACTTCATATTTGTATATTGTATATAAATTTTTTTTATATATTTTTTTATATTTTTACCCATGCCTCTTTCCCCCCCAGATACCGCGCGAGCTGGGGTCCATTTAAGCTGAACATGACGGTGGTCTCGGCCACAAGTCACTTCAGCACTTCATGTTAAAGTGTTTATTTTTTTTTGAATTGAATTGAATTAAATTGAATTGATTTGAATTAAATTAAGTGAATTATATTGAATAGAATTGAATTTATAATATAAAAGTTATAATTGATCTTTTCCACATATCACTGTTTTACGACGTGGGGCGTAACATCAGCCTAAAAACATCCTCATAATCCGGCATGTTCCCAAGGCAATGGCTTTCGACATTTCATGTAAAAGAGATATAAGTCCCAATTCGACGAGATGTTGCGTAACAGAATTTACCACAATACCAGTACTCGATATTACAATTGGGATAGTCTGTACAGTTGTTAGGTGTTCTCTCTGTTTCACTTCAAACGCAAGATCTGCATATTTGGAAATTTTTTCACTTATGGTACGATTCACTTTATCCGAAAGTGGAACTGCGACATCTAGGATGTATCCAACCCTTCTGCGTATGTCTATCCATATTATATCTGGTCTGTTGGCGACGATTGTCCGATCAGTTGACATTGTTCGGTCCCAATAAAGTTTAAAATTTCTGCTCACTAACACTGCCTCAGGTTCATACCTGTAATATGGAAGTTTTTCTTCCAAGAAACCGCTTCTTACAGTAAGGCTTTGGTGGATTATTTTCGCCACGTCGTTATGTCTTTTGAGGTATGCCGTACTCGCCATTATCGAACAACCATTGATGATGTGTTCCGTAGTCTCCGCAGCCTGACCACATCGCCGGCAACGGTTATCAATGTCTTCATGCAGGATAACTCGGCGGAAATGCTTGGTGTGCATTATCCCATCCTGTATGGCCATTAAAAATCCTTCCGTTTCCGGAAACAGTTGTCCGTTTTGGAAACATATAGTGGAGGCATGTTTATCCACATTTTCGAGGTCCAGTCGGTGTGCAAATTTGCCATGTATGGCCTTATGCTTCCATTGCTCCACTATATCGGCATCACTAGTTACATTTTCCAGGGGTGCAAAACTAGGTGTTGATAGTTTAAGTGGGGTGTGGTTTGCGTCCAGATTTACCAGGATGGAGTATCGGTCAATCTGCGATGCAGTTTTATAGAAAAATTCCCGGAGATTGTGAATCTGGCAATAATTTTGGTTTTTAATGTTAACCACACCCTGTCCGCCCAGATAACGTGGCAACATTACTCTTTCAATAGAAGCCTGTGGGTGGTGTTGTCTACACCTCGTTAGTGTTGTTCTTATTTTTCTCTGAGCTGAATTCAATTCCGTGTCGCTCCACGCTATTATCCCGAATGAGTAAGTTAGTATTGGGATGGCATAGGTATTAATTGTCTTAATCATGTTCATTGAATTCAGCTTAGTTGCACATAGACTTCTTATTCTTGCTTCGAATCGCATTTTTAAAGCTTCCCTTATACTTGTATGGTGGATTTCTCTCATTTCCTCCACTCCCAGGTACTTGTAGGTTTGGTCACACTGCAGCATTTCTATAGTACCATCATGGAGGGTAAACCCTTGTGAAAGAACTACTTGTCCTCTTATCATTTCAATAGATTTACACTTATCGAATCCAAATTCCATGCATATATCTCTGCTGAATGATTCGACCATGCGTACCAGATTTAAGAGGTGGTATTTCGATCGAGCAAACAATTTTAGGTCATCCATATATAGAAGGTGGGTGACTGCGGACTGTCGCTGTTGATATTTTATGCGATATCCATTAGGGGAGTTGTTCAATGCTGTGCTCAGAGGTGAAAGGCTTAGACAAAACCACAACGGGCTAAATGTATCTCCCTGGAAAATCCCTCTTCTAATTTGAATTTCCCTGGTAGTAATCCCGTTAAGAATGATTTTCGTCCTCCATGTGGGCATAATCCTTTCGAAAAAAGAAACTATTTTTTCGTCCACTCCGTTGTTCTTGAGTGTTTGGATTAGGTATGGGTGGGGTACGCTATCGAACGCTTTTCTATAATCAATATAAGCAACACTTAAGTTTCGTTGGTGGCAAATAGAATTTCTTGTGATTATAGCATCGATTGTAACCAATTCCTTGCAGCCTCTTGAATTTCTTGCACATCCCCTTTGCTCTAATGGTAGTAATTGGTTTCTAGTACAATGGTCGTAAATTTTTTCAGATATGATACTAGTGAGCAGTTTATATACAGTTGGTAAACAAGTAATAGGGCGATAGTTTTCAGGGTTATCTGTATCACCGTTTTTATGCAGAAGATAAGTTCTCCCAGACGTTAAAAAGGATGGCATTGTCGATTCCCCACTCAGTATCTTATTCAGATGTAATATCAGATATGAGTGAGTGCTATTAAGATGTTTCAGCCAAAAATTTTGTACTCCGTCAACTCCTGGTGCTTTCCAATTTTTCGTTTTGTTTAAAGCCGTTCGCAGGTCCGATTCAGTGATGGAACTAGATTGCATACGTTCTGTACTCATCATTTCATTCCATATTGGGTTTTCGGTATATGTAGGGTCTGATTCCCACAATCCTCCCCAAAACGATTCTAAATCGTTCTGACCTGGAGTCCGTAAGTTATTGACCTGATCTTGGTCTCGTTTCTCGAGTTCCCGATAAAATTTTTTCTGGTTGAACTTAAAAAGCCGATTCTCATCTCGTCTAATCTTGCTAGTCAGGTATCGTCGTAGTCTACTACTGACTGCCTGCAATATCTGCGTTTTACGGTCTATTACATCATCAAGGGTTCTGGGTGTTAATACCTCCATAGCTTCTGATCCTAAAATACGACTGACCTTTCGAATTAGATGTTGTGAACGGACCCCTCGTTTATATTGTGTCAGTCGTCCAATTTCCGCTCGCAGTCTGGTCTTTCTGCTTTCAAGGCGTCTTTGCCAAGGCGGTTTGATGCATCTGCTCCGATTGCGATTATGGGCCACTTCGATTCTCACGCCACACATTTTGCACATAGTCAATGCTGCACAATATATTGCGCTGTGAACAGATTCTAAGGTATCATGCTCGTTTAGGAGATTTTCCAGGATGTTGTTAATATGCACCAAGTAGTTTTTTACCTTTCCATTAATCTGGATTTTCGGTATTTGGGGTCTACAAATGGGATCCAGCATTCCGTATTCTAAAATGGTTTCCTCGAATTTATCTAGAATTGTTTGGAATTGTATGTCTTCCTGACGATTTAAGGATCCTGTAACTTGGACATCGTTGCCTACTGCTTGGTCCTGAATTTCTGCTTGGTGGGACAATGTTTCACTATTTTGGGCACTTCTCTCTGCATCACTATTAGGAGCTTGGTTTAACCCCAAAATGTTTCCACTCATTGAAGACCTCATCAAGCTTATACGATTGGATGATCGTATTTCCTCCTGTACCTCTCTTGATATTTCCATAAGTTCAACCTGAGATATCATATGGTTGATTGTGATGTTTCTGACCCTGGTTGCTATGCTTTGCTCATTTAGCCGATCTTGTAGGTGTTCATATAGGGAAATGAAATACATATATTGTCTATTTCGGTAACCTATTAGATTGTTTCCACATCTAGTGGCTTTATAATGACAACGCATAATATCCTTATTCATTTCATTAGTCCATCTTATGCGCTGTCTAGGTAGGCCTGCTCTTGTGGTCGAAGGCAATGAAACCCTCGAAACAGTAGGAGCGGGTTCGGGTCTCGCTGACGTTATGTCATTGTAAACTTGCAGACTATGGTTGGTTCGGGTTACCCCGGTGGGCAGTGTCTGCTGAACTGCTCCACCACTACCGGCTCGTATGCTGCTCCCTCCAGCGGTAGCTCCAGAGTTCGCCCGGGCGCCCCCGGATGGCGACAGTTGAACAATTCTATTTCTAAGTCTTCTCTCCATTTATGGGTTGGTTTATAGTTTTCCTTCTAGGTTGTGAATTGATCCTGGTTTCGCTGCTCATTTTGGGCCTTACCAGTATGGGTGTCCCTGCCGATACATAAAGTACCACTGGCATCGCCCCAAAACTCCTTGCAGTTACTCAGCCCCCCCACCACATCAAGGTGTCAATTCTATTTTTATATTTTTATATATTTTTATATTTTTATATATTTTTATATTTTTATTTTTTTATTTTTATATATTTATATTTTTATATATTTATATTTTTACATTTTTATATTTTTATATTTTTATTTTTTTAAATTATTGTATATTAATATTTTTATATGGCGCCGATTCATATAACTGGACGTGGATAAACTTATTATAACTTCTTCGCAATACAAAATTTTAAGAAGCGCCCTTTTCACCGATGCCTTACCAAACTTTTCAGGCACGACATCTTTTCATCAACATATTTTCACAAACGCTGATTAATCTTTCGGCCTCCATTACTACTGCAAATGATTATCCAGTATCCTTTAAGCAAATTCACACTTTGAAGATGTTATTGCTGTTGCAGCCGTGTCGTGTCATCATCTATATGCAACAAGTAGCAGCAGCCAGACTAACAACAACAATGTTTATTCGATTATTGCTGCTACTATCTACTACTACTGGTTGTTGTTTGCAATATGTGCAGTGCAGTGTTCGGGCAACATTGTTGCTCAAGTAATTTAAATATGTGCGCATGCGTTTGGCTTTTTGTTGGTTTCTGATTATAGCTATTAACACGACGTCCTGTGATTCTCTAGAGGCTTTTATTTGTGTCTATCTGTCTGTTAATTTAGTTGGATTTGAGTGTCTGTTTGTCTGTCTGATCGGAAACTTAGTGCACGTCTTTATACTGGCACAACAGACAGTAAGGGACAGTCAACTTGATATGTGCCTTGCTTCCTTAAAGTAATTTAATTTTTGACAGACATAACAATTATAGTATAGTTTTTTTATATTAGTTTTAAAAGTACACAAAATTAAATTTTGTTAATGCTTAAGGTATTGTTAAGTAGAGAAGTACAATTTCTTCCTCTCACCAGTATAGAACTCTATAGAAGACATCCAGCTATAAAAACAATTGAGACAATATTCGCCTAGACAACATTTCGTTAGTATTTATAACTTGTGTAAAACTCAGGTTTTTTATATTAATTGAATGCCTAAAAGAAACCAAATCACAAGTGGTCAACAAATTTGTTGTTTTGTATTTATAATACAGTATGACAGATATCTAAATTTAAAGAACTTACACCCCTTCATAATTTAATGACTTATAACTCATATGCCAGAACTTTCGGACTCATCTCTTTCTCATAGATATTATAAGATTAACTTGGTTGAAACTTCTGCTAGATATTAATCTTGTGTGCAAATTTTTCACCTTAACTTAAACCACAACTCGTGAATTGTCCCTTAGATCTTATTTGTTTCCAAGTAAATACTTAAGTTATTTCTGTTTTGCGTTTAGATAGGGGTTTTTGCTTAATGTTGGCATCAAATTACATTGTTACTATTATTATTTCGTTCTTTTTGTTGTTGTTGTTGTATTGTCTGTCGTTGTTGGCATAATTTTGCCCTGTTGCCATTATTGTTGTAGTTGTTGTATCTTTCTTAATGCTCAGATCATTTTTCAGTGCTTGTTGTTGTTGCTGCTGCTGCTTCTGTTGTTGTAATTTTGTATTTATTTAATTCTTGGCAAGTTAAAGGTTAATTTCATGGCGAGACTGTGCTGGGTTTGTTGGTGGGTACTGTCATAATATGGATACGACAACGATAATCGTATAAACATTACTGAAGTTCAATGACCACAATTATAAAATCTGTTGTATTTTTTTATATGTGGATAGATATTAGTTTCAACATCGAGGAATTCCTTTGATAGTAGACGGTGACTATGTGCTTAAAGTTAAAGACTTGCATTTGGGGCATGGTGCATTAACTTGGCAATTGTATTGTCCGTCGCATTCAATGACAATGTGCATGAACTTAAGTAAGCAATTATGATCTTGCTCACAGGCTCCAGACTACCAACGAAATGGTAAAGAGGCTCACCAGCTTTACCAATATTTTTTTTTCTCAGACAATTCACACATTCACCAAATTGAACAGCTAACACAGTGTAACACATGATTTTGGGACTCAATTCTGAGAGTTTCTCGTGAAAGTAGCCCCAAAAATAAGAGCTTTTGCATCTTTCGATTGTCAAGTTGGCTGCATTGTACAGAAATCAATCGCGGCACGCATGTAGGCCGCCTGAGACAGAGGATTCAGTTTGTAGTAAGTAAACGACGTGATAAGAGAGGAAAAGGTAAAATGGGCTTTGGATATCTTTAAACCCCAAAAGTTTCCAGGTATGGACGAAATTTATCCACCTATGCTGCATCAGATATCTTCCGTCACTGTACCGATTCTACTTTATTGAGAGTTTCATACGATGTGCCCATACATTTTACAGATTGTTTTTACTGCCAGAACCGATTTATCCGCTTGTGTCGTAACCCAGGATTCTGAAACATACATCAAGGCAGGTAGGCCCAGTATCTGATAGAGCTAGATTTTTGTTTGTCGAGAGAGGGCTCTGTCATTTGGGAGCCGTTGGGGATATAAAGTGAATCTTGCATCTCAAACCGACTCACAACCTCCTTCGTGGTGGCACCAGGTCAACGTTATTCGTGACATTTTTATATTGAACCCCCCAAATGTTGACGACCCCCGCAAACGTAATAAGGACCATAATTTAAGGGCATGCACCTGGAACGTCCGGACTCTATAGAGAAGGTGCCACGATCCGATTGGAGGGTGTCCTCAAAAAATATAATACTGACATCACCGCCAGACAACGGGTTTGGCCTGGTTAGCTTCGCGGCGGGAAGGAACGTGGTAGTTAGTGGAACCAGATTTCCCCACAAAGATATAATAGGCTATCCCCCGATCAAAACACCAAAAATCAAATTGATCATTTGGTAATTGATGAAAGGCATGCATCCGTGGTGCTAAAGTTGGCTCGGATTGTCACCTTGTCGCAGCTTAGGTTCGCACTAAATTAAGCAGAGCAAAAAACCAAACACAAAGAAAGCATTACATCGCCATCACCCCAGAGATAGCCACTGCCTTCTTCAACCAGCTCTACTACATTGCACAACGCCTCCACATTATCTGACATTCCCGATACTCAGTGCGGCATATTACGCATTCCATGGCAACCGCCGCAACAACCTTGCTTGGATATAGAAACGACACTCAGACAAATGCTGGTATGATGAAGAATGTCGCATAGCGTCTAAGAAAGAGAATGCTGCTTATAGGGCATAGCTACAGCCAATCGAAACTCGGACTTTTAGGGAACGGCACAAGGAGACAGTAAAAGAGGCGAGAAAGCTATTTAAGCGAAAAAAAACGTCAGATAAAGGAAAGTGAGAACGAAGATATAATATATATAAAGCGTTACAGGGATAAAGGTAAACGTTGCTAAGTCTCCGTACACAGTGACATACTAGGGAGCGCAATCGCGGATAAATTGGCGCGGTATGGCTCATCCGTGTTATCCGGCCAGTCAAATGATTCAGTGCGACCGTCAATGTGTCATATATACGGAATTTTGAACCGTCACATCGAACAGTAGTATCACGGGATATTTGGCCAAGACTGGTTGGAAAACGAACCAAATCACTAATAGAGACGGATAGGAAGTGTATATGATGACTAATTGCCGTTATTACAGGACACTGTGGCGTTAGGGCCTTTATATAGAACTGGGTGGCGACACATCAGGACTACTGCAGACTGTGTAAAGATGAGAAGGAAATTGAGACCATTGAATATTTGCTATGCCATTGCCCAGCTCTTTACAGAAGAAGGAAGCAAATCCTTGGTAAGTGGTACCTTGATAGTCTCAATGAAATAACGTCATGCAACATGGAAAATCTAATGAAATTCACTTCACTGGTTTGAGCTGGTTTAAAGGCAGAGGACCATAGTGTTTCCATGTTATCTAACTATCATTTCTATATGTGATCTGGACTGTGAAATGGGAGCTTACTTGCAAAAACAAAATTTCGAGAAAAACGATCTTAAAGTTAACAAGTTAATATTGGCACTTCTTCACGCTTTAATGGCTTCAAACATCTTACTCAGGGGGTTTTGGCGGTCGCTGATTACAAATTCGGCGAAGTACTCTTCTTTAACTTCAGTTCTCTTTATCCTTTTGATCTATCATATCAATACTTAATTAGTTCAAATTGGATAATCACAATGGACCTTAATGGTGTCCGAGTTTTGTAATGACATAGCCTTATGACTGTGTCATTACTTGTCCTTAACCTAACCTAACCTTCTCCAGATATTGCATTATTGCTAATGGAGTCGTACAGGCGTACACCAATAAATCCGACCCCGTTAATTTTTTCTTCGTATGTATATCCTATTCACAAACGAATATAAGAATATTGTAATAATCTTGTAGACATTGCGTTTTCAAAACTAGGATCTTATAAGTTGGTCCATGCCCACTTGATATATGTATCTAAAATGCATGTAGCCTATTGCCTCGGACATACAGCTATCAAAATTTAAATAAGGTCAGTTGATTAGTATAGCTTTCTTTAAGCTTCAAATAAAAACCAATTTCAGGGTTCGGGAAATTTTTTCTGAAATCGACTCCATGAATTTACTGGTTGTGCCTTACGCATTGTGGTCTAAAACCAAGTCCCCGTTTTTGCTTTTCTGATAAAAACAGATCACATCAGTAAGATGCTGTCAAAGCCTATAACGGACTTATGTAGAAATAATTTTGTATCTTACTAGTTTATATATTTATGCCTCATTTATTTAACTTTATTATCATGTTTTGAAAAATAAAAAAAACTTTTGGTCCACCCTGTATATCTATCACATATTGACCTAGTTTTAGACAACTCATTATTTGATAATCCCTTGTCCCTCGTCCATTCATTGTTATCATCCCAATTATTATTTTAAATTTATAACACGAAGCTTTGACTACGGACCGGATATTTATGACATTTACAGGTTGTGCTACTGAAATATTTACTATGTTCATGCACTTCTTTGATCTACATTTTTTAGTTTTTTTGGTTGGTGTGTTGTTTTTTTTTGTGAATTGCCCCGCATTTACTACGAAGCGGAAGTATACTCGTATTTGTAGCTTTGCAGAACATACATATGCGTGTTGGACATTTTCATTATCATCATTATTACCTCGAAGACGGCTAATTGCCATTTTAACATTTGTTGTAAAGTCCGCACACACACACACACACAACTACACCTAATAGTTGTCAGTAACTTAACTACACGTCGTCATTTTTTCTCATGTTTTCTCACGCACTTCATGGTTACACGTAATCAAAGACCCACAGATATGTAAGTCAACTTTTTTTTCGCTTTGTTTTGGTTTTACGCATGCGCGTGTAATATTGAAATATTACAATCTCATATGACGACGACGACGACGACGCATCATAGATAAATATGCGAAGCGCAGATGGGAATAAGATGGACGCGGCCGGACGGGCAGTCAAAGGCGACCGGACCGACAAATCGGACAAAGAGCGGCGGCGCACACATATACCAGACCCCCCAGAGCGTAAATGAATTTGATGGAATGGAAATTCTCGTGTGTGAGTGCAACATATGCAACATATATGAGAGTAAATATACTTGTATTTAAGTTGTGTAATTACACCTCTCAATGTCTTCACATCAACTCATAATACGGAGTACTCATATCATACGCGCTCTAATCGCAAGAGTTCCTCATGTGATCAAAGCCTACAAAACAATACAACAACAAAAAAACTATGATAAATATGTCTACTAAGAATTTGGAAAGGAAATAAAAACTAAACTATGTTTTAACAAAAAAAAAACACAAAATGCACACAAACATAGTCATCATTATGCGCAGAGAGACAGAAAGAGATAAAAAGGTCACTTTAGAATTTAAACTTTTTCTAGTTGCGGTTGTTAAGTCCCATGTGGGACCGATTATTGTACGAACCTGAATGATGACTGACGGACTAATGGAAATACTCCTAGTCATAATTAGGTTGATTATGTAGAAAATTTTCATAAATTACTGCCAACATTTATATTAGAATATGCTGCTTTGTTGCACTATACTTAGGGGCATAAGTTAGAAAAGAAGAATGGAAGTAGACCGCAGTGGTGTGATGACAATTTGTCGAAGACTCATATATCTTACAGCGTTTGGTTAACAAATTTTAGCTTTTAAAATCACTTATATTTTTTAATTTATTTCAGTATTATAGCGTTACAGGATGACATTTAATAATCTTATCATTTACGAAAACATCACCCTTTTAAACATTCCCATATGAACTCCAACTTTAATACCTCTTTTTACAAATGCTTTGTTTGGTTTGGCAAGAACATAGACAAAAAAATGGTTGGAACTACTTTACCTAACGTTAAATTGCTTTTCGCTTGAAATTGTTTTCATAGGCAAAAGACCAAAAAAAAAAACTTCACATTTTGTATTTTTCGGTTGTTGTTATTGTTTTACAAAATCAAATTTTCATTTGCCTTTCTTTTGTGCATCATCCATCACATTTACTTCACTCCCGGCCCACCGCCGAGTTGAAGCTGATGAATTACACTAGGCTAATGCACAGTGGGTGTATCTGGTTTGGGGACAAGACAAATGGGCATCTTATGGATACAGGAAGTCGAAATTGTCTTCGGGAAAAATTCAGCTAACAGTATATGGTTTGTTTCGACAGCATACAAAATAACAAACAAGACAATAAAACATATGTGAGAAGCAAATTTTTTGTATAACAAAACGAAAGACTTAAGACAAAAACTTTTCCAAACAAACGACAATCAAACAACACATGAGCAACGTGATTTTCTCGTCTGCTTTCCTTAACCTGTCGTCGCCAGCGTCGCCATAAGGACCCACAAAACCTTACGGAATAATAACGCAGTAGATTTTCCCTGACTAGGACAAAATAACAATATTCTTTATTGATGGTGTAATTCAAATTTATAATCTACTGGATAAAGTATTTAAATACGAAAACAATTCAGATTCGGATTCAGTGACAGCGATGAAGTCCTGTCCGATCAAGTATGTGAAGTATTGATGTGGCCTATGACTGCAATGACAGGTATTGGGACTCGGGTCGATTTAAGATATTCGGGAACTTTACCCATCGGTCGATTTGAGGTAATCTGAAACTTTATACTGAACTCCCAAAACTGTAGAGGTCAGATAGGTCAGGATGGTTTCGGTACTCAGTACTTTCGACAATTCAGGTTCGTACAAGCAACTCGGCAGCGTACCGATGATTCGGGTTCGTCGGTTGTTACGATAAATACCAGCTGTACGTTGTCAGCTTGATGATTCGGGTTTTGTCGGGGTTTCAGGTTAATATCAGCAAGTGATGATTGATTACTCGAGTTTGTCGGTGGTTTAGGTTTATATCAGGCATACGTGGCCGTCTTGGTGATTTGGATTTTGTCGGGTATTCAGGTTAATTTCAGCAATTCGGGAATATATCGATGCTTCGGCTTTTGTCTGTAAATCAGTTTGGTATCCGCAACTCAGGATCGTATTGATGACTCGCGTTTTTCAGCAAATCGACTTTTCCTATTCGTGGTTGTAGCGATGGTTCGGCTTTCTCCGGGTATTCAGGTTAATTTTAGCAATTCGGGAAAATATCGATGCTTTGGCATTCGTGGGTAAATCAGTTTGGTACCCGCAGCTCAGGATCATGTTGATGTCTCGCGATCTACAGCCAAATCTCGTGATTGTGTCGATGATTCAGCTTTCTTCTGAAATCAGTTTGGTATTTGCAGCTAAGGATCGTGTTGATGAATCACGTTCTTCAACAAATTGACTTTTACAATTCGTGGTTGTATCGATGACTCGGCTTTCGTCGATAAAAATCAGTTTGGTACCCGCAGCTCAGGATCATGTTGATGTCTCGCGATCTACATCCAAAACTCGTGATTGTGTCGATGATTCAGCTTTCTTCTGAAATCAGTTTGGTATACGCAACTCAGAATCGTATTGATGACTCGCGTTCTTCAGCGAATCGACATTTGCAACACGTAGTTGTATTTATTCCGAATTCGCGACCGAACTAATAATCGTACCCGACGGAGTGTTAGTATCAAAATGCTACGGTGCTAATTTCTAATGCAATGCTACAGGAACGAAGAGTATCTTCGTGCACCAGACCGAAATCTGTGCAACCGACCAGTCGGTATAACCAACCGGAGTTGGATTCAACAGACTGATGTCCGATTCAACAGACTGGAACTCCGATTCAACAGACCGAAGTCCAATTTAAAAGATCGAATGCCCGATTTAACAGACCGAAGTCTGTATCAACATACCGAAGTCCGTTTTAACCAGAGTACGAAAATAAACAAAACGAAACTTTTGCTTTCTTTTTGTTTTGTTCTTTGCAGTGAGTAAAACAAAAACAAAACATAAACAATGGGAACGATTGTGCCCACTTAGTTTTGTATTGTTTTTGCTTGTGAGAGTAAACTGTACACTATTATAAACGTACGCAGTTGGAAAGGGAATGCATGAGAACAATATTGAAACGTTTTGAGAATAAATTTGCATTTGTTTTGTACTCAAATGTAAGATTCAAACGGAAAATAAAAGCATGAAGATGAGTGAAACTCTTATTGTTTCGTTTTCGCTCATTCTCTCTTGAAAAGTTTTTGTTTTGTATTTTGCTTTTGCACAAAACTCTAAAAAAAAATTGAAAAGTTTATGACATTCTGTAAACGTTTGCGAAATGTTTTGTTTATTTTCGTGCCCTGGTTTTAACAGAAATAAGTCCGAATCAACAGACCGAAGTCCGATTTAAAAGACCGAAATCCGACGAAACAGACCGAATCCGAATCAACAGACCGAAGTCCGATTCAACAGACCGAAGTCCGACCCAACAGACCGAATTCCGATTTAACAGACCGAAGTCCGATTCAACAGACCGAAGTCCGATTCAACAGACCGTAGTCCGATTCAACAGACCGAAGTCCGATTCAACAGACCGAAGTCCGATTCAACATACCGAAGGCCGACTCCACAGACCGAAATCCGATTCAACAGACCGATTCCACAAACGTAAGTCTGATTCAACAGACCAAAGTCCGATGCAACAGACCAAAATCCGATTCAACAGACGGAAGTCCGATTTAACAGACCCAAGACCGATTCAACAGACCGAAGTCCGATTCAACTAACCGAAGTCCGATTCAACAGACCGATATCCGATTTAACAGACCGATGTCCGATATAACAAACCGATGACCAGACTGATGTCAGATTTAACAAACCGATGACCAGACCGAAGTATGATTTAAAAACCGAAGTCAGATTCAACAGACCGAAGTCCGATTCAGCAGACCGAAGTCCGATTTAACAGACCCAAGTACGATATAAAAGACCGAAGACGTAAGTCTGAATCAATAGACCAAAGTTCGATGCAACAGACCAAAATCCGATTCAACAGACGGAAGTCCTATTTAACAGACCGAAGTCCGATTCAGCAGACCGAAGTCCGATTTAACAGACCGAAGTCCGATTCGACAGACCGAAGTCCGATGCAACAGACCAAAATCCGATTCAACAGACGGAAAACCGATTCAACAGACCCAAGACCGATTCAACAGACCGAAGTCCGATTCAACTAACCGAAGTCCGATTTAACAGACCAAAGTCAGATGCAACAGACCAAAATCCGATTCAACAGACGGAAAACCGATTCAACAGACCCAAGACCGATTCAACAGACCGAAGCCCGATTTAACAGACCAAAGTCCGATGCAACAGACCAAAATCCGATTCAACAGACGGAAAACCGATTCAACAGACCCAAGACCGATTCAACAGACCGAAGTCCGATTCAACAGACCGATGTCCGATTTGACAGACCGATGTCCGATTTAACAAGCCGATGACCAGACTGATGTCAGATTTAACAAACCGATGACCAGACCGAAGTACGATTTAAAAACCGAAGTCCGATTCAAGAGACCGAAGTCCGATTCAGCAGACTGAAGTCCGATTTAACAGACCCAAGACCGATTCAACAGACCGAAGTCCGATTCAACTAACCGAAGTCCGATTCAACAGACCGATGTCCGATTTAACAAACCGAAGGCCGATTCAGCAAACCGAAGTTCGATTCAACCTACTGTAGTCGAGTTAAACCAATGGAATTTGAGTAAAACCAACAAATGTTGGTTAAACAAACCGAAGTCCGATTAAACAAAAGAATACTTCTTTCGATAACTTCTTGCCCTGAGAAGGCCAGGGGAGATCGGGTACAAAGCAACTTAGCAATAAATTTCGCTGCGGTAGCAACCGAAGACTACCAAGCTAAATGCTCGAAGCTCTCGATGTAATGAGAATCACACTGCATCGATTAACACTTTCCCTTGTGATGCCGTTTCCATAATGTGTTTTGGTTGAATGTCATTCGCCGTTCGTGGCGATTGCTGAATGTGTCGTTGGTGACAGTCGGGTGCATTGCCGAACGCGTCGTTTGCGGTGGTCATGTGATCTATGATATTGTTGCTTTCCCTTAAAGTAATTGAAACAGTGTAAGCAGATTGATTGGTGAAGAGCAATTAGAGCTGATTAGAGGTTTAAAGGTCATAATTGTGTAGTTAGCGCTGGAACTGTATATCTAGGAGGTATATATGTATGGACGACTTTCGTCACGTTACACATGGCAACAAAGATAAACTAACACACTTTCGAATGTGATTTAACTGAAAGTTAAAATCTTTTAAACATTTTAAGTGAGCCGTTCTTGAAAATTATTTAAACAATGTCATATATAGGTATCTTCTAAGAAAAATTGCACATTACCCTGTATAAAATCTACAACTTATATAACGTTTTTTTTTTTTATAAAAACTAAGTGTGAAATTTGTGTATTTCATTTATTTATTCAAAATATTAAACATAAAAACTACCCACCCACTGTGCAATACAATGAGTATGAAGTTATGCGTCTTTGCCACTTAACGCTTTGATGCATTTTGTACGCTGCCAGTCCAACAAAAAAAAGGTGAAATGAAATGGTATGAAAAAAATTACCTTACGTTAAAGAAAAATTAGTTTTTCCTTTACACAACAAATGCAAACGTTTGAAACATTTTCTAAAGCAAATTCTCTAAATCAACCGGAGTTTTGAACTTCTACAAAGTAATGGTGGTTGTGGTGGCGGTGGTGGTGGAAATGGTGTTTGGTTAACCTTTCGTAAGCCGGTAACAAGCAGTAACTATTGTTTCTTTCTATGGTTTCCTTGAACTTATCTAGAAAATTTTATCGCTAGAATTATTTCAATAGTTTTTAATTAATGCTTTCTCTCCATACACCATACGCATTATGACCGCCGAGCCGTTGTTGGGTATCTCATTTGTTTTTCGGTCGGTGAAATTTTCATTTGTTGCTGCATTATGCGTACAATTTTCTACATGACTTCATTAATCATACTTACACTC
Source organism: Muscina levida (assembly GCA_964034835.1). NCBI lineage: Eukaryota > Metazoa > Arthropoda > Insecta > Diptera > Muscidae > Muscina > Muscina levida. The sequence goes on along the minus strand of OZ035880.1, from coordinate 175,070,403 downwards.
TAAACCCAGAGTTTTTTTTCAGCTAAGATCTCTTACTCGTCGTTATGCCTCGGCGTCATTTCATTAAATTTCTAGTTTTGGGAGGTGTTTTTCTTTCTTACCTTCCAATGAGTTTTTGATTATAATCGTCGCTGTAATCGCTGAAGTTTTACTCGTTGTTGGTTAACAGTGATGCATAACAGATCATCATGATTAAAGGAAAAAAATTAAAACTATTGTTATGCCCATCATCGTTGTTTGTTTTTTGTTTTGGTTTGTAAGTAATACATTTCTAAAATTTGTATGCTGTTGCAGCTGCTGCTCTTGATGATGATGATGCAATTGATTGTCTAAGGTTAATTTAAATTAAGATTTGTTTGTATTTTTAATTTAAAAATGAAATCCTGACATTAAGTTGCAGCCTTAACATGTCTTAATTTTGATGTTCGATTATATATCTATCATCGAATATAAGACATCGTGAGAGATGCATTTTGGTTGATTAGTCTTAACATTTTAAGCGGTAATGTAGTTTTTTATGCTGTTAGGAAATCATATACATATGTAGATTGTTGTGTTACCACTCAAATCAAGTGACTAATGCTAGAATCATAACAATTGGGGTATACGCAATCGTTAGAAATTAGGGGTACGATATGAAGTATTTTTTCAAAGATTTATAAGTAAAAACTCGAAGGAGGATGACTTTGTTATTGTTGTCCCTTGGTCACTTTTGACTCTGAAGTAAACTTTTGGTAAAATTCCAAATACAACATGAAAACATGGTGTGAAAAGTTATATAAAAATATCCACAAATGTGATCGAAAATTTGTTTTTGAATGAATTCTTAATGAATCATCATCAGTCAAAGAAGTTGTTTCCTGTTGGTCCTAGTCCTAGTTCCAAAACTTTTGTATGTAAAAAACAGGCACGTTTTGTAAGGACGTTGGCCGCTAAAGTGTCAATTGACACCTGACTGATGTGTCCTGAAGCTCTGGTTCAGCAAATTGTTATTGTTGGTTACTAGGGGTGTGTCAAGGTTCCCCATTATTCTAAAAGGTATATTTGTAAGCAACGCCATTGAACGAATACCACACAGGAAAACCACACAAATGTTAAATTGACACTTTTAAACATATTTGCACCAGTTTGGTGAGTCATTTCCTCATCACCAATCTCAGAACAGGTGCTGTTAGACAATTTACACCGCATTTAGAGTAGGGTAGTTAATGAGTTGTAATTTTTTGAAAAATTTTAATGTTAGCAATTTATTGTGTCTTAATATGAACTGAAACAAAAGACTTAAGCAACGAACTTGATTACCTAGAGCCATATCTATTAAGGCGAATATTATTGCAGTAAATATTGATGTATTGGTGTATTTGTAATAAATTTTCGGTGAGGTGGTTCAAATAATGCGAGATAACATTTATTGTCAGTTCCATAATACAAACTGAAACAAAAAACTTAAGCAACGAACTTGATTGCCTAGAGCCATATCGTGCATGTGAAGTTCAGTTCGATTGTATTATTCTTTCAATCGGTAAAATCCCTGACTATGGTTATTAAAAATTAAACTTTAATGTGGGAGACTATAGTAACATTAAGAAGGAACAAATGTGAAAAATAACTATTATGGTTATTAAAAATTCAACTTTTATGTGGGAGCCTATAGTAACATTAAGAATGAAAAAATTTAAAAAATAACTATTAAAAACAAAATAGTCCAATTTGTTTATCTCGTTCGGTTCAAGATCTTTTCTATTATTGCTAAGAGAGTTTGTTTCACAAGAGTTGTGTTAAATGGATTTTGTGACAGATAGCAGGGCGGATAGCTATTTCGATAGTTGCCAAACTATCTCATCAGCATCCTTTGTAGTGCCTTCCTCACTATCATCACAAACCTTAGGTGTTAAAAGCTCCATCAATGAAGTGAGAAGCCAAAACACACCGGTGCGAAAATAGCATACCACATAAATCAACAATAAAAAAAGAGCAAAAAATATGTAAAAAATATGTAAAAATCAAATATGTATATATATATTTTGTATGCCCTTCGGTGAAGACATACCCATATAAGAATTGTTGTAAGTAGACTTAAACTTAATTTCCCTTTGCAGCCCATGAATAAGGTATGGGATAGCTTCTCGCGTTGTTGTGAATTAACACGCTTTCTATTTTTAGATTCACAACTAACGGCACCTACTTATTTATCGACGAATGCGAACGTCACTGTTTTGAGAAGCTCTTACTAGACACGACGATTGAATCGACGCTTAATACTGCGAAGTTGCTGTCAAACAACATTCGAATCAAAGAAAATTTTATTTATTTTTTTCTTTTAAGATGACTGGAGCCAGGTTTGAACCTGCGATCTCCCGCATGGTAGTCGCGTGTTCTAACCACTATGCCACGGCCGGTTGTTGTAAGTATATACATTAAAATGACCATAGGTAAATTAATATGTCGGTTTTCATAAAAACGAATGAAAATTACTTCAGTAAGTAAAGTATGGTTTTTGTTTTTTGACAGTTTAGTATTACAAACTTAAACGATAGACATAAGCACCAAAACTTGATTGTCTTGAAAATCCAACAGGAATACCAAATGTACCAACATTCCTCTATTTTAATATCCTTCCGATCCGGTATAACATAGGGACATTTGGTAGGGCTCCATAAAAATTTTGGACTATGTTGTCCCTTTTTTTAAAAAAGCTTTTCTAACATAAAAAATATCAAATATAGCTTGTCTACCTTAATTTTTAGAGAGAGATTACTTAACAGATCGACCAAGCCTCGCTTGGTAGAAAATGATTTTCAAATAATTTTTGGCTATTTTCACTAAAGACTTCGTGTCAGTCGCGAATATACGAAACTCAGGCCTACCGTCTAATAGTTGTTGTCAACTGCAGCTCTGTAATCGATAAACAGCAGATAGGTTGTCGATCTGCTTTTCTTGGGTCTTCTCCAGGATTTGTCGTAGTGTGAATATCTGTTCGGTGGTGGACTTAGTAGGTCTAAAGCCACACTGAACAGTACCAATCAGGTTCGCTGGAATAGACGTTAGTCTTTCACATAGCACACTAGGCAGGACCTCGTATGCGATGGGTAAAAGGCTAATCCCGGAATATTTGGTACACACACTTGGATCGCCTTTCTTAAACACAGGGCAAAGAACACTCAGATTGCAACTATCGGGCATGCATTCCTTTAGCCAAATCGTGTTTATGAGCTGGTGCACGTTGCCAGCTCATCGTCGCTAGCTTTAAAATCGGCTCCCGCAGCTTTATTATTTTTAAGCCGTGCAATTGCCGTGTTGATTTCCTTTTGACTCGGTGGTGGTTAGTCTACACCGTCGTCAATGAATGGCGTGATTTTGTCACTTATGCTGCCTTCGGGAATAAGTAGAGTTAGAAAGTGTTCCCTTCGTATTTGCAGCACACTTTGCATGTCCATGACCAGATTTCCATTTCTGTTCTTACAGGTGGGGATCCATGTTCCAAACTCTTTACTTTTTACCTTTTGGTAACGTTCTCGGGTTTTACCACTATCCTTGTAGTTTTTGATATCGTGGCTCTAGTTTTCTTCCTAGACGCTTTTTCCGCCTAAATAGGCGTGTCATCTGCCCTCCTCTACTCATTATAACGCTCAGTCACTGCACGTGTCGCCATTGGCTGCTGTTTTGCACTGTATGCAGCACCATTTCCTTCTGACATTTTGCGACATTCCTCATCATTCCTTGTCAGATCGCGGTTTTTCATAATCCAGTACGTTCGTCACGGCAATGGTTTTACCTTTTGGTAAAACTTTCGGACTTTACCTCTATCCCTGTAGTTTTTGATATCATGGCTCTCCTTTTCTTCCATAAACCCTTTATCCACCTGAAAATGCATTTTATCTCCCTTCTCTTCTCATTATATCGTTCGGTCACTGCACGCGTTACCATAGGCTGCAGTTTTTCCATGTATGCAACATCCTTTGCCTCAGGCGACATCCCTTATAGTACCAGAGCTTGCATGAGCGCTGTTTTTCATAATCCAGCACGTAAGTTACGGCAGTGGTTACAGAATTCGCAATATGAGTGTCGGCAACATCACAATTAAGAGAGTTTGTTTGAAGCAATCGAGAGAGCTGGTTGGCTACCTCGGTGGTATGCAGCTTTCTGATGTCTAGCTTCCTTTTAGTTTGGTTACGACCGTTTGGCTGCAACTAGGTGATGATCTGAGTCAATATTTGCATCGCGTATCACACGCACGTTCATAACGCTTGAGACATGCCTTATCGTCATCTATTACCACGTAATTGATCTGGTTTCTTATCTTTTGATCAGGGAATATCCATGTTGCATAGTGGATATCTTTATGGGAGAATCTGGTTCCACTCTCTACCATGTTTCTTAGCGACTCGAAGCTAACCAATCTGATTCCGTTATTGGAGGTGTTGTTATGTAGACTGAATTTTCCGACTGTTGAACCAAGACCATCTTCCGTTCCTATTTTAGCATCAAATTTCAATGTCGTGGTTAGGGCAGTGGTCATATAAGTCTTCCAGGCGCTCATAGAATGCATATTTAATGTCCTCGTCTTTGTCTTCCGTCGGGTCCTGTACACAAATCAGTGTGATTTCAAATTATTTCGCATGGAAACGTGGAAATAATTACATAAATTATAAGAAAATAGGAAATATATTATGAAAACAAAAAAAATATATTTTATTTATGTCGAAAAATCTACGATTAATTTACGTTTTTCCAGCAGTTGCAGAAATTTTACGAAATCGAAAAAAAAATCGCATTGGCAAAATTTTCCCATAAACTTTTCTCCGAGATAAAATCGAGTTACAAAGTGGCACCTATGAGCAGTATTGTAGTATAAAATGTAAAGTTTTTGAAAACATGTTGGTAATTGCTATATCCCTAGCCGTTTTTTCTTGAGATTTTTTAGAAAGTGCGATGCGTTTTCGCATCGCTAGGCCTTAATGAGTTAATGGGAATAGTGGGGTTATAGGGTTAAACCCCGAGATCAGACGTCGAAGACTTTTGTCGACTATGTTATGAATCGACGTAATGTAAAAATATTTCGCCTTAATGCGGTTAGGGGCTATTAGGTCACTTACAGGTTAAAACCGCGAGACCAGATATCGAAGTCTCCGTGTGCATTAGGGGTATAACCAATTTTTTGGCATAGTACCATGAGGTCAACCATGTCCTAGTAACCACGAAAATCACAATCTTTTCTAATTTTTCTGGAAAAAGTTCACGCACCAATTGGTTTTTCTAAACAGGTGTATACAAAATTATTTAAAAATTTTTTATTTTTATTTTATTTCTATTAACTTCGTTAAATGGGGATTTAGATCTCCTAGGCTCATTGGTCAATTATCAACAGGCTGCCACCTGCGATAAATGTTGAAGTGTTAGTAAACAAATTAACTATTAGCATTAGGAGAGATTATTCGATACACATTTTTATTTTTTTCGTTAAAAAAGATTAAAGATACGTTTTGGTTTGCGGAAGAATCTCTTACCATCTCTAAATATTAATGAAATTTCATACTTAAGCTATTTTTTCTTTTAAATAAACATATTATTAATTTTCCTTAACCAAACAGAAAATTAAAAATTTTCAAAACTTCATCGCGGTTGGTGCGTGAACTTTTTTGACCTTAGCGAAAACATAAATATACGTTCCCTTATAGTTTTTTATGCTCTATGGGACTGTGCTATGCCAATTTTGATATTTTAAAAAATTGTTAAAAAGTTAAATCCCTAGTGTGCATTCCTGTCCCGTCCATCACATTGTCTGTATGCCGGTGATATCAGCCTTTTTCACCAAGTGGATAGAGGGAGAGAGTTCGGACATTCCAGCAGCTTTTCCTTAAATCTTGGTCCTTATAACGTTTGCAGAGGTCGTCAACATTTGGTCTTTTCATAATATTTTTTTATTTAGGGAGATTAATATTGGTTATATTCTTAATTAGCGCTTCTTAATTTAATTTTCCTATTCTTTAATAAAAATGTTTCTGTTACATTTGCAAAAACGAAGAATACCATTTTCCTGTATAAATCACAACTCGGGGTCGTCAACATTTGGGAGATTTTTGTTTTTCTTTGTCTGTTCATAACAGTTTTTTTTATTGAGGGAAACTAATATTCCTTATTAGCGCTTCCTAATTTCCTATTCCTATTATTTAGTTAATTTGATTCCTGTTAAGTTTCCAAAACCGAAGTTTATCATTCTCCTGTATAAACTTTAACTATCTCTTAACTCTTCAGTGCACATCAACAACGTGTGCTGTGCTTCAGGCATTTGAAATTGAGTCAGCTGAAAAACTTACTACTACATCTGCATCTTGGCATATTTTATATACAAAAGTCCTCCTTCTGATAAGTGGAAATCTATCAAATGACATTGACATTTAAAACATTTCCGCAAATACAAATCAGATTAAATTGTATAATCCACACACGAGTGCGATGTCGGCACCGGTAACAGCTGACAACAAATGACTGGCAAAGTAAATATAATTGTCAATTGCCGCAGAGTTGGCGAAGAATAACAACAGCAAAAAGTAGTTATGCAAACAGTATTCCCCCTCACCTCTTGCCACTGTACGTACGACTTCTTTCTCGACTTTCAACGTATTCAGGGGTTTGCTTGCAATGATTCCCACCAATTTGACAATAAACACGACTCACGGTTAGTTGGTTGCTGTTGTTGTTGTAGCATTAACCACCATCGCCACCGCCACTACTAGTAACCAAGCAACCAGCCAACCACATCAGCTACCACAATCGTGGCACAACATACAAAATTCCACCTGTTGTTGTGGCAAAAGTAAAATGCTCCTGTCATTTGCTACATAACAAAACATACTTTCAACAACACTGGCAACAACAACGACAAACAACAAAAACAACTGGCAACTAGCAACTGAGAAAAAATAACCAAACAGATAACTAAACATTGATAAAAATTGACAACAACAACAATAGCAAAATTAAAATATTTTCCTTCTCTCTAAAATCTTAAGAAAACATCACTATTTCGAGCCACATCGAATAGGGAACGCCAGGCAAACATGGTCATGGGGCAGACAAAAACAAAAAATAGTGGCAGATTGAACTTCAAATTGCCACAAACAACGACGCATAACCAAAGTGTTTGTTAAATGTAAACAAATGTAACGCATTTCCGTTGCATTTGTGTTAAGTTTGTTATCGCACACATAACATATGTACACTCGGAGAAGAAATGTCCAAATGGTTAGAAACGATTTGTTATAATTAACTATATTTTGTAAACGGATATTTTTTGTCTTTTTACATTCCCCTATACTATTTTAATAACTGGACGAAACTTTTGATAAGAAATACAATTATATTGAATACGGTAACATCTTCTTCTATGATATTCCTTTGACATATTCGACATCATGCAATTTTTCACTGAGTGTACTTCTTTAATGTTGGTGGTATAACTCGCCTACCTACTACTACATCTCTATGCTAAACTTCGAGATGTCATTAAGTTTGCAACCTTTTCATCCCGAGCATGTTCAAAACGACATCATGTACTTTACACAAGTAGTACTTCGCGCACACTTAGTCGCTGCAGAGCGTATCTTTAATACTTTAGTACTCGCAGCCCAAACACACTAATGCAACACGAAATGAAGTATGTATAGTTGCTGGCAACATCTTCAAAAATACTTACATGGACGAGAGACAGCACAACGGTCATACAATGATGACAACATACGCGATGAGTGCAATAGACAAACATGTACATCGAATAATGTTGTTGTTGCTGCTGTTATTTTTTGAGTGCGGGAGCAAAATATCCTTTTTTGCAATCATTTTATTTTGTATTTCGCTGTTGCACCACCAAACAACCAGCCAGACATTCACAAGCCCATGCAACATGATAATGATAATGCAACAAACAAAACACCAGTGACATCTAGCAACAACATCGGCAACAACAGCAATTGCAAGCAGCCATCATAGATGTTGTTTCACGTTGAGTGCAACAACAGCAACAACATATGTTAGCAGAAGTTGTTGTTGGCAATGTTGGCGATGCCAATCATTAGAATGTTTGCAGGCAGCCAGGCAGGCAGATGCTGCCAACTACTTTAGAATTGTTAGGTGATGCTAGTAGGTAGCAACGTCGTAGTAGTAGCTAAATCTACTGATGCTTCCTCTTAGGCCAACAACATTCCAAACTGACTTTTGAAACGTCATAATGTGTTTGTGTGCCGCGCGTGTGTTAGACTGTGTCACACACTCGTTACACTTATTATCTGATCAACAATGACTTTGAAAAAAGTGTTCGAAACCATTTTACTTAATTTTCAATTGTGCAAACAAAAACTAAAAAAAAAACGAACTTGACAAAGTTCAAATACTTTCGAAGGTATATTCGTTTGATTGCACACATATAAACGTACATGTATGTGCGAGAGAATAGTAGGAAATAATCAAAATAGTACTAAAAACATAAAAATATAAAATATATAAATAATATTAGAAATATTAAAAATATTAATAATATCAGAAATATTAAAAGTATTAAAAATTATTAAAAATATTAAAAAAAATAAAAATATTAAAAATGTTAAAAATGCTAAAAATATTGAAATTATTAAAAATATTAAAAAATGAAAAATATTAAAATTATTAAAAATATGAATATGTTTTTCATTGTTCGGTTTGAGATCTGTTTCAATTATCGCTAATATTTCACACAATATTAAAAATATTAAAAATATTAGAAATATTAAAAAAATTAAAAATATAAAAAAAAATATTGGAAATATTGGAAATATTAAAATCTTTAAAAATATTGAAAATATAAAAAATATTAAAAATATTAACAACTCACACAACTCTATTAGCAATAACAGAAAAGATCTTGAACCGAACAATGAAACCAAACTCATTATTTACATATACAGATCAACAATACAAAAACAAGAGAAATATTAAAAATATTGTAAACATATTAAACACTAATGGACCCGGCAATGCTTCGCTATTGCTTATTTGACGGCTAAGCTTAAGCGTCGTTCTTGTACGCTCTGTAAACAATTCGTTACCCTAAGTTACTCCTTAATCAAGCTAACCACGTCTCATTAACCGATATTAAAACGTCCGTCTGCAAATTCATATCTATAGTACCAAGTACTATCTGAATTTAAATATTCCCCTTTATTATGTATGTCGTAGTCACGTCGAATCATTGTTGTTTTTAAAATATGGCCTCGCTGATGTCGTTTTTGAGACTAAAATATGACTGGCCTTGCTCATATCATGTTCTTTTTCATTAGATTATAAAAAAAAGCCTCAACACTAAACAATTATGTTAATTATTACTAATTTAAATCAAATAAAAAAAAACAGTCGAATGTTGCCGAAAGTCGACTACGACATACGTAATAAGGGGAATTACTTTATATAGTCCTAAAAACATTTTACCCACCTTCCCTTTTGCAGACCGATCGGAAAAAAAATATTCATCTTCCCCCGTCGGCCGAAAATAAATATGTTGTCAGTATATTCACGTCTACATTGCCGAGTACTTTAAGGACATATTTACACAACTGATATCATTGTCACTATTACCCTTTACCCTGTGTCAGCATTTACCTAAATACGTTTATCTGACGACATATTGCCAAAATTTTTTATAAAACAAACTGACGCAATGTAAATAGTCCTTAAAGTTTACTGACACAACTCTGAAAAACATCTTGTCAAAAGTATCAGCAAAGAAAATTTTAAAATATAATGAATTTATTAAGAAAAAACTTTTCTAACATTGTCCTTGCTCTTAAAATGTCGTCTGCACATTTATATTAGTGTTGCCGTGTGCTATCTGGGTGCCAAATTGTATCACTCTAGGGCTATAATGCAGTTTTTCCTCGTCCACTGATTCAATATTTAAATTTCGTTTTCATATTTATATTTGTGTTGTCGAATACTATCTTTGAATCAAATTTTATCTCTCTAGGCCTAAAATACAGTTCTGTACTCCCACTTTCCCCAATGATCCAAAATTAAAATGTCGTCTGAATATTCATAATCGTGTTGTCGAGTACTATTTAAGTTCCAAATAGGGAGCTCTAAAAATATGTGTTACCACGCCAACTCCACCCACTGATCTCAAATTAAAATTCTGTCTACATTTTCTTATTCATGTTGCCGAGCGTCTTCTGTGTATCAAATTTTAGCTCCCTAGCTCTATAATTATGTTCCGCCACGCGCACTTCGCCCACTGGTTCAAAATTAAAATTTCGTCTGCATATTCATATTCGTGTTGTCGAGTAATATTTGTGTATCAAATTTGATCTCCCTAGCTCTAAAAACATGTTTTGCCACGCCCACTTCGCCCACTGGTTCAAAATTAAAATTTCGTCCGCATATTCATAATCATGATGCCGAGTACTATCTTTGTATCAAATTTTATCTCCCTAGCTCTAAAAATATGTTTTGCCACGCCCACTCCGCCCAGTGGTTCAAAATTAAAATTTCGTCCGCATATTCATATTCGTATTGCCGATTACTATCTGTGTATCAAATTTTATCACCTTAGCTCAAAAAAAGTTTTGCCACGCCCACACCGCCCATAAGGTCACAAATTTAAAAAATTTATAGCCTACGGCAATTTCCATATAGTACACTAACTATCTTCCAAATTTCATTGAAGTCGGTTCAGCCGTTTAGGCGTGATTGAGCAACAAACATACAAACAAACAAACAGACATTCACATTTATAATATTTATAGGATATTTAAAAAAAAATATTAAAAATATTAAAAAAATTAAAAATATTAAAAATATTAAAAATATTAAAAATATTAAAAATATTAAAAATATTAAAAATATTAAAAATATTAGAAATGTTAAAAATATTCAAAATATTTAAAATAATATTGGGATTTGGTTCGGCTATAGGGTCTGAATTTAAAGACAATTTTTATGTTGTACTTTTATTCCATTTATTTATTTCCGATATTTCGACTAACATCGTTAGTCATCATCAGGGTTATCTATTAATCACAAAAATACAAAAATGTTACAAATTAACACACAAATAAACATATTTTTACAATGACAGAAATTCTTACAAAAATGGGCAGCTACAATAATACTGTCCTAAGTCAGCTTCTGTGAACTACTAGCTATTTGGTCGTCTGTATTTGTCAATAATATGTCTATACATCTGAGAGCAATTTGATGTGTCGCTCTTGTAATTTAATCTCTGGTCCAACGGTGTATCAATTATGTGCAGCATTTCTAGAGTATATCTTTGGGCGTAATTTCTCTCTTCCACAAGTATCTCTACGTCGTCAAAATTTGGTCTGTGTCCTGTTAGAGTACTGTGGGCTGCAAGTGCGGTTTTTTGTTCTATTGGTTTCCCCGTAGCTTTTTGGTCAGTTTTATGCGATGCCAATCTTGATTTTAGTTTCGTCTTTGTTGTTCCAACATATACCTTTGCGCATATGTCGGATCCGTCCCCATTACATTTTATTTTATACACTAAGTTGGACTTATCTTCTTTTTCCACTTTAGCTTTCGTCTTGCTAAACAATTTGTGCGTCGTATTATGTGTTTTTTGAGCCATTTCTATTTTATTTTTGTCGTAGATATTTGAATGTTTTAATCTGTCTGAAAATCCAGGTACATATGTGATCGATTTATATGTCTTAGGCTCTTTGGTAACATTTTCAATGTTATTTGTTTTGCATGCCTTGCCCAGTAATTCGGTTATTGTTCTGTTTGGAAAACTGTTCATTCGTAATATGTTCTTAATTTTGTTTATGTTCGTTTTATGATATTCCTGGTCACTTATTTTTAATGTTCTTTTTATAAAGTTTATTGCAGTGTTTATAATTGTACGTCTTGGATGTTTAGAATAGAAGTTAATAATTCTGCCTGAGGCAGTTTCCTTCTGGTACCAGTCAAATTTAATATTATTTTTCTCCCTGATGACCAGAATGTCCAAGTATGGGAGTTTTTTATTGTCTTCCATCTCCATAGTAAATTGTATTTGTTTGTTGAAACTATTTAAAGTTCTTAGTGTAGTTTCAACTTCGCTTTTCTTAATAATGCAGAAAATGTCATCTACATATTTTGTCAACACTTTGGGCTTTTGTGTTAACTTATTCATTGAGGTATACAATAATTCTTCCATCACTATATCCGCAATTACTGGGGAAGCTGGTGAGCCCATTGGCATGCCTTTTTTCTGCTCATATATTTTCCCTTCATAGTTAAAGTATCTATTATCTTTGATGCAAAAAGTGAGAATTTCAATAAATAATTCTTTTGGTATATCGGTGAAATTTTTCAATGTGTCCCATCTGTTCTCTATCGTCTTTAGAGCTAGATTTACCGGTACACTAGGGAATAAGGAAACCACATCAAATGATGTCAAAATTTCGTCTTCTTCAATAAGTATGTTGCTAATTTTTGTTTTAAAATCTAGTGCATCATTCACATTATATTGTGAGTCCTTTGTTAAATTTTTAAGTACATTGATGACATATCTGCACAGTCCATATGCTGGAGAATTGATTGATGAACAAATTGGACGAAGAGCTTGTACAAACACTAGAGAACAAAGAGCACCAAGAAATTGCGAGAGCAAAATACATATCACTAATTGACGACCACTTACAGAGACAAAAACTAAGTCAGAGAGAAAAAACTGATTATTAACACAGTGGGACAGACGAAAACTTTTTTGAAAGAAAATTCTGACATATTAATAGTGTGTGCAGATAAAGGAGGAAAAACAGTAGCGATGACTAAGTCCGATTATAAAAATAAAATGGACACAATAGTAGGGGATTTATGCACATATAAAAGGTTGAAAAAGGATCCAACATCAACCCTCCAAACTAAAAACAACAATTTAGTAGAAAAATTATACAATAAAGGTATAATTAACATGACAGAACGGACGAAACTAATAAACAGAACAGCTATTGCGCCAAGGATATACGGTCTCCCTAAAATCCACAAAAATGGAACACCTCTTCGTCCAATTTGTTCATCAATCAATTCTCCAGCATATGGACTGTGCAGATATGTCATCAATGTACTTAAAAATTTAACAAAGGACTCACAATATAATGTGAATGATGCACTAGATTTTAAAACAAAAATTAGCAACATACTTATTGAAGAAGACGAAATTTTGACATCATTTGATGTGGTTTCCTTATTCCCTAGTGTACCGGTAAATCTAGCTCTAAAGACGATAGAGAACAGATGGGACACATTGAAAAATTTCACCGATATACCAAAAGAATTATTTATTGAAATTCTCACTTTTTGCATCAAAGATAATAGATACTTTTACTATGAAGGGAAAATATATGAGCAGAAAAAAGGCATGCCAATGGGCTCACCAGCTTCCCCAGTAATTGCGGATATAGTGATGGAAGAATTATTGTATACCTCAATGAATAAGTTAACACAAAAGCCCAAAGTGTTGACAAAATATGTAGATGACATTTTCTGCATTATTAAGAAAAGCGAAGTTGAAACTACACTAAGAACTTTAAATAGTTTCAACAAACAAATACAATTTACTATGGAGATGGAAGACAATAAAAAACTCCCATACTTGGACATTCTGGTCATCAGGGAGAAAAATAATATTAAATTTGACTGGTACCAGAAGGAAACTGCCTCAGGCAGAATTATTAACTTCTATTCTAAACATCCAAGACGTACAATTATAAACACTGCAATAAACTTTATAAAAAGAACATTAAAAATAAGTGACCAGGAATATCATAAAACGAACATAAACAAAATTAAGAACATATTACGAATGAACAGTTTTCCAAACAGAACAATAACCGAATTACTGGGCAAGGCATGCAAAACAAATAACATTGGAAATGTTACCAAAGAGCCTAAGACATATAAATCGATCACATATGTACCTGGATTTTCAGACAGATTAAAACATTCAAATATCTACGACAAAAATAAAATAGAAATGGCTCAAAAAACACATAATACGACGCACAAATTGTTTAGCAAGACGAAAGCTAAAGTGGAAAAAGAAGATAAGTCCAACTTAGTGTATAAAATAAAATGTAATGGGGACGGATCCGACATATGCGCAAAGGTATATGTTGGAACAACAAAGACGAAACTAAAATCAAGATTGGCATCGCATAAAACTGACCAAAAAGCTACGGGGAAACCAATAGAACAAAAAACCGCACTTGCAGCCCACAGTACTCTAACAGGACACAGACCAAATTTTGACGACGTAGAGATACTTGTGGAAGAGAGAAATTACGCCCAAAGATATACTCTAGAAATGCTGCACATAATTGATACACCGTTGGACCAGAGATTAAATTACAAGAGCGACACATCAAATTGCTCTCAGATGTATAGACATATTATTGACAAATACAGACGACCAAATAGCTAGTAGTTCACAGAAGCTGACTTAGGACAGTATTATTGTAGCTGCCCATTTTTGTAAGAATTTCTGTCATTGTAAAAATATGTTTATTTGTGTGTTAATTTGTAACATTTTTGTATTTTTGTGATTAATAGATAACCCTGATGATGACTAACGATGTTAGTCGAAATATCGGAAATAAATAAATGGAATAAAAGTACAACATAAAAATTGTCTTTAAATTCAGACCCTATAGCCGAACCAAATCCCAATATTATAATTAAGAGGTCAACAATCAAAAAACATAATATTTAAAATATTTAAAATATTCAAAATGAATATGTTTTTCATTGTTCGGTTTAAGATCAGTTTTCTATTATCGCTAATAGAATTTGTTTTACAAGAGTTGTGTGAAATGGATTATGTTGACAGCTGGCAGGGCAGATAGCTATTTCGATGGTTGCCAAACCATCATCGGCACTGATGATCCATCGAAATAGCTATCTGGCCTGCCAGCTGTCAACATAATCCATTTCACACAACTCTTGTAAAACAAATTCTATTAGCGATAATAGAAAACTGATCTCAAACCGAACAATGAAAAACATATTCATATTTCTAACAGATCAACAATAACAAACAAGAGCAATATTCAAAATATTCGAAATATTCAAAATATTCAAAATATTCAAAATATTCAAAATATTCAAAATATTAAAAATATTAAACATATTAAAAATATTAAAAATATTAAAAATATTACAAACATTAAAATATTAAAACGTCGAACACTGGCATCAGACTGATTGATTTCTCTGCGGCAAGAAATATGGTAGTTAGCAGCACTAGATTTAACCATACAAATATTCATAAGGCAACATGGTTATCTCCAGATCAATTGACGAGGAATCAGATTGATCATGTGGTAGTCGATGGAAGGCACGCATCGAGTGTTCTGGACGTACGAGTGATTAGGAGTGCGAACATTGACTCCGATCACTTCCTTACCGCCTTTAAGGTACGCACAAGGCTAAGCATGGCGAAAAACGTACGTAACCAGGCACAACGAAAGCTGGACATCGGTAAACTGCGGACCACAAAGGTAGCAAACGCCTACTCCAACCACCTAACTCAACTGCTGCGGAATGCTCCAACCCCTGACAATATAACCTCGCAGTGGCAAAATATAGCCGACTCCTTAGAACGGGCTGCGAGAAGCGGGGTACTCAAAGCCGTCTCAAGAAGATGCCTGGTACAATGATGAATGTCGCAATGCCACGAGAGAGACGGTTGCTGTGATAATGAGTGGAGAAATAGCTATCTGCCCTGTCAGCTGTCAACATAATCCATTTCACACAACTCTTGTAAAAACAAATTCTATTAGCAATAATAGAATAGATCCCAAACCGAACAATGAAAAACATATTCATATTCTGCACAGATCGATAAAAACAAACAAGAGAATACATACACGGGAGGTACACTGGGTTGGCATTTGATGCCAAAAACAATTCTATGCAATTTTGTCTGATGGACAAAGCATAGACAAGAGCTTGTGTGGATTATGTTGACGTTGTCTTCGTTGATACCATTTTCGCACCGGTGTGTGTGAGCTTCACATTGATTGTGTGAAGCTTTTAACACTTAAGGTTGTGATAATGAGTGGAGAAGGCACAGCAAACGGCACTGATGATGATGGTTTGGCAACCATCGAAATAGGTATCTGCCTTGCCAGCTGTCAACATAATCCATTTCACACAACTCTTGTAAAACAAATTCTATTAGCAATAATAGAAAAGATCTTGAACCGAACAATGAAACCAAATATTAAAAATATTAAAAAAATTTGAAATATTAAAAATGTTAAAAATATTAAAAATTTTAAAAACATTAAAAGTATCAAAAATATTAAAAATTCTAAAAATTTTAAACATATTAAATAAAATATTAAAAATATTAAAAATATTAATAATATTAAAAATATTACAAATATTACAAATATTACAAATATTACAAATATTACAAACATTACAAATATTACAAATATTACAAATATTACAAATATTACAAATATTACAAATATTACAAATATTACAAATATTACAAATATTACAAATATTACAAATATTAAAAATATTAAAAACTATTACAAATATTACAAATAATAAAAATATTAAAAATATTAAAATATAAAAAACTATTAAAAATATTCAAAATATTTATAATATTCAAAATATTCAAATTATTAAAAGTATTAAAAATATTCTAAATATTATAATTATTAAAAATAAAAAAGAAAAATATTTTTTAATATTTATAATATTAAGAATATTAAAACTGGTAACATTTTCAAAAAATACTAATAATCCACAATATAAACGTCATCCAATTAAACACTCATATTAAAAGTTTACTTATTAATCAGGACGCAGCCCGATTTAAAATCAACGACATGCTCATAATATTTACGTGTTTATACGCATTCTCTGCAAATAAATCTATTATCTATGCTTTGTTTTGCACCTTACATAAGGCGACAGGTGCTAATTTTTCTTTCCTCTAACTATCGATGTGGAAATGAACGTTTCCTTTCAATCACCTCGAAAAGACCACAGCCATTATCACCATCGCCGTTGATGCCGTTTCCATACATATTTTTTCTTCTTGTTTTTACGAAAGCAACCAGGTGAAGAAATCAAAATAAACTATATTTATGGATGTTTAACAATTCTATTCTATTATTTCCAATACCACGATTCTAAACTGCCTCTTTCCGCCATTTCACCATTGCAATCATCGTCATCGTCGTCCTCATCATCATCTTTAAAATGCAACATATCATATTTTAATGTTATTGTATTGTGTTTTTGTTGTTTTTTTCTGCAGTAGATGATGTTGTTCTTTCTTTCTTTAGTCAGCCATTCATTTATTTTGTATTTTCTTTCTTCCGTTCCTATCGTTGTAGGCTAAAAGTGCTTTGGCCAGAACACCTGCTCGCCAGAATGATGCCCTCTTCAGTCCAGCTAGCTATTCACCGATGTAAGTATCTAGTCTATGTTTCATGTACATATCATTGGTAAAATACGATTGTACCATAGTGAATTTGATTCGTATCGTTGCAACCTATAGTAGGTAATTCAGATCTTCAGTATTTTACACGATTGAAATTATTTATAATATAAAAAATTCTTGAAATACTATAATTAAATTTTAAAAAATTTGAATATTACATCTTTACAATTTTTAAAAAATATTTCTAAATTTTCATATATTTGGAATATTTTTAATGTGTCAATTACTTTTATTATTTTTTATACGTTGTTTATTTTTAATAGTTTTGATTCTTTTAATTTTTTATAATATTTTATATATGTTATTCCGGTTAAATACTAACTTTATGAACTAGTAGTGGTTATTGAAGTTCCTCCTTGCTACCTACTATCCATAATATGGCCCACAGTTAACAATTGTACTCTCCGTAGTACATTAAATCATAAATTTACAATTGATCATAAATACTCGTTAAATATATGAACAAACACACACACACATGTACGATTGAATAGGAAAATGTGTGTTGCTCTCCTAAACTTTGCAAGCATTCAGTAATCAGTAAGTGCAGTCATGTTCTACGTATGCATCCGACTTGATCATTTCGATGCCCAATAACGATGAATTATTATTTGTGGTGAAAAAATTAACGTTGATTTTATTCAGCAAATCAGCACACAAGAACAATTTACCCAAAGATATGTTTCTCATTGTATTTCATTCCTTGGAAATTCCCCTTTTCTCTGTCATTGGGCGCTACAATTGACTATTGATTTTTTATGTTGTTTTTCTGGGGTTTACCATAAAGTATCATTAGCATTAGTTGAGAAAAGTAGAGGGGATATGTAGAGGGAACTTAATACAATTCTTGACTGGTATTCATAATTTCTTGCGGGCAAAGTCATAACACTAAAGATTTATAACATGTTGTTTTTATAAAAACAGTTCTCAGGCGGATATTGGCTTAGCAGAGAGTTGTTGTTGTAAGAGGAAAATGTATGGTTGAAGAGATATGTGTATTATCGTTCCGTAAAACCCACACAAATGATAGCAGTTATAGATTGTTTGTCTTAACCAATATCTATTAAGAACTTAAATTTAAAACAAATAAAACTAAAAATGCATCAAGTAGTATATTTTGTATCTTTAATGGTATCTTCAGCAGACGCTGTCAAAATAAGCTAATATTTTTATAGCCAACTCTGAAAAATGTGAAGATCTTTACAATGAAGAACGATATTTGTATTATATAAAAGAAAATGAGAAAATGTCATCGTTATCTAATGCATTCACTGTGGAAGTCGAAATACTCGACAAGTCCTCTTCGGACGGTGTTAGCCTCATTTGAATATGAGGTATCGATCTACATCATCAATTTTTTGAGTTCATTCAATTTTTATTTTGCGTAATGTGGATCTTTTTTAATAAGAGAGCCTCAATATTTCAAATGGACTATAAAAGTACTCTTGTGCAAAGATGTACCTTGTGGAACCGATTCGTACATATTGGGACTATGAAAGTACTTTTTAGTACTATAAAAGTACTCTGGTACCAAAAAATACTCGGGGACAAAAAAATTACTTTTAGGACAATAAAATTACCTTTTACCACTATAACAATGCAAAAAAAAAACTTTGTGAAACAGAAAAGTTCTTTTAGGACAATTTTAATGCTATAAAAGTACTCTAGTACAAAAAAAGTAATTGGAACTATTAAAATACTATTATTATAAAAAGTACTTCGGTACAAAAAAAAAATAATTTGCAGAACAAAAAGTACTTTTGGGACAATAAAAGAGCTTTTTAGTACTATACAAGTACAATGGTTCACAAAAGTACTTTGAGGACCAAAAAAGTACTTTTGGGATAATAAATGTACCTTTTAATAGATAATATAACAGTCCAAAAAAGGTACTTTATGTAACAGAAAAGTACTTTTGGGACAATTTAAGTATTTTTGGTATTATAAAACTACTCTGGTACAAAAAAAATTGATACTTTTTGGTGCAATAAAAGTTCTCTGGTACAAAATAAGAACATGCTTTGTGGAACAGAAAAGTACTTTTGGAAATATAATACAAATATTTTTAGTATTAAAAAGTACTCTGGTACTAAAAAATACTTTGTAGAACAAAAAAGTACTTTTGACACAACAAAAGTATCTTTACGTACTATATAAGTGCTCTGTTACAAAAATGTTGTTTGAGGAACAAAATAGTACTTTTGCGACAATAAAAGTACATTTGAACACTTTAATAGTGTAAAAAAGTACTTTGTGTAAAATAAAAGTACTTTTGGGACAATACAAGTATTTTTAATACTATACAAGTACTCTAGTACAAAAAAAGTAATTGATACTTTTTGGTACAAAAAAGTACTCTGGTACAAAATAAGTACTTTGTTGAACAAAAAATACTTTCGGAACTATGAAAATACTTTTAGTATTAAAAGTACTCTTGTACAAAAATATACTTTGTGGATCCAAAAGTACTTTTGGCGCAATAAAAGTACCTTTTAGTACTATACAAGTGCTCTGGAACAAAAATTATTTGTGGTACACTGGTACAAAAAAAGTATTTGTGGAAAAGAAAAGTAAAAAAAACACATTGCGGAACAGAAACGTACTTTTTGCACTATGAAAATTCTTCTAGTAAAAAAGTACTTCGGTACAAAAAAAAACTCAGGTATAAAAAAAGTACTTTGTGCAAGCAATGTCCTGCTTTGTACACTAATGGTACTCAGCCGTAAAAATGTACTTTGTGTAATAGAAAAGTAATTTTGGGACAATATAAGTATTTTTAGTACGATAAAAGTACTCTGGTACAAAAAAAAAATACTTTTGGAACATTAAAAATACATTTTAGAATTATAAAAAGTACTTTTTGTAATAAAGTAATTTTTTTGTACCAGAAAAAGGATTTTTATTGCACCAAAAGTGTACGTTTATTTTTTTTAAAAAAGTGATTTTTTTTGTACGAAAAGTACTTTTATTATACCAAAAAGTACTTTTATTCCAGAACAAGTACAAGAAAGTACTTTTTTGGTACAATAACTTTTTTGTATATAGAATGATGTAGTTCAATTCCTCAATACCCTACAAGGAGAGAAACTGCGCATATTGCTAAGGAAAAATGGCTGAAAGAACCCACTTGCACAGCGACCAAATAGATTTAGTCTACCATAGATATACAGAGGACACGATTTGTGCTAAACTTGTCTAGAGTAAATCTAAAGATGCCTTTACACGATGTGTATGTTACGTTTGACATGCCACTTTTCCCACTGTAAAATGTATACAAGTCGGGTGATCCCTTTCAAACACTGTTTGTATAAAACAAAACATACGTAAATATTCCTCTATTTTTTATGTATTACATTTCGGCTGTCAAAGTGGCATGACATTTGTAAAATACACATCGTGTAAATTCGGCTTAAGGAACATGGTAGCTGTAGTAACCGGTCTCTGGCCGGACACTTATGGACCAAAGGCGTTAGGCGAAACAATCATGTCTGTATCAAAGGAACAAAATGGCTTGAAATCGATGGTACCACCCAAGATAAGGCGGCTGCCAAATTAACCTACGACCTTTCGAAGGGAGATTGAAACAAAGTAAGTGAATTAATTATTGTGTCGAAAATTTCCTTAAACTGTAGGCGCTAACAAATGTTTGTAAACAAACTCCCACGATAGTAGATAAAAAGGGTACTTTTGCGATCTTTTGTTCTACTGAAATTATTAAAATAGCCACAACTAACCCAATTTCTCTCTGTCATCTCGATGTAGTTCGCAGACACCTAAGTTGTTATTAACAGAGCTCTGATAGGTAGGGCTTGATGTGGCAAGGCCACTGTGGATTAGTGTCACTGTACAAAGATACAGAAATATAATAAGAATATGTCTTTAAATTCTGCGCAAATATGTATAAAATTGTGTCTATATTTTTCATGGTAAAGTATGCGCCATTAAGAATGTTTTCCTATTACCTTTTTTTAGGTTTACACCTAAATGTATATTTAACTAAGTATAAAAAGTTTAAGATATTAACTCTTTAAAGAGTTTCTGGACTTCTTTAAACACAATTCCCTAATTAGAAACAATATTTTTACGTATATATGTTGAAATATCAGTTAACAGCTTTTTCACCCACTCCGCGTACTGCTTCACATTTGAATTGCAATAGTTGTTCAAATTCCTTGACGAAAGACAAGGACAACACAGATAAAAATCAGTTGAGATTTTTGAATTAATCGCAATCAATCCTTGATACTTAACCCTACAATTACACTGTCTGCATTTCCGTGAATTCCATGGATTCTTTGAATTCAAACAAAACTGGTATAGTAATTGAAAGCAAGTGTTTTTATCTTTAAGCTGTTTTTCCCGGTAATGATTAATAACAATAATAAAGTGTAATAATAACATTTATAAAGATGTTCGATAAGAGCCACTGGAGAATCCTGTAGTTGTCGACTACAAGTATGTACTAGAATGAAATACTACATACAACACATATGAGCTACAAGTTAGACCACATTATGTAGCAAACAGCTACCAAGATACGTAACATGAAAACAAAATGATGAAAACAAGAACACACAGCAAATGCTTTACTTGCAATCCTCAAGTCTTGCTTAGTCCAAACAAACACACACACACGCACTCATACACAACGTACTGAGAAACAGGGCATCACCGGAAGTAGCAAAACGTTACGTCTAAAACAGCAACTACCATTGCGCGCTGTACAGAGTACAATTCCAGACGTTTTTCGCAGGTAAGTAAGTAGTAGGTAGACAAGATATTGGTAACAAACTTAACTAAACAACATCTTCGCTGCATTTATTAGTAGTTTTCGTCTTGGGTATTAATGACTTTTGAATGTGAATTTCTGAATTTCATTCTGTTCATGACATCTTAGGCGGCGGCCCACATTCCCATTTACTCACCTGTCTGTTCGTCTGAGTGTTACGAGTGTGTGCGTTTTAAAGGAAATGGTTTTTATAAATGCAATGTGGAAGTCATCTTTAGAATTTAAATAAATTATTAAAATAAATATATTTTTTATGTAGATACATACATACATATATCGCGCAAATAGCGGATGTCTTTCTCTGGGGATCCACTTATAATTATGTGTGATATTTTAAATGCAACAACATCAGAAATGGTTGAGTGCTGTGGCAACAGGTGAGGACACAGATGTGTCTGGGAAATAGCAAAACAAAAACAAAATGCCTTTTGATTTATGATTTATCTCTGTTGGCCTACTACTGCTACTAACATACTACTGAATGATAAGGAATTTTTAGTGCGTAGATTAACTGAATTTATAAGAACGTGAGAATTTGTTTTTGAGTTAATTGTACGATTGAACAATTTCTTGAGTTGATGCAGCGTTAACAGCGGGAACCGCCATCGAAAACATAGTAAACTAGTAAATGTGTGATATTTCTCAACTAATGAGTCGGTATCAATTGTTTATTTAATGACGATTCTCCTGTTGATTCGTTTTAATTAGAATTTTGTCAGTTAATGATATTTGGAAATTTCAAATAAAAATTGTATGTTACAGTCCATCGTTTTATTATTTTGTACTCCTTTTAAAGGTCATTGCTCAGGTGGGAATGGATCTATGTTCGTCGAGAGATGGACATAGATGTTATTTAATCGCTTGCTTTACGCATAGTTGCGATCAGTATTCGTCCCTTGATTTCCAGGCCGACATTATTATTTTTGTTTACTGCGGAACCTGTGTAGACAAAATCATCATAAACGAGTCAGCTGTTTGTTCGTAGGCACAAATGACTTTGTTTAGTCTCCATTTATCACCAGACCCCCTTCTGCCGACTGCTTCTCAATGCTCGAAAAGGCTGCATGCAGTAACAACCCGCAGTCCACGGCCAATGATATCTATGTCATCGGGCGAGCAGTATGAGCTGAAAAATGTTGTACTGTGTGTGGTCTAAAACCTTGCATGGCTGACTTTGTTCGATATTTGCCTATTTTTACAAAAGACTTTGTATCAGTCAGTGTCATCCCACAAAGAAATATTAGCTTCGCGGGGATACTAAACTCAGCCATAGCATCTAATAATTTCCGTCGTATCGGACTGATAAACAGATGGTATATGCCGATCTGCATTTCTTGGGTCTTCTCCAGGATTTGTCGTAGTGTGAATTTTTGGTTAGTCGTGGATTTACCAGGTCTTAGCCACACTTATAAGGTGCAGGCAGTTTTGCTAGGATGGGGTTAAGTCTTTCTTATAAAACACTTGACGGGACCTAGTATGCGATGTAATAGGCTGATCCCGCGATAATTAATACACAAACTTGAATCGCCTTTTTTAAGCACAGGACAAAGAACACTCAGTTTCCAATCATCAGGTATGCATTCCTTTGGTCAAATCTTGTTTATGAGCTTGTGCATGCACGTTGCCAGCTTATCGTCGCTCTGTGGTGAATAATCTACTCTGTCGTCGATGATTGGCTTGATTTCGTCATTTTGGTGTCGGGATCTGCTCGTTCCCGCCATAAATATATGCAGCATACTTTGCGTATCAGATTGAACTGATCTCTTTTTCGGTTCTTACAGGTGGGAATCCCTTTTTCAAAACCTTTGCTTTTTACCTTTTGGTAGAACTTTCGGGCTTCACCTCTATCCCTGTAATTTTCGATATCATGGCTCCCTTTTTTCATCCATTGGCGCTTTTTCCGCCTGAAGTGTCGTTTCATCTTCGTCCTCTTCTCAATATCATTATCGTTGGTATTGGCTGCAGTCCTGTATGTAGCATCCTTTTCCTCAGACATTACGCGAAATTCCTCATCGTACCAGGGCTTGTCTGAGCGTGGATTATCATAACCTAGTCAGTCGTTGTGGCAGTGATCATAGAATTCGCAATATGCTGCCATTGGGTGTCGGGAACATCAGAATTAGGTGGCTTTATATTTGAGAGATTTGATGGGAGTAGGAATTGGCTACCTCGGTAGTATGCAGCTTTGTGATGTCCTTTGAGTTTTGTTACGAGCGTTTTTGGCAATTCTTAATCGGGTGAGTATCTTAGCTGCAACAGGATGGTGATCCGAGTTAATATTTGCTTGAGACATACCTTCCATCGATTACCACGTGATCAATCTAGTTTCTTGTATTTAAATCACTAGATATCCAAGTTGCCTTGTGGATATATTTAAGGGGGAATCTGATACCACTCACTACCATGTTGCTTGCCGAATCGATGTTAACCAGTCTAAATCCCTTATCGGAGTTGTTGTTGGTGAAGACTGACTGCTGAACCAGGATCATCTTCTCTACCTATTCTAGTATTAAAATGTCCCAGAACAATTTTAATGTCATGGCAGGACAGCAGTCATATATTATCTCCTCATAGAATGCATCTCTAATGTCCTCGTGTTTGTCTTCCGTCGGGTCGTGTACACAAATGAGCGTGATGTAAAAATATTTCGCCTTGATGCGAATAGTGGCTATTTGGTCACTTATAGGGTTGTCGAAGTCTCTTGCCGACAAATAATCCACATTGAAGTACATGTACTCTTGCATGTCATATGCATCCCTGTCCTATCCATCTCATTTCCTGAATGGCGGTATTGCCCCCAATTGGATAGAGGCACCATCTTTGTAGAGAGTTCGGACATCCCATATACCTGGAATATAAGTTTCATTCACTCCGGAAAGAGAGTTCAAGTCGACTCTAAGATAAGTTTTTTTTCGGAAATTCATCCCCTTCTTCATAGGATAGCCTCTCCGCGTTACCCTCTGGTAACACCTGTTGGCGGCCTATTGGAGCGGCGACTCTACAAGGAGGAAGTCTCGGAGGGTGTCTTTGCCCCAGCAGCAATGACACTATAAATTCCGAGTTGTCTATGATACTTGTAGAAAAGTGGCAGCCTTCTGGCACCACCAAATAACAAGTAAATTTCATGAACCCTAAACATCGTTCCGACAACCCAAATAAGACGCATTAGTAAGCAGGCCAGGTATGGAGGCCAGTCTTAGACTCGAAAACCAAGAAAAAGGTAGCAGCCCTACCACCATACTAGGTGCCCTGGACCAATCATCCATTTCAACTGAATCTCCTCGATTACTGAAAACAGAAACAAAAGGAAAAAATTTACCCGAAATCCACGATGACGACCTTTGCAATGAAAATGGAAACAGGAATAGGCTACATTATATGGACATTCCAGGTGCATATTTATAAATCATGGTTCTTATAACCTTTGTCGTCAACATTTGGGGGGGTTCTTATTTTTTCTTTTCTTCGTGTTTTCATAATAGTTTTTTTATTTATTTAGAATGGCTTATTAGGACACCGCGCTCGATCTTAGTTTCTTGGGCTGCTAAAGCCCTCTTAGTGGCTTTGTGTTGAGCTTACCTACGCCTTCTCACATTTGCTATCACTGAACGGATGTTCACTTACCATATAAACATTTTTATTTTTCACTCAATTAAATGTATCGATCACTTACATATTTGAGAAATATAGACTTCAACTAAATTTCTTCCTGCATTATCTGACAAAATTAAGCGATGTACTTTTCCCGTCAGTCAGATACGTACAGACACCGATGTTGATGGTTAAATATGTATGCATGTAGTAAACATATAATACGTCTGCTTACTACTCGCCACTTTGGCCACTTCAACAGCCCACTGATGATAATCGCGATAATGATGATCTTGTCGAAACATTAACTTAAAATGTATCAATTCATTCATTCATCCCATAGACGGAGTAAAGCTCCGTCCACGCTGTCTTCCCTACTCTACCTACCTACCTGCACGTAATTTTAACAACATCTTGCCGTTTAAAGCCATCTCTGGATTCATCTGTGCTACATATATTAATGTTCTGTGCACGGAAATCGACTACTCTCTTTCTATCTCTCTCCCCAATGAGAGATCATTTAAAATGGACATTAATAAATGAAGATAATTACGATTAAAGTACTTTTTCTCGCGATGTCTTAAATCCCATCTTATTCCCCCTTCAGTAAGTTGTGGTTTAGGTAGCGTATATGCTGCGCATGTGTAGCCATACTACTGTACGATTCTTAAGTGTTTAAGATCGTAATGTCTCCGCTGATGTCTTTTTCTACCACTTCCACTTTTATGTTCTTGTTCTTCCTATATGGTCAACGCCTTTTAATAATTACAGTAATGATGATGAGGATAATGGTTTATTTTTGTGCATATTGCTGTATATTTACCTGTAAAAACTTTTTTTTTCAATATTTGCACAGTGTTTAGCGACTGCATTTAAAATTGTTACAGATAAAAAAAATACTATATATGTAGTAAGTGTTTCAATAACCAATACAATTGTTATCATTTTTTTATTACCATTTAATCCGGTTGGCAATTTAAACAAGCGAGAAATGTTTTAATAAGTTTCAATAATTACAAATATAACAAATTTCCCACCAAACATATTCATTCATAATATATATATTACATACATATATATATATGGGGTTTTCCAATATTTCAACATAGTCCATTTCACACACTGTGCCCCCTGTCGCGCACTGTGTTGTAGACTGAGTTGAGTGCACTCACTCACAACTAAACCCCTATCAATGTCTGCGTATTTATGGTTCAAGTTTAAAAAATTAACGTTTTAGAATCTGTTACAAAACATCAGCATTAACAAACAACTTGAGCGGCAACAGCAACAATAACAATGAAATCAAAAACGGAAAACATTATTCATTATCTCTGCTGTTGCATTAGGCCAGAGGTAAAATTTGTGTATACGAGTAATAGTATTGGCAAAGTAGCAGCAGTTAAACACAACCCAACCGACGGACGTCGAACGATTACACGCTACTGCAACAACAAATATCGCAACAAAGCATTAAAAATAAATAAGTACTTGGCTTAAGTTGTGGATGTTGTTGTTGTTGGTGGGGTTGGAAACTATTGAATTGGACAGATCGGTCGGTTGGTTGGTTAGTTGTTTAGTTGCTTCGAGGTGCTGCCGGGAAAACACCCATTTATTTTATTTTTAGCGTTTGCTATTATAGTTTATTTAGCACGACCTATCTGGGAACAATCAATAGATCTACATGATTTAAAGGGTGTTTGTCATTGGCATAACACATATATACGAATATATTAAACGAAAAACAATATTTGGTTAAAATTAATGAATATATTTTTATAGATTTATATATTATCATATTTTTGTTTTTTAATTTTTTATAATTGTATTTTTTTATAACTTATTTTTTTATTTTTTTAATGTTAAATATTTATATTTTTTATTTTTATATTTTTATATTTATATTTTTTTTTATATTTTTATATTTTTAAAATCTTTTATATTCTATCACATTTTCTCGCTACACCCTTTATTCTATTGTTTACCTTTGCTGTTAATGTTAGCTGTCTTTAATTTATGTTCAATTAACATGTTATTGATTTTTAATGTGATTTGTTGTAATTTATACAATATTACACATTTTTGCTATAATCTTTCACTCACTCTCCAACAGCAACAACCACAACAACAATGTGTATTAGGGTGCTATAAATTAAATATGCTATAAATTATTCTTAAAGAATAATTTATCGATTTTTAAACAACAGTAGAAAAAAAGAGACCGAATTTGTTAGCGTATATTTTTAGGAACCTTTTGAAGGTACGATAGAATTTGTACATTCGTAAATAATAACTTAGATAAAGTTTATTGTAACTGTTAGAAACGAATAGTTGTTGAAATACTAACAAATTCTGTGAAGTACGAGATTCAACTTTTACTGGAAGGGATTGTTGATAGCAAAGGTGATCAGTTTGAACTGGTCTTGCTCAAGGATCATGAGTACGAAAGGACCTTATCTTCACTCGCTGGTATATGGACTGGGTAAGGTACTATAGCGCTGGGTAATGATCATCTATTAATGCCACCGCGTTCTAAAGTTCAATGTAGTTCGGAGTAGTTAAGGATGTCGTGAAAGAGTCCTAGTAGAATGAATTTCAGTACCTTTGAGCGTAATATGTTCCATGAGATAATTCCTACCATAAGTAATTCATGTTTCTTTAAATAATGCACCTTCAATAATTCTTTAATATCATATCAAACGAATCTCTGGGGGTTCTTTTCTGCCCGAAACAAAATTCTTTTATTCCCAATAATCAAAAACGTTTTAAAAACAATATTAAAATGTTCAGTGTAGCATTTAGGATAACGACTGAAGCAGCAGAAAACGATAGTCAAGAAGCAACAACAAAAGGGTAGGTAGCAAAGAGAATTACACTATGCAGCAAAATTAATATTCTAGGGCGCTATAAATACAGTGTTTTGAAAAGGGGCCAAAGGGAATAGTAGAAGAATTGTTGAAGTGTTTAAAATTAAAATGTTCAGAAGTCCATTTTATAATATTTTTTTTACTTTTCTCGAAATAAGGATGAAAAGGACACATTTGGGGAGTCGCGATAATGAGTTAAAAAGTTCCACAACAATAATCCTCGTCAAATTCACGAAATACATCTTTTATCGAAAATGGTTTATTTTTTGGTACAATAAAAGAATTTTTTGATACAATAAAAGTACTTTTTGGCAAACTACAGGCACTTTCGGGTAAAACAAAAGTAATTTTTGGTACAATAAAAGTAATTTTTGATACAATAGAAGTACTTTTTGGTGGAATAAAAGTATTATTTGGTACATTATTAGTCCCATTTGGTACGGTAGGAGAGCTATTTGATACAACAAAAGTACCTTTTGGCAAACTAAATTTACTTTCGGGTACAAAAAAGTAATTTTTTGGTGCAATTAAAGTACTAAAGTACAATACAATCGTACTATTAGATACAATAAAAGTACCATTTGGTACATTGAAAGTGCTTTTTGGTATTATAAAAGATCCTTTAGGTACATCAAATTTACTATTTAGTAAAAAAAAACAAAAGTATTATTTAGTAGAACAAAAGTACTAATTGGTTCTTTTTGACAGTACTATACAAAATATACATAGCACAAATTATTGCATTTCTGCAGATATCGATTTGAAACTTTTACTGATAAATCTTGAGACTTCAAAGATTATGTGCTGTAAAAATGGGAGTGCCACGCCTAAAAGAAAAGGGCACAAAAGTGGTAGATTACAGACTTTTGTTTTTTGTGCCTTTGTTCAAGGAATACAGATCGAAATTTTGCTTCAATCGCAATGAAATTTGCCACATCTTCGTCTTTTGGGCCAGAGACAATCTATACTTAAATTGAGAGAAAACGGTTCAGATTAAGATATAGTTCCCCGATTTGACTAAATACTCCTCTAGAAGTCATATTTTTCGACTGATCTTTACGAAATGTGGCACATGGCATTCTAATTGGCCCAGAAGTACATTTGTTAAAAGCCAAACCTATCGGGATTGATTAATATATAGCCTCTATATATGATTGAACCGATTTACATTCTGACAGCTTTAAAAGCCGCATTTTGCTTCCGATCCTCATGAAATTTGACACATCTTCATATCAAAAAAATCTGTGCCAAAATTGAGAGAAATCGGTTCGATTTAGAGATAGTCCTCGATTTGACTAAATACCCCTCTCAAACTCATATGTAAATATATATTCGTGTACTGATTTGCGACATGGTTGTGTTTCTAGTCCTATACTACTATTTTTTGCTACTACACTGCTACTATTTTATAATATCGCCAGAAATGGTTGCTTTGTTCGAAAACATTGATGATTGGTAACAAATTAAAGTTTTTCAATAAAAGCGTAAAATTGGTGTTTTCGTATGAAGGTAGTCTTCTAGGGGGCGTGGCTTAGTCAGTAAATATAAATTCAAAATTATTTCTTGTAATTAAGTTATGTGCCAATTTTCAGAAAGATATCATATCAAATAACAAATATATTAGGTAATAACTCTAGTACATTAGGTACTACTCAACCTGTGATGTGGCATGGGATGACTCAAAAAAGGTCAAATATCTCCAAAGGGGCACGATTGTGGCAATAGTTTTTTTTAAATTGTTTCAAGGGCTTCCCTCAATAATACAAAATTTTCAAAATTTCTGTCATGCCCGGCCTTTTTTAAAACTTAACTCAAAGTTTGAAAATTAAGCAAATATTAATGGTTTTAAAAAAAATTTTATAAAAATTAGGCCTCTATAAAAAATGGCTTTATCTCCAACCGATTTTGAATAATTATTTTAATCTTTTTGGTCAGTAAAACAACTCGAAATTTGAGTTTTGGCACGAGTTTTCGTCAAATGAGCCACTGTGCGGCGTCCCGAGAAATCGGTGGGTGATGGGTTAACATGGAGGTAACATTCGGAATAAGGAGGTCATTCTACACAAGAATCAGCGGACTAAAAAATTATTATAGGAAGGCCATCATGAGCTAAGGATTCAGTACGGTGACGGGTCCTAATCTTGAGGAACAATATCTTTTCCCTTCTTAAGTTTGAAATATGTTCAGCACTTTTAAAGTTCGTTTAGAATGATGAAAAAGAGTTATTTTTAAAAAAAAGTTTGTGAATTTTTTTTAAATTTTCTTTTAATATTTTGCTGGTGCACATTAGACCGGGTCAGTCGTACGTCAGCGACATCTATTTGGTACTCATTAAGGCCTATACAGCGATGTCTTGACTGTAACGATTGAGCAACAAACAAAAAAGGAGCGATAAAAAAACTACTTTTGCTGTTTTTTCGGGGGTGGGGGAGGAAAAAAACTTTGTTTTTATCCATATATATTTCCTGCATATTAACTAACATTTCTTTACTTAGATGCAATTCATACAACAACAAAAAGACTAAAACAAATGTCGAAAATTATTTTCCTATTTTGTTTTTTATTATTGTGCGGACTTAAAGCTAAGTTTAGTGTTTTTGTAAAGTTTAATTATTATTTAATATAATAACATTGGGGAATGGGACTTTGCGCAGAGGCTGAAAACTACTGATTGTCACTCACTTGGGAGTGACCAGAAGCGATTCCTTTGTGGCACTGTCCAAGCAGCTAACTACTTCCGGTCCTAGACCAAGTATTCCCTGGGCAATGACTTCAAAGCAACCGCTTAGAAGTTAGCTAGAGTTAGAAGGCGAAACGTTGAGTAACCTAATCGGCATGCTACCACCGATGCGTCTTAGGAAGTAGGTAACAAAAGTTACTGAAGCTCAACACAGGCTCTCCTAGTGGCCTTGGCAGCCCCAAGAAACTAGGATCGGGAGCGGTGGCCTAATAAGCCACTCTCCTTAAACAAAATTTATTATGAAAACACGAAGAAAAGAAAAAACAAGAACCCCCCCAAATGTTGACGACCCCCGCAAACGATATAAGGACCATGATTTAAGGATATGCACCTGGAATGTCCGAACTCTATACAGAGATGGTGCCTCTATCCAACTGGCGGATGTCCTCGACAAATACAAGGCTGACATCACCGCCATACAGGAAATGAGATGGACGGGACAGGGATGCACACGACGAAAGAACTGTGATATCTTCTACAGCTGCCATGCAGAAAGACACGAATTTGGATGTGGTTTCATAGTCGGCAAGAGACTTCGACACCTGGTCTCGCGGTTTAACCCTGTAAGTGACCGAATAGCCACCATTCGCATCCGGGCGAAATATTTTTACATCACGCTGATTTGTGTACACGCCCCGACGGAAGATAAAGACGATGAGATTAAAGATGCATTTTCCGAGCGCCTAGAGGAAACATACGACCGCTGCCCTGGCCACGACATTAAAATTGTTCTAGGAGACTTTAATGCAAAAGTAGAAAGGGAAGATGTTCTTGGTCCATCGATCGGCAAATTCAGCCTGCGTACCGACACGTCAGACAACGGGTTTAGGCTGGTTAGCTTCGCAGCGGGAAGGAACATGGTAGTGAGTGGAACCAGATTCCAGCACAAAGACATCCACAAGGCAACTTGGCTATCCCCCGATCAAAACACCAAAAATCAAATTGATCATGTAGTAATCGATGGCAGACATGCATCTAGTGTCATGGACGTGCGTGTGATTCGTGGTGCTAATATTGGCTCGGATCATTACCTGGTTGCAGCCAAGGTGCGCACAAGATTGAGCAGAGCGAAAAACGAACGTAACCAAACACAAAGAAAGCTGGACATCGCGAAGCTGCAAACCCAGAGATAGCTACTGCTACTGCCACAGTGGCAGCATATTGCGCATTCCATGGCAACCGCCGCAACAACCGTGCTAGGATATGAAAAGCGGAGCTCAGACGAATCCTGGTACGATGAAGAATGTCGCATAGCGTCTGAGGAACTGGATGCTGCTTATAGGGCAACGCTACAGCCAATTGCAACCCGTGCTGTTAGGGAACGGCATAAGGAGAAAGCAAAACGGGCGAGACAGCTATTTAGGCGAAAAAAACGTCAGATGAAGGAACGGGAGAACGAGGATATAGAGCGATACAGGGATAGAGGTGAGGCCCGAAAATTTTACCAGAAAATAAGAACAAATGGATACGGTAATTACCTCCCCACCTGTAAGGACAGTGATGGAAATCTGGTCACGGATACGCAGAGTGTGCTGCACATATGGAGAGAACACTTCCAGCAACTGCTGGTTCCCGAAGGCAGCGCACGTGAAGTTATCACGCCAATTGTCGACGACGGCTTAGATTGCCCACCACCAAGTCAAGCCGAGGTAAGAAGAGCAATATCGCGGCTGAAAAACAACAAAGCAGCCGGTGCCGACGGTCTGCCCGCAGAGCTCTTCAAGTCCGGTGGCGAGGAGCTGATAACGAGCATGCACCAGCTCCTGCGCACGGTTTGGCTTAAAGAGTGCATGCCCGACGATTGGAATGTAAGCGTATTATGTCCTGTGCTGAAAAAAGGTGATCCAAGTGTGTGCTCCAACTACCGCGGGATCAGCCTTCTACCCATCGCATATAAGGTCCTGTCGAGTGTGCTATGTGAAAGACTAAAGCCAGTGTTATCCAACCTGATCGGGCCTTATCAGTGTGGCTTTAGACCCGGAAAATCAACAACTGACCAGATTTTCACACTTCGACAAATCCTGGAAAAGACCCAAGAGAAACAGATCGACACGTACCATCTTTTTGTCGACTATAAAGCTGCCTTCGACAGCCCGATACGGCAGAAATTACTCGATGCCATGGCTGAGTTTGGTATTCCAGCGAAGCTGATACGTCTTTGCGGAATGACGCTGACTGACACGAAGTCTTCAGTGAAGATTGGCAAGGACCTTACGGAGCCATTTTATACCAGACGAGGCCTAAAACAAGGCGACGGCCTATGGTGCGATCTCTTCAACATTGTGATGGAGATGATAATGAGAAAAGCTGCAGTAAACACGAGTGGCACTATATTCAACAAAAGCCACATGCTACTCGCGTACGCTGATGACGTAGACATCATCGGTCGAAAACTGCGGGATGTGACTGCAGCCTTCTCAGGTATACAGAAGGAATCAGCGAAAATGGGCCTAACGGTGAACGAGGACAAAACGAAGTTATTAGTTTCAACGAACAAAGAATCTACTCGTTTGGGAAACTGCGTGAACGTTGACAACTATAATTTCGAGGTGGTAGATAACTTTGTCTACCTAGGATCCGCCATCAATAAAGCAAATAATGTCAGCCTAGAAATCCGGAGAAGAATCCTGCTTGCAAATAAATGCTACTACGGACTAAGCAAGCGATTCAATGACAGAGCCCTCTCTCGACGAACAAAACTCCAGCTATACCAGATACTGGTTCTACCTGTCTTAATGTATGGCTCAGAATCCTGGGTTATGACACAAGCGGATGAATCGGTTCTGGCGGTATTCGAGAGAAAAATACTCCGTAAAATATATGGGCCCATCATCGTTAACGGAGAGTATCGGCGTCGTATGAATCATGAGCTGTACGAGCTGTACACTGACATTGACGTGGTCAAACGCATTAAGGTGCAACGGCTGCGCTGGCTAGGTCATGTTGTACGCATGGATGAAAATGCTCCAGCTCGAAAAGTCTTCGACAATGAACTCGATGGACGGCGCAGAAGAGGGCGACCAAAACTCCGTTGGAAAGACCAGGTTACTGAGAACCTTACAGAACTCGGTGTGACTAACTGAAGAAGAAGCGCAGAAGATCGAGGCGCTTATAATATTTTTCTACGTGCGGTATATAATCCACTGGGATTGCATAGAAGTACCAGCTAAGTAAGTAAGTAAGTATAATAACATCGAAGGCATGATTGGATAAAATTCTATCTCGATATATGCCAACATAGTCAAACAATGCCCGCATAAGAAATAAACTAATTCATATTTTTACATCCAACAGATAACGTCAACTTGTAAGGCCTCATTCATAATAATTTATAAGATGTTTATAGAAAAATTGATTTTACTATGAAAACTTGTGTTGAGAAATATAACGAAATTTTTGACCAGTCAACATTTGTAATTATCTTAATTATTTTTAAGCTTAGCTTTAAGTCAAAACTCAAAACTTTGTTGTCCTAACAGGGTCCAAAAAAATGCTACAAATCTAAAATAAAATCATGTACAGCGCTACATTTGACACTTGGCAGTTTTTAGCTGATGCAGTGGGATTCACAGCAGTGACTCACTGCGATTTCAAATTTATGGCCAAAATTCCTTCATCATATTTCATTTTGTGAAAAACTGTTTTGTTGAATTCCTCGCTTATTGATCTTTTTTTTCTCTTGCAATTTCTTGATGTTGTTTCATGCCATGTTGGGAGGTTATGCTTTATTGCACCGCAACGCTGGTGTTAGATACCAAAACCAAAAAATAAATGTATTGAGGCAATAACTGCCAAATCGTTGAAGTCGTCCTAAGATGTCGAATAGAGGAGCTGCTCTTTGAAAGACTCTCTAGGGGGTTTTGTGTTGATGCTGTCCTACAGTTTTTTTCTTCTCTTGCTTTTTTTTTGTTTCTAATACCATTTTGGCAATTTCAAACACTGCGCGGATTATGATGGAAAATATGTTGCTTATAGCCTAGACTAGATCAAGAAAGCAAATCAACAAAAAAGTGCTGTAAGTATATCATCAAAAAATGACTTTGTTGGTTTGTTTTATTTCTCTTATTTTTGTTTTTTTTTTGTTTTTGCTGTTGTACAAAAAATTTAACCTGAGGTGATTTTGACTCTAAGATATTTTAAACACACACAGAAACGGTGTCTCTCCTTTCCTTCAAAAAGTTGGCCAAAAAGTTGGTGGTTAGACCTGTACTTTTCCATTTTTGTTTTGTTAGTTTTCGTATAGGGACGATAGTGGGACAAGCAGACAGACGCGCGAGATTGTAGTAAGTATGCATGGCACGTATGTTACACTCTTAGAGTGTTGAATCGTGTTCACAACGTGATTACTGCCTCATGTTGTGTGCTACATTCAAAACAATTCTAGCCGAAAAATCGTTTGTGTGTTTTGGTTGCTTTGGGACATTATGCAATTGTTGTTGTTGTTGTAGCTGTTGCTGTTGCTGTTGCCAGTAGATGCATTCATTGCAGATTTGCAATATATGTGAAGGAGTTGGGTAAGGCGCTCAAAATGGGGGCGAATGTTTTAATGCAATGGCATTTAAGTTGTATTTGATATGTTTAATTTTATTTCAATATTAGGAATATTTTTGAAAATAATAATATGTTTTATTTTTTAATATTTTATATATTTTCTTTATATTTATTTATATTTAAAATATTTTTATTATTTCTAATAGTTTTTATATGTTTTTAAATTTTTTTAATATTATTGATATTTTTAATAATTTTAATGTTTGTAATATTTTTAATATTTCTAATATTTTTAATAACTTTTATATTTTTAATATATATAATATTCTTAATATTTTCAATATTTTTACTATTTTAATTATAATTAATAATTTTAATATTTTTAATATTAAATATTAATATTATATATTTTTTAATAAAGCTTTCTCAACATAATCAAAGCAAAACAAGAAAGAAGTTTAGCAAATGGTTTCTCATAGTGAATGGTTGTGAAGTTTTTCGAGTCTATGCACTCAAGAAAGAATTCTCATTTCGATGTGAGATTCTGGTGCATAAGACTTGATGAACAATTTGCAACCATTATACCAAAGTCTGCTGACGAGAATTCGTGGCTGAATCCGAAACAGCCGTACAGACTGCCTGGCATTATGAGAATATCATTCTGCTATAAAATTCTTTGAAATACACTGGTCTTGAGCTTGAAACAAATTCCAAATCAATGTTCTAACAAACAGACGGAATAAATACAAAAACAACGATATTTATAATATTTTTAGTATTTTTAATATTTTTAATATTTTTAATATTTTTAATATTTTTAATATTTTTAATATTTTTAATATTTTTAATATTTTTAATATTTTTAATATTTTTACTATTTTTATATTCGTCACAAAGGGGTCTGAAGATGAACTCGTCATGGAGTTCGAAACGCGTCATCCTAGTGCGTGACACACTGAATTTGACCAAAAATATCAAACAATAAAAAAACACTTTTCTGATCGTAAGCCGAATTTGATGTATCATTTGATACACTTTAACGTAAATTAAATATATAAAACACGATCGACTAAAACTAACAAACAACAATTTTTAATAATTTTAATATTTTTAATATTTTTAATATTTTTAAAATTTTTAAAATTTTTAATATTCTCTTGTTTGTTATTGTCGATCTGTATAGAATTATGAATATGTTTTTCATTGTTCGGTTTGAGATCTTTTTCTATTATCGCTAATAGAATTTGTTTTACAAGAGTTGTGTGAAATGTATTATGTTGACAGCTGGCAGGGCAGATAGCTATTTCGATGGTTGCCAAACCATCATCATCAGTGCCGTTTGCTGTGCCTTCTCCACTCATTATCACAACCTTAAGTGTTAAAAGCTTCACACAATCAATGTGAAGCTCACACACACCGGTGCGAAAATGGTATCAACGAAGACCACACGTCAACATAATACACACAAGCTCTTGTCTATGCTTTGTCCATCGGACAAAATTGCATAGAATTGTTTTTGGCTTCAAAACATTTCACACAACTCTTGTAAAACAAATTCTATTAGCGATAATAGAAAAAGATCTCAAACCGAACAATGAAAAACATATTCATAATTTTTAATATTTTTAATATTTTTAATATTTTTAAAATTTTTAATATTTTTAATATTTCTAATGTTTTTAATATTTTATTATTTTATATAATTTAAGTATTTTTAATATTTTAATTATTTTATATAATTTTAGTATTTTTAATATTTTAAATAATTTTAATATTTTTTATATTTTTAATATTTTTAATATTTTTAAAATTTTTAATATTTTTTATATTTTTTATATTTTGAATGTTTTTAATATTTTTCATATTGTTAATGTTTTTAGTATTTTTTATATTATTAGTATTTGTAATATTTTTAGTATTCTTAATATTTTTACTATTTTTAATGTTTTATATTTTTTATGATTTTAATATTTTTAATATATTTATATGTAATATATATATTATTCGTAATATTTTTGCTACATTTACTTTTTCAAATATTTGTAATATTTTTAATATATACGATTTTTTGTATTATTTATATATGTAATTCAATCTAGTAATTCTCGCCATGAAATGGCCCCCCTTAGGCATACACTCTACGCAGCTGCAAACCGTCATATTGAGCACTGCATCTCTTAAAAAAAAAGTTACTAAAATCTATTGCTTACCATTTTTGCCATCCACGAGGGGGAGAGAAAGCCTTAAGCGATCTTTTGAACCTTCATGGTGTTTAGTTTTAGGTTTTTCTCCTCACAATTTACTTGCTCGATCCATCCACTAAAAGTCATATCATGATTATAATTTGTGTATGCAAAACAAAACCCATCGACAGCAACAACAACAACAAAAATATGGCAGCCAGACGAAATTTTTAAATAAATAATCGTGGTCTATGGGTGACTATTTGTGGTCACAAAGTTTAGTGACATAGAAATTTAAATAAAATCATGGACCCAATCAAAGGCAAGAAAAAATACAAACAGGCATAGGCACGACTCAAACACCTCCTTTCCACAAAAGTCGCTGTGCTGACCTCGCACAAAGCGCATTAAGGAGGACCAAGTCTGAAGTCGATTTTTTTTTTTGTTAAACATATACTATATATAAATATAAGTGTGAGTATGACTAAAAGCTAGTTTAATAGTGCACTCTAAATCTGTCCCCTAAACGATTTATACATTCTTGCATTCTGTAACATTCAATTGCCCTCTTAGAGGTATCAAGGAATTTAGGCGAAAAAATGTCCAATTCAACAAATTTAATCCTAAATTTATATCAAATATTTGACATTCTATGCTAAAACCAAAGTAAAAAGACCCATTTAAAATTTATGTCCACGCGGCTTTGGTGTTCGTGGCATTGCATCCGCCTCCATATGAAAATGGTCTGGTGATTTCTGTATATGGCCAACATTCTTATTCTTGGGCTTGCTTCATACTAGAGAATGACCCAAAAAGTTTTAACAAATCGATTTTGCTTGTTTTGTTGTTACTTGTGCGCTTGTCGCGTATATGCCTCTATGGCTACATTGGTCCGTCCGTCCTACCATCCTCGCATATGTCTGTCTTTCTGTCTCAACAGATAGTTGAAAGTCGTTAATATTGTTAAATTATCTCCTACAAAACTGACAAATTATACACGTAACAACAGAATCATAGATTAGCAACACATACGCTACACACACACATGAGAGTACTCGTGAATTATTTCGGAAAAATATTCAACTGTGTGCACTGTATCTAAAATAATTTTCAAACTGCACGCAAATTAGAGTCAGTCGGATAAATTTGTTCGAAATTGCTAATATTTCAACAGAAATCAAACTAACAGCTATAATCATACTAGAGAAGGAGGTGGATGTGGCCTGTTGTATGTAGTATGTTAGACTTTTAAGATATGACCGTATAAAAGGGATGTATGTGTTAGCTTTTGGCAAATTGTTAAACATTTTTGATAAAATGAATTATGTATTGAAGTGCCAAAAGTTTTAAGGTGTTGAAAATTTTAAGTTAATTGCAAAATTTAATTATTGAGGAGTTAAAGTAAGCACCCTAATTCCGAAAACAATTCCCCAGGAATTTTTTTTCTAAACGAATTTTGAAATTGGAAAACATTAACCGTGAAAGAAGTAGATGTTACCAATGCACATTGGTCGGATCTTTGAAAAATTTTACCTTAATATGAAGGAAACTTTCATTTGGCATAAAACATGGTAGTAAAGGGGTTTGAAGGTCGCTGATTTCAAATTCGTAGTAAAATTTTGAGGAAAAATTTCAAAAATTGGCAGTTTATCCTATGTCATTTCGATAGAGAAAACATCAAATTTTAACGTAGTGATAAGGATTTACTGATTTTTGGTGATGTAATATAAGTTTAGCTTCAAGAAACATTAGAAATTTTCAATTTATGTGAATTTTTTAGCATCTTTAAAAACCCCCATATTTTATTAAGAAGTTACATGCCATAATAATTTAATATCGATTTGAAGTTAATAAGTCACGTTTTAGGCTCTTTTGTTTGACATAACATAAATACTATATGGTGGCGTATGATTATCATAAGTAATATTCCACGTAAGATAAGTTCGCAATTCTCTGAAATTTCAAATAAACGAGTCGTTATACCCACTGGGTTTGTCAACGTACTGAATCCTTGGCTCAGCATCACAGACCTGTAATGATTTTTCATTTTTTACTTTTATTTTACCGCATAGTAATTTTGTTGTTCGAAAAAGTACTTTCATTGTACCAGAAAGTACTTTTATTGTACCGCAAAGTACTTTTACTTTACCAGAATGTACATTTATTGTACCAAAAAGTACTTTTATAGTACAAAAAAGGATTAAAAATTGATACAAAAATATACAACAATGACCAAAGTACAATTTATTGTACCAAAACGTACTTTAATTGTACCATAAAATACATTTTGTTGTACCAAAAAGTACTTATACTATAACAAAAAGAACATTACTTTTACGAAAAGTATTTTTTTTTTGCAAAATGTACCTTCAAAATACCACAAAGTACTTATTTTAACGAAAATTACTTTTATTACACCTAAAAATACGTTTGTTGTACCAAAATAATTTATTTATACCAAAAAATATTTTTCTTGTAACAAAAAATACATTTATTTTACCAAAAGGAACATTAACTGTACCAAAAAGTACTATTATTGCACCACAAAGTGCAATTTATTGTCCCTTAAAGTTCTTTTATTGTGAAAAGGGCACCAAAAAGTGCTTACATTGTACCAAACCCAGCAAAATATTTTGTTGCAAAGAAACAATTACAGAATAGCTTTTGCTGATAAGTAACAAGTTCCACTTTCCGTTGCACAATATATTATTTTTGTTTGAAATTGTCCCAAAACCAACATGTTCTCCTGGAACCTGTTATGAAATGAATTGCTACATAACTGAATTACATATGCTGTTTTTTGAAATTTCATTGGTTTTCAATTAGGTGCTAGTTCGAAATATATTTTAACTCAGATTTTTGAGTTTTTCTTAAAAAATACCCTCTAAAAAATACTTATTTCGAATACGAATATTCATTTTCTGTTCTACGGAATCTGTGGTGCAACATGTTGTACATAATCGTTTATATAGAACCAGAAACAGAATAGAAAGTCGATTAAAAAAGAAACGATTCTAGTATCAATACCATTCGCAACAAGTTCTGAAAAATTTTCCTGGGAAAAGAACATTTATTGTACCGAACAGTACGTTTGTTGTATAAAAAAAGTGATATTATTATTGTACCAAAATATACAACTAGGTATTATTGTATCAAAGCACAATTTTTTGTACTAAAACGTACTTTAATTGTACCAGAAGTGATATTATTGTACTAAAAAGAAAATTTATTTTACGAAAAAAAAACTTTTATTCTTCCAAAATAAACTACTAATATTGTACCAAAATGTACCTTTAATGTATCACAAAGTACTTTTTTGAGTCAATAAGTATTTTGCTTGCACCAAAAGTACATTTATTTAACCAAAAATTTACTCTACTAATGACATTAGTTCTCAACCTAAAAGGTACTATTTTTGTACCTAAAAAGTACTATTATTTTACCAAAAAAATACAATTAATTGTAACAAAAAATATAATAATATATTTAATAATTTTGCCAAAACAAAAAAAAAAATATTGTACCTAAAAGTTATTTTATTGTATCAGACGTACTTTAAGAGTACCTAAACTTACTTTTACTGTACCAAAAGTACTTTTATTTTTGCTTAAAAAACATCTTTTATCGTACAATTATTGCAACAGAAATTACTTTTATTGTACCAAAAAGTACATCTATTGTACCAAATAGTACATTTATTGTACTAAAAAGTATTTTTATTGTACCAAAAATTACTTTAATTGCACCTAAAAGTAATATTATTGTACTAAAAAGTACATTTATTGTGCTAAAAAGTAAATTTATTGTGCAAAAAGTACTTATACTTTACTAAATAGAACATTACTTTTACGAAAAAGTACTTTTTGTAACAAAAAGAAAGGAAAATTTATACATGTATTTTCTGCATAATATAATAAACATTAGGGTTTCTTAATAAAATAATGCCTAAAAATTCCCTCAAACTTAAAAAATAGTGAGTAAAAAAAATTCACAAAAGT
This sequence comes from Muscina levida, assembly GCA_964034835.1. Classification (NCBI taxonomy): domain Eukaryota; kingdom Metazoa; phylum Arthropoda; class Insecta; order Diptera; family Muscidae; genus Muscina; species Muscina levida. The sequence goes on along the minus strand of OZ035880.1, from coordinate 175,028,256 downwards.
TTGAGATTTCGAAGCAAAAACAGACAGATGTGACAAATTAGCTATACAAATGTATATATCATTGTCAAGGTCAAGACTCAGTTAACCCTTATCCTGTATTAATGGGTCAAAATTGCCCAAACCGTTCTTGACTTCTTATAACTTTGGACGTTCTGAAAACTGATTCTTGAAATTTTCTGACAATTATTTTTTTGGCCTAAATTTGGTCTTAAAAGTTCAATTAAGTTAAATACTCTTTTTGGGTGTGCCCTACGAACAAAGTTACGGATACTGCATTTATGGGTCAATATTGCCCAATACAAATATCAACGAAATTTGTAACTATGCTTTATTTTTATAGCGATTTAGGCATATCTAAGTCAAATATATAAGCTGTGAATTTCTTCAACAGTTATTATATCCATGCAGTTTTCAAGAAAACTGGATACTGGTAGACGAAATTTCATCAAAAGCATAAGCATGGTGTGGCTAGTAAGATTATGAGATGATAAGAAGGGCAGACCAATATTGAAGGCAACGATTTCAGAATGTACTCCGTGTTCTCCTTTCGATAAAAAGTCAGACAGAAATTTAAACAAGCGCAAGATAAACTAGCTCTTATAAGTGACTTTTGGTATCGCTTGGACGGAAATTTTTGAATAATATGTTATTCCTGGCGAAAGTGCGATCGTAGGTGAACAATTAGTTACATACCGTGATCGTAGCCCTTTCATGGAATATATACCCTCTAAACCCGGCAAATATGGGCTAAGAATCCCATATATACATGGTTGTTGCAAGCAAACACATACACATAAAGCTGTAAATTGAAAGACGGAACAAGATATTTGAATTGTTTTGGATTTAGTTAAAGATTTGAAATGTCAAAAATTTATATGCAACAATTTACTTACATCCTAAGGATTTCGAAATGAACTACTCAAACGAAACCTTACTATGGTTCTCCAGTCCGAAAAAATAACACGTACGTTTTGCTAATAAAATTGGACATGAAAAATATACCAGAAAACTTTTCTCAATTCTTCTCGATAAAGAAAATAAGACAATGATTTTCGCATTTGTTGTCGTACACAAGCAAAATAGGTTTGTTATTTTAGTAAGCACATTATATCATACTAAAACCATGACACGAAGTCAGGAATGGATAAATTAATTTGCCAGAAATTGCACTTGCAGGCGCAGATCTAATCGATGGCTCTCAACCCTATTCCACAACATGTTGGACAGTACAAAATATAACGCTTATTATTTACTTACTTCAATAAATCAAGACTGGGATAAGAAAAATAATTTATGACGTCTTATATTTTGGAAAGAATTAGGCAGGCTTCTTGTTCTTCAACAGGAAATATCTCGGCGAGATCATATTTCTTCCAGCAATTCAGCTAAAGCAATCGTACGCAGTTTAGATCCTGCTGCAACAAGTCAACTGCAAAAGACAAACCTTACAAGCGACCGTTGCTATGTATACCCCAAATGTTAAAAAAGTACAAAATATTCAGAAAATGTGCCAAATGTGCAAAGTTTGTGTGCAAAAATCATTGTAATAGCATTATTTCTTTTTAATACGGCCGAACTATTTCAAAAAATTTAAATATTCATATAAATATATATTGGGCAAAATTGACCCATAAATACAGTATACGTAATTTTTTTTAAGTACAGGATAAGGGTTAAGCTCATAAGTAAGGAAAGATCTGAAAACCCAGTATTTCATCCGTGAGTCAAGATATTTAGGGTGTTAGGATACTTTGGTATACAGGGTCATGTTGTACTCGACCAGACCTACAACATTCACTAGGCCATTCCCAGGTTCCTTCAATTTATTCCATTATGTCACAGTTTAATAATATTGAATTGTAATTGGATCAACAAGTTTTGTTGTCTTTTGATCTTTTCTTAAATTTTTGATTTTTTTAATCTTTTTTTGCAAATTGTTAGTCAAAATATAGAAACAGCGGAAGAAGCTGGTTCGAGTGTTCGAATATTGTCTCCCTTGTTATTTATTCCCTTCCATAACTGTTTAGAATAGAATGATTTTATTTCGGGGAAAAATTACTACGTTTTCCTCGGGCTATTTAAAATTGGGCTGAAAGTAAAGTAAAGCAAACGATTTCATATTTTGAAAGTACTTGAAGATCGTTATTGGTCATTTAATGTTTTGTACTAATACACGAGGACTATTAGGTGTACACCAAAATTTTCCACCGGGATTCCACTATTTTCCTGCAGCTATTTCTAACACATAATTATAAGCTTAGTGGTAGTGGATCTCATTATAACATGACATGATTTTATATTATTAAACTAACTGCAAATGGATTGTAAATTGCTAAATAAAAAGTCAACATAACAAAGTGCTGTCATTAAGCATCCAACACTCGAGCCATGCAAGCAAGACAAGCTTAGTGGAGAAGACAAAAACCTTAGTTATAAAATGTGCAACAACAAAAAATGTAACATGGTTTTCCCCCTTTCTTTCTGGTTGGACATTTTAAAACTAAAGCCTGCACTTAAAAAGTGCCATAAGTGCTTAAATCACATACATACATCTTCAACAACATTCAAGTATCTACATATGAGGCCATGTAAATCCGTTATATACTAGACCAACATCCTCAGGACAGCGGCAGGAAAAAAACAATAACATTTTATGAACACCCACAACATTTTGTAGAGCACGAGAAGAAAGACTAATGCGCAACAAGTTGGTGTTTTTTGGTTACAGCATCAGAGGCGGCAATTGCGAAGGGAATTGATATGGGGGAATTCATTCATTATTGAAAACAATAAAAAAATTTTAATATTAAGTGTAGAAAGGAAAAAAAATTAGACACTCTAGTCGACGGATTATGCTCTTGTATACTCTTAACTCTTAATATAGTTTAAACTAGGACCATTTTTTATGCCACGTATTATACAAAGAACATCAACATTTTTAAAACCTTTTTCTATTTTTCGTCCTAAATATTTATGCAACAAAAATCTCCTTCTCAAGTTTGTATTTCGCCGCCTCTGATTTTGTTACCATTTTCTAAGGCTAGAGATTTCGCATTACCATGGACAACGAGCACTCACTCATTCATACACACACACATTTCCTTCTATCATCCTAACAGCGGAACACCACGCACACATATCGCTGCTCCGGGCTCTGGCAAAATCGTTTACACCTTTGGTAATCCCACAATAACTAGCAATGCTCAATGGTCGTTTACCTCGCAACCAAAGATATGTGTTAAGCAACTGTTGCAGCATAAAGATGAATGTTTGGGTCCCGGCACCAAAGCCAAATATATGTTTGATAATCTACGTGAAAAGTCAGAAATTGCGGGGGATCGTATCTTTAGCATTGGCAAAGGTCTATGCCGCAAAGTATTTGGCGAAGATGCTGAGGACTATGAGCTGTCGCAGGTGGATATGCATTCGCAGGTAAGTTAAAAGAAATTTGAGATTTATAAGGAGAATGTTATATAAGTTTAATTTTTTACTTTGTGGGATAGTATTGACATATAATCATTTTTTTATTTAGTTTCCCTCATCTTTCTTTCTCATCATCAAATTTTTTTTCTCTCTTCCCCAATTTAGGACACCATTAAAACTGTCGGTACCATCTTCAGCGACTACGATGGTCCGCTGGATGCCACCTCCACCATATTAGTGGGCTCCGATGAGATGTCATGTCATACAGTGCGTTTGAATTTCTCCAAAACTAAATCTGTGGCTGTATTTCCAGGACAAGTTGTCATGGTTTCCGGTATGAATCCCAAGGGTGATGTATTCATGGTAGAAGAACTTTTTACCGAACAATCGCTGCAGCCACCCACACCACCCCGTAATGCCGATCGCTTAAGTTTTGTCATTGCCGCTGGTCCTTACACCCAGGACGATGATTTGGTTTATGATCCCTTACAAGATTTGGTAGCTTATCTTAAGGACAATCATCCTAATGTCTTGATATTGTGTGGTCCTTTTATGGAAGCTGAACATAAGCTAATTAGCGACAATGTGACTTTGGCTGAACCATTTGAGATTTTCTTTGAAAAAATGATTACGGGTATAGTTGAAGCGGTGGGCATGGAGACTACAATTTTAGTGGTGGCCTCACATCGAGATGCCAATGCCGATTGCGTTTATCCCACCATGGCCATACAGATGAAGAAAACATTTCCAAATGTTCATATGCTGCCGGATCCATCAATGGTTGATTTAAATGGCTTAGTAATTGGTGTTACATCCACCGATATTGTAGACCACATTCTGACAGAGGAATTGGCTGTGTAAGTTATAAAATTGTTAAATTATAATTATAAATTCTTATTTATTTAAAATATTTTATGCAATTTTAGAAATGCCGGTGATAAAGTTAAACGTGTGGTCAACCATTTATTGCATCAAAAATCCTTTTATCCTTTAAATCCTGCCAAGGCGGACACTGTGTGTTTCGACAGCGATTTGGCCACTAAATATGCTAACATTGAACAGATACCAAATATCTTGATATTACCCAGCTCCCAGAAGTGTTTCCTTAGGGTAAGTTATAATTTGATTTGACATTATTTCATTAGAATCCAACACAAAACATAGTAAAATAGTGCAAATTAGGGTGGACAGTACAAACATATGGGACTCAATTCTGAGAACTCCACGTGAAAGTAGCCCCATAAAGTAAAAGTTCTGCATCATTCGTTTTGTCAAGTTACATGCCATAATAATTTAATATAGATTTGAAGGTAGTAATTATCGTATAGGGGAATTTATCACGTTTTAGGCTCTTTTGTAATATTGTTATATGGTTATATGGTGGCGTATGATTATCATAAGTAATATTCCACGTAAAACATACGCCGCGGAGTACAACAGTTTTATTGTAACTGCTACAAAATAAACCCAGTTCAAAATTAATTGGAGAATGGAAAAATGAAACTGCTGTGTATGTAGGGAAACGTTTTATGAACAGATTATAGGAATTGTAATTCTTAATTTGTTTAAATTTGTTTAAGCTAAATCGGACTAGTGGTTCTCGAGTTATGTCAAACAAAAGAGAGTAAAACGTGACAAATGCCTCCCCCGATACTTACTAACTTCAAATCGATATGAAATTATTAAATGTAAATTGACAAAACGAATGATGCAGAACTTCTTCTTTTTAGGGCTACTTTCACGTACAGTTCTCAGAATTGAGTTCCAAATCGATGAGCTAAAAATGTTTTACTGTGGAATATAGGATGGAATTTTTAAAAATTCGTTATTTTAAGGGTGAAAACAATTAAGAAGGGGACAAAAGCGGTATAATCATTCAGATTAATAGGCCAAAGGTACAATCTCAAAAATTGGCAGACCCATTCATATTATGGAGTTGTAATGCAATACGAATCGATTTTTCACAATTTGTATTGTATGGGTTAAAAAGGTACAAAAGTGGTACCATTGCCCGGAAAATACGGCCAAAGCTACAATCACTAAAATTGGAGTGAACGTTTATGTTATGAACAGATTTTGCGATATAAAAGGATTTGTTCAGTTAGTTATAAAACAAGTAGAGCAATTTCAGTCAGGTACAAAGACTGATAAATATCCTCACCCTATGTATGATAATGTTTACGTCTTGAGTTATGGAAATTACCCAATTTTTAATATAAATTACTTAAGTATTGTATTGTTGTCTGATTGTGGAGCGTAGATGATTGGATATAGGGAAAAATATTAATTTGTACGAAATTTACTAATTTGTATAGGAGGTACCAGTAGGGACAACACAACGTACAGTGGGATCGCTTCATACATTTGTATGCAAAAACTATAAGGAGTGGTGCGATATCATTGAAAGTTGGCACCGAGCATTATATTAAAGAATTAAATATAATTTCGTTAACATTGGCAACCCACCGGGACGGGTGTGACCATGTTACTCACATTTTTAGATATCTATCTATATATATAAAAGGCTTGGGTGACTGACTGATCATTCCCCAGGCCAAACGGCAAAAGCTGGAACATTGAAATTTGAAATGTAGGTTACTCTTATGACGTAGGCGCGCACTATGAAGGGATTTTTGGAAATTCGGACTCCAAAGGGGTAAGATGGGCGTAGCACCGCCCCATACAACTTGAATTTTAAAATGGCTGTATCTTTTAAACCATTATAGATACGAAGTCGAGATTTGGTACGTATATCGGTTGTATAAGAAAAATACTTTGTTTGTGGAAAGTGGGCGGTGCCACACCCCTTGGCCAAATAAATGGACCGGATACAATTATATATTCTATACTGTCCATAGAACCTTTACCATAGGCTACATAAAAACATAATTAGACGAAGGGGCGTGGCACCGCCCACACAAACTGAAATTTCAATCGGTCAAATCTCAAGAGCCATTAGAGGTATGAATATGAGATTTGCTACATATGTTACTGATACAAAGAGGATTACGTTTCGCCAGCAAATGGGCTATGCCACGCCCCTTTTGAAAGAATCGCTATTTTGGCGAAATAAATGGACCGATTGCAAAGAAATTTTCACTGTGTAGCACTTATACGTAGGACCTGTATTAAAGGCTACATGAAAACATAATTAGACAAAGGGGCGTGGCACCGCCCACACAAACCAAATTGCAATCGGTCATATTTCAGGAGCCATTAAAGGTAAGAAGATGAGATATGCTACTATATAAATAGAGGAAGTACCAGTCCATTTTAGTTCGTACTTTTAGGGATAATAAGGGACTAAATTGGTACAGTCACTCTGACCAATGGGATAAAGCTACAATCACATAATTAAGATGTTCGTTCTTCTTATGAAGCATTCACATTTTACCTGCTTAAATTCATAAGAAGATTCATTTTAAGTGCGGGTGCGGCGTCGCAAGCAGGGAAGCTAGTAATTCATAAATAGAAAATGTATTATTAAAGAAAAGCTGTGATTACCAAGAATGTTAGACACTGAAAGAACTTGATATCTGCTCAGAATGGAATTTGAGCATTTACAAAGTTATGAATTTCAGCAAAATTTTCCGTAGAAAGTCCACAGTAATTGTGATGTAGGTAATTGTTAATATTGTTTTTGATTGTTTTAAGTACTTCAAAATCAAAATTCGCAAAAAACTACTTTTTCTTAAAAAAAAAAAACTTTTTAGAAAAAGAAGACGGGTGTGGCTACATTTTACGACGGTTGTGACCTAGTAAAATAAACTCCAAAAGTATGAAGAAATTAGTGTGTATAATATTAAGACATTTATTTATTCGTTATCTGAACTATCGTATACATCATCATTAGAGTGGGTACATTTTTTGTCAAAGTCGTTATCTACGATGAATTCTAAGAAAATTTGCCAAAGAAACCATAGGTCTGAAATCAATATCGAAGCCCCGGTTATTAACTTGAAATTTTTCGTATTGAGGAAAAAATCCAAAACAAGCACCGGAACTGCCCCAAAATCGCCCCTAGGGGGTTTAAATAAGTGACCGTCGACCAGTCATTTTTCCCACCTAACATTTTTTCCAAACACACGAACCCCCTATCTTCACCCCCTAAGGTCTTCCATATAAAAATCAATTTTTTATAAAATTTGTTCCCACCGCTCTAACTGCCCTTAAGCAGCCCCTAGGGGAGTCAAATATATGACCGACCCCAATTTTTTTTGCAATACCAACAATTTTTCAAAATATATCTACCCTCTATTTTCAACCCTTAAGGTGGTTTCCGTACAATTTTTTTTATTTTTATATTTTTTTTAAATCAGTTTCAGTTGCGCGCATGGTGCCTCCTAGAGGGGTAAAATTAATGACCAAAACAGTTTTTATTTACCAACATAAATATAATAATAGATAATGTTAATGTAAGTCCTAGCGTATAAAGATGGAGATGAGAGCGTTCGTTATATGCTTATTTCAAACTATTGCCAAATTGATACAAATTAAAAAATATATATATATATTCCATTTGTCTATAATTGTCGTTCTCTTGTACATATTAATTGACCGATTTTTATTTAAAATATGGAATTATATTTTTTGATGTATAGGGCCGTTTTATGTGGAATTGCTCACATAAAATCCAAATCCATTTTTTTTTTCATAAAAATTGTCCTTTTTAAAATTAGGAATAAAGATGCAAGTTTCATCAAAATCTGCCACGCCCACCGCCTTTACAACCCAATATAGTTTTTATTTATAATAGAAATTTTTTCAAATAAAATTTTTCGTATTCAAACAATAGCTTCGGCCACGCCCACAGTCGATCGCCCATACAACTCAGAATGGTGTTTTTCATAAATTTTCGTATTTTTTGCATAAAATTCTTCCTGTTCCGAAAATTTCCGATAATTATTATCTTTTAATAGAAAGAAGACATTTCCACCTTTCATCTTATTAAAAAACGGCTTAAGGGCTACATTATTTTGTTTGCCAATCGTGGCAAGATGGTTATAACCTGTTACAGTCATCTACAGTTCTTTGATCGTTTATTTGACGTTTATTTATATCAAAATTCGATCGGCAGCTTTTCCTGCTTTCTTTTGGTGTCACTGACACTTTTATCAGTGTCATTTGTCATCAAGGTGTAAATTGTTCATAATTCTTACAATGTGATGATGATTTTTAAAAGTTTACTGCTTTACATAATTTTATTCAAAGCCAATATTGATTTAAGCCACAAAAGTCATACAAAAAACACTAAATTAAAAAAAATCACAAGACGTTTCAAGTCGTACCAAATTAAAATAAGTACATATTGAAATAGTTAACTGCATATCGTCACCTAAAATACAAAAGCACTAAACTACAATTTAAAGAAAAAGCTTAAAAATTATTTAAATGGTCAGTTCTAAATTAAAAAGATTGATTTTTTAGTTATAATAAAGTTTGTACATGAAATAAATGTACTTGTAGTTTTTTTTCAAGACTTTCTCCTACATAAAAATGCATAAAAACAATTTCCCCGTAGTTAAGCCCTTAACGATTTTAGGTGACGTTATGTAACTACTCACATTTTAATTTAATTAAAATATTTTTCTCTCTCTCTTCTCATTAGGTCGTTAATGGCTGCTTAGCCATCAATCCTGGACGTTTGGCGGAAAATAACGGTGGCACCTTTGCCCGTTTCATCATAAATCCACCCTCTGCCAAAGAAGAAAACAATCTCTTCAATTACGTAGGCTGTCAAGTGCGTAAGGTTTAGTTGGACGACGACGACTGCCAGATACGCCGCCAATCAACGATGGAAAACAACCAAACGGACTTAGTATTACAACTATAAAAATCACAAATTACCCATAACCTAAGCCCATGTTTTTTTTTTCTAAATCACAAAGAATAAAGTTTGAAAAATACATTACGTTTTACGTTTGTTCTTTATTGTTTGCAACTTTTAACAAAATTTATACATATAAAGTCTTTAAAACTCTTTAAAATGCTTTTGACGGTAATTCTTTACACTCTCCTTTTTTTTGCTTCGCCCTACAATCAGTTGCCATAGGCACAGGGGAAATATTTTTTATCTTGATCAACAATTTCCTCTAGGATGTCATCGATATCTGTGGAAGGATAACGTTCAACCCAAGATTTGATATAACCCTCATGGGTTGCCTCATATGTGAGTAATTGCACTTTCTCTGCCTCCTCCTTAGTGTTGGCCTGCACCAGAATTACACGAGGTTTCTTATGAGCCAAGCAAATGTCACGCCATTTTGCCCATGGATGGGAACCCGACTCACTGACTTCTGAGTAATGTTCATACATTTTGGAAGCACTTGTAATATCAGCGGCAGATTTGTAGACCTGTAATTTCTTGAGAAAATCTTCCATAGCCTTTTTGCCGACAGTCTCGATTTTTGTGCGGTCCACGGTAAGGCGTAAATTTTTGCCATCTTCAATCTCTTCAACTTTCACCAATCCTTCGCCAGCTTCCAGCAATACTTTCATGATAACAAAACGAGCTCTGGAATGAGCTTGCATCCATTGTTTGGACTGAGGATTAAACATTTCCAATGCAACACCCATGCCGTTCCAAATCAATGACAACCAATTGACATAGATAATTTTCTCCTGTTCAACAGGATCTTTAAAACCAAAAATATCTAAAATATCACGTTGCAACGAAAGATAAAGGCCTACAGCCTCGGCACGGCATTCTTCGTAGGAAGAACCTATGGTACCGAATTTAGTGTCATAGGTTTCGCCGGGCAAGTACCAAGTTGTGATGGGTTCCCCGGTGACTAAATTCTTGGTGGTGTCTTTGTCGAAGTTAAATTTGCCATTTTCGTCGATACGGAATAATTTGCCACTGCCATGACCCAACAATTCATGAAGTCCTACTTGCACTTCAAAGGCCTTAACCTTATACTCCTTCATGAGTTCCTGATCCTCGTCACTAAGGAAAGGTATGGGATCCTTGCGGTTGATATTAGCCAAAACATTGCCCAAAGAAACATTCTTAAAGCCCTCATCTTGGCGGATTTCATCATCTAGAGTTGAAAGTAAAAGTATTTAATAAAGGAGCTATGTTTAAAGAAAACAAAACAAAATTACTTACAATTGGGAATGTTTATACCAGCTGGTACACCACTACCAGCAAATGTCAACACATCCAGCGAGGTAAAATCAGGCTTCAAATAAGAATCCTTTTCGTATTCCTTGGTCCAAGGCAAATATTCCAAAAGTTTTTCGGCTTTTGCTACAAGTTCAGCAAATTTGGAGGAACTTTCTTTGTTCACCATAGCCACGAAACCCTCAAATTCAGCACGTCCACCTGCAGGGTCACGGTAAGTTTCAATAAAACCAATATAGGTTTCAATAACGGGTCCCTTGTCCTTAATCCAGTATCTGGAGCCATCCTTGTGATCGGCCAGCGAACCCTCTTGGAAAGCCTTAATGTAATGATCAATCATATTCACTTCATTGTCGTTGGCCGCAAATTTTTTGGCTTCTTCTAGATTTTCATTAACGCGTGCCAATAGTTTACTGTAGTCACCTCTAGTGACACGGAAGTTATGACCCTTGTATTCTTCCAAAGGTAGTGTAATGCCATCTTTATCCGTAGCTGCCACAGAACCAAGTTTCACATCGTAAATAGTTTTACCGCCTTCCTCGACCTTGAAGGTGCGGCACATATAAGGTTCCAGACGCTTTGAAGTCAACCATTCATTTACTATTTCCGAGTCCTCTTTAGTGCAATTATCTGACCAATATGTGGTAATGCCATTAGGGGCAAAACCCAAAACTTCATTGCGTGGTTTGAGAGCATAAATCAGGGCAAGCACCTTATTGAAAACTTTGGCAACCTTTGTATCATTACCGTAAGCCGCTGATGCTTTTACAATGCCCTCGAATTTCTCTTCGCTAAGGTTTGGAATGATTTTGCTATCGCCCATTCCTTTGTAATTGCCAGCATTTGCAAATATGCCGCAAGCGTAAACTAAGAAGGCCTAGAATGGTAAAGGGTGTATTAAAAAGGCGTCAAAGTTATAAGTAAAATATTATAGATGTAATAGAATCGCTTTACATGAGTAGTAGGATAGGATAAACATTTGTCAAGAAATAACAGAAAATTGGATTGTAACAAGTTTATAAAATAGTGTATATTATAATAAAAGTAATGCATGGCATGTCACTTCCTAACAGTTGAGCAAGAAATGAAAGTTCATTGTATGTTTTCCTCCTTTCAAAGTTACTCGGGAAAATATTAAAAATGACTATACCAATCCTTTTATAAATTTTTTGAATGTTCTCTACATTTTTGTATTATTATAATCGAGTTAAATGGAGAAAAAAAATTTCTTCATAATACAAAAATATTTACCGTAAATTCATCTTCTGTGATTCCATTGGCCAATGCTTTCTTCTTCAACTCCCCCAATGGTTCAGCCACAAAAATTCGATGCAGCAGGGAGAATATCAAAGGACCCTCGGGACTAGATTGTATTAGCGAAACGAGTCCGCCATCCCATGATGCTTTGCTAAAGTAATGAGCATAAAGTTTCTCCTTATCCGTTAGATTTTCAAAAGCAGCTTTACATTCCAAATCAGCAATGGGCTGAGTGTTGGGCAGTACGAAGTGGGATGCATTTGTAGAGCTCATAGTGCGCACAATAGGTAATAAACTGAAAGTAGACCAAAAATTTACACATTACAAAAGTAAGTCTCACAACTGTAGCTGTAGCTTTTGCTAATAAATACCTTATATTATTTTTAATATTTTTGGCTAAATTAATAGATGTCAGCTGTTGTTTTGTTGTAAGTGTCCTAACATAGGCCATATTTTTATAAATTTGCAGACGTTGGCTCATTTTTAATGTCGTATACACATGATTATTTTTTAAACTTAACATTTTGTGGATTTTTATAAAATTATATAATTTTAAGGTATATATAGTCAAGTAAATTAAGAGTTGTTCTGCAAGAAATTTTGAAGAAATATAAAAGCTTTGTTTTCACACACGTTATCACTAGGATTACTTACATTTGTACTATAGATTCGAAATATTGTTTGTTAATATTTACATTAAAACCGAAAGTAACTGAAATAAGGAAACATACAAATGTATTTTAAAAAAGTTACATAATTTAGAAAAATAAGCCAAAAAAAAAGAGAACAAAACATGCGTGAGTTTTTTTAAAACTATAGCGAAAAAATTATAATTTTTTGCTTAACTAAATGAACGGCAGAGATCGTGTGCCAACTTGTTTGCGTCTATGCATTTGTTTATTATTATCTTTTAAGTGCTGTATTTCTTTGTTTATTTGCACCCACCCGAGATAAATTTGGAATCTATTTTAGCTTTATGAATTGTCTTGATAACGTATACGGGGATTGAACCGCAAACAGTGTACATATGTATATAACTTATTGTTGTCTTTCGTTATTTCAGATGTTTATAAGTAGAACAACTTTAGAAATTATTAAAAAATATATATTTAAGGTTCAAATGTGTCTAGATTTACATAACATCAATCGTTGTAACATACTGTTATTAAATTATTAATCTCAACTTCTTAACATTCAAAAAAAGAAAATCTTACGAACATGACATATATAAAATAAAACAACTGACAATAATGCCAGTTCTAGGGATCCAGAAGCATTTTCAATTTTGATCAATTGCATTAATTTAACAAAGAGCTGTCATACGAGTGATTTTACAAATATGTGTAAAACGCAAATAAACACAATTGTCATAACGCCTTATAAAGTCAAACATTTAATAAAAATTTACATTGCCATCAAAACAAAACATTAAATAACTGAATCAGTGGTTAACCAATTTTTACAAGCAAACATGCGTTTTACTCGTGGCAGCATAAACTATATGAATAAAATAAAAATAGGGTATCTTAATAAAATAGCGGCTAAAAATTCCTTCAAACTTTAAAAATAGTGAAAAAACCTAAGTTTGCGATTTTGAGGCAAAAACAGACAGACGTGACAAGTTATCTGTATAAATATATATGAATTGTTGGAAAGGTCTAAGATTCTTCTTTCCAAACCCGGTCAAAACTCGTAAAAATTTATTGTGATATAAGATCATAAGTAAGGAAAGGTCCGAAAAACCGGTCTTTAAATCGTTAGTTAAGATTTTGAGGGTGTTAGGAAACTTTGGTATACCGATTCACGTTGTACTCGACCAGACCTATAACATGCACTAGATCACTTCTCTCATCTCATCTTCCAAATGACTGTAACATTGCGTAATTGGCAAAATTTAAAAAAAAATTTGCCTACGGTGCAATTTGCAACCCTTCAATAATTTTTGGTTAAAAATAGGTCCATGGGTGCCGTAGAAGTATACAATTTACCCCTCTGGATTCGTATCAAAAAATAACTTTAATTTGAATACCCACACATAGGAACCACCATAAGATCCATGGGCAAGAAAATATCTTTCATTCTATGATGTGTGTACTCATCATAGAACCCAAGGTGCTCCTTTTTGACCTCCCAGGGCCCCGGCGCCAGCTTAACCTTGATTTTCGCGTTTTAGGGCGTATTAAGGAGGGCGTGGCATATTTTTATTCTTTTTTTGGCTCCCGCCCCATATTCTGCACTTTTGCCAATAAACAATTTAGCTCCATCATAAATTTAGGATAATAGTACAGGCATGATAATTTTTGAATCTTCGTCTAGAATTCCCGTATTCTTATTCTTTTGATTGCAGCAAACATACAAGTGCTTACAAATTGCCAAAGGTAGAAAGCCCTTACTCGGCATATTCTGGTATGTTTGTATGTAGAATAGCATAAATAAAAATCGAGTTTATATAGAAAAAAAAACTATATTCAAGTACCTCCTCCCTAAAGAAGAAAAGTAATCTGAAATGTGTTACTATCTGTTGGCCGTAAAAGCGAATGCCAATCAACGCTTCACAAACCCTTGTTCCCCTCCCCTATATTATTATTATTTGCCATCAGAAGTTCATGTACATGTTCTGAAGCATATGACACCTATTAACTATGTATGAATATATTACATTTAAGTTTTCCTAAATTAAATATACTACGTACAATTCCTGCACGTTACCACTTAAAACCAGTAGCAGTTCTTTGATGTTCTGCAAGGTTATGTCAACAGGACGAACCCAAGTTGTGCCACGAAGCAATTGTATGGAAAATATTAGTAACTATTTCACTACATTGAACAAATGTTTAATTATCAAAACAACATTTAAAAATTTCAACATACCTTTTTGGTGCTGACGGAATTGTTTATATGACAATTTTATGAACAAATTACAAAGAAACGACTGTGTAATCAATGCGTTTCTGAAGAAGCTACCGGTAAATAAAAAAAATTGCAATGACTTTTAGAAAACTTTAGCAAACAGCTGATTGTGCATATTGAGATGACAATAAGAATAGTGTTGGTAAGTGTTATAATATCATTGTTCGACCTAATCGCATTGTGTTGGACAAAAGATAGATCGTGCTGCATGTTACGGTATATGAGGTTCAAGGTATATGTAAATATTCCTAACATATATTTAAAAAAAATATGGAACAATTCTAGTACATGGACACTCGGCGAAGAATTTTAATTTTTTTCTTAAAGAGAGGGGATTTCACGTAAAACACGAATAAAACAAAAATTGTATTGGGGACGGAGATAGTTAAGGAGATATCGCCCCTTAAAGTTGGAACCTATAAATATATATCTCCGATATCTGATGACGTATCGAATGTCGTTGGAAAGCTCTCTGAAAATGCTTCCCAATAGTACATATCTAAATTATTTTATTAACCTATTATGTGCTGAAAATTAAAATTAACCTGTTTTGGACCATGACTTTTTTTAATAAATTATTTTTTTTTCCAAAAAAAACCCTTATATAATGGTACATTTTTTGCACCGAATAAAAGAGGGGTCTTCAATCTTTCCAATGAGGTATCGTGCACTGGTGTAGCTTAAATTTTAACTCAATCGGACTTGTGTCCATATACTAGATTTAAGCTTTTAATAAATATATACATTACATGTCTCAACCAAACGGTTATCAAAATCGTGATCTACAATGAATTCTTATAAAATTTGTCAAAGAAACCTTAGGTCTAATAAACGAGAAACTTTTCGTAGTGGGGGAAAAAATCCGCCATAAGCTCCGCAGCTTCCCTGGAATCTCCCCTAGAGGGTTTAAATGAGTGACCGATCACAACAAAAATTTTTCGTTTTTTTTTTTTAAATTTGGCCCTGCCTTCTGAAAACTTTCACATCTGATTTGTCGTAGAAACCTGATAGTAGCTCAGTTGGAATAGTCGTTATTACCAAGTGTTTTAGGCTGTGTTTTTGGATCCACCTCGGTTCCACACTTTTGCCGAATTTTTTTTTCATTCATGTATTTAGTAGTGCAATAGTTTCACACAATGCATAAAAAATAAAAAAAATGAATATTCAAAATAAAATATACATGTATGTATTTTATAGTGATTATTATTCATTTTCCAATTTTTTTTGTTATTAGCAGAAAAATGTATATAAATTTAAAAATAATATAATATAATAATATAGTATTTCTTTTAGCTGTGACTGTATTTTATGCAAAAAACTATAGATATTTTAAATATATATACATGCATATATACATACATTTTAAATATTTTATAGCTCAATGGGATCCATATGAGCTACGCTGAGGGCGGCTGCTAAATAAAACTATAACATACGTCATACCAAGATGTATTAATTATTAATTAATTAATGATACATCTTGCGTCATACCTGGCGATGCGGCATAGTTGATCGCGACATTTATTTCTAGATATCGTAAATTTTGTTTAACGTTTTCCAACACTTTGTTTTTATACGATATGGAAATACAACAATGCATATTTTGACAGCAATAAGCGTTTGTGTTTTTAAAAAGGCAAACGAGCTTGGATTTTTCAACAATTGGAAAATAAGAAACAGGATCAGAGAATAAAAAATATTAATCAATTTGAAAATACAATAATTTTTACGCTTTCTACGAATTGCGATCACTTGACAATTAAACAAAACAGAAATTTTACAAAAGGAATTAGTTTTCTCACAAATAAGGACACATTTTCCAAAAAATACGAACAAAATGGACAATATTTCCCGTCGCCGTTCAAATGACGAAGATGGCAGCTGTACCGCCACCTCAATGTACCTATCATTTGACGCTGAAAGTACAATGTCCACAGATTGTTACAAAACATTGGAGGCCATGACTGATGTTTCATCGATGTCGGCTCTTTCCCTTATCGAGGATACGCGTGAAGATAAACATAATAATAGCACTCTGGAAAATGAACAGGACTCAGAGATATTGAGTCCTCTGAAAACAGTTAAGAAATTGGATATGATCACAACGACGAACTCGCCTCTTAGGGCTTTACCCAAAAATATTATGAGGGAATACAAAGCGATGTGTTCTACACCTTCAAAGGAACAACTGTTAAAGACTGTGGAGATCGCACGTGGCTCCGACGCTAGTAGATGCATGGATTTAGGTGTTGCCTTTTTAGGGGTTGAGGACGAACAACAACCAGAATTTTTCCTCCACCCATTACAACAACCATCGCGAAGTGAAGACAACAAAGAGAATACTATACCTGAAAGTGTAGATGGCTTCAGTCTATCGGTTTCGTCCTCAGCAATTGAGAAACGAATGTTGAATTCCGTGTCCACTACTGGTTCCCTTACAGGAGATGAATCCGAGGCAGCAATATCAGTTATAGAAAGACGATTGTTGACTTCTTGCTCAACCGCAGGTTCTGTAACGGGTGGTGAAGAATCTGCAGATGAGATCAAAGATGAAGAGTTACCTGCAAGGGAAGCTCTCATTGTAGGGCAGAGTGTAGAGATAACACCTAAGGCCAAAGAATGTGTCATTGTAACATCGGTAGAGATTGAAAATACTGTTAACATACTAGATATGGATACTATGGATTGCCTTCCAATAGCTAATGAAGTAGGCCTTGATAAGATAGGTGAGTTTCTGAAATGTTTTTCTATATAATTTTAAGGGTTACTTTTACCAAAAAAAATTATTGTTTCTATATTATGGAGAGTATATAATATACACTTAAAATTTATACGATTATTTTCGTGCAGGTATGTGTGATTTCTTTTTTGTTGTGGCAAAAGTTTATATGTCCGTTATTTAAAAATGGTTTTGTACATGATATGTCTTAGAAGTTTGAAAAAAGTGGGCAAATGATGATATGTCTGCTAATATAATTTTTAAAAAACTCAAATCGACAGCTAATCATTTCGAATCGATTTCCATGAGACATTCCATTTTTTTATAACCAAATATTAGGATGCTTTAAATATATTTTTAAATTTATACTGTAAGGGTCGGATATAACGCAAATTTTATAATCTCATATCCTTTTTGTTAGAAGTTAATTAAAATGTGTTGCGTTTGCACGCACATAATTTTGCAATGTAACAAATATATATAAGAAATTAATAATTAAATTTGCAATTTAATAATTGTAATTGAATAAAAGAAAAGAAATTATGATTAGACTACAGAAAACATTACTGCTTAACTCGAATTCTCCAAACATGTAATTCCTAATTTGATTTCAGTTTTTTTTATTCAGTTATGTGAGCAATGAAAAAAGGCAAATTATGTATCATCTTTGATTGCTGATTAAATTGAGCAAATTTCAAGTAAAAGGTATAGTTATCCTTTGAAGATTAGTGATATAAATACGGAAGTAAATAACATGTCTATTAAATGGTCACCTCAGATCTCGGCATTTTGTTGTGCACATCTTCATTTCTTTTTAAGTAGTCAATGGATTCGCTGACTTTTCCTAAAAACTAAATTATTGTATTATTGTCTTTCTACCCTGGCTAATAACAAATCTCTCTAACAATAATTTCCCATATTTGTAGATACCATAAATGAAGACGACGAAACTCAGCATGAACTGACACCCAAGGCCGTCGCGGCTATTAAACCGCCTAAGAAGGCCGAAGCTTCCACCAAATTGAGTGCAAAGCCGAAAATCGCTGTTCTTACATCACGTAATGTACGACGTTCTGTATGCGAACCAAACCTGCAAACTAATAAACCGTCCAGAATATCAATGGCAGGAAACAAGAGACAATCTCTGCTGCCTATAACGCAAAAAAAGATGGCAGCATCCTCCATAGAAGCTATTCCACTGCTTATAAGCAAAATGTTGAAAATAACAAATGCGCCAGATCAAGATGTTGATATGGTCAGTGTAAATAAGAAAGCGCCAATTATGGATGCTAAAAACAAGGAAAATAAAGCCATGCCAGCTATTAAGAAAACATTACAACCTACAGAGAAAAGGCGTTCCATTATGCCTCCCACGAAAGGTAGAACATCTTTAATGCCCTCTACTGTAGGCGACAAAAGGCCTTTCAGCTTTACCCATCGCATGTCGGTGGTTGTCAAAACTACTCTAAACAGTCCAGCTCGTAAAGTAGCACGTAGAAGTGCGGTAGGCAGTGGTGGTAGCCTAACACCACAACAACGAAGAAGCTTGGTGGCCACAAAGAGTACCCAAACCTTGCGCATGAATAAGCCTGATGCCGGCATACGAAGAAGTTTGTTACCGAACAACAGAAACACGACTTCTCGTTTAACAACCAATGCATTAACATCATTGAAGGAAACTAAAGAGGCTCAACATTCGAAATTAGAGCATTCATTGACGAAAGTAACCGAAGAATCGAAAATCAAACCGCCTACAACTGGTATTATACGCCCAAAAGCAGATGTTGCATTCGCTTGTAACGTTTGTAAGGAACAATTTCGTGTAAAATATTTGCTAGATGCTCATAAGCGTACTCATGAAAGTGATACTGCAGTCACACCCGTAATGAAAAAACCAACGACAAGTACAACGGCAGTTAAAACCGGTAGCTCTCTATCTACTAACCCCAATCAATGCAAATATTGCGACAAGAAGTTCGCTTTAGTTAGAGCCTTACATATTCATCTTTTACAAAATTGTACAAAAATTCCTCCGACCGAAAAACGAAAATTAGAATATACTGAAATGAATCATGTCGAAAAGGCCCGATTGCCAAGTGTTTTTCATCACAGCAACACAGCGAGCAGTCAACCAGCCAGCACTGCTCAGGCCACTAACAAAACAAGTGCTGCAAACCAGAAAATAATTGTTCCGAAAATAATGGTAGAAGCGCCTAAAGAGAAAGGTAAATATATTCGTATATATCTTATTTTTAGTAATACCTGATTTCAATGCATTTGTTTTTTACCTACATCTTAACTAAAAGTAAATTGTTAGTTATATATATTAAGTAATTTGGTTTGAATTTTCTTCTTTAGATTCAAAACGTACAGCTTCTGAATCCACTACATCCTCAGTGGAGGGATCATCCCACTCCAGCGCTAATACTAATACACCGGCAGTTGGTTCACTTCAAAAACCAAAGAAGGCTACTGCCCACTCAGGAGTATACAGAACACCTAGTAAAACGGTACCGTGCCACATTTGTAAATTAACATTCAAAAGTATTTTAGACTACACTAACCACAGTTTAGAAATGCATGGCAGCAAGGCGCAGAAGCAAACCGCCCTCAATGAAGATGAAATGATGCATTAATATGCTCTCAAAAGTATAATTTAATTCACAACGCATTTTAATTTTAATTTTTAAATTTATTTAATTATTTTTTCTGTTTAGAAGCCAAGAATTTTTCTACGTTTTGAGACATTACTGCAAGCAGTAGTACAAATATATAAAAAAAAAACAAATACGACGACAACTCCTTACATTTTCAAATTCTGTATTTTATTAAATAAGATTTTTATACGCTTAAATATAAACTAAAATGAAACTTAATATAAAATTGTGAAATTATTCAATGTTAATTCTTGGCCTTTTTCTCTGGTGGCGGTTTCATATCGACATTTTCTTGTTTTAAATCTAATCCCTGTTGACTGCCACCCGATGGACTACCATCGGTGGGATTGCCATTATTACCACCACCGCTGTTTGCGTTGGCCTCTTGCAAATTGGTGTCTTGTGAATTATTGGCATTTTGTTGTTGGCCTCCTTGCTGCTGCAGCTGCTGTTGATTTATAATGGGTGGAATTGGTGGTGGAAATTTACGTAACAATTCGGCTAATAACATATCAACTCGTTGCATTTGAAAAACTGTACCGTTGTCATCTTTGGTGGTGGAGGGATTCTTTTTGGCGGCTTCTTTTGATTTGTCAGTGACTGAAAATAATAGGATACAAATGTAATGTCATTATTTAGAATTAATTGAAAACGAATAATTTGTCTAAATCAATTACACAAATTTGCCAGAAACTAAGAATATTAGATTAAAATGTAAAAGTTTATTCAACATTAAAAGTTAATAACATTTAAGGTTCAGAATTTTTTGTCAAATCAAATTTAACAGACTTCTTAATTACCCGTGTAAAAAAGTGGAGGTATGATTAGATCTATCTAGATGTAAGATATAATAAGATCTTTTTATATTTTTTCCCAGATCTGATAAGATCTAGCGAGCTGTGTCATAACTGCTCTTATATCTAATCATATCTGTTGTCATATCTAATTATATCTGGCATTAGATCTAGGGTATATCTGCCATCGTGGATATATAGTTGGATCTAATTAGATGATACAATTAGATCTTAATATACAATAGATCTAATCAGATCTAGCAATATCTGCTTCTATATATAATCATATCTAGAGCCGTATCTAATTTAATCTGGCGTTTGATAAAGTTACGTCTGCCAGTTATAATAAGATGAAATTGTATCTATCAGATCTAAACATTTTTTGAATCTGATCTAAACTTTTTAAATCTGTTAAGAAATAATCTAATCAAATTTCAGCCAAAATGAATAAAACAAATTGTGGTGGTACCATACACTGTTAAACAATTTTTTGTAACAATGGCTACTGTAGAATTGTTAGTTTTGGTATCTTTATATAACTGAGAAGTAAGAAGTAAAAGCTTAATAACTTTAAGGCTGTTTAGGTTTTCGATACAAAATATTTTCTCATACAAAATAGGGCAATACACATTTTTCTCAAGGACTTTTTCAGAATAGAATCACTATAAATTTCTGATCAAATTATATCTGGTGAAAATTACGGTCTAATTATATCTGCTGCCAGATCTAATAAGATCTCCCAATTTTAACTCGGGATAGTTATTTCTAATATTACTTTCATTTCATCGTTTGTTTTTTGTTCGATCTGTTTAAAAGAACATAAATTTTTGCATTACATCTAAAATTATTTGTCAATATCTCGTCTTATTGTTATGGCTAAATAATTTTTAGCATTTGTTATTGTTACAGTCCGTGAACATCTTTAATTTTTTTTATGTGTTATAGTGTTACGATATATAAATTATAATAATTATTTGTACTTACGTTGTTTATTAGAGCTAAAATCCCACGTGTAGCCTTTATTAGGATGATATCGTGAATAACTACTGGCTTCCTCAAATGCTGATTGCAAAGTAGTTACCGTAGAAAGCTGAAAAAATTATGATTTTTACAAATAAACTATACAATTCTTACACCTATCGCCATTTAAATTCCAAAAAGACGTAAGCATTATTTTTTAAAATACAATGTAGATATTTATTTAGATAATACGTCATTTTGGATTTTAGATGAGTTTATAACTTTTGTTATGTATGTACTTACAACCCTAGAGCTAATAACATTTCCCAAATCTGGTGCTTTGTACACTGTTCCTCCTATGATATAGTAATCTGCCACGGGAGTGGCTTCAATAGGATTGTGCCTGTGTTGTTTTCGGATTACATACAAAATTGGCTCGTGTACGTGCAAAAGTATGTATTCCATGCCGACCATGTTACTGTAATAAAAAATAGAATACATTAGGAATAGAAGGCGTTACTGATATGGTTGTTTCGTTTAAAATAAGTAAGTGTTTTGGTACTATAGTTTCTCATTAGGTATACAATTAACATTTTAAACGAATTTACCAAACCTAGCCCCATCCTTAAAAACAAACAGATGTACTAATATCTTTAAGTATTTTTATTTTCGACTTACTTCAGATTTTCTAAACCCAAACGCTGCATACGAATGTTTTCATTATTGCACATACGATCATAAAATGGATTTGATTTGCGGCAAAAGTAATCCATAACATTTTGAGGACTCAGAGAAGCCATCATTTGAGTATCATGCCAAGACACCCACAATGGATTCTCTTGTGATATAGGCGGCGGTATTTGGCGACCCGGCAACATTTTGGCGACGTTTTTTAATTAGTGTTTATGTATTCCGAAATAGAAATAACAAGACAGAAAACATCAACAAGTGTTTTATTTTTATTTTTAAGTGAACTTGTTGTTGCTGCTGTTATTGTTTTATAAACAAATCAAAGGAACGTCATTAGCTTTTGCTCTCTTTACACTTCCTTTCGCACCACACTAGCTGTGCTGTCACTATAATTGGAGGTCAATGTTACTGTTGCCGCCGCTATGCAGATGCATGCAAACGCTCGATACGGCTTGCTTTATATTTTCGTAAACAATAAATTATTTTTAGTTGTGTTTTTCAAATTTGATTTATCTTAGTTAATTTATTTTCTTTTACAACAAAGGTTGTGTAATATATTTCTGCAATTAGTTTTTAATCGAAAGCTATCGTGGCATCCGTGTCTGAGATCGTTCAAGCGGTAGCGGCTGAATAATTTTAACAACAGGTAAGTTTGTCGTTCTTTTCAATTTCACTTTTCACTGTGTGTTGTATTTATTGGTGCCATAGACTTTGACCCTAATTTGTTTATAAAATGCATTACGCGGTAATTAAATATAAATAAATTTAACAATTTGGCTTTTTTACAATACGTCGAGAGGCTTTTGTATGTAAACGGAAGCAAACTAACATCGAGTGTAACAGCTGATTGTAATACGAAACAATGATGCCATATTCAATGTATTGTATGACAGCTACAATGTATGTATGTGGAGTTACAGTAGAGGTGTTTTATTTGCCACTAAGGCAATATTGAGTGCACAAAGCAGGCAATAATTTAATAAGCAGCAATTTTTTGTCATTCTACAATAATTTTTTTGCTTTACTTGCCACAACTTGAAATGGTTTTTTGCAACCCTGTTAAATTAAAAATGCAAATAAGTGAAGTAAAAGATTTAATGACGTAAGAAATGTTACAAGTGTTAATCTTTATTGCTGAAGTAAATTTTTTTCATGTAGAAAAATATAAAATCTATTGGTGATTTAAAATTAAAAAATAAAAAAAAGTGTTTACTACATAAAGATAACCGATGGAACCATTTTTTATGTTGGTTCCGCCAATTTTTTTTTTAATACATTTTTTCTAGAAGTGCTTATAACAAACTCACATCTAAAAAATCGAAAATTTTTTAATAAAAATTTAAATTACATATAAGTAAATTTGACTAAATACCATTTTACCGTTCGAGATCTGACTAGAAAAATTGTAGTTTCCATAGTCTTCAGTTAAGTCCTAGAAAATTGAAAATCAAAGTAAAAGTTGGTGCCGGCGCCAGCCACGATTCTAACTCTTTTATTTTTAGGTCGTTACGATACTTTTAGCTCTTTTTTATATTTTGGTTAATTTAGGTGTGGATATGGCTTTTTACCGGTCGTGGACTGAAAGTCCCAGAAAAAAGAAAATCGAGGTAAACGTTGGTGCCCGCGCCAATGGGGTCTTAACTGGCCCAAAATAGGGCCAAAAATAGTGTGGGAACTTAATTTAAAGGTACTACCCCCATAATTCTATTAATGCATTTTTAATGCTATTTTTAAGTGTTTAACACATTTAAATGGGTCCCAAACGCCCTAATTTAGACCAATTTAGGTGTTTTTTGGAAAAAAATATGTTTTTGATAAACGAAGAATGTTTTTTATATAACTTTGTTTTGTTCTGTTGGTTTGTTTTGTATTTTTTTTTTTAATTTTTATTGAATTTTTTCCAATTCTTATATATTTTTATATGTAGGTGTTTTTTAAGTTCCGTTATTATTTTTTTTTTTTAATTTTTATTTTATTTAAATATTTTTTAATAACAAAAAGTGTCATATTTAAAAAAAATGAATTGGTGAAGAAAATGAGAATATTTTATTTTGAAAAGGTACACATATTTTTTTTAATTTTTGTATAGTTCTCATTGAAAAAAATGTATTGAAGTGTAAAAGAAATATTAAATTATTAAAACTGTAGAAAAAATTATGTATTTAAACAAGTTTCATTAATACAAATATTTGCAAAATTTGAACCGATAACAAATACCCTTCATCGTTCATCGCTAGCGACATCAATTGTGTTCCAAAACAAACTTGCCATATGTAAGCACAACATCGATTGAGCGAAAAATAAACAACAACAACAAACAGAACTTGAGAAAATTTTGACGTTTATTTTGTGTTTATCGGTGTTTTGTTGTTTAGTTGCTGTCTGATTTTGTGTGTGTGCGTGTGTATATTTGTTGTTTTGCAGTTTCTTCGCAAAATCGACTTTGTTCTATTGTTGATTTTCCTTTGTTTATCTTTAATAAATAACAACAAGAAAAAAAAACTAAAATTAGAACTTTTTGTAATAAAACATATCAATTTTTAATATTTATCAAAGGAATAAGAGAAAAAACACGTATTGCTATGAAAACTTTTAAAATAAAAAGTAACAAAAACAAAAAAGCAGCAACTAAATAAATCGTACTACTATATGACGCGAACTCAAAACTAATGAAAAATAAAGAGGAAATATATCTATAAGAAAAAAGTTGAACAACAAGCAATTAAAAACAGCCACCGCCAAATTTTGTGTTTCTCTTCGTTATTTTTGATTTTTGTGGGGAAACTAGAAAAATTGGTGGTTTTCTTAGCCTCAGTTCGTTCTGTGCTTTGCATCGTGGCGGCATTACTCAGGAAGAAAAGCAACGTAGAGCAGACATTATGGTAATAATAACACAACAAATAATCTACATAGTGTCCTTTTGTTTAAACTACTGTTTTGCTCATTAAGTTTCAATTCTACGTAATCGTAAATATGTTAATATATATAGTTGGCTATTAATGAACCATTCATTCGGTGTGTGTTACGTGAAGTGATTGTGGTATCGTTATTTCTATTTTGTTAGCTAAAAACGTGATTGAATAAGTTTGTTGTTGCTACATGTCTTGTTGTGAATCAGAGTGGCTCAATTGTTTGTACCCTACGATATTGTATGGTGGTTTGTTGTGAAAGTTTGTAACATCCTTCGTTGAACCTCTTAATTGGGTGGGGGCTACATTTACATACAGTTGTAACTTGCGTTTGTTTTAAGTTTATCTTTGGTCAAAAGTGCAGGAAATAGGGCGGGAGCCCAAGAAAAAAATATGCCGCGCCTTCCTAAATACGCCCTAAAACGAGAAATCAAGGTCAAAGTTGTCGCCTGGAGGGGTCAAGAAGGCCGCTTTTGGTTCTATGATGATCCTTTTTGCGCGGGTATTCAAATGAAAGATGTTTTCGAAGCGAATCCAATACTTTCAGTCTATGCGGGGTTTTTGGGGCCCTACGGAGCTGCAAAAAGTGTGCCCTTGGGTTTTATGGTGATCATTGGGTGGGGGTACTCAAGTGAAAGATATTTTTGAGACAAATCTAGTGGTGTAAATTGTAAGACCTAAGGGACCCATGGACCTCCTAAGCCTATTTTTAACCGAGAAATTGAATTAAATTAGAGAAAAGAATGCAGCGCCGCGATTTAAAAAAATATTTTATTTCATTGAATGATTACACTATGCAACTAATGACGTGCACGCTTTCACGAGTGAAACGCATACTTGTTTGTAAATATCGGTAAAGAAATAGTTAAGTTACTCATGTTTTCCGAGGGACGAAACTTGCATATCCTATACTAAAATCAAAGAGTTGAAGAAGAAGCATTGCTTCGGTGTTGTTGTTAATTACTTCAACTTTGATTTTAGCATAGGATATGAAAGTTGCGTCCCTCGGAAAACATGAATAACTTAACTATTTGTTAACCGATTTTTACAAACAAGTATGCGTTTAACTCATGAAAGCGTGCAATTTCTGATTAAAATAGTAAACATAAGGGTGTCCTTATAAAATAGGTGCTACAAACTTCATCAAACTAAAAAAAGTGAAAAAATTTCAAAAGTTTGAAATTTCGAGGCAAAAAACAAACAGATATGACAAGTTACCAATATAACTATATATGTATATGGTTGGAACGGCCGTAGTCTCTTCTTTCTAAATTCACTAAGAAATTTAAAATCGGTTGATATTCAACCACGTTACTGGCTTATAAGTGCGTAAATGTTCGAAAAAACGATATCAACGTGCACTTTATGAGCTATTTAGGTTGCCTAGACACGTTCAGATTGGATTGATATGTTCACAAAAGTTGTTTATCTTTACCAGGGCGAACAGTGTTAGAGAAAAATTTGTACTCCCTCAAAGTAATGCTCAAAAAAGTGAAAAAATATTAAATTCTTCTTAAATTTTTTTGAAAAAAGGCAGGAATAACCAACCTTTTTGACATAATTTGTTAATAAAGTAAGTGCGCAAAACTCCCAGCTACATTATTGCCGAATACAGTTTAGCGCTATCACGAAGTGTGAGTTAGCTGTTGGACAAAACCTGATGACACCTTTTTTCATGGGGCTCACTGATTTTGAGAATCTTTAGGGGCCCATAAAAAGAAATTGGTCACCAATCTCGCCAAACTGAGTATAGGGTTTTATTACCCTTCGATAGTAGAATCGAACCTATACTGCCACGTTCTTGTATTTTTTTCACTGTTGCACTGTGTTATTAATATCGTATAGTTTGAGTTTCCACACATTCTATGAGCTAATTTTTTAATATTTCTTGCCTTAAAATTTTCGATAGTGACCCAACAAATATAGGTCTAAATCGGTCCAGGGGACCCGCAGGAGATTGAGAAATCTACTTTTGGATTCGTGGATCTTTCATTTTAGTACCAGTACATGGGGTGTCGTCATAGAACCCAAAGGGCACCTTTTTTGATACCCCACGGTCCTCACGGGCCTTAGCGGACCAAGGCATCACTTATAGGGTACTTTTTTTCGACCACGCCCATTTTTTTAAAATAATATGCAATAGCGGAGCATTGCCGTGCCCAAAGATGCTCGCCAGACTATGGAATATTGGCTTAGGTAGATAACTAAAATTACTATTTTTTTGTATATTTACGATATAAATTACCCACTGATTTGTAAAGTGGAAGGATCAAATTAAGGTAAACCTACATGAGTTGTATTTCTTTTTAAATTTAGTTTTCAATTTCGCTTACTGTTCTTTGAGTTTTGCGGTTTACAACAAATTAGTTTTTAAGAATTATATATCTGATTATTGATTATCATGATTATATGATTATCATAATTTGTTATAAGAAAATTTTAATTTGTTATAAGAAAATTATGATAATCATACAACAATTTCTTAAAACAAATTATGATAATCATAGCTAGAGTTTTTAAATTTTTAAGGAAAATGCTTAGAAATCCAGACGATGTATTTTTCCTTAAAAAACGAAACCCATCTTTGGTTTTCTAGGGCTGCAGGGTCTCCAGCGCCATCCCAAAACTTTTTCAAATTTTTTTTATAAGGTTTTTTTAATAGGTAATAAAAAGAATAATGTTTCAAAATATCGAAAGAAGTTGGCAAAAAAATTCCATCCATTCCATTTGTTGAATTTTGACACCCCGAAATTATTTTGATATTTCTGTTCAAATAGATAGATCATATAGAGCGATTCTTCCTAATGTCCACTTAACATTGGTTTTCTTTTTCCAGTCTAATATAATATAACTTTTTCAAAAAAAAGTTTTTTTTTAAAACTTTGTGGTTGAACCTATATTCCAAAGTTTCGTAAATTAATTATTGTAATTTTTTATAAAAATCTTAATACATATTTATTTTAAAGCAGAGCAATTTCTATAAAAGCTTTTTTGATGTATTAAAACTCTACCGCTATGCAAAAGTTGATACGTTTGAATTCTTATTTGATATGTCCTTTAGGACTTTAAGATTGTTATATAAAAAGCTTATATGCACACATGTCTTTGTGGGGTTTAATACTTTGATTCGGCTTTCTGTAAAATTATGGATGTTGGAATATCAAATCTTGCATTATGGTTTTTGGATAAAAGTCGGATATTTTCAAATTTTTTGTGCAGCCACAATTTCTCCTAGCCACTTAATGATGATAAATGCAATTTTATAGTCTGCCCACAGGTTTCTTTATTTTTTTATATATGCATATTGTGCACTAAATGTTTAAACAAATATACAAACAATTAATCCAACAAAAAAACAATAAGTTATATACCAGCATTCGCCCCAAACAACACTTTACACTTTCTTAGGTGCATTTACATTTCCCTAATGACAATGTTTACCGATAATGAAAATTTAATGGGGATGCTTTTTTTTTCGAAATGAACACAAAAAAAGACAGATTGAGGGCAAAAGGCAAGTAAAATGTTAATTGTTTTCTGTTAAAACTATGAAAATTGGCAAGCACTTTTGCCTAAGACAATAAAAAAGTAATTTGGACATTTCAATTAACACTTTTGTAATAACATTGTAATCAAATGTAATATCTAGAGAATACATAGTGTAGTGTACGATATGTTCGTTCAACAGATGACAGCAGATGTACCATATATACGATATACGAGGGCTGCTATATATATTTCTGGCCTAATAATGAAAATGCGAATATTTATCATCAAAAATTGTTTTATTGTTTTTCAAAGTATTCTCCAGGCTGATTTATACACTTTTGCATGCGCTCAAACCAATTGTCGAAGCACTTTTTCCACTCCGATTGAGACACCTCCAAAACATGGTTTTTGAACGCTTCAACAGCATCTTCTGGGCACGAAAATCGTTGACAACGCATTTTTTTCTTGATGTGCGGGAATAAAAAGAAGTCATTGGGTGCCAAGTCAGGGCTGTACGGCGGATGACCCATCAATTCGACGTTTTGGCCGGTCAAAGGCGCTGGTTTGAGCCGATGTGTGAGAGCTCGCGTTGTCATGGTGAAGAATGATTCGTCTTCTCTTGTTTGTTTTTCGAATTTCTCCGAAGACTTCAGGCAAACAAATTGTGGTGTACCACTCAGAATTGACCGTCCTTCGTTGCTCAAGCGGAACAGTCGCCACATGACCAGTTTTGCCGAAGAAACAGGCGACCATTTGCTTCGAAGTGCTTCTTCCACGAACAACTTTCGTTGGATTTGGCTCGTCTTCGAAGACCCACACGGTCGATTGTTGTTTTGTTTCGGGCTCATACGCATAGATCCAAGATTCCTCACCTGTGACGATCTTATGAACATCTTTTGAAGCAACGCGATCGTATTTTTTGAACATTTCTTTGCACCAATCGACACGAGCCTTTTTTTGAGCGATTGTCAAATTGTGCGGGATCCAACGACAACAAACCTTTTTTACGGTCAGGTGTTTATGTAATATCGAATGTATGCTGGGGGGAGAAATGCCCAAGGATACCTCTATCTCCCGGTATGTCACATGACGATCTTGCATTATTAGTTCACGCACGGCATCAATGTTCTCTGGCACAACGGACGTTTTTGGACGACCTTCACGGAATTCGTCGTTGAGCGCACTGCGACCACGATTAAATTCGTTATACCAGTTTTTCACGGTGCTATATGATGGTGCTTGATCACCATACAAAGACTTAAGTTCATCGATGCACTCTTGTCTGGATAATCCACGTCGAAAGTTGTGAAAAATGATCGCACGAAAATGCTCACGTGTCAATTCCATTTTTTTAACGGAATTGAATTGTTCAAAGCTCTGTAAGTTTAACAATTCACGATAAAATGACAACACGTTCTGAGTGATGTTATGCTAAAAAATGTCAACCTTTCCAATGGAAATATCAGATTGCACCTGGCAACACTTATTGTTTCCTAGGCCAGAAATATATATAGCAGCCCTCGTACATATATTCGTTATATGAATATAGGATATAACTTGAATTCATATTACGTTTATCGTACAATTGTTAGTGTAGATATTATGCAATGATGCTATTTTATTTCACTTTTACTTTTCAATTTTATTTTATTTTCTTTGTGCCGTTCATTTTCCAGCAATTTTCTCGGTTTTTTTTTCCTATTTTGTTTTCTAGTTTAGCTCTCTTGCCAAATTAAACAAACAACCATGTGTATAATTTGCTCAACTGATGGCCGGCCAGTCAAGGCAAGGCAACATTTGTTCATACACAGACATTTTTCTAGTGAACCTTGATTTTCATAATAGAGAGTGTGTAGAGAGTAATGGCCAGTCAGCCAGTGGGGCATGCGGGCAATTAGTATATTTTAGTGGCGTTATAGCCTCGAATTTGACATGAGTTGACTTAATGTGTGGTGCGTGTTTAGTCTGCTGCAAGAGCATACGTATTATATACGTCTACAGAGCAATTTGTTTGACTTTTGGAAAAGTTTTTGAATGCAATAACAAGTGGTTGCATGAATAAGATGATTGTGTTAAAAAGGGGATTATAATCGTATACTATGCACATGTTTATTAATAGATACATTTTTGTGGCTGTCATATAGCATATTGTTAGAATTCAAGTTCAAGAAATATGGAACAAGAAAACATTGTGGTTCACGGGGAGGACTTCTGAGATTAAATTTTTAAATGGAGATGAAGGGTGAAATGTCTAAGTTATGTTAGTGTTGGCAAAGGCTCTAGAATTGTTTGCGCCATCAAATTTTTAGTTAAAAAAATTTTTACTTAAACATAAAATTATATAAATTGTTTTGTAATTTTATATTTTACA
This sequence comes from Muscina levida, assembly GCA_964034835.1. Classification (NCBI taxonomy): domain Eukaryota; kingdom Metazoa; phylum Arthropoda; class Insecta; order Diptera; family Muscidae; genus Muscina; species Muscina levida. The sequence goes on along the minus strand of OZ035880.1, from coordinate 174,996,954 downwards.
CATTTTTTAAAACTGTGTGGAAAATATTAAAATTTCGTTTTTTTTTTGTATAAAACAATTCTATTAACAAAAGAACTACTCAGTAATAATAATATTAGTAGCTCGGAACTAGTTCTTCAATATAGTTCCAATGATATTATCCTATTTTGTGTGGGAAACTTGACAATCCTTTAAGTTTTTAAAGTTTTTACTTAAATTTCTTATAATAGCAAATTTTTTTAACATTTCAAGATTTATGTTTTTGATTTGTTGACCTCTTAATTATAATATTGGGATTTGGTTCGGCTATAGGGTCTGAATTTAAAGACAATTTTTATGTTGTACTTTTATTTCATTTATTTATTTCCGATATTTCGACTAACATCGTTAGTCATCATCAGGGTTATCTATTAAGATTTTTAATCTTTAAAAAAATTGTCATATCTATAATTTATATTATCGTGTTATTAATTAAACCCTAGAATGTTCCCTTATGTAAATTGTACATGATTTGTTAATTTAATTTTGCAACAATCCAACCAACCATATTTCCAAAACAAACATACATATATTGTATTTATTTGTTGTTTCTTTAAATACACCTCAATATTTAAAATTTCTTTTAATTTTTTAGACCTTACAAAATTATTCCTTTGCATTAAAACTCATCTTCAGTATTCCTAGTCGCTTTAGTTGATATGCGCTATATAAAACCGGAACCGTACTATGAGGTATTGTGAAGAGTTTATCGTAGAAAGTAGATGGATGAGTAGCCATCAAATAGTTAACAACTAGTCTGTTTTTTTTTTTTTTTTTTTTAATTTATCCTTTCTACGTGACACTAATAGTTCTGTTTTGTTCTTTTTTAAGGGTCTTCCACCATTTAATGTATCCGGCAGTCCATTCAATGTGGTGCCCATCCACCAGTATCCAGAGCTAATGAAGGAGACCTGCGCGCTCATCAATTCAGAATGGCCACGCAGTGAAACAGCGCGCATGCGTTCCCTAGAAGCATCATGTGATACATTGCCCTGCAGTTTGGTTTTGACCACAGAAGGCTTTCGGCGCGTTATAGCCCATTGCAAGCTTAGTCCAATACCATCGAAAAGTAAATCCGCTTTCATCGAATCCGTCGTAGTGGACAAGAGTTGCCGGGGTCAGGGCTTTGGTAAATTAATTATGAAGTTTGCCGAAGATTATTGTCGTGTTGTGTTAGATTTAAAAGTATTGTATTTGTCAACAATCGATCAAGAAGGTTTCTATGAAAGAATAGGTTATGAATTTTGTGCACCCGTTTCCATGTACGGGCCAAGACATTGTGAATTGCCTAGTCTGCAGACTGCCAAAAAGAAATACATGAAGAAAGTTTTATAGACAACAGTACCAACAGGAATAAGACACATGAAACAAAACGTTGTAGTAACACAGCCACCCACAACACCGAAGCCACTTGAAGTAAGTGTTTGAATTTCTAAGAAATTAAATATAACTACATATACCTACCCACACATACATATATTACTATATATATAGATATATACTACATAAATGCCTCTATAGAAAAAGAAAACAAACGTTTACAAATAAGCCTATCTACATACATAATATATTACCAAAAAAGAAAAACTAAAACAAACAAAAAAAAAATATTTTACAAGCAAAAACGAACTCAAGCAACGCAACACAACCAACCAATAACAGCATAAGATGATGATAATAGTTTAGTCCATATACATGGAAGCAATTGCAGCAAAAGAAAGCAAATGCCACCTATATGTATAAGTTTTTAAAATTCCATTATTATATCTTCTAAAGAAATCACACTATAGTTTATTGTTACTGTTTTATTGTTTGATTTATAAACTTTAAAAATGTATTTCTTAATTAAGTCGCCACACTCGATTGTTGGTGTCTTTTTTTCTGAGCACATTTCAGTTTAAAAAGTATAACATTTAAACTTGAATTTCCAATATGTGTTCTGTTTCGGCTTTATGCAGAATTTGTTCTCTTTATGAAAATTGCACAGTGGATCGGAAACAATTGGGTTATGAAATTATGAACTATGCTTTCTGGAAGTTTTTTTGTTATTGAGTAATTAACAAATCTGGACAAAAAGTAAGAATGCGTTCGGACTGATGTCAAATTTGCATCGAGAATTGTGTTTAAGAGAATAAATTGTATGTACTGACATAAGATACAATTCTATTTATTATACTTGTAATGCAGCGCATGAAAATACAAGCGGTATAATACGAGTACAAAATAAAATTTTTGTAATACCAGGTTGATTTAAATATACATATAAAAAAGTATCTTAAAGAATTACATTCAAAAATTCGAATTTGAGACTATTGATGATTAAATCCAGAACAGTTTAGCTGAGAACTGCATTATTGATTAGTGCACTGATAGAATATTTTATTGATTAGCAAAAACCATTTAAATACACACATACAACCAATAGTAACTGATTTGATGTTCTATGTGAAGTTTTTCCCTTGGAAATTAAACGCCATTAAATAACATATAAAAATAACTGATTTGGGAAAAATCAGAAATTATTCGTAAACATTAAGACGGCTCGATTTATATGGGCGCAAAAAAATACTTATGTGCCCCTCAAATTAAACCTTGTTATGTTTTATAAATACATATATCGAAAATATTTTGCCTATATTTATTGTCAATATGGGCCTAAATGCATTTAACAACCTCTCAAATCTCTAAAAACTTTCTTCTAAGAATGCGTTCGGAAGTTATTTTTCTGGATGCGGAATTGTTTATTACTCTCTTGCTATTTTGACCCAAAAATCTACCAATATCCAAATAGAGGTTATAAGCTCCATATTGACAATGAATTCGGGAAAAATATTGCGGGTATATTCAAAAAATGTAACAAGGTTTCATTTTAGGGTCGGATAACAAGTCCTTTTTTGAATCCCTACAAATTGAGCCGTCCTAATGTACATAAAACATGCTTAATTCCGGAAAAGATACAAACTACAAAACTTTTTGATAAGTATTTATTGGATAACGCGATATGGGTATAAAGAGTCCTTGTTACTAAAATATTTATTTTAAAGAAAACCAAACATGTACAATCAATTAATGTTACTGACGTATTTTACTAAGAGCTTTAAATGTTTCTTTAATAAGAATCTTTTTTAAATTCTATTTTCCAAGTGTCTGCCGCAAACGGATTTATATATCAAAAGTTTTTCTTCCGAATGCAAAACGTACACATGTGGTATTCTGCTTCCTTGAAAAGGTAACTGAAAACAGCACATGTTTTGTAAGTTTCGCTGATGTATAGCTTTGATTTAATGAATATTCAAAAATTTTGCGTAAAGAATCTAAAATTGTCATTATTGTTCATGACGCATCCATCTCTTTCACATCTAATAAACACAACTGAAATGTTTGACAACTATTGTGCATCATCAGTCCGAATGAGATTTCTTTAACAATACAATAATTACACTTCTATGAATGTTTGTGATCCTCTGCGTTAGTTTACTACTAGTACTACTTGTTTTGTTGTTTCTATGTTTAAGTAAATATTTCTTAATTTTATAAAGTTTTTTTTTTTATTGAAAATATTTAAGTAAACAAATATCAATTTAATAGATCTTCCACTAGCCGTATGCATGTTGACATGTTTTTATTAAGTAATAGTCTGTAATTACGAATAAAATTAGTAATTAGCCTTATGCATATCTAGTCGTCTAAACTTCCGCATAAGCATACATAAGAACACACAAACACTCTAAAGAAAAATGTTGTAAAAATAGATTTTGAAACTGCTCTTCTCTCTATTTGCCGAATATTTGTTAGAAATACATAAATATAAGATATACATACACAAGTACTTGTACATTTATTAATAAAGCAAAAATATTGTTGTACAAACTGAAAAAGACTTCCTATTTCATAAATATGCATAAAAGACAAGCAGAATGAATGAAATTAATCAAAATCACTATAAATGATTTTGATTAACATCCTATTAACAAATTGTCTACAAATGGTTTTTGCCGCTGCTGCTGCTGTTGCTGCTGCTACTACAATGCAACGAAACACACTGATGGTGCCAACTTTTTACAACATCGAACAGACAACGTAAGAAACATTTGAAATAATTTGAATTCTAGCACTCGGAACCACTTTACAGCCACTACTACCTACACACACCAGTGGACTCTGTTGCCAAGTTCAAGTTCAAGATATTTAAAGGCACATTTTTTCTGTCTACTATATGTGTACAAACACCAGCAAGTTCCCCAAAAAAAAAAAAAAATGTTGAGAAAATGAGAAAAGGAAACATGTCTCGTGCTTTCTGTCACCATATGTTAGCAGAACAACAACCACAGCAGCGCAAACACAGCAAAAAATAAAATTAAACACAAAATCATAAAGAAATAAAAATAGATTCTAAAAATTTTGGGATGTAAGCACCTCTATTGCAGTACGTAATGATTGCAATATATATACATTCATACATACATATATAAATATATGTATATATAAAGGCTTTTTACTACTGCTACGACAAACATGCTAGTGCTCGCCAAAAGAATTTTTTCTCGTGCAGTGACAAATTTAAGTGGCTACACGTATTATATTATCAAATACGCCATATCCGACTTTTTGTTGTTGTTTACAAATGAGTTTCATATGGGAACTAAGACTTGTGTATAGGTTTAATGGATGGTTTAACATATTGTGGCTCGTGCGGGTACATAATATTTTAGTCCCGAAATTAGTTGGCACAATTATTTGTCTTTTTTTTTATTTATTAATTAGTTGGGTATTTGATAGCATTGTTTATGTTAATAGTAAGAAACGAGCCTTTTGTGCGCGATCCATTATGTTGTATACCTACGATGACCAATCGCACTGGATCACTTTCGTGTATCCATGTTAACTTAATGGAGCAATCCCACGGCAGCCGGTTCTTTGTACCGGATTGACCCGAAGCAGCAATTCTTCGGCCAGGGGCTGCCACCTCAGTACTATGTGTCCCTATATGTTTGTTTATCTTTTTGCCTTGGGAGAGGCACATCCCGGAGTGTCTGCTCCGCATTCTGTTGGTCCGTGCCGGGACTGAACAAAACCCCGGACCTACACAATATTTCTGCTCCGTCTGCAGAAACCTCCTCCATCACCGTTCAACATCAGTAAGGTGTAACCGATGCATGGAGTGGGTGCACTTCAGGGGTTGCTCTGGCCTCAGCCACCTAAGGGAGTATTGCCAGGATTACGTTGCTGCTTGCTGTGCCTCCGTATCCCGCAGTCTGTCCCAAGACTCGCAGTCGTCTTCGTCGTCGCCCTCGTCGTCTACGTCGTCTACCTCTTCGATCTACGGGACACCACCGCAATCTCCCTCACAGCAATACCAGCTCATACAGCAACCAACACCTCAATTAACACCACATATTGCTGTACCAACCCCTGATCGTGCAACCTTTTTGCAATTCAACTGCAATGGTCTCCGTGGCAAAATCAGCGAGATAGTGGATTTCATGAATCGGAGAAACATCAAGGTCGCCGCGATCCAGGAAACTAAGCTGACCGACACCTGCAGCTTGCACAGTTGTCAAGGTTACAACGTGCTTCGAAAGGATCGCACCAGAAATGGAGGTGGGGGATTGGCCTTCCTATTGCACCATTCTGTGCAGTACAGACCTATCTCGCCTGAGCTTGACTCTAGAGACCCATACATTGAATGTATGGGGGTAGCAGTTGAGTCCGGGACTGCCGAGATAGAGCTGTACAACGTATATATACCGCCGATTGGCAGCTGTCCTCCGCGTTATATGCCTGACATCAGCCCATTGCTCCAGGGCAATAACCGCGTGGTCCTAGGAGACTTTAATGCCCACCATGAACTCTGGCATTCTCTCCTAGCCAATGACCATAGAGGAACAGCTTTGGCCGAGCAAATCGATGACTCAACGTTTTGCACAGCGAATGAGGATACCCCCACACGGATTATGGGTGATTGCAGCAGCTCGCCAGACATCACCATAGTTTCGCCGGGTCTGATCAATGACGTTACCTGGCAGCCCGTCATTGCACTTGGATCAGACCATCTCCCCATAATCCTCTCCATTGATAGACCAGCCGATTACATCATCTCTGAACGCCGTACTTTCTTGAACTATAAGAAAGCGGACTGGAACGGGTTCAGAGAATTCACCAACCACAGCTTCAGTGCTCTACCCATACCCTCAGATGTTCGGGTTGCTGAGAAAAATTTCCGAAACATCATACGCGCAGCGGCCGCTCGCTTTATCCCTGCTGGTCGAATACCCGAGATACGACCTAACTTCCCAGCAGTGGCAGCGGGACTCGCAGACGAGCGTGATGGAATTCGTACGGCCAACCCTGCTGATTCTAGACTCAGTGAACTGAACCTAGAAATTAGTAAGATGGTCGACGAATGTAAGCGGAACCTTTGGCTAGAGCACTTGAAGAACTGCAATTTAAGTTCCGGTATCAGTAAATTGTGGGCAACGGTTAAGTCACTCTCGAATCCAAGAAGGAGAGAAGACCGAACGGCCATCACATTTGGTGCCACCACTGTGACAGACCCAAAGAGGTGCGCGTGTTATTTTAACCGTCAATTTGTTGAGCACCCCGAGAGTGACATGGCGAAAAGGAGAGTAATGCGACGTATTCATGCTCTCCGAGTCGAAGAAGCACCACCACAATTTACAGTTGGAGAAGTTGCAGATGTCATCCACAGCGCAAAGGCATCAAAAGCGCTAGGCCCCGACGGAATATCCATGTTGATGTTGAAACAATTGGGCATACCGGGAGTCGAATATTTGTCTTATGTCCTCAATCTGTCCCTGACCACTCTGGTAGTACCCGAGGCCTGGAAAATGGGTAGAGTGGTCCCGCTACTGAAACCTGGCAAAGACGCGAGCAAAGGAGAATCATACAGGCCCATCTCTCTCCTCTCGCCAGTAGCCAAGACACTTGAGGCGCTAATCCTCCCGAGCCTGACAGGACATTTCCCAATTGCCGATCATCAGCATGGATTCCGTAAGCAGCACAGCACTACCACTGCTTTACACGCCATCACCACACAAATAAGTCGCGGTCTCAACCAGAATAAGCCCAGTGACAGGACGGTCCTCGTGGCGCTTGATTTATCGAAGGCTTTCGATACAGTAAATCACGCCACGCTCTTCGAGGACATCGCCAACACGTCCCTCCCGAACTATTTGAAACGTTGGATCGTGAACTACATGTGTGGACGCCAGTCATACGTGGAATTCAGAAACAGAAAGTCCAAGCCCAGTAGAGTGAAACAGGGAGTTCCCCAAGGTGGGGTGATATCTCCGGCACTGTTTAACCTCTACCTTTCTGCAATTCCACCACCACCTGAAAATAAATATAGTATCGTATGCCGATGACTGTACGATATTGGCGTCGGGCCCCTCGACTGATGACATATGTGGAAGGTTGAATGCCTACCTCGCTGATATTGCCAATTTCTTCGCTGCGAGAAGGATGAAAATTTCCGCCACCAAATCATCGGCCACACTGTTCACCGCATGGACAGCGCAAGTGAAGGAGCAGCTCAATGTGATAGTCGATGGCACAACAATTCCGACCACCAACCACCCCAAGGTCCTTGGTGTCACATTTGATAGTCTGCTCAGATTCAACGCGCACGCCACAGCTATCTGCAATAAGATGAGAAGTAGGAACAAGGTCCTCAAGTCGCTTGCCGGCAGCTCTTGGGGAACCGACAAAGAAACCTTGTTGACCTCTTACAAAGCGATAGGTCGGTCTGTGGTGAACTACGCAGCTCCAGTGTGGTCACCGAACGTGAGCGAGACGCAGTGGAAGAACCTGCAGATATGCCAAAATGCCGCCCTGAGAACTGCGACAGGGTGCCTCCTCATGTCTTCTGTGGATCACCTACATGAGGAGACGAAGGTCATTCCCGTGCGACGACATAATTTCCTTTTGTCGAAGCAGTACTTGCTTGGTTGTTATCGGACCAGCCATCCCAACCACCACCTTATGGATAGGCTCCCTCCCCCCAGGCAGGTCAGGAAAGACCTTCATGATCTAGAGCGTGAGATCCAGCGCTACAAGAGAGAGCCTCTAGATCAAAGCGCATATCAAGCAGGATTAGCAGACATTCACTCAGACGAAGTCTTGGAAGTAGTAAACAACTATAGAGTGAATGTCGTGCTCGGAGATCACCCTCCATCAGTGGCTTCGGAAGAAGAGGTTTTACCGCGGCAGACGAGAGTTGTTTTGGCCCAACTAAGATCCGGATGGTGTAGCCGCCTCAATTCATATTGGGCAAGAATTGACGGCAATACGTCGAACGTCTGCCCAGCCTGCAACCAAGGACCACACGACACGCTACACCTCTTTAACTGCCCAGCCAATCCAACTCTCCTTGTTCCCAGGTCTCTTTGGACCCACCCAGTGGAAGTAGCTTCCTTCCTTGGCCTGGATACAAGTGCAGCAGAAAACAACGACGCAGGATAAACAAACAGACACATATGCTGCTACAACAACAACAACTTAATGGAGCTGCGCTGAGCTAATATGTTTTTTAATAATTTAGAAAAACAAACTAGTAATTTCACATATCTTTAGCTTAAGTTTTAGCTAAGCTAATAAAGAAATCAAAATCGTTGTTTTGATTGATTCTGATATATTTGAACAAGCTCCCATGTACACACAACATTTTAAAGTGCTGCGATCAAATATTTTTTATAAAATTATTAAATATTTATAAAAATTAAATATTTTTTATAAATATATAGATTTTATTAATGAAATTCTGTACTTCAATAGGCTATTACTACAAGTGTATAATTTGGTTTTTTGCTTCTCCTGAAAAATTTTAGTTGGTGCCGTTTACATTTCTGATAACGACATACTACACCAAAATTAACAAGTTAATTCGTTCACTGCAGCAATGAAAATAATTATTCTAATTTTAAAAAAATCCCAACGATTTTCTGATATTATTGCACACAAAAGCATACCATAAAAATAGAAACGTTTATTTTTACCTCATACCTGGGCCACAATTAAATAGTGAAGCATACCTTAGGGGATGTTTTTTATGCGCAGATAAATTTGTTAAGATTAAGCCAAATGTTAACAGTTATGTTACAAATAATGTATGTATACTGTTAAATATTTGATTGTTTTGCCATTGTTGAAATTACAGAACACATTACGAAAAACATTATTTTGGGTCATTTTGGAATAAAAACCTCACCCACAAAAAAGATTACTTAAAATTTTCCAAAAAAAAAAAATAACAAAATTCAAAATTTTCTCCAATTTTTATTACTTTTTTATATATATTTTTATAATAACACAGAGGATTTTTTCCCCTTACCGTCATTTTAAAATACATATTCGAAATAAATATATTAGCGTTTTTTTAGATAAATAAATATAAATAAAAAATCTGATTCCCAAACTTTACCGTGTTTTGTTTGTGAACTTTTTTGACAATAGCGAGAAAGTAATACAATTTTTTTTAAGGACCTTTTCGACAATGCTTGAGCCATTTTGATATCTGTAAAAAATATAAAAAAGTAATAACCACAAATGAGAACTATGCGAAATAAATAATAAATCTTCTTAGGAGGGCAGTTTGGGGGGTTCGTATTAAAATATGTTATCGCCTCCTCCAGGGTACCCTTACCTTGGATTTTTTGTACGCCTTGTTCTCTGTTGATATTATGAACTTAAAAAAAGACCATGTAATTGAAAAACGAAAACTAAAATGACAGCAAACACGCTAACGTATTCCATTTGCGACAAAAAATATAAATTAGAAAAAACCCTGGGCATAAAAATCTGTAGTACAATTATGAATTCTAATCACCTTCACCATTTTAAAAAAATTATTATATAACCTAAAAAGATTTATAAATATTAACTTTTAAATTCATCAAAATGTTCTCTTTTTAATATAAATTAAATATCTTTTACAAACTGTTAATTAACAATGAAAACCTTTATAAGAAACAAATTTCTAACATAAAGATAGCGCTTGTTTACAACCTATAAATTATTAACAATTGTTTGCTAATGACATAACTAAATAAAATAATACTTAAACATAAGTTATTGTTATCAGTCAAGTGAAATACGGAAAAGCCAAACAGATATTGATAAGTTGCATGCAGCTTTTTCTCAATAAATAAATAACAGTTTAACTATTAATAAATAACAGTTGAAGAGTTAAGCTAAAAAGGCAAAAAAATTTTGCCCCTTTATAAATGTACATTAATAGATAATCCAATAAAACATTAGTATGTATGCATAGATAAAGAAACTCTGTTATGAAAAAGAATTTTCGGGAAGTCATTGGTTTATTTTAGAGCAGCACCACGGTCACAATTATCACATTCGTTTTGGGTCGTAGATATGATATTGCTATTTTGGGTCAATTGAATCAGGACCTTTAATAAATCAATATGAATATAAGTGTGTATTTGCAATCATAAATTGGGTTTATATTTGGAAAGCTTTCACGTAATCATATTTACAATTACGTTACGATACATATGCGGTAATAAAAACCTAGTGGTGGAAAAAAATTACTTAATGATTAACTAAATGTTTTAAGTTTAGAAATTTTTAATGAATACCAAAGTTTTATACGAAGCTGATCTTATAGTTTTAATCTGAGCCGATTAGGTTGGCTCATTTATTTCATATCAATATCTGGAATACGAATGTGGGTTACAGTCAAAATTATGTCCGGACCTTAAATAAATTAGTTTTGAAATGCTTTTTATCTAAGAATTCGCTTCAAACATACATATGTGCAAATATTATTATTCAAATGTTATATAAAATTTGTGGTACTTCCATAAATATGCCCCCCTGTCGTAGTCGACTTTCGACAATATTCGTTTATTTTTTAATTGAATAAAATTATTGTCGGCCCAGCACCAAAAAAGTGTTTCCGGATTATTCATGGTTTTTCTAAAAAAAAATTATTTATACCTTTCTAATTAACTCGTTAATGATTCAAATTAAATATCTTCCCAACTTTTTTTTTTTAGGTAATTCTTTTTATTAACTCTACAAGTAATACATATTTTAATACACTGCTTTATATTGCAGCCATGCTGTTGTTTAAACTATATGTTTATTTTAAAGAGATTCATATAGGCACTTCGTTAGTCAAGTATATTATTATTACATTCCGCATGTTTTTTTCTAATGTCACGGTTACATTAAAGCTGCCTGAAATCGTGTGGTTTATTCAATAAAGAAATTCAAATGACAAACATTTATTTAAATAAATAGGCGAATAGTCTGTAGTATATTTCATGCAAGCAATTAATTTGTATATGTAATAGAAACGAATACGTTTGTGATTACTTGCACGTACGTATGAAGAGTTTTTTTATACTACAATTAAATTCATTTATGGCCACTATAATAAAAATGCTAATTTCATAAACCTTAAATGCAAAACTGCAGTAAACAGTAGATTTAGGCGATAATATGCGGACTTTGAAAATCTAATAAATGTATAATGTGTATAATACAGAGGAGAATGGTCTTCTGGTAGTGTTTTCACAATGACTTGTTTTTTTTTTTGCAATGATAAACATTTTTGTTGTATGTGTTACTCCAGTCATTGCCAATATTTTAATCTATCTTCATTTGGACAAGAAGTTATTGCGCCAGTTTAAAAATAGATTTATAAAGACCGTTGAAAAAAAACTTTAATTTAGAAAATTATTCATCCATTTTCTTTGCAATACCACAGACTTGTTGATAATGTTCCGGCTGCTGCAATGAGTCCACTACGAATTTGGCCAAATCATATTTGGATACCAAACGACCTGGTGCCTCATCATGTAGTACGGTATACTCTGTTGATGGCTCATCAGCAATATGAGGCGGCAATACAGCTACGTAATCCAAATCTGATGATTTGGTTAAATCAAGCATACGGCGATGCTCGTCGTTCAAACGATGAAACATCGCTGGAACCTCAGACACAGGACGTAACAGGAATGAGGACATTACCACTGAAAACCGTTTCACGTTTTTTGCTTTCATGGCATTAATGAGATTTGCTGTTCCCGTTGAAAGTTCCGTTGTGGCTTCAAGTTTGTTGCGAGTGCCCAAAATAATGCAAACACCATCGACACCGCTCACTACCTTTTCGCAATCTTCATAGTTTGTCACATTGCCTTGAACTAGTTCCACTTTGTCCTTAAAACGTTCCGGGATGGTTTTCTCCGTACGATACAACAAACGCACTTGGAGTCCTAAAACAATAGCACAATTTAGCAACAATATTTAAAATCTGCGATATTATGATGTGCAAACCTTTTTCCAATGCATAATCCACCACACATTGACCGGTCATGCCGGTGCCACCAATTACTGCAATACGTTGCATAATTCTTTCTTATTTGTTACACAAACACCACTCAAGTGTCTGTGATTGACTGACTCCCTTTATTAGCACTTTGCGGTTTGTGTGTCTACCTGATACTCGCACTTGTCGTTTGTTACACTTGCCTCAATAGTCGTCGGCGGTTGGTCTTCTGTAATTTAAGTGCAAAACGATTTATATTATCTACTGTCGCAAATAGAATGAATTTATGGGTAAATATAAACACAAGAATTGTGGACGAGGTGGAGCAAGAGTTAGTTGAATAGTTGTTGTTTATGTGTGCCGGGCGGTATTTTGTTTATATAGCACCAATTTTTTTTGTCGGTTAAAAAAAATATGCTTTCCTAGTTTTATTTAGAAATTCACATTAATGTATGTAAATATTATCAAACAAGATCTGATTATAAATTTTATTGCAATTAATTTATTTTCCTATTCAATTTGTTATGCACAACACACATTCCATTGATTTGTTTAAACAAGAAATAAGCACTAATATTCTACCGCTGACTTTATTAAATAAATGAGGAATGGCAAATGAGAATCGGAGAATTGCGAGAGCAGGGTTGCCGTGCAAAAGAATTTCGGTTATTAGTGGGTATGGGTAGTGATTAAGAGATAGAGATGTGCGAGTGGCGTGATGGTCATTAGATGACATAGTCATAGACAAAAGTGCAAAATATGGGACGGGAGCCCAAAAAAAATGCCACTACCTCCAAATACGCCCTAAAACACAAAAATCAAGGTCAAAGTTGGTGCTAAGGCCCATGGGGACCGGGGGCCAAAAGGGGGACCCTTGGGTTCTATAAATATATACTCAAACGAAAGATACTTTCGAGACGTATCCAACGGTAGTTTTTTTAAGTTCCTACGGGTCTCCTTAGAGCCATTTAAATTTCCGGGATATACCAATAAAAAAAAATTATTTTTAAAAAAATCGCGCGATTTAATCCCAACAATCCATTTTCACTCGAATTAACAAAAAAAATATTTTTCCCGGGATATACCAAAAAAAAATAATTTGTATTCTTTTTTTTGAGTACCCGCACATGGTGGATCATCATAGAACCGAAAAGGGGCCCCTTTTTTGACCCCCAATGGGCCTGAGCGCCAACTTTGACCTACCATTCCGATGTTTGGGGACCAAGAAGAGGATAATGGCCTATTTTTTTTAATCGGGCTCACGCCCCATATTCTGCACTTCAGCCGAAAAATTAGAAATGTCGTAAAGAATGTGAAAGAAAATTTATGGCTCTTACTCGGTCCGGGAGACCCGTAGGAACGGATAAAATAAGGAGCCCAAAAATCTCATTGGAAAAAATTTAATTTAATTACAAAATTTTTTTTTTTATGTTTATATTATTTTTTATAATGAAGTACTTATCTAAACTGAAATAAATATTCAAAATTAAAAAAAAAAATTAAAAAAGAAAATTGATAAAAAATTTTAAAAATTAAGAAAAAAAATGTACAATTTCAAGAAATATCAAAAAAAAATTCAAGAAAAAGTGCAAAAAGAAATGTTTGAAAAAAGAAAATTGGAAAAATATTTATCATTTTAAAAATTATGACCCCCCGGAAATTATCAGGAAAAAAATAGGTAAATTTAAGAAAATGTTAAAAAAGATATTTTGAAAAAAAAATTAAAAAAAGGATCCTTTAATAATTTAAAAAATATTAGAAAAAGTGAACAAAATATCATAAATTATTTTTTTTGGCTAAATAATGTGCCGTTGGTCACAATTAAAAAAAAAACATATTCGGAAAGGGAAGTATATACGTGTCACTCGGTCGGTTATCAGTGGGGTTTCGGGTTTTTAAGAAGAAATTGGTTAGAGCCGCAATAAACGCGCGATTTTTTAAAAAAAATTAAAAAAAATTTTTTAAAAAAAAATTAAATTCCGGGAATTAGATTGAAATTTTTGTAAATTAGATTAAAAATGGGTTTGTTGCGATTAATATGCGTTCGGAAGGATAATTATTATCCTATAGTTTGAAATTTCACACATATGTTAATTTTTTAATATTATTTGCATTAAATTTTCGGTAGTAAACCAATAGGTTTAACTCGGCCCATGGGACCCGTAGAAGCTTGAAAAATACACCTTTGGATTCATTTTAATACCCGCACATGGTTGGTCATCAACCCAAAGGACGCTTTATTGACCGCCCACGGCCCCATGGCCTTCAGCGCCAGCTTTGACCTACCATTCCGATGTTTGAGGACCAAGACGAAGAAAATTTCATTTTTTATTTTTATTTGGGCTCCCCATTGTTTTCTCGAGAAAAGTGCAGAATAAAGAGCGGACTCCCAAAAAAACAAGTATAAAGGAGAACAAAAATAATTTGTATCTCCTTTTACCGCATATTTCTGGTAAGATATACAAGTTTTATAAAATACGAATATCGTCTGTAGCTACACTTGTTTGTATCTAATTGGAATCAGTCTAAAATATGGACATATCATATTGGATTCTAAATTGTAAAAAGAAAATGTAATTTTTCTCAAATTTCGTAAAATTTAAATTCATAAGTTTAGCTTATTCAACATTTTACTGAAAAAGCAATATTGCTTACTTGCAATTATTGTTTAGTTTTCATATAAATGACAATTTTAGTTTGCAAATTCGATCATACAGAATACTTCAACCATAACGGAAACGGTTTGAGGTGTTTACAGCTAAACTAGTATTTTCAGCAATAATGGAAACGCAGTATTATATAGTACATTAAATAGTTCCAACTAAAACTACTAATAGTGATCACCTCTGATTCGATAGTTTTCTCATGTTATTCTTTCAAAAAGTGTGCCATGATTTTAATGTCAATCCGTTCGTTGAAATTCAAATGTGAATTTTCATTTCACATAAAAGTTTTGCATATACCTCAAGATAAGCAAGAAAAGCGTACATCTCGCAATGAACGTCGGCGTGACTGATGATGATTTCTCCAATTCAGATTCCTGGCTATCTGAACATTTTTTCAATCAGTTAAAAGATTTTAATAACGAATTTAAAGAACGACTAGCCAATGAATTTATGTTAAATGAATCCTTACAAAATTTTCCAAGTGCCGCGGACATAGGATCGGATTTTCCAGTGGAAATACAGCCATTTGATCTAGCTGCGCCTCGCTTGGATCCTTATGATGCCACATTTGGTAGAATTTTGCCCACGGATCTAAATTTTAGACCGGCAGAGACAACGCCATTGTCATTTGAAACTGTCGCGAATTTGGTTATAGATTGTGCACCTGTACAGCCACAACCACCACCGGCAACGGAAACGGTACAATTATTACCAACTGTGGCCGCAGCTCAGACATATGTTTGTGCCAATGCGTTTGAGCAACAGCAAATTATTTCTCCGTTTATTACTACCGAAGAGGAACTCAAGTTTTTGAATTTTTTAGAGGAACAACCAAGTAGTAGCACTTCGGGTAAGTAGTATTGGAGCCAACATTTCAGAAACTCTTTTGCAATGTTTGCCACAATCACATCTATCATTAGGTGTTGCAACTTCTTCTTCCGGTGGCCTTGAGAGTGTTATCAAATGCGCCAACTGCAACGGTTTGTTTGATGCGGCAACATTTCAAGCACATATTTGTAATAAAGTGACTGAGGAAAATGTGCCGCCACCACCGCCACCTGATGTGCCCTCAAAGCCCGTTGAAGAAAACCCCTTTGAACAAAAACCTCTCTTGCCTTTGGAGCCAGCCTGCATACGTCTGTTAAAAGAAAATCAAATACGCATTAGACGATTTCTAAAAGATGAACTGAAATACGATGTAAATGCCTTGGGCAACTCAACAACCAGAAAAAATAGTTCTTTAAATGATAGCGTCGAGTCAGTATCTTCGCCAATCACCGAAGCCTTAGATACATCTTCAGCATCAACCACTTCCAGCGGCTCCAGTGGTGTCAAGAAACAAGAAGGACCCCACGAGTGTACTTTATGTGAAAGAAAATTTGTTCATGCCTCGGGTTTGGTGCGTCACATGGAAAAGCATGCTTTAGATTTGATTCCAACGACTAATCCATCTAACGGTGGTAGCAAATCGGCGGTGCCACCAACCAACTCATTTCACAGCATCAATGGACTACGAGTTGTAATAAAGTGCACGTTATGTGGGCGCATTTTCTTTGAACAAAATTCGGCCTTTATCCATTTGTGCTCTCATTTTCCGAACAGCATCAAAGATGAACAAGAAATGGACAATTGTGCTGATATACCATATGAGTCATATTTGGATGACGCTTTGGATTACCTTAGAAATGAGGTGAGTTGTAAGAATGTTTTATTTTTTTTTATTTATTATCTGTTCCAATAACCAAATTATTATAATTTATTGGAATAGATTTATAAAAATGTTAAAATTATGAAATTATCAGAATTTATGAAAAATATTGGCTAAAATAATAGTTTGGTATCCTCATGCTGATACCAAACACATTAATATGAATAAGGCCTTATATTCAAAACAAGTTGTACATACGAACAAAATTACTTTTACAAAATTTAGTACTGGATACATTAAAAATTGCTAGACAAAAAAGATTGGATTGCACTTCAACAAGCGAGGCCTGAGAATATCGAAGATGGCATACATTTCCTATTTATTTCGGCACCCTTGGAGCCCATAATAGGACCCATTTAGACCTTACTATTACCCCCAATGTGTAGGTAAATAAAAAATATCTCTACGATTCCAAATATGATATCTCCTACGCCAATTCTGAACCAAGGCGTGCTTTTGGAAGCAGAAGGTGGAATAATTTAGACATATTCAAAGTTTTAAATTTAAAGCTATTTTGTCCAATTAGTATCGCTAAGCAAAATAAATATTCTCCTTATTATGTATGTATGTCGTAGTCACGTCGAATCTTTGTCGCTGATGTGGTTTCTGAAACTTAATAAGACTTGTCCTTGCTCCTGTCATATTCTTCTTCATCAAAATATGAAAAATTCTGATCACTAAACACTGTTGTTAATTATTATTAATTTTATTCAAATAACAAGAACAACAGAATGTTATTGAAAGTCTATTAAGACATACGTAATCAGGGGGAATAAAAGTATTTGTATTTCAAAATCAAAACGATATTTCTAAATTCACCATAGGCATTAACTTCTCCTTTCCAAAGTAATTAAATTGCTTATACATAACCAGATTCCCTTAAAAATATCCACATTTTTTACAAAAAATCTCTTATTTTCCTAACAAATTTAAAAAAATATGCTAAAATATGGAAAACATGAAAATTCAAAAAGAAAAAAATGTACGATATCAAAATTAAATTACATAAAAAGTTTAAAATAACAAAACAAATTAAAAAAAATATTTTCGGCTAAATAGCACTTAACCAGCAAGGTCAAGGCCCAGGTCAAACTTCGCCGGGGCCTTGGGGAGCCCAACATAGTGGCCATTTGAGTTCCTCATATATGTATGTACATATATGTGTGTACTTAAATTAATGAGAAATATTACCACGATTCAAACCGTGTTATTTTTAAGTCTCTACGGCAGTTCTGGACCAAGTTGTTTTTTTTAATATATTTTTGCGACCAAAATAGTTTTTTAATTACAATTTTAATTTAATTCTTTTATTTTTATCAAGGAGAAATTAAAAACTGCTCTGTCTTACTAAGATCTGTAACTATTACCATAATAATAACTTTTTTTTTTTCAATATTACAAAAAAAATACAAAAATAACAATTCTGTTCCTAACATCATTTAAATTTTTGTTTACAGAAAATCCAAATATGTATATTCATTTTTTTTATTTTAAAAACATCAACATTTTTTCAAAAATTACAAAAATAGAGCTTTCGTGGTCCAGAATTGCCGTAGAGATATTAAAATATTGACCTGGTATTTTCACGATATATTTGTGATTAATTACTAAAACTTTTTATTATTATTACAGGTCAATGGTTCATCATGTGAAAACAACCCAAAGCCTACTACTAACTGTTTCCAAGAGTACAAAGCACCTTTATATCTAAAAATGGTCATATTAAGTTGTATACTTCAGTGTGAATTTTGTGATTTCGTTTTTTCCGATGTGTCGTATCTATTTGTTCATTCCTCCTGTCATATACCTCAAAGAAGATTTGAATGTTTCTCATGTGGAATACATGTTAGAACATCAAAGGAAATTTGCACACACTGGCAGGCCGAGTGTGTCTTTATGCGCGAAAATTTGAAAATACATCAGGCTATCACTCAACGTTACTTTGTGTGTAATGTATGCGAAAATAAATTTCAATCTATGGATCTATTGCATGAACATCGGTAAGTTTATGGTGTGTTTTAAGGACTTTAAAAATTAACCATGTTATTTACTAATTGCAGTTATACATCATATCATTTCTTTCCACGTTTAAATAAGCGTTTTGGTATATTGCAATTGCCATGTGAATACTGCGATTTTGTGTTTGATAACGCCCATGACTGTGTGGTGCATTACGAGGACAAACATTACCGAAAGTATAAAAGAGGAGAAAAAGAAGGAGGGTCAATCACATCTAGTAAAACTCGACAGTATTTATGTGACATATGTGGAAAGTCATACACACAATCTAGTCATTTGTGGCAACATTTAAGATTTCATCAAGGTGAGTTAAAAGAATGCTTAATTATTTTACACACAATAACATATTTTTCCTGCTAAAGGAGAAGTTATGTTTTACTGTTAAAATATTGAAAGGTTTAAGGTCTTACTTTTAGTATCTTAGTATATTATTTTGCAACGATATTTTAATTACTAAAATTATATAACGTAATTGACTTGACTTTTAATATCTTTAACTCCATTTTTATTTTTACCGTTATTATTTTTTTATTGGCTTGAATTTTTCATTAATGCTCTATAATTTTTTTGTTTTCTTAGGTGTCAAACCATTTGCATGCAAAGAACCAGGATGTACTCGTAAATTTACTATTCGCCCTGATTTGAACGATCATATTCGCAAATGTCACACAGGCGAAAGACCTTATCATTGTCTGATATGTGGTAAACGTTTCCTAACTGGTTCCGTTTTCTATCAACATCGGCTCATACACCGCGGCGAACGGCGTTATGAATGTGAGGACTGTGGCAAGCGTTTCTATCGTGCAGATGCATTGAAGAACCATCAACGAATACACACTGGTGAGAAACCTTTCGGTTGTCTATTTTGTACCAAAAACTTTCGACAACGTGGTGATCGTGACAAACATATAAGGGCAAGACACTCCCATTTGGATGCCAATGCTCGTCTTATGATGCAAATGCAAAAATTGCAATTGGAAGCTGCAGCAGCCGTAGCTTGTACTCAAGGAATGCAACAACTGCACCCTCCTAGTGAGGCAAGTATAGCTACCATGAACCCCATTGATAGTTCATTAGCTTCGAGTGCTTACATGCCCTTGCTTTCGACTAGCAACGAAAATGTTGCTCCTCCGTTGCCTTTTATTGGTGGTGGGCCGCCAAATTTATTCGAGGACAACATTGGTTTCAGTAATAGCACTAACAACGATGTTATTATGATCGGCAATGTAGCATTCCCAAAGACTATGATTGAAACTTTAATGCTGGATATAGATGAAGAATCTGTACTTAGAGCTATGCAACTAAATTCAATGAATTTATCTTAAAATTTTAATGCTGTTCTTATTTGACTTGTACGTTTTGCGTTGTAACTGATTTTATTGTTTTCTTACTTTTATTTAAATTATATCAGTTAGTCTTATTTTTAAATTTTAATTATATTACGTATATGCATTATTTATTGTGAGGAGAGGAACTGTAATTCCTAGTTGTTGTTTAATTTAGTAACTTTAGTCATTATTTTATTAATAAATAAACTGGAACATGCCTTTTTAGATAAATAAATAAAATAAATTATTAAAATTCTTGTCGTTTTATTTAAAAGGGATGGAAATTGGGGCAACATGTTGCAAAGGAATGAATAAATAAGTAAACAAAAAATAATTATGAATTTTTTATACTTGGAATTTCTTCTTTCTCTACACATTTTTTATCAAGACAAATTGAGTTTTCAACATTCGGCAAAATACCAGGCGACCAGAATCAAGCAGATAATTAATTTGAGTATGATTGAATCACCCTGTTTATGTAGCGCCTAAAAGTATACCTTTGATTTAAATTATATGATTTTGTTTATTTGGACCACCCTGTGCGTTTTAAATTTGCAGCAGAAAAATTGCATACTTTTAGGCGCAAATATTAAATTTGTGTCTGCTATTTTACTATTCTGGGCTCCTGTTATTTCAATGAAACCTCGAAATAGTAATAATGAAAAAAATGAACGCGCCAACGAATGACGCAACAGAATCATTCAGAGAGGGCTTACTACTTACTTTTACATACCTTTTTTAAATAAAAAGAATCCCTGAAATATAATTGGTTTATATGATTTTTTTTATTATCTTTAAAATTCATATCTCTTAACTGGTATGTTTTATATAAAACATAAAAATACTATGGACAATGTATGTTGTACGAAATATATTTATTTTCTAAAAACATTAATATAATTTATATATAAATAAAAAACGTGTTTCCGGCTCTCTTCTGGTAAATCATTTACATTGAAAAGTTCCGTAAGAAATTGCATCTGAAAAAAAAGAGAAAGGCACACAAAATAATATTAAAATTATGTCTTTGAATTAAGAATTATGTCAAAGTTTTCATAAAATAATAATTTACTGTTAGTGCATTAAATTTGGAAAAACTATTGTTAGAAAAATTATCATTTGTTTAATATAACAAAAGGAGCCATTTACTTATTTTTTTAGTTACAGTAACCCTCAAAAACTCGAACCTAGGTATCCCAAAATAGGGGACAAGAATTCTCTTAAAAAAGGTTTGAAATGCGAATAAATTTTTGGAATTATTTTTTATATATTTTCAAATTTTTGAAGGAAATTAGAACATTGTTTTTTATTTAAGTAATTTAAAGGAGTCTTGTTATTTTAAAAGAGGTTAGGTAGCTGTCGAGGAAATGGCCGAATTGGTCGAATTCAAAAGAACGCATATGGAGGTACTTGTTCCACAATTATCATTGATACAATAACATTGCTTAATTTTAGTACCAAATCCAAAGGTACGCTTTTTGGGTAGCAAAATATTAACCTCCGTTTCAAGAACAGAACCCTAATTACAGCATTTTTTCTATTCGAAATATGGAATACAATCCGTGCCTTCAAGATATCGGAAATCGCTTACATGTGTTTAAAAAAATTGTACAATGTCACTTGTTTCGATAGTAAAATATAACTTAAACAAATTTTAAGTAGACTACATTCAGCTTCCCATATCCGCTATTTTTATGAAGAAAAAAAATTGTTGTTTACTTTTTTTATTTATACTTTTTGAACATTTGCCTAATAGATGATGCTGTCATCTTTGATTAATACATTCGAAAATATTTCCAATTACTGACAGCAAAGTTACATGATTTGAATTTAAATTCGGATCGAACATAACTTTCGAACAGATTCAAGTTTTATATCGAGTTGCATATATTTTTCCCCTATAAATATTTTAGGAATTATAAAACTAAAGTTTTTCTTACCTGATATGGTTAATCCATTAGAACGGCTAATAGCCACTATATGACCAAATATAACAAACAGTCTGTTTAATACGCTGCTCTTGCAGAATTCCAAGATGCCTCAACATAGTTAAACGATTTTGGGCTTTCTTGTCCAACATTTTATTTACAATACGCGTAATGTCACCCGGTGTAATAAACATTTTACCTAGAAACAAGACTAAATTGTTTACAAATATATTTAAATTTACTTCAATCGCTTACCAGGCAAATAAGAAGCTTGATCATTATACATTTTCCACAGCTCTACATCGCCCTGATTACGCAGAGCATTGCGCACCTTATGCATCAACTGGTATTTCTCATTGAAACATGGTATAATCACAGAATCCAAGAAAGAGTTTAATTGTTCCAAATTCTCACGGCCACACATGTATCTAATAAAACAAAAAAAGGAAAACATTAATCGTTATTATTATTGTATCTGTTGCCAAAACTTACTTGGGTATTTTATCAAACTGCTGTTGGGTTATTTGAACATCGAACTCTGTAAATTGTATAGCTACGGGCATAAGTTTCTTCTTCACCAAGGGCGATGATTTGTATTCGCTTATTTTGATTTTTGGTGTTACACTGTGCCCCTGTTGCTGCATTTGAAGCTGAGCAAAATTTAGTCCCAAACATTTTACTGCTGACTTTGGCACTGGTGTAGTTTGTTCTCTTGATTTAATTGCACTATTCTTGACAGCGCTCATTCCATTACCACATCCTAGACACAATTGCAATCGGTCCCGAGTAACTTCAGCTGCCGCCGTCTCTGCCTCCTCTTTAAGTTTGCGTTGTTTTTCCTTTATGAGATAGGCTAACATTAAATTTTGTTTCTCACGCATTTGTGCCATGACCTCTTTAGTTTCATCTGCCAACTTGGTATGCTGCTCCAGCATTACTGTATGGGCCTCGGTCAATAAATTTCTTACTGATGCTGCTTGGGTCACTAGTTGCTGCAGTTCCTTTGAAACGCCATCGCGTCTCAACTGTAATGCTATAAAATTATTAAGTCGCAATATCTTTTGCTGAATAGCGGTTATAGATTCATCTATATCTTCCATTTTCAATGGAAAACTGGACAAATCCTAGTAAAATTGCTAGAGCCAGGAACAAAAGTCTTGAGCAAGTGGCGGCAGAACAAAATTATTTCGAAAAGATGGGCGTTACTACATATAATAAAGACAGAGATGTTATTAGGGCAGTAAAAAGTAGTAGAAAATAAAAATTCATAATAGAGCTCTAAAAGTATTGTAATGTTGCGGTACCGGGTATCAGTATACAAATATGTATTTAAATTAATTAAACTAGTTCACAAAGTATTACAAATGCAACCCCTCCCAAGTAAACTATAAAACACGCAAACCAAAATAAAATCGGGCAAAAGTGCAGAATATGGGGCGGGAGTCAAAAAAAAAAAAATAATGCCACTCCCCTCAAAATACGCCCAAAAAAACTTTGGCGCTAAGGCCCATGAAGCCCGGAGGGCCAAAAAAGGGTCCCCTGGGTTCTATGATAACCCACCATGTGTGGGTACTCAAATGAAAGATATTTTTGAGACGAATCCAACGGTTTCTACGGTTATCCTGGAACGAGTTAGAGCCATTTAAATGTCCGGGATACATCAAACAAAATAATTTAAAAATTTGAAAAAATCATCGAAAAAATTAGAAAAATTTAAGGAAGTACATTTAAAAAATCTAAAAGAAACTAGAAAAAAGAAAAATCGCGCGATTTTTAGAAAAAAAATTTCTAAATACCCCGTAAAAAATGTAAAAAAATTGGGGAAAATCATGGAAAATTAGAAAAATTTAAGGAAATAATTGAAAAATTAAAAAAAAAAAACAGAAAAATGACATGTCATCAAAAATGTTTGAAAATTTAAACATTTTTTTTCAATTTTTTAATTTTTTTTATTTAAAAAAAGAAAATTGAAAAAAAAAATTAAATTGAAGGAAAATAGTGGACAGTTTCAAAAAATATTTTAAAAAAATTTAAGAAAAAGCGGAAAAACAAATATTTGAAAAACGAAAATTGAATAAAACAAAATAAACGCGCGATTTTTTAAAAAAAAAAAAAATTTTTGGTACATCCCGGGAAAAATATTTTTTTGTAAATTAGAATGTAAATGGTTATGGAGGGATTAATAGCTCCGCAGACATAAATTATTTTTAAAAAAAATCACCCCATTTTTTTTTCTTTGCGAATTTTTAATAATATTAACATAGTTATAAAGGATTTTTAATATATTGGGAATAGGTTGTTGGTTGGATTTTGTTGTTGAATTTTTGAGTATGAAATAATGAGCTGAAATAATGCTTATGGCAAATCTGTTGGTTGCGAAACCAACAACAAAAACATGTTGTTTGAAAGCCGACGGCTTTCTCAACATAAACAAAGCAAAACAAGAAAGAAGTTTAGCAAATGGTTTCCCGTAGTGAATGGTTGTGAAGTTTTTCGAGTCTATGCACTCAAGAAAGAATTCTCATTTCGATGTGAGATTCTGGTGCATAAGACTTGATGAACAATTTGCAACCATTATACCAAAGTCTGCTGATGAGGATTCGTGGCTGAATCCGAAACAGCTGTACAGACTGCCGGCATTATGAGAATATCATTCTGCTATAAACTTCTTTCAAAAACACTGGTCTTGAGCTTGAAGCAAATTCCAAATCTATTTTTTGAATTCTTACAATTTTAAATTTCTAGTAATTAGTATTTTTGATATAATAAACAATAATAATAATAAAGATGATTTTTGTTGTTAATTGTTTACGTATTTTTTTTTACAATTGTCGTATTTTTTTATCACCTTTTTCCATATTTTATGTTTAGTAATTTAGTTTTATTGAAACTTTGGTAATAAAGATGTTCTCTTGTTGTTAAATTTTTGCGTAACGTTTTCTTCAGACTTTTGTTGTAATTTTTTATATTTACATTTTAATTTTATTCTTTTTTTAATATTTTCGCTATAAAGGTATTTTTGCCCAAAAATTACTAAATTATTTTTTTTATTACTTAAAAGATTTGAATCGAAAAAATATATTATTTTTTATTGCTTTATAAATTTAAATTGTTTGTACATTTCTTTGTTTTAAAATACCCTTATTCCGAAATATATTTCCCCCATTTCACATATGCTACACAAAAATACAACTAGTACGAATTGCATTCGCTACAAAAGCAACCGTGTGTTTTACGTACCTTGACGGTTGGCAGCCATCTTTTCTTTCTTTTGCATCTACGAAGTGATATAGCCAACATGGGTTTTGCTAATCTTTGGTACTCACATCCTCGTAAATACGGCCAAGGCTCCAGATGCTGGTAATTATCAAAGATCCATTTAATTTCCTACAAAAAGATATATAAATGTTATGAATGCCACAAGTGGAACATGGACAAATGTGCAATTAAAATTGTGACTTAGTAAAAGTGAGGTTATGTGCATGCCACACCACCACCACCACAGAATTCATGTGTTCGGGTGGCCACTTGGGAATCCATAATGTTTATAATCAATTATGTTGCTTCACTTTCATAAGCCCCCGGTTGAGTACGGAATTTGCTATATAAATAACCATTTGCAATTTCCTTAATTGAGGGTGGCGAGAGTAAAATGTTCTGTAAATGCTGTCGTTAAGAGATTCCCATACCATGTGGAGGGATTTTCGCTAGAAGGCGTTGAGAATGACAAAGAAAGCTACTTCACCGCTAGTGTTTAATAAATGATCAGTTTTTGCCAAAATACTAATTTGCGCTCATTTTTCTATCTTTAGCCGTGCCTGCTCTAACCGTCATGGTTTGATCCGTAAATATGGCTTGAACATCTGCCGTCAATGTTTCAGAGAATACGCCAACGATATTGGCTTCAAGAAGGTAAGATCGCTGTAAACAATTGTTGTAATAATTTGATTATTTATGTTATTGTTTTCTTCTCTTTATAGTTGGATTAATTCCTCTTCTATGATGTATAGAGAATAATAGAAATACACACCCCTACCCATTTGAAAGTTTGAATAAGTACATTCGTCAAAGCAGAAGATGGAATGAGTCACCCAGTGGTGGACACATGGGCTCAGCTGGGGTTTTTTGTTATTTTAAAAGAACTCTTTATTTTTCCTCATATTGTTGGAAAATCTCTTGTTTGAGCTTTCCAATGGTCAATAAAAAAAGAATTTGAAAACCAAAAACAAGTTAATATCTTTTTAATACCATGAAATGTCGTGACAGCTGGCATAATTTATAAACTTCCTGAAATGTCCGCGGGTTATGTAGGCACTATTTCGATATTAATATAGCAAAGTCCTTTCAGTTCCCATCACAACCTGAATTGTTATCTTTCATATGCTAACGTAACTTCCTGTTAATGGCAAAAAAATACACAAAAATCGTTGCTATTCAATTTGAAGACTCGTTTGCTTGACCAAAATAAAGTGGCAGCTAAAAGCCGAATTGTGGCATTGAGTCAGTTTGTGTTGATAGTCAAACAAGATGTTGGCGCAATATTTTTTTCTAATGCTGTTGCACTCGAACGATTTTTGTTTCCATCAAATGAAATAACTTGTTGCATGCTGTTGTTGATTTTCGTTAATATTGGGAAAATGTGAATAGAGGAAACAAGTTTAGTCGGTCTGTAGGTTGAACGTTGTGAAAACACGAATGTATTGAGATTGTCGATATGAATTTCCTCCGGAATACATTTTGATTTTCAATTCTATTAACTTGTTAAATTAAGACATTATCAACTTGTATATTATAAATTAAAGATTAACGTTAAAAGAAATGTACATACATATGTATGTATGTATATATAAAAACGGTTTAATGTTTATATGTACCACGATCACTTTCTATTTCGCCTAACGGTAATTGTAAGATTTAAATTTAGAGGAACACTATTTATTGGTGGAAAATAGTGTTGCGGAAAAGCTTAGACGTAACTGAAATGATTTTGTATATTTTTGGAAGTTTTGGACGGGCACTTTAAATGTTATGGAAACCGAAAAGAAAAAATGTATTACATTACAAGTAATATACTTACTAGCCATATAAAGTAAAAATTATTCTAATAATAATTTTGCAAGGAGTTCTGAACTTTTGTGGTAAAGGTATTAATTAAATACGAGTTAAGAATTACTATTCCGATATTCCTTTAAAGGACATATAGAAGACCGTCAAGGTTTTGTTATAAGGAAATTATAAGAAAATAAGTAAATACCTATAGTAGACGAATATTTTTTTAAATTAATCCAAATAAACATTTGATTTAATTGCACTTCACTTGGCGAGGAGTCCTATGTGTGTCGCAGGAAGCTCAAAATGGGGGCACTATTATACTTTTAACCCGCATACCACCTATGGTACGTGAAACTCTACGGCTATTCTGGGCGTATTATTGTATATTCATAGGCGTGCATTCGAAGTAGTGGGTGGAATCAATAAGTGCTAATTATGGTAATTTCATAAACAATAATAATAAATAAAATTAAAAAGATATTAAAAAATTTCAAAATTTTTAATTGAATAAATTTAATTGGCCGGGTTGGACATTGGTTTTAAGGTTTAAGGTGTTACGTGCCGCCATTTGCACCAAATGATCCCAGGCCAGCTAGCTCCATCGGCTCTCCCTCTGGGAGTGGAATCATCCCAATCATTTGGCCTAACGGACGAACAATTAAATTTTTTGAACAAAACACAAATCATTACATCAATACACACAAAGCACATCTGGAGTGGGAGGTAGGTATTAACCTCCAGCTGCCCATCCCATCCTTGGTCGCAAGTTTCACCACTTGGTTTACGCGACCCCTCTATTTCACCCGCTACTGCACCATACCCTTTATTGCACCTCCCCCCGTATTTATAATTTACTCACTCATAACTTTTTCTGTTCTTTCAGTCACTTTTAATTTCATTTTTCCTTCATTATTATCTTAACCTACTCTTAGAACTAACAATGTTTTTACTTTCTATGACATTTAATAATATTTTTAATGAGTCTTTTTGATAAAAAAAAATAAATTAATTCCTTCTTTGTTTTTCCTTTCTAGGTATTACTCATTTAAAACGAATCCTGGATTCAGGAAATACTTCAAACCGCAATATTAGCAGATAGAAAAAATATAGATATAAAATAAAATTTAATGTTACACAAATGTAAGACAACAAAAAAACAAATAATGAAAATTAAAATAAGACTAATTCAAACATTTACTTAGTTTCTATATATTTTTTTTTTAAAACCTAAACAAACGAAAATATATCGAGGGAAAATAAATGAAACAAAGTGGACTCTAACGTCACTGGGAGGTCTGACAAATTCTATTTTTTTTTAAATCCATTCAAATTATATTAATAAAAAAAAACCTGAAGGAGCTCCCTAAAGTTTATCTTTTCTTTAACTGAAATTCCTCTTAACTCATATTCATAAAATTTGTAAAACCCTCCAAAAATATTATAGCTGACCAACGCTTCGATTTATATTCGTTTTTTTACATCAAAATTCCAAAAAAAAAACAAAACGCTTTTAACAAACAAAAAAAAATAAATTTCGGCAAAATCTTAAACTAGGGGACACTCACAAACAACACTGTATCAACACACATAAAACACATAACAATAATTCGTTCTTTTTTTATAAGATTTTCTTCATTGGGGTATAATTTTCATCCCTCGGCTTCACTAGAATTCTTCACTAATTTCTCGCCGACTTAGTTTTCGTTGGCCCGCGATCTTTCGCTTTCATTCCACAGAAACTTATTCAAGTTGGCCATCAAATAAAATCGGTAAAATAAAAAGAGGTTACCTGGTGTCCGGCGGTTGTTATTTTGAAGGGTCTTTTGTTCCGGATTGGAGCCGTATTAAATTGATGTTCCTCTCACCACAGTAACCTACATTTTAATTAGATTTATTTCACTTTTAATTTTGCCCACTTTTATTAAGCGTTCACCACACACATACCTCTTTGATTATTTTAATAAATTTATTTAATAAAATTGAACTGACGGTGCAATTATCCGGTTCGCCTTCCTCTTCAAATAATGTTTGGTCCTTTCGGAACTTTGATTATATTTATTCAACTAGAATTTTCCCGGTTGTTCTTACTAATCACCATAAACTTTCTTCTTCGACTGAACTTTACTTGCCGTTTGTCTTCCTAGCCTTTTAGATCACGCGCCTTGGCAAGCTTGGGCAATCCTCTTCCAACCAGCCATCTTTTTTTCATTTTGAAATTTCCCATAAATCAATATATTGTCACTTTTCTTTTCAGATGTGATTAAAATATTTGTCCTTTTTTTAATTTAATAAAAATTATATTATGTGTCCCTTTCTTATTTTTAATCCCCCACTCAGACAAATCTATTTGGATAAAACCACTCTTAGACACAAACCCTTATGTTAATCTTAACTCTTGCTGAAAACAGTTATTATCATTCATTCATTAGTTTCATTAAATTAACATTCAAACATTACTGGCTATTACACTAACAAAAACGCCAACATAATATCGCAATACCACCATCATCCATCTGGCATCTCCCCGATAGTACGATTTACTACAACTGGTGCCTACACAGCTGATCGCATTTTATTCATTCATTTGCACGCTGGTAAGTTCATATATGTAATATTTTTCTTTGTTATTTTAATTATTCTTTTATTTTCAGGTTTTATTTTACGTTGCATGGTCAAGGCTATACGGAGAAGTATATTCAATTTATATTTGGACGTCATACTAATATATTTTTCTCTTTTTTTTCAGGTCGGTTCATGGGCGCTTGAGGGTTGTACCAGATATTACACAACAACCCCTGGCCTCCATAATGAACCATTTGCAGCGCAACAGGCACATATAAATGGGCGATTGTTGGTTGTCAAAGCGCTTAGGCGCTTCACAAACCATCTTTCCTCCATTCTAGAACACAAAGTGCCATATTCTCACCAGCCTGATTGGGCGATCGATGGTAGTCAAGGTGCTTCGGCACCTCACTTACCATCTTTCCTCCAAACTGCAAAACAGGCAAAAACAAAGATTTTTGGGCGAGTGATGGTGGTCAAAGTGCTCCGGCACTTCACCAACCATCATTCCTCCGAATAAATTGAAATTTAAAGATGGTTTCCGTGGCTCCATAGTGGAAAAATGCCACACCATAGCGAAGCTCCACGCAAAATTTTTTTTTGCTCGGTTTCTGTGTGTGCTCGCCCGCAACAAAACTCCGATCCTGACAATTTTCAAGCGGGCAGGAGCGGTGTGCGAGGGGCGACAATTGGGCTTTTGTGGCTCAACGTGGGGAACTCTCACGCCCTGAGATTGTGCTAGCCGGGCATAATTCTACAAACTACGGGAAGTAATCTGACTTTATACATTCTTTTAAGATTTTACTTTGTGTATGTTTCGTTTTTCAACAGGTGCACTCGGAATAACCTCAATTTGTCAACACGTCGAGACTTTGTCGGGCTAACTATGGTGAGTATTTCATTGATTTATATTTGTATATAGACACTAACAACATTTAGGTGTATAATTAAGATTTATGACGGACTGGGTGTATAATTAGATTGTACATAAAAAAATGGACAAGACATACGAAAAGGAATATTGCACGTTCTTTAGTCAGGTACGTTAGATAAATATCACAGATATTAGGACGAACACAACACGCATTCTTAAACCTAGTATTGCACTGTGATTTTCTACGCCTTACTAAATTACTATTGCACTTTAAACCTTTATGTCTTTCGCGTGATATATCCCGATAGATTTGCCTTGTAAATTTTCAAGCTCATACATGTTGTTTCCAATCGGCCTCAGTACCCTAGATTTTACAAATTTCTTACAAAATTTTGAATTTATATTCTTTCCAAAATCGCTTAATACCGTGTTTCTCCTGTATACTTCTTGACCGGGTACAAACTTTACTTTTCTCGCACGTTTATTATATCTTTCTGCGCTCTTTTCATACGCCTCATGCATATTTTTCCTGATTTTATCGCGAATTACTTCTAGTTTGTCGTTTCTGTTTGTGTTAACGATTTCGTGGTCGGTTAAGGAGGAAAGTTTGCGAGCCAATTTATAGTCGTTGCCGCTAGAAAACATATGAAACCCGAATAACGCGAAGAATGGTGTCACGCCCGTGGCCGAATGTACAGAGCTTCTTAGTGCGCATTCGATTTCTGAAAGATATAGATCCCAATCGCGATGGTCTTCTTTTAAATATGCTCTAATCGCAACTAACACTTACTGATTTACCCGCTCTGACGCGTTCGACTGAGGGGAATAGACGGCAGTTCTAATATGTTTGATGCGATAAGTTTCAATCATGCTTTGGAATGCCTTACCTATGAATTGGGCCCCGTTATCGCTGTGGATCACTTCTGGTACACCGAATTTGTGAAAAATTTCATTTACTAAGAATCGAATGACATTATTCGCTGTGGCGTCTCTCATAGCCTTTAAAAAGGTGAACTTTGAGAAGTGATCCACAACAATAAAAATATAACAATTGCCACTTTTAGACCGGGGATATTTCCCTAAAAAGTCTATATATAACTTTTGAAACGGTCTATCGGTCACCACCTCCTGTCCGATTTCAGGCATTAAATTGTGGTTGGCGGGTTTTATTTCCTTACAAGTTCTACACGATCTTACATACTCTCGAATTTGGCAATTCATTCTAGGCCAGTAGAAAAATCTTTTTACCCTTTCCAAAGTTTTAGCCACCCCGCCGTGAGCAACTGTATTTGGAGCATGCGCCTTTTCAATTATTGAACTTGTCAGGTTAGAAGGAATCCACAATTTCCATGTATAGTCCTGATCAATGTCCTGATCTAGCTTTATCTTCTTATATATCATACCATCATCAATTCTTAAATCGGGCAATTTCTCAGTGTTCGCGTTTATTACGTTTATTAAATTTTGGTATTCTTCGCTTTCGAACTCGGTCGTTTCAAAGTCTAACAATTCATCTTTGGATATTTCAGCTATGAGTGCCCTAGACAACATGTCAGCTACTACATTTTCAGAACCCTTTCGGTGCTCTATTTCGAAGTCAAATGCTTGTAATTGTAGCGACCATCTTGCAAGCCTGCCGCTAAGATCTTTTAATGACATGAGCCATTTAAGGCTAGCATGGTCGGTAATGACCGTGAATGGCATCATTTCCACATACGGCCTAAACTTTTTAATGGCCAACACCGCTGCTAGGCACTCCTTCTCCGTCACACTATAATTTCGTTGACACGCATTTAATTTCTGGGAGTAAAACGCAATTGGGTGCTCTTCATTTTTCTCATTTAGCTGGTACAAAACGGCACCTACTCCATAGTCAGAGGCATCACACTGTATATAGAAACGTTTGGAAAAATCAGCATGACGCAAAACAGGCGCAGTTGTAAGAGCCTTTTTAAGTTTCTCGAAAGATTCTATAGCTTCTCTTGTCATTTCAAATTTCTTTGCTTTCTTTAATCTGTCTGTAAGGGGGGCGGAAATTGTAGCAAAATCTTTTATAAACCGCCTATACCACCCGGCGGTACCCAAGAAGCTTCTTATTTCTCTTGGATTTTTAGGTAATTTTATCATTTTTATAGCCTGTACTTTCTCCGGGTCCGTTTTCAACGTACCCCCACCTATGATAAACCCAAGATATCGAAGTTCCTGAAAACAAAATTTTGATTTTTGTAGTCCTATCGTCAGATTGGCCTCCTTTAAACAGTTCGCTACTTCTTTTAACAGTTTTAAATGTTCATCGAATGTACTAGATATCACCAACAGGTCGTCAAGATATACAAAAACATTTTCCTTGAGCCTTTGGGGTATTACCTGATCCATCAAACGACAAAGCCGCTGTGCAGCATTACAGAGGCCGAATGGCATGACTCTGAACTGATATAAAGGTCTCCCTGCTACAGTAAAAGCTGTATATTGCTTACTTTCCTCATCTAACTCGATCTGCCAGAAGGCATATTTTAGATCAATACTGCTAATGAAGTGCGTTTCATCGATTCTGCTTAAGATGCCATCGATATTTTGCAATGGATATGCGTCTTTGACTGTTAATTTATTAAGCTTTCTGGCATCTAAACAGAATCGATTTTTACCGGGTTTTCTTACTACTGTAGTTCTGTGACTCCATGGACTTTCACTTAGTTCTATGACGTTTAATTTAAGCATATTATCTATTTCTTGGTAGACTATTTCTTGTACGGCTGGAGAAATTGGATAATATCTGTCCTTAACAGGTACTGCATCTTCAACTAGTTTTATGGAATGCTTCATCAATGAAGTGTGACCCAAGCCTTTTTCCTCGAATGAATAAAAACTTTTTGTAACTTCTTCCAGCTGGTTTCTTTGCTCAATAGATAATTCATGAGGCTTCATCTTATACTCTATCTTATCATTTATCATTTCGTTTTGCAATTTTTCTATATCTATCTCCTCTACTCCTATCACTTCTGGGGCTAATCCGAAAGTTCGCCAAAAATCAATTCCTAGATATAGATTCTGTTCCAAATCTGGACAAAGATACATCAGCATGTTGTGCTGTTGTTCTTTATACTTTATGGATACATTTAATTTTCCCAATATTCTATGCTGTTGACCACCGGCAGTTTTAACGTTAGTCAACATCGGGCAAATATTTAGGCCTAATTTCTGGATAAACTCTCGACAATCTTTACCTAATAAACTAACTGAAGCACCGGAGTCTAAAAGTCCCTTCATTGGTACATCGTTCAAACGGACCTCCATAAAAACTCGTGGATCACAACCTTTTTCTACGGCTCGGGTTACAGACTCTATGAGGATTTTTCTATTCTTACGGCGATCTGCAAATTTTTGTCTAAGTTTCTTAATATTTTCAGATATGGGTACTTTTCCGGTGTTACTTTCAAAAATTCTTGCCCTTACTTGGTCGTAATTATCCTGCCGAATCTCTATTGGTGTGTAGTGTCTCATTCCCGGTTGATATTCATTACTATTTGATTTATCTATTAATTTTAATGTAGGACTTGTAAAATTTTCAGAGTCTCTAACTGCAATTTTTAATTTATAGTTGTCGCAGGGTTCTCGGCCTGACGTAGGGCCCCTGTTGTCCCCACGCCCCGTTTCCTGTTTTCCAAACATTTCGGACATGTTGGTGTTATGACCCCTGGACTGCCGCACCTATAGCAAAACAAACTCCTAGTGGTAGATGGACATTCCATAAAAGTATGTCCTGGAACCTGGCAATTCCAGCATTTAATTGATTGTCTCGGGCGTTGCTGGTTTAAGTGCATGGCTGCCACTTCAGATTCACCGGGATATGCATAATCGTAAGTATTATCGTAATTATCTACATATACCTCATTTACATGTCTCATTGGCCGTTGAGGCATTGGAATGTTTCTATTTTCCCGCCGTGGAAAATTCTTTTCTGCCTCATTGCATTCTATTCTCAATTGTTCCACTGAGGAGACTGACATGGGGTATATAATTCTGCCTATACTTTCTTTTATATTTCTTTTCATTATCTTAATCATGTCGTATTCAGTGATGGGTTGTACCAACCTTGAGCGAAGTGTACCCATTGCGTGGAAATATTGATCGATGGATTCATTAGGCTGTTGCTTTCTTTCTGTCAAATCACCTTTTAATTCAAAATTGGAGCGGACGGTCTGATATTGGAGATGCAAAGCATGACGGAGTTTAGGCCAGTTCAATGGCCTATGGCTATGAATATACAACCAGTACCATTGGTTGGCTGTACCCTTTAAAAGTAGATGGAAATCTCCTATAATATCTTCCCATGGTATATTGTGCTGACTTTGCAGATGTTCGAGTCGGAATATAAAATCATCCACACTCATATTCAAGGTATTACCATCAAAAACAATTCCTAATTTGTCAATTCTAATTCGATTTGGTCCCATACTTAGGTTTCCGTTTGACATCGCTGTATAACAGTTTCTCGGATGATCTGGCAAAATCCTGTTCCCTGAATGTGGCTGATTATTCTGACCATTTATACCACTGGTCAACCCACTTGCAGCGAGTACCATATTTTCGTTGGGTAAGCGGTTTTCATCTCCCGTTTGACGATTTGGGGCGCTTTGGAGTACTTGATCGCTCCTAGTTTGCACATTAGCGAGATCAGTAACAGCTTTAGCTAACCTCCCTATAGTTCTTTTCAAATCTGTCATTTCCTCTTGGACTTTTTTGACCTCATCTTCTAAAGATGTTCTAGATGCTCGACCCTCATAAAACGCGGTTTCCAAGTCATCGGACACTCTATTTTGTTCCATATTCCCATTTCCGTTCGATATACCTTCTGTATTCCCGTTCTGGTTGGAAGAGGTACCCTGAGCTCTATCCCTAGTATTAATCGTCCCTGACAGATCAGCAAATTGACATTCCGCTGTGTTCTCGTTTGGCGTTGACATTTTTGGCTTCTTCTTAAATATTTTTCTTATTTTCGGCAAAGTATGTTGTGGTGTGTTGGTTAGATTTAAATCGGGCTGTCTTTCTCTTTTTCTTGATCTCGTCCCCAAGTACATTCCTTATGGACTACTTTCATCAATTATTAATTTTCTTTATTTATTTATTTTATTTTATTTTTTTTTTTTTTTTTTTTTTTTTTTTTAGGATATTAGGCTTACTAAACAAACAATCAAAAAAAAATTTCTTAATAAGGCTAATTCAAAAATTATTAATTTTTTTACTAAACTTTTATTTTTCTTATTTCTTTTCTCATGAGGGGGGTGCATTTCACAAGAGCATAGCGTGCGGAACTTTATAATTTTATTCGACTCTCTCTAATGAGAGCACTCCTTTGATGTGCTTTCAGTCAAATTTAACAACAAATATTACAAACATATTTCAATATTTTGTTCAGGTGTGTTCTTTAGTAATTTCGCCCACTCGGCATTATCACCAAAGGCCATTGATGACTTATGATACTTCAGGCCTCAAGATTCTAATCTTGAGCGGCTATCAACATAGGGTCATCAATGCTCCACAGCCTGAACATAAAACAGAATCTACGTTACACTTACAAAAAAAAAAATCTTAAACACTTTGTACAACTAGGGACGTAATTCACAAACACCTAGGCTACATAAAATGGTTAAGTAGAATTAGTCGCGATATCTTTTAAATATTCCGAATATTTATTGTTTGAAATCTTCGTACATCTGACTTCAAGGTTATACCTAGAACGGCTACGAAGTTTTCGTGCATTAAATTTCGTATATTTTTTTCCAGGCACCACGTTGGTCTATTGAATTGTAATCTCTAATGGGCTATTGTATCGTGTTTAGGTGTGGTACACAATTTTTGTATTTTAGATGCGTTGAAAACGCTTTTCCTTTCGCTTGGGCGCCATATTGTTACGTGCCGCCATTTGCACCAAATGATCCCAGGCCAGCTAGCTCCATCGGCTCTCCCTCTGGGAGTGGAATCATCCCAATCATTTGGCCTAACGGACGAACAATTAAATTTTTTGAACAAAACACAAATCATTACATCAATACACACAAAGCACATCTGGAGTGGGAGGTAGGTATTAACCTCCAGCTGCCCATCCCATCCTTGGTCGCAAGTTTCACCACTTGGTTTACGCGACCCCTCTATTTCACCCGCTACTGCACCATACCCTTTATTGCACCTCCCCCCGTATTTATAATTTACTCACTCATAACTTTTTCTGTTCTTTCAGTCACTTTTAATTTCATTTTTCCTTCATTATTATCTTAACCTAC
Source organism: Muscina levida (assembly GCA_964034835.1). NCBI lineage: Eukaryota > Metazoa > Arthropoda > Insecta > Diptera > Muscidae > Muscina > Muscina levida. The sequence goes on along the minus strand of OZ035880.1, from coordinate 174,960,208 downwards.
TCTTAGAACTAACAATGTTTTTACTTTCTATGACATTTAATAATATTTTTAATGAGTCTTTTTGATAAAAAAAAATAAATTAATTCCTTCTTTGTTTTTCCTTTCTAGGTATTACTCATTTAAAACGAATCCTGGATTCAGGAAATACTTCAAACCGCAATATTAGCAGATAGAAAAAATATAGATATAGATATAAAATAAAATTTAATGTTACACAAATGTAAGACAACAAAAAAACAAATAATGAAAATTAAAATAAGACTAATTCAAACATTTACTTAGTTTCTATATATTTTTTTTTTAAAACCTAAACAAACGAAAATATATCGAGGGAAAATAAATGAAACAAAGTGGACTCTAACGTCACTGGGAGGTCTGACAAATTCTATTTTTTTTTTAAATCCATTCAAATTATATTAATAAAAAAAAACCTGAAGGAGCTCCCTAAAGTTTATCTTTTCTTTAACTGAAATTCCTCTTAACTCATATTCATAAAATTTGTAAAACCCTCCAAAAATATTATAGCTGACCAACGCTTCGATTTATATTCGTTTTTTTACATCAAAATTCCAAAAAAAAACAAAACGCTTTTAACAAACAAAAAAAAATAAATTTCGGCAAAATCTTAAACTAGGGGACACTCACAAACAACACTGTATCAACACACATAAAACACATAACAATAATTCGTTCTTTTTTTATAAGATTTTCTTCATTGGGGTATAATTTTCATCCCTCGGCTTCACTAGAATTCTTCACTAATTTCTCGCCGACTTAGTTTTCGTTGGCCCGCGATCTTTCGCTTTCATTCCACAGAAACTTATTCAAGTTGGCCATCAAATAAAATCGGTAAAATAAAAAGAGGTTACCTGGTGTCCGGCGGTTGTTATTTTGAAGGGTCTTTTGTTCCGGATTGGAGCCGTATTAAATTGATGTTCCTCTCACCACAGTAACCTACATTTTAATTAGATTTATTTCACTTTTAATTTTGCCCACTTTTATTAAGCGTTCACCACACACATACCTCTTTGATTATTTTAATAAATTTATTTAATAAAATTGAACTGACGGTGCAATTATCCGGTTCGCCTTCCTCTTCAAATAATGTTTGGTCCTTTCGGAACTTTGATTATATTTATTCAACTAGAATTTTCCCGGTTGTTCTTACTAATCACCATAAACTTTCTTCTTCGACTGAACTTTACTTGCCGTTTGTCTTCCTAGCCTTTTAGATCACGCGCCTTGGCAAGCTTGGGCAATCCTCTTCCAACCAGCCATCTTTTTTTCATTTTGAAATTTCCCATAAATCAATATATTGTCACTTTTCTTTTCAGATGTGATTAAAATATTTGTCCTTTTTTTAATTTAATAAAAATTATATTATGTGTCCCTTTCTTATTTTTAATCCCCCACTCAGACAAATCTATTTGGATAAAACCACTCTTAGACACAAACCCTTATGTTAATCTTAACTCTTGCTGAAAACAGTTATTATCATTCATTCATTAGTTTCATTAAATTAACATTCAAACATTACTGGCTATTACACTAACAAAAACGCCAACATAATATCGCAATACCACCATCATCCATCTGGCATCTCCCCGATAGTACGATTTACTACAACTGGTGCCTACACAGCTGATCGCATTTTATTCATTCATTTGCACGCTGGTAAGTTCATATATGTAATATTTTTCTTTGTTATTTTAATTATTCTTTTATTTTCAGGTTTTATTTTACGTTGCATGGTCAAGGCTATACGGAGAAGTATATTCAATTTATATTTGGACGTCATACTAATATATTTTTCTCTTTTTTTTCAGGTCGGTTCATGGGCGCTTGAGGGTTGTACCAGATATTACACAACAACCCCTGGCCTCCATAATGAACCATTTGCAGCGCAACAGGCACATATAAATGGGCGATTGTTGGTTGTCAAAGCGCTTAGGCGCTTCACAAACCATCTTTCCTCCATTCTAGAACACAAAGTGCCATATTCTCACCAGCCTGATTGGGCGATCGATGGTAGTCAAGGTGCTTCGGCACCTCACTTACCATCTTTCCTCCAAACTGCAAAACAGGCAAAAACAAAGATTTTTGGGCGAGTGATGGTGGTCAAAGTGCTCCGGCACTTCACCAACCATCATTCCTCCGAATAAATTGAAATTTAAAGATGGTTTCCGTGGCTCCATAGTGGAAAAATGCCACACCATAGCGAAGCTCCACGCAAAATTTTTTTTTGCTCGGTTTCTGTGTGTGCTCGCCCGTAACAAAGGGTGTATTTGGTAGGAGTTGGAATTTTTTACCACACCACGCCCTGTAAAGTTAAATTTTGCCAAAATTGGAACTATCACGTTCAATTAATTTTCGACTTTTAATAAAAAAAGTTTTGCGACAAAAATGATAAGTAACAATTATTTCTGATTAATAAAAAAATAAAAGTTATTTGAAATAAAAAATTACGAAGTGGGTTATTTATTTAAAGACTTAAAATTTTTCTGACATAATTTAAAAATCACCCTAGAGGTTTTATTTCTTTCGGTCTAAATAAGACATTTTTGCTGTGTACCAAATTATATATTTTTGCCACAAAAAAAAAATTTGTCACGCCCCACAGTGAGATTTTGCTGTTCTTCGACCACTCAATCTAAAAAATCTAATGATGCAGTTTTTTAAGAAATGTTTAAATGTAAATTGTTATAAATTGTTACAAAAAAATTATTTTTTTGAATAAATGGGGTAAAAAAAAGTGATTAAAAAGAAGTTTCTTATATTCATGGAACACAAATAAGAGTAATGAGTTAAAATTTGTTACTAAATAAATCAATGTGAGGGATGTATTTTAAAGCAACAGGGAATCCATCAAAATTCCCCTTTATATAATATAAATCATTTGTAGTTCTCATTTTTTAACTTTTATTTAAATAATGAAAAATTAACAATAAAATAAATTTTTTTTTGATAGTCACGAAATTACACTTAATTTTTAGTTTTACAATTGAAATAAGAAATACATTTATTTTTTATTTTTAAACTTACAAATAAGAGATATTCCCCAACTTTTATTTTAAAAAATCAAAAATAAAAGTCAAATTGAAAATCTTTTGAACTAAGTGGAATATAAAAACATTTCAAAAATCATATACATATGTATATGGTAATCATATGAAAGGTATTGATTGAATCACAGGTCAAAAATCTTTTTAAATTTTGCTAGTACATCACTTAGTTCAAAATCCATTTAATTTTTTTCTCATAAAATATTTTCTTCCAAAGCAAATGTTCAAATGTGGTACATACACTTTCTGGAATAAACAACAGATGTATGCCAAATTTCATCAAAAAATAGCTACAACTACCGACGAGAGACGTGTAAAAGTGTATTTTTCCCCTCTTATTTGGATTTATTTTATAAATGCTGCAGCGACGTGTTCGGTGAATAAGGTGAAAGATTTCACAAAGACATTTTAACTTTAGAAAAGCGTTACGAAGGAAAATATATGCCTGCTATATTCACTGACTGCTCCTGGAACATTTTATGAGACTGCAAGTATATTCAGCATAAAAAAAACTTTGTTAACTAATAGAAAATACATATTTGTACTTCTTATTTTTTATGTTTTAAGCTCTACTAGTATCGGTTATTGTATTTTGAAAAGATTCTGTTGGATCAAAAAAAGTTTCATTACATTTATGAAAATGTTGAAAAAATTTAAATCCAAATAACTTATAAACTGTGCCTGATGAAAAAAAATCTTAAAACATATTTGAAATCATGATATTAATAACCATAGGAATTACAAGACAGATACCCAGAAAAATGAAAAATATTTTTTTTGTATAACAGTGTTATTTTTTAGAAAATACAAAACACTTTTGGACGCCACTAGAGAAGTTCGACTGTAAATATAAGTGATCAGCGTGGAATTCTGAGTCGATTTTAAGAAGTCCGTCTGTCCCCGCGATTAAGCCGTAGTTTAAAAGATATCGAGCTGAAATCTGGAATACAAGCTTATATCCTTAAATTTCTATAATGAGTCCGTTTGGGCAAAAACTACTCCCTCCCCATACAATCTCTCCCTTTTTGGAGTATGTCCCCTCGATTACAGATTTAAGAGAACACAAGCTTCTATGCTCTAATCGGAAGCAAAGTTCTAAGATGAGCTCGATCGGTCAAAAAATTCTCCCACCCATCTTGCATATTGCCCCGTGCCCCTACAGCCGTAGTTTAAGAAATATCGAGCCCTCCTCAAAGCTGAGGATAAGTTCTAAGATGACCCCGTTCTGTCAAAAACTACTCCCACCCCCCATACAAACATCCCCTTTTTGGAGTCTGTCCCCACGATCACATCTAAAATTACGTATGCGGTAGCTTCCGTCCTCCCACTGGAGACTAATTTCTAGGATGAGAAAGATCGTTCAAAAACTACTCCCCCCTCCCATACAAATTGACCCTTTTTGGCGGTCTGTCCTTGCAATTACAGTCGTAGTTTAAAAGACACCGAGCTTAAACTTTGTATGCAAGCTTCTCTCCTCTAAGTGGGTATTGAGTTTTAAGATGAGCAAGACCGGTCAAAACTTACTACCACCTACCGTACAAAGTACCCCTTTTAATAGCTATCGAGTTAAAATTTGGTATGCAAGCTTCTATACTCAATGTGGAGGTTAAATTAAAAGATAGGAGGACAAAATATAGGACAAAAATTACACCCATGTCCCATATAAACTCCTCTCTTTGGGGTGTTCCCCTATCTGTCTTCCATACACACTTCCCCATTTTGTACCATCACCCTTAGGGATGAGGGTATATATCATTTGATACGAAAAAAAGTGTAAAGCATTAATGGAGACGTGTTAGACCCCATGTATCTTAAGACCAAATTCGTTTCAGGACTTTTAAGACTGTCTGTCAAGGATCTGTCTCCTTGAGTGACGTAGTATAAGAACTATCGAGCTTAAATTTGGTATACAAGCTTCCATCTTCTAAGCGGAGTTTAAGTTCTAAGATGAGCCTGTAAACTTTACTTACTTACTTAATTTCCCTTCTCGCGCTGTTGTGAATTAACACGCTTTCTATTTTTAGATTCACAACTAACGGCACCTACTTGTTTATAGACGAATGCGAACGTCACTGTTTTTACAAGACATGTCGAATTGACTGGACACTTAAACTGCGATGTTGCTGTCGAGAACATCGAGGGGGCCGGCAATGAAAGAAATATACAGATGACTGGATCCAGGACTCCCCTTTTTTACGGATCAAAGTTTAATAAAATATAGTTACAGTGTAAATAACCACTTTTTTACAAATGGTGAAGGGTATCAAAGCTTCGGCACAGCCAAAAATAATAACCTTACTATTTTGAAATGTTGTAGATTTTGGTGTGGGCTACTTTTCTGCAAAAATCACGTTTTTTTTAGTTATACCAATCTTTTCGCAAATGAACGATATGTATAGGGGTATTTCCAGGAGAAAGAGGAAAATTAATAACAAAATCTTTGAATTTGTTAAGCTTGTTTATATTTTCAGATAGCATTTTAGTGACACTCCGCTTAGTTCTAAATTCAACTTTTGTCAATTTGTAAACTTGACAAAAAATATATGATTTTTGTTCGTGCATTATTTACCTATGACAAACCCTTGATGAATATTTTAATTTGTGCCACTAAAAAGACTTAAGCACAATTTACTTTTTTCGATATACAATTTCGATAATATGACTTACAATTAAAATAGATGTTAGTCAGTCAAGCCTCACTGAAAATACTTATATTCCTACCTGTAAATAGGGTTCCGTGTTTTAGAAAACTTACCATTATCACTGTTGAATTCACAAAGCTCTATATTGATATACATACAAACACTTAGGGTAGCGTACAACAGTAGAACACAAGTGCAAATAACTATACGGTGCTTAGAATGCCACAAGGCGCATTTCATGTTTGTCTTAACTGCCATTAATTACTAATTAATTAAGTTTATTTTTTCCCTCAATACAATTAAAATATTTTCGAATCCATAGCCAATGTTTTAACACACTTTAAAATTACTTACAAACGCTGTGTACGATTGCATACCACGCGAATATATAGCAGCAACTACATACATATATAAGTAGTAAAAATTGTTTGCTAAAATATTTCCATACAGTTTTTTAACACCAAACAGTAGAGTTATAAAATGAGATACTATACATATAACCAAATGTAGAGTAATAAAGAAATGAGATACTTTAACTGAAATTAAGTCATACTTGCTCATAAAGTCGAAGCAATAAAGTCCAATTGGCCTGGTATCGTCACTGAGACTTTGTGTCTTCGTCGTACTTATACATTCGAACTATCCAAACTATTTCAATAAAATTGTTGTTGTTTGCCTCTTCTATAGAAAAGCAGGTTTATCTATGAATTTAGTTTTCTTTACAATTTTTTGCACTTTAAACTTAAGCGAAGCTAAACGAATGAGTCGTATTGTATTGTACGGTGTGGATGGATGCAAGATGTCAGAGATGGTAAGAGATTGAGTGGACGAACTTTTGAAGCAGTAAAGTATTAAAAGAAATGCTGCTAGAGGCAATTATTTCATCGAACGAATAAGAAACCTTACTAGTAATTGATATATCTGTGGTCACAAAGATATAACAGCCTAAGTCTGTTTTCAACTGTACCTCACCTATCGATATTATAACTTTAAAAAAAATTGCACACACAAAATTTTTTTGTTAAAAAATGCAAGGAATTCTAGCTCTATATTAATAGGGAAAACCAAAAAATGTACTTAAAATACCATAATTAACAAAATTCCCTGTAAAGCCTCACTTCACGATATTCTCTATGCGGTTTCTCAAACGGCACCAAAATAAGTACCGCAGCTTAATGCTTTCCCTCCCTAATGAATGCAAAAGTTTAAAGCCATTCGAAGTAGTGGCTGCGATAGTGTCTGTCTGTCGGCCGAATAAATTGTGCGAATCTGCAGAGTTTAGAAAAAAGTAGAGTTCAAGTCAACAGTCGAAAACGAGACTTCGACCACTGAGCACGCGCGCGTTATCAAACCGGCGGTATAAAATATAGCCGTTACAAACAGGTGGTAAACATTTATCATGCAGTAGAGTGCATAAATAAATAAAACTACTTTAAATGTAATACAACTCAAGAGATTAAAAATATCTGTTAACAACGCTTCGTACTATTGAAAGTGAAAAGAAAGAGGCGATTTTCATCGGCGTTAAATTATAGTTTCAGTTAATTTAAAAGATCAATAAACTTGTATGTGTGGCCAACATCGAAATCGAAATCAAAACAAAAATAAAACATAACTATTGTTTATAATGTCTCGATCAATGGTGTTTTAAGGTCAAACTGACCTCAAAACATATAGACCCCAATTTCAAACAAGAGAAGAAGAAACAATAGAGGAGCGTATAAAATTGAAACTAATAACGAAACAACATCATCAGCAGCAGCGTAAAGACACCCCGCTAAAGCTAGTTAAAGCTAATAAATATGCATTTAAGGCAATGCTGGCTGTTGCAAGCAGCATGTAGTCTAATGGTTATAGCTGCTGCTGTTACTACTGCTTATGCAACACCAGCGTCGACCGAGGACCACCAAAAGCTAAAACAGGCGGAAGTGTTGGCGTCACAGCAGCCATTACGTCGAGGATCTTTGAAATATGGTGATACATTCACAACGGATAAGGCCTCGTTGCCAAATGTTGAATTGCTGCCCACATCGTCGACGCCAGTTAGGCAAAAAGGGGCAAGTTCAAGACAGGGTAAACGTTTTGAGGATATTGCCGGAAATGGAGTGCTATTGTCTACGATTGCCACGGAAAGACATAATCGTAGTGCAGAACGTCAGCCTCAGAACAGAAATCAAACGAATCGCAGCAAAGAAGTGGTGAGTAGCGGAGAACGACAAGCGGTACGCTCACCTCAGGCTAATCGCAGTAAAGAAGCGACTAGTGGAGAACGTCAGCCAGCCCGCTCGGTTAGTAATCGCAGTAAAGAAGCGACTAGTGCGGAACGTCAACCAAACCGTGGTTCGGCCCTTAATCGCAGTAAAGAGGAGGTTAGTGGAGAACGGCATTCTGTAGGCACGATTAGTAATCGCAGTAAAGAAGCGACCAGTGGCGAACGGCAGGCAACACGAGGACACGCTATTAATACGGTTGAAGAAGGTACGCCATCAAATCATAGCAAAGAACTTAATTCGAGTCCTTCAACGCCTACACTAATTACAAATAATGAGAACTTGCCTAAAGACCAAGACCCAAAACACATTCAGTCAACAGAAGGAATAGGACAATTACTGCCACGGGACGCGTCATTAAATACTAGCAACACAGTTAATTCCCCACCTCCGGTGGCACCCTTAAATACCCCTCAGATTTTAGAGGATAGCGAGCAATTGCTCCCCAATAACAATCCGGAAACAGCAAACGCTCCCAAAGACATCCCTCACGAGGTGCAGCACACTGTACAGCACACCAATGAACACACAGCATTGCTGGCAAACCCTTCAGATTCCCGCTTAGCCAGACGTCACAATGCTCAAGTTGCCTCACAAAACCAATTAGTTGTGCAACAATATGAGATACCCATAGTGCAGAAAACTCATAAGCCAATTACGCCAACAGTAGGTCAACAGCAACAGCAACCACAACAACAATTGCCAACTCCAAATCAATCACGTTTCTCCATAGAACAACCAGCCACGCGACCTCAGCGACAACATCACTCAGCCAGAGCAGATGCAGTGGTGCAACCAAATGCTCATAGGCAGTCGCAATTATCGCCAACACGTAATGGTTCCCAGAGATATTCCCAAGATTCAACATTGCCATTATCACGTAATTCCAATCATAATAAAATCAACGGCAGAAGAAATAGCGCCGAGATCGTTGGCGTTAGTCACTCCAGCAATGGCAATCGTAGATCTCCGTTGAATGGAAATTCAAATGCTGGTGGCAGCCAACAGCAGAGGAGTGGTAGCAGTGCAACAAATGTTGCCAATGGGCCGCAGTCGCAGCCGCCGCCGCCTCACATAAGAAAACCTTCACCAAGTACGACAGCAATAGCAACCACAAGTAAGTTTGCAATAATTATGTATGTATGTATGTTTTTTGTTTTTCCTCTTGCCAAATGCAACAAGCCGCCGATGAATGTTTTTGGAAAGGGTTTTTGTTTTAGTAATAGTCCGATTTTGCAGATAATTGTAGTTTACGAGCATTGTTGTCTATGACCAATGAAATGGTGAAAGTCAGATACATAGTATGTATGGTACGACAAGTACATAACATTATAGTGTGAGGTAACGGTCAGGGATATGAACCTTTAGAGGTTTGGCAAATTTGTGTGGAGTCTCAAAAAATATAACGTATTCCTACTTTTGTACTTGTTATATATTTTTGATAATCGCTGTCAACTGGCAAACTCTGGAAAAATTTATTATTTTAGCAATAAAGTAAAAATAAATAATTTATCTATACAGTAGAACATCCCTATAACGCAGTCACTGGAAATCGCCGATTTCTACGTTATAAAGAAAAATTTGTTGTAGAGGGGTAAATATGTGTGAAAAATGTAAGGAAAATTTTGTTTTTAAAAAAAAAAATCTTTATGGAGAGAAATTCGCTGTAGAGAAGTTTGACTGTATTTATCTGAATTAGGATATAATCACTAATTGTATTAATTAATTTTTATTCATAATCTTAATACAGCAGTATACTAGAAACAATTATTATACATATTAATATTTCTCGATTTTTTTTAGTTCATCCGAAGACTTCTAATTAATATTTTTTAAGCCATTTTATTTGAGCCAGAAAATATTAATTTATTTTTTAATTGATTCGGTTTAAAATGAAAAAGTTCTCTCCTAAGAAATCGATGAAGAAATTGCAATGTTATTCACAATTAAATAGATAATGCCATTATGACAAGAATTTCAAATTTTTGTTTGACAGCATTTACATTTTAAGTTATCAAAGCTTAATAGACTCATGTCTCCGATGTTGATGAAATTTGGTGTAATTTGATGTAATTTTCAGAAAAATTTTTAGGTAACTCCCAAACTATTGATTAGTATTACAAAAAATAGTTAGACGGACTTCAACGTCATTAACATTTTCAACATTTTTACAAAAAATGCTACACTTTTTTCTAAAAAAAAAAATTACTTATACAATGTTAACGATTTTCGACTGAATGCTTTACTTGGCAAACCGACCATATGAAAAAAGGATGGTATGGTTGTTTTAAACCATGTTCAATTAGGAGGCCAAATAAATTAAAAAAAAAATGTACACTCAAAAAAAAAAAATCTAGTATTCCGTACTTAAATCATTACGTAGCTGTGTCAAAAGTACGGTAAGTACGGATTTTCTTAAATCCAGTACAAAATGCTTGATACAAAAACGGAAACTCCTAGCTTGGACGTTTTATTTGTAGAACTCATTAAACCTAGTGTGATTGATTTTTAAGTGTGAAATTCTTAATTGTAGATGTCATTAAGCGTGGTGGATTTTAATTTATAGTGTAGAAACCTTAATTGTAGATGACATTAAACCTAGTGGGGCTTGATTTTTATTAAATAATATTTGGATAGCTATTTCGATAGTTGCCATCTCATTAGCACTTTTTTGATATGTTTTCTTTACTCTAACCACAAACCTTTAGTGTTATAAGCTCCAAGAAAGTATTGAGAAGTCAAAACACATTAGTGCAAAAATGGCATCAACGAACACCAAACGTCAATTGATTTACACAAGCTCTTAAGATTATCATACTTAACTGGAGAACTTTTACGCTTAAATTTAAGTATGATTTTTGCAAAAAATAAAAATTTACACTTAAATGTAGAATGCGAGTTAATTGTGGGAAGAAAACATTAAGCTGAGAGAGTAAATGTTATTTCTATCTCAAACATTTTTTCTTAGAGAGAAATGTAAGATTTTTTATTCTCACATTAAGTCAGATAAAACTTGATATTTATTCTAAGAATTTTTTACATGACAGTTGAGAAGTTCTTACATAAAATTCTACAATTAAGTTCGTACATACTTAATTGAAGAATAACATTCTTATTTTAATAATTTCTAAGCTTATATTTTTGAACATATTCCGTTTTTTAACTTTTAACGTTTTTAACTGCTCAACTTATAACTTAACCTCCGCTTAAACGATAAGAGTGTCTTCCAAATTTCAGCTCGATATCTCTGAAACTACGGCTGTAATCGCGAGGACAGACAGACAGACACTCCCAAAAAATTGAGTTTGTATGGGAAGTGAGAGTAATTTTTATCCGATCTTGCTCACCTAAGAGCTTGACCTACTCTTAGAAGATTGAAGGTTGCGTACCAAGTTTCAGCTCTGTAGTTCTTAAACTTCGGCTGTAATCACGGGAACGGACATATAATCGATCCAGAATTCGACGCTGATCATTTGTATACATTAGGATGCCATCGAAAATCCAACTTTGGGTTTTCGGTAATACCCGAGCGGAATATTGTGTCAGTTGTTATAAACCGGCTGCGGTCAAAATTTTAGCAAAATCTGACAACTTTAAGCCGTGCCCCAAAGAGTTCAAAGGTCAAATATATTTATACGAAAATGAGTTTGTCTTTGTTTATTTGGATTTTTAAGTACCGTATAGACTCGTAAACGGCTTGACCGATCTTTTTAAAATTTACACAAAATGTAGCTGTGTGGTTGGTGGTAAAAAAAGGGCACTTGCATTTTTCAAATATCAAAAGAGCGTGGCCTCATCCATAGTACTCTATTTTTGAAACCGCAATATCTTGAGGATTTGTGTGGATGCATTTGGCAGCAAAGTGATCCAAAAAAAAAAAATGGGCGAGATCAGATGGGTGTGGTATAAAACCTAAAACGTTCAATTGGCTGTATATCATGAACTATAAGAGGTATATACCTGATATATGGTATGAGTTATTGGTACAGTTTGAATTACAGCAAGGGTGGAAGCGAGCTTTGCCACGTCCCATCGTTCTGAAAATTTCACAGTGTAGTAGAGATATATCGAGGCTATTTCGATGTTGGCAAAAAGGGTCGAAACGCCGCTCACACATGTCCATATTTGACTATTACATATATCGCATATATATTTGCGTCAAAAAAATACAATTCCTTATTCCAAAATTAGCAAAAAAAAAAACATAGGACTTACTAACAACATGACCTTTGATCTCTTAGGGACACGGAAAATGGTTGGCCGATCTTATTAAAATTTCCGTCATGGTAATGGATATACAAATGTAGTGGACATACTGTATTTTGTCCTGATACAAATAATATTATCAAAATGAAGCACTTTTCAAGTGTTGTTCGTATAAAGTGATTTGATCGTTTTTAAAGTCATAGGCGTTGCAATAATAGCAAAAAAATTTCACATATTTTATGCTAAAATGTTTTAAATTTGTTGCGACACATGTAAAGTCTAATTTCAATTATTTTAGTGAAATGAATTTGTAAGATCAGGTAATAATTTATAATAATTACCCATTGCAAAAACAAATAACATATTTTTTTGTTAAATTCTCAAATCGCAATGCACCGATTATATATGTGGACTAATTAACCATAGCTTATTTCAAAATCCCTGCCATAAATACAGTGTGGGTATTTCAATAAAAATAATCCATAATTGTTGGGCATTTTTTCCCGTTTTAAGAATTTCAATACTTTTAGCAATACAATACAAATTTCAATACTTTAGTCGATACATTTAGCAACAAATTATTATTCGTTGATTTATTACAGTTTCAAGCTTTATGTGAGACAAACTACTACTTTGTCTTCATAATTATAATCAAACTTGACTCTTACCGTAAAAAAAAACTGTCTTCCGGGAAACACACATATTGTTGGTATCCTGCAAACAGGTCTTAAGTCCACTTTTTTGTGAAATAAACTTAATGATGCAAAAGTTTCCCAAAAGTCAAAATGTAGTTTTGCAGTTATTGTATCAAAACACAAGGGGCCATATACATTAAAATCATCAATAACTTAGAAACACAACAAAAAAAAATTTAAAACTTTTTTCGAAACTGTAACAATATCGAAACACAAGCGGCCATAAACTTAAAATCATCAACAATTCAGAAACACAAAAAGTAGACGAGACATTTTTGCAGGATACCGTCAATATATCTGTGGTTTTCACCAACAATCGCTAAAGTCACTTTTTTAATGATTTTGAATTAATGATGGCAAATTGCATTATTTTTGACAGTCTTTCTGTCTTATTATTAGAAAATAATCTAAATTAACGATATTTTTTATACCAAAACAACATAACTTCAACAATTTGAAAAATGATTTTTATAATCTGATTCTTACAGAATTTTAAAATTCCAACTACATCAAAAATTATTGGATTTTGGCCGAACGAAGGAAGTTGATTTTAAACTCCAGCCTGCCAGCAGTTCATCGCGATAGCATTTTATTGAAATTTGTGCAATTGCAGCAATCGACGTTAATATCCGTGATAACTAATATAACATAACATATATAACATTAATATATAGTTAATGTATAAATTTAATATACAATTTACTCTGCGTATCAGTGAACACATGCCTGATCATCAAACCAATTATGTATTAGTTTTTGTACTGTCGCTGCATTTTGTCGCAATTTATAATATTAATATAAATAGATTTAATATTCAAATTGATTTTCATTAAACATATTTGTGAAAAAAATTAGAGTTGATAATTTAAATCAGGTATTCAAGGTGGTTCATTACAGAGATTTGAAAACATTTTGTTTCGAATGGGTATGGGTATGGACTGTGTAACATTAGGTACAAAATTAAATATATTTTTAACAACAGTATCCATAAGCGATTTGACAAGATGGTAGATGGAAGCACTAGGCAATTTAACAATATCTACAAATGTTTATTTGTCATTAATTTGGACCCATCAATCAAGGCTTTCATTGTTGAACAGAAGTGTCAATTATTAACTTATTTTGTATTAATGGCATAAATAAGTACGAAGGACGGAGGTTAATTTTAGCTCTTATGCTAATTAAATGTTATAAAATAAGTGTTAATTTAAATTTAAACAGTGATTTTCATATAATTAAAAAAAATATATAAAAAAACATATATCCATTTGACATTTGGATACAGTGTAACTAATAGCTGCAAGAAATTCCAATATAATTGTATATCACTTATGTATATTGTATCTCGTTTTGTACACATAAAATATTTTACAACAACTTGTCAATGATACTAAGGCAATGTGTCGTGAAATCAGTGCAGACACAATAGTGAAGGTAAATCGGAACATATTAATTAGACTCGTTTTAGATATTAACAGTTTTGCATTTTAATAAATTTAAAAATCAGAAAGTTCGATTTTATTCGCTATTGTAAGTGTGAATAATTTAAATTTGCATAAATTAATGCACCTTATAGTTTTCTTCATACACTTTAGCTAAATCCGCCATGTGAATGTATTTGTACTATATGCAGGCTGCTACATACATATATGTAGTAAATGCTGGTAAACTTGAACCCAATACATAACAACATTGAAATTATCTCAGCTGCGATATATTCCGGAAATTCCAATTCTGCCACGTTTTCCAACATTCTTTTTATAGAATCTAGCTGTAAATATTTGTCTAATTGTACATAAATTATAATAACATTTCCTTAATTATAAATAAATTAAATAGCATTGTCTTAGTGTTGAATAAATTAAATTATAGTTGTGAGATAAGTTATTAAATACTATAACGGAATAATAGGGAGGTTTGTAAACGTGTGATTATTTTAAGGAGAGCCGCACAGTGGTTCACGATATATTTTCTTCGGTCAAAATTTAAAAGTTATGGATCAGATACAAGTGGAATTTATTTACTGCTATAAAAATTCGGAAACGGTTAAAATTTCTAAAACGAAAAAAAAAACAATTTTTATTTTGTATAATATTAATATATGTCATAATTTGTTTCAATACATCAATATAAAATTAAAGACAAATGGTTTTTGAGTTGTGCTAAAATCTATGGAACATGATGTATAAAAATGAAAATTTTTTAAAATTAAAAATATAAAGTAGAAAAAATGGTTTTGACAATTTTTTCATTTTGTGGCATAGTTTTATCGTTTAATTTGAAAATGTCAAATTTGGGTTAATTTCATAATTGTATACAAATGTTCGATTTACAATAGTATTATCTAAAAAATACAATCTGGAATAATCTTTTTTAAGGAACTAAATAAATCCTACTCGATCAAAAATTATTGAATTTTGCCCGATTCGAAATTCTTGTCAAAATGCGATACCTTTACTTTATTATGAATAACAGAGAAATTTCTTTATCGGTTTTCATAGATAAGGACTCATTCTTAAAACATTCTTTAAAAGAGAATTGAATTTTACGAATTTGTAAAAAAATTTTTTTTTTTATTTTTGCTAAAAAAAACATAATATTTCGGAACATCTTCTTAGATAACCCCCAAAAATTATTTTTTAGTCTGATCAACAGTACCTTAACAAATTTTTTAATAACACTACTTTACAAATAAATACTTTTTCTCTGGTCTTTGGATACCACTAATTTTTTATGATATAGAAAAGAAAAAAAATTTGAAAAAAAGTTTTTAATGCGGATTTTTTTTTAAATAAATTTTTTGTTAATTTTTTTGCCTATGACCTATAATTCAAGTTCTAGACGGGCATAAAGGCCAGAAGGGGTACCAAATTATGTACAATCAAATGGCTAACAAGATATATGTCACTTTATCTCAATAAATTGCATAATTTTGCCGTACTGGCTGAATACATTTGAAAAATTTTGTGTTTTTTTGTGTTTTTTTTATGAAAAATAGCGTCTCCTTTTTTAGTTTTTAAATCAGAAAAAATCGAAAACTCTAGATCGAATTTTTTCTTAAACCTTCTGCGTAAAGCGATCAACTCAACAAACAAATGAAGTATTGCATAAGTGAATCTATGGACTGGTGCATTACAAAGTTAGTATTACAAATTTCAGCTCGGTAGCAGCGCCCTCCAAAACGGCCAGTTTGTTTCAAAGGTGGGAAAAGCTTTTGTCCGATATTGGTCTTTACAGAACTTAACCTCCGCTTAAAGGATAGAAGCATGCATATCGAAAATCCGATAGATAACTCTTTAACTTCGGCTGTAATTGCGGAAACCCCCAAAAAGGTGGAGTTCGCATGGGTGGTGGGAGTAGTTTCTGTCCGATCTGGCTCATCTTAGAACTTTATTTCAGCTTAGAGGATGTATGCTTGCATACGAATTTTCCGCTTGATAGCTCTCAAACTACGTCTGTAATCGCGCGGACAGACAGACGGACATCCCAAAAAAAGATGTGTTTGTATGGGAGGTGGGAGTATTTCGCCGTCCGGGGATTCATGTTAATGATGCTATCTTGTGTTATTGATAGCAAATTTTTCAAATATAATATCCGTTTTTGGCTTTCTTTTCTAAAAATCGAGATATTTCGTGTTCACTTTGCTCTATAGGCACATGAATCCTCGGACGACGATTTTTTGTCCGATCTTGCTCAATTTAGAACTCGACGCAAGTGGGTCTTCTCCAGGAGGCATTTGGGGGTATCGCCCCTACGGACCTGAGAGATCCCCCAGTAGAATGTCCACTGGTGGTTTTCTCAGGTCCGGCTGAGCAAACATACTGGGGTCATAAGATGAATACTCCCAGCCTGACGGGGAACTTTGGTTCCTGGATGATGGTGGTAATTATAAAAAGGTAGCCAAGACAAGGTATTGTTTGTGAACCGGGAAGATTGAATTGAGCTTTGTAGTTGTTTCTACAGAGTAGTTTTTATAGTCGACTTGAAGTGTAAGGTGCATAGCCTTGGCCAGGTCTACGGGCCAGGTACATTTATAAACTCTTTCGTAAGACGCACAGTGGGGAAAAAAAAGTTTTTTTGGACATTTGAAATTTTATGCCGCAATTCTTGACCGATTTTCAAAATTCTTTTTTTGTATTATTGAAAACAAAATTGTGCACAGAATGTACGTTTTTTCTATTTTGAATTCCTTACCGTTATTTTTTTAAAATTTGTCAAAGTCGAAGAAAAAATAATTTTTGACTTTAATGTCAAATATTTTTTGGAATACGTGTCCTAAAAATTTCGAACTGACCTTAGTTAATGTGAACATATGTTACGAATTAAAATCAGTAAAAAAATAGGACTAAAAAATTTTTTTGGCTCAACTGCAAGCAAATATGTGGAGGCACTATTTTCACACTTTAACTCGGTGTCTTGCTCATAATTATTATCCGATGAGAACAAAACTTAATTTACAACCTGGAAAAGTTGTAAGAAAGTCGTCTGTAAAAAATAAGCCAAATCGGTAAAGGTCACCATGCAATTTTTTTGCATATGTACCAAAATAATGCATTTTTAAAATTAAAATAAAATAAAATTTTGTGTTTACAAGTAGCCTAAGTGGTGTGCTATTCATTTAAAAAACCAATACCATTATACGTTACATCATCTGTCAAAAAGAGGAATTTTATTAAACGCTTATACAAAATTCAAATATATTTGCAATATATGGGGCTTAAAATCGCAATATAAACATTTCATATGTATTAGTAGGCTTAATTATGCATGCCTTATGATATTTTGATACATAAATGAAAATAAGAGAGTGTAACTAAAATTTTTCCAATTTCTTCAGGAAATTTATCGATTTTTGGGTTAACTTTAGTATTGAAATATAAAAAGTTTTTAAGCCTTTCAAAAATTTTCTTATTTTGACAGATGATGTAACATATTAAGGTGTTCGTCTTTTTAAATAAAAAGCACACCACTTAGCCCTACTTGTAAACACAAAATTTAATTTAGTCTGAATTTTAAAACTGCATTATTTTGGTACATATGCAAAAAATTTGCATGGTGACCTTTACCGATTTGGCTTATTTTTTACAGACGACTTTCTTACAACTTTTCCAGGTTGTAAATTAAGTTTTGTTCTCATCGGATAATAATTATGAGCAAGACACCGAGTTAAAGTGTGAAAATAGTGCCTCCACATATTTGCTTGCAGTTGAGCCAAAAAAATTTTTTAGTCCTATTTTTTTACTGATTTTAATTCGTAACATATGTTCACATTAACTAAGGTCAGTTCGAAATTTTTAGGACACGTATTCCAAAAAATATTTGACATTAAAGTCAAAAATTATTTTTTCTTCGACTTTGACAAATTTTTAAAAAATAACGGTAAGGAATTCAGAATAAAAAAAACGTACATTCTGTGCACAATTTTGTTTCCAATAATACAAAAAAAGAATATTGAAAATCGGTCAAAATTTGCGGCCTAAAATTTCAAATGTCCAAAAAAACTTTTTTTTCCCCACTGTGAGACGGTAGATTATAGAGTTAATAGATTCAATTTACCATCTGCTGCCCCTAATTGTACTTAAACAATATCTTATATTGGGTGATGGTGTTTATCAGTCAGTTTACCTGACTGAAATTTCTGGACTGGTTTGAAGTGTCCGTCTGTCTGTCCCGCAATTAAAGCCGTAGTCTAAGAGTTATCGATCTGATATTAGCTTTTATTCTCCAATCGGAGGTTAAGTTATATGATGAGTAAGATCGGACAAAAACTACTCTCACCTCCCATACAAACTACCCCTCTTTGGGGTGTCCGTCTGTCTGTCACGCTATTACAGCCGAAGTTTAAGATCTATTGAGCTGTACTTTTCTTCTATCAAGCTTCTTAAAAACTTAAACTTAATTTCCCTTTGCACCCCATGAATGAGGTATGGGATAGCTTCTCGCGTTGTTGTGAATTAACACGCTTTCTATTTTTAGATTCACAACTAACGGCACCTACTTATTTATCGACGAATGCGAACGTCACTGTTTTGAGAAGCTATTACTAGACACGACGATTGAATCGACGCTTAATACTGCGAAGTTGCTGTCAAACAACATTCGAGGGGAGCCGACAATGAAAGAAAATTTTATTTATTTTTTTTCTTTTAAGATGACTGGAGCCAGGTTTGAACCTGCGATCTCCCGCATGGTAGTCGCGTGTTCTAACCACTATGCCACGGCCGGTCAAGCTTCTAGCAATCGGATTTTTTTTTTATTTTTCTTATACATTTCAAATGACAGAAAATAATATGGATCGAAACGGCCAACCCACTTTATAGCCACATATTTCGTTTTTTTTTTACCGTGTGATCGATTGGATGCAGCAGATTGGCCCTTATTACGCAACACAAAAATATTGTAAAAAAGTGCGACATTGGGAAGCACTAGCAGCCGGCACTTTTTCAATAGATCTTAAAATCGAAATTTGGACACAAATATGAAATTTATGTTAGATTTTAACAAAAATGCATCAAAATTGCATTAAAATGTAAGGGTTGTAGTTTATATTCATTGTATAGTATTCTTCATCGTCGTTTTTGTTTTTATTCGGTCTGTTTATAAAAATTAATTTGAAATTTTACTTCAAGCTCTATCCCAGTGTTTTTGAGAGGTGTTTACCAGAATGGTATTCTTATAATGCCAGGTAGTCTGTACATCTGTTTCGGATTCAGCCACGAATCCTCATCAGCAGACTTTGGTAAAAATTCATTCTTGAGTGCAAAGTTTATAAATTTTTTTGCTTTTTAAGATACTTTAAAAATAAAAAAAATTCCGTGCCATATCTTCGCTAACATGCAATTGCCATTTCAACATCCCCATTCCATCTCACCAAACCCACTGTACATATATGCATATGAAATGATGCATACAACATAGTGGATGCAATTTTCGCATATATACATTTATCAAAAAAAATCAAGAATAACAACCACACTACAACCTAAGTGACGACTAGACTACAGGCCAGGCCAAAAAAAAGTTGTTTACCTTTAACAGAGATCTGCTTCTGCGTTATTGTTGCTTGGCTTATCAAGTATTAGCACTGCACTGCTGCAAATGGTCAATGTTGAGATGTTGGCCAGTTGCATACTACTACGGTTACTTCTTTGGCTCCTCTGATACATGTATCAATAAGGCTATAACATACAAAGCCAAGAGCAAAACTATGGTCAGAACAAATATGATTACACTGTGGAACCGATGGATGCAATGCAATTAATAAAATAACAACAATTCATCATATTTAGCAATTTGATGCAAGAAAACAATCATTGTGGTTTTCAATGAACAACTAACTCGTTTCCATTGGGCTTTGCGCATTATACAAAAATGTAAATGACATTGGCCTAACTATCACCGCTTAAGTTGCCTAAGACACTTGGTGTGGCTATGGCTGTGGCGGCAGCAGCAGCAAATTGCCGATAAATGCATTTAAAGTAAGTAAGTGAGTGAATGAGCAAGTAACTTTGTTGTATTGCAAAATATGCATCTACTATGTGCAAATGTAATTTTCCAATGAATGCACTATCAACAATTGAGTTAATAGAACGTAAAATTAATTATACTTTCATGTGGGCCTACGATAAAAAAATAAACTGCATGCATGCATTTTAGTACGCCATTCTCTATTTGTTTTTTTTTTAATCGTATTGTGTTTGGTGTTGGTTGTATTTTTTAAATAGTGCAAGATGTGCGTGTTAACACTATGTTTTTGTTTAAATTACAGAAGAAGACAGTATTTACTGCAAAATGGTAGCATATTTATTTAGTTTCGAGTTTTGACTTTATTGCGGTTTGTTGTGTGTGTTATATCATTCCGTAGTTCCGTTAAGCTTTTGCAAAATGATGTTAGGTGATGTTAATATGTGGGTTAGTGCGAATAAAACTGATCTACATAATTTTATTTGGTAATCGAGACATAAACATACTATTTTGGTCGGGTTTAAAGTTGTATTAGGGAGTTACACTGAGGAACATAACTTTAGTGAAGTTGAGTTATTTAAGCGTTTTTATAGGAAAAACAAATGGCAGTTATGTTATGTCTTGATACTATTGCCGTTAAACACAGTACAACATTTTCAGCTCATTGATTTGGGACACAATTCTGAGAACTACACGTGAAAGTAGCCCCAAGAAGAAGAAGTTCTGCATCATTCGTTTTGTCAAGTTACATGCCATAATAATTTAATATCGATTAAGTCAGTAAGTATCGATTAGGGGAATTTGTCACGTTTTAGGCTCTTTTGTTTGAAACCATGAAAAATTGAGTCACCCTAATATCTAGTGTATGATCTTGAATTTTGCTCCAAATTAATGTTATAAAATAAAGTCATTATATATTTTGCTATAATTTATGTAAAACCATTAAAAGCTGAATTCGTAAATAACTTTTTTTGAAAATCCCATTTAAACAAGTCAAGTGTTGATGACGACCCCTTAAAATGCACTGATATCATACACCATCCCAAAAATGATCATGAACTTCATATCACTTAATTATAACTCATTATATGCCACCACAAATTGGTGATTTAGCCAAAAATAAGTTAAGCTAAAACACTAAAAAGTCATTAATAAATGACTGATACTCTTAGACTTTAAATCTGAGACATTTAAATGCTTCGCAGCTCGAAAAATAATTGGATTGAGGCGCTAAATGCATAATGGCTGTAGTCTAGGCCAAAGTCTTTGTAACGATGCTAGTAATCTACATGAGAATATAGACAGACGGACAGGCACCTTCTTTACTATATTATGTTATATTATTCTATTGTTAGGCTTTTGTTTGTTTATGGTTAGCAGCATACACTTGTTTATTGCAATTGCATAATTTATGCTATTGTGTAACATAAGCTGCTACTATTGTAAGATAAACCGAAATTCAAGTATATTTTTTTATTTTTGTTTTCTTACAATGATAATAATTAAAATGTTATCTTTGTGTAAAATCTTTTAATTATTATGTTAGTAGTTAGCCAAAGAAACAAAGCCACAAAATAATGAGGTTTTCCTCTTGGTGCTTTGTTTCTTATATTTTAATGCAACTCAGTTGTAGTTAACACTTAATGCATAATAATAAAGTTTTTCTGCTACATTTAGTTTAACAGTCCATTATGCAAATATTTTATACGAAAAAATGGTAGTGACAACTGTTAACATTTTAAAATGCATATTAACACTAGTAGAGATATGCGTTAAACATTTGAGATGAAATATTAAGAGCACAACTTTATAAGATGAAAGAGAATATAGTATTCTCATCAGGGATGGCACATATGTTTGTCAATATGTTGCAAATGTACTTTCAGTTGGAATCGTTGACCGTTCTAGTTTATTATTTAATGTTCGCACAGAAATAAATTAACATTTATTATATGTATGATATAAGACGATCGATTGGTTTTTAACCAGTCTAACGACAGGACCAAAGGTAAACATTTATATAGTTGAAAATCGATACATGTGAGAAGACATCATGGAGCTAAATCTAATCACGGACTGTAGGGTCTGTTTGCGATGTGGATAATCAGCGACTATTGCTGTGGCTAATAGATGACATGGTTCATTTTGAATTGATTTGATTTACAGAAAGGATTAGTTACATAAAAAATGGTACAAAATAAGACGTTTCGGCTAGTTTTTTTCATGATATAACAAATCATATGTACTAAACAGAAACATATTCCTGTGATAACTATGAGTGTTAAAGAGCCCACTAATAAGCAGTACAGCAACCAACAGATATTGTGGGTCTGATGGAAAAAATATTAATATGTTATTAATTTATTACTTTGAAACATATAAAAATATGGTATAAGCAAAAACTGAAACAAAATCATTTTAATAGGTATTTGAAACTCTTAAAATAATCTTAACATCTAAAATGTTTAAAAATATTTTTTAATGGAAATTTATGGCTCATATTGAGGAGCGCAGAGCCTTCACTTAATAAAGGAAAAAGTGTAACGCACTAAAGAAGACGAGTAAAGCACCAAAATATCTTAGGAGGAATTTCGTTTAAGAACCATTGAGTCATGGCAAGTGGGCACCTTCACCGATCCTTAAGAACTTTACCAGAATTTTTCAAAATGTAGTCATGAGACAGAAAATGGGCTGTGTAGCCCCACCCCTTCTGGTACTTCTCATACAAAAAGCTCTTTTGTCGAGGAATTATTATTTCTTGCATTACTTCCAAATATAAAGCTGCAGGATTTACTAAGTGTGCCATTTTTATATCCTCAGCAGGCGCATGAACGGTGTGAAGGGAATATTAATTTTGTTTTTCCATTTGTAATGCCCAAAAGGAGGTGTCATAGGAATGACAATATATACTTTATATAAATGATCAACCTCGAAATCTAAGTCGATTCTGTACGTCTGATTGTCTGTCCCCGCGATTACAGCCATAGTTTAAGAGATATCGAGCAGAAATTTGGAATGCAAACTGCTACCCTTTAACCGAGGTTAAGTTCAAAGGTAAGCATGATCGGACAAAGACTACTCACACCTCCCATGCAAAATCTCCTTTTTTGAGATCTGCCCCTGCGTTACAGCCGTAGTTTAAGAGCAATCGACCTGAAATTTTGTACGCAAACTTCCCTACTCTAAGCGAAAATTAAGTTCAAAGATGAGCCCGATCGATTTCATACAATATCCCACTTTTTGGGAATGTACGTCTGTCTGTCAAGAGATATCGAGCTGAAATTTTGTATGCAAGCTTCTCTACTCCAAGCTGAGTTATAAAATGAACGAGATCGGTCAAAAACTACTCCCACCTCCCATACAAATTGCCCCTTTTAGGGAGTCTGTCCCCGCGAGTACTGTAATAGTTAAAAGCTATCGAGCTGAAATTTGGTCATAAGCTTCTATTTTCTTAGCGGAGGTTATCTTTAAAGATAAACAAGATTGTCCAAAAACTACTCCCACCTGCCAAAAAAAACACCCCTTTTTGGGGGTTTTCCTCTTTCTGTCCTCGTGTTTACAGCCCTAGTTTGAAAGCAATTGAGCTTAAATTAAGTATGCAAGCTTCTATCTTTCAAACCGAGGTTAAGTTCGAAGATAAGCATGATCGGACAAAAATTACTCACACCTCCCATACAAACTCCCACATTTTGTTGGTGTCCGTCTGTCTGTCCACGCGGTTACAACAGTAACTTACGAGCTATCGATCTGAAATTTGGTATGCAAGCTTCTGTTCTCTTAATTGAACGTTAGGTTCTGAGATGAACAATATCGCACAAAAACTATTTCCACCTCCAATACTCTTACAAACTCCACCTTGTTGGGTGCATAACAATTTTCTCGGCTAATATAAACAATACAAGCTCAATATTTGACATTTCAGTAAAAAATTATTGACAAAAAATGGATGTGTGAGGCTAAGAGTTACTTTCACCTATCACCAACTCCCTTTTATGCGGTACAAAGTTTAATAAAATATAGGTGTAGTGCAAAAAACCAGTTTTATCGCCATTTTTACCAATTGTGAAGGGTATCTGAGCTTCGGCATAGCCGAAGATAATTACTTTACTAGTTTTACGTCAAAATATTAATCAAAATCTCAGAAAATCGTAATATGTGTCACATCCTCTCTAAAACCTCCTACACAAATTACCGAATTAAGAAGTATCTCTCCTTATGAATATCTGACTCAGAAAAGTAGATGGGATATATTCACCTATATTCTTCATGTACCTCCCATACAAATTTAGGTTTTTTCGGAATATTTATATTTCTCCCATAACTACTAAGGGAAAAGCTGGAACATATTATATTATAATTATTGTTGGCAGAAACTCTTAAAACAAAAAGAATTAACACATACCTCTGGCAATTTCCATTTGTATGAGCCTAATTGACATGTCCCTACCGGTACCTCACATAGAAATTAATCTATTTTCCGAATAATATTATTTCTTAAATCGGAAAATTCTGAAAAAATCTGTTGATTCCCCGTCCATTCTGAAATTTCTGTATGTACTGGCTAACTTCCAATAAATTAAGCTTTTCATTTTTGATTACTTTAGAACAAAACTTTACTAAATTTTGTTTTTAACTGACATTTTTATAAAATAACACAACATAAAAAAAATGTTATAACATTTATCACTTTTGCTCTCATTTGTTTTTGTTGATCTGTATGGAAATTATGAATTTGATCTTCTTTTCTATAATTGCTAATAAAGTTTATTGTAATACCACAAAAGTACACCGTTGCCATTACTGATTATCTTAATGGGGGGTTGATTTTCATACAGTCATAGCTTTTGGGTGACCAGATTTTATGTTAGGTAATAATGGCTATGTCATGGCCGCCGCTGTTTAGTGATCGATGTGAGTGAGTGCAGTGCAATGATTTGCAATTTTTTAAGATGAAATATTTAAATACTATGTATTTGTTTATAACCGTGAAATTATTTATTACTTAAGAAATGTTCAAAAATTGGTTTGTGGTGTTATGTGCATTGCACCAACACCATCTTGCAATGAGGTCACCTATCAATTGCTGCTGGCTGGTAATTGTTCGGTACATTTCATGATAACTTTATATACCTATATGTGCAAAGTAGTTGCACATACAACTGACACAAGTTTCGTATACACTAAGTGTAATTTATAAGTAAGTTTTGTAGAAAATTATATTATCCGACACATTTGCTAAGCAAACAAATGTAACATGCTAAAAATAATATGGTGTCTATATTTGGGATGCTTTCTAAGCCGTCCCAATTTGAACTTTAAATAGTGGATACTTAGGAGTAGTTTTGAAATATTGAACTTTTTTTGAAATATTTTATTTTGAACATAACGTGTTATTTGTAATGCAAAATAAAGTGTTAGGCCGGCCACTCATGTACAGTTTTAAGTGACAGTTTTCAGTGTACTTTTTCGACACCAATTGAACTGAGAACGGTACAGTTGAACCCCCCACACATACTCAGTTCAGTTAAACATTTAAATTTAAAATAAAAATGTAAAAATTTAAAATGCAAATTTTATATTTTTCAGTTAAACTGATGATTAGTTGAGTTGAACTGACAGTTATAACTGTGCAGTTAAAACTGCCGGCTTTGTACTTCGTTTATTAACCTAACTGTTATGTTTATAAAAATTCTCATTAAAATCGCTTCCGTATTTATTGAGTTCACCCGTTACATATAGTCCCCATTAAGAAATATACCCTCACCCTACGGTTGGGAGGGTATATATCATTTGATACGACCCATAAGTGCAACACACAGAATGGGTCACTTTAGACCCTAGGTTTCTTTGAACCAAATTCGATTCATGACTTTTTAAGTCGTTTGAGCCATGTCCGTCTGTCCGGCTGGTGCACACGATAACTTTCGAAAGAGGAAACCAAATGTTTTGAAACTTTTCACAAGTTAATATTTCCTCAAACCTACTTACGGTATTGCAAATGGGCTACATGGCCCCGCTCCTTCTGGTACCTCCCATAGAAATTCATCATTTCGCCCATTTTAGAAATCGAGTAATAAGTAATATCAATACACCCAACGGGATCGTACCCAACGGGACCGTACCCAAATTCTGTATTTCATTAAGCTATAACAGGATAAAGTTTTGGAAAAATATTCGAAGTCTAGCCACGCCCCCACTGGTACCTCCCATACAAATGTACCTTTCCGCCCACTTTAGAGATGGAATAATAATATCAATAAATCCAACGTGATCGTACCCAAATTCTTGATTTAGTAAAGCTATAGCAGAATAGAGTTGTGGAGAAAAAACTGGAAGTCTAACCACGCCCCATCTGGTGCCTCTGATAACCATTTGGTACCGCCCACTTTTGAAATCGGTGAATATTATTAATAGACCTAACGCGATCGTGCCCAAATTCGGTATTTAGTAAAGCTAACAGGATAAAGTTTTGGAGAAAAAATCTAGAAGTCTAGTGACTCCCTTTGTGGTACCTCCCATACAAATATACCACTCCGCCCACTTTAGAAATCGAGTTATAATATCAATGTAATAGAAAATTGGAAGTTTTTCTGGGGATGAGGGTGTATGTAAATCGACTTAAACTTTCTTACTGGTTTTATAAATAAGATAAATTATAAGAGATATATAATTTTCGTAGATATGTAGATATGATTCTTACATAATCCCATTAAAATGTCATTATAATTATTCTTACTTAAATTTTTCGTTTCAGCTTCGCGACCATTTTTCACCCTACCCAATCAATACAACATCTTCTCATCCGAGTTCTGGCAATTCTTAAATCCTGCAACCCGAGCAAATCACCAGCCAACAACTACAAAACCAGCAACAACAAAACGACCACCCAAAAAATACATACCACCAACGTTACCTCAACATCAAGTATCGCCCAAAGAGGAAAAAGTGAATTATCCGACAAAACCGATTAAAACCGTCTATCAACCCAAAGACACAACAACACCACAACCTGAACCAATTAAAACGAACAACCTACAGCAGCCAGTGAAAAAAGACGATGGACCATTTCGTATAGCATTGCCAACATTTAATTTTTTAACGCCCCGCAAGGAAAGTACAACCGCCACGGGTGATAGCGATAAAGAAAAACGCGATACCGACGATGAGAACGTAGATCTACGTGCCAAATTTAATTGCCCACGCGAAAGTGAAGTGCGTTTTCAATTATTCCCCAAGATATGTAAAATCGATGAAGATTGCAAAACCTGGAATCGGGGCGAAATATGCTGTGACATATTCGGGGCTAAAAGTTGTGTAACGGGCATACCGAAACCCCTGGAAGAGACGTCACATTCACGTAAGTTTGTGAATGATTTGGGAGGTTTGATTAAGTTTTTCACTGAATTCAACAAACCCATTTAATTAAAGCAATACTCGGTCTGATACCACGCAAATGCCCAGATAGACCGCTGGCCGAATTGTGGTGGGAAGTGCAAGAATGTGAAACAGATATGGATTGTTGGCCGCGCGTTTGTTGTCCAGATGGTAGGAGGCGCTATTGTCGCACCTCACAGCCGGAATTGAATACGATACCGGTGCCGGTGAAAAGGTCTTTCAATTATTGTGAGTATGGGGGTAGAATAGAAAAAATAAATACAGTATTAATTAAAAGAAATGCGTTCATATTTTTAAAAACATATAAAAAACAAAAAAAACATTTTTTTCAACTTTATTTGACGCACTATTCTTGCGGTTTAATTAAAGTTTTGGTTTTAAAATTTAATTCTTTAAACTTATTAAGTTATAGAATGATGATAAGTCTTGTTTTTTGAAAAGAAAAACTTAAAAAAATCTTTTAGTATCTATTACCTTCAAATTAAGATGTGCCATTAAACAGAATTTTTCATGTATAGTTCATTCTCTCATAATTGACCTTCTTTCTTATTTTCTCTATTCAAGGAGATTCTGTTTAATCTCTTGATTTTCTGTCGTAAATGTAGAAATTAAACTAATTTACATTTCCCTGAATTTGTGATTATCATATTTGCATCCTAATACAACACATGATTTTCGGATTCAATTCCGATAACTGCAAATGAAAGTAGCCCCAAAAAGAAACAGTTCTGCATCATTTGTTTTGTCAAGTTACATGCCATGATAATTTAATATCGATTTGAAGTTAGTTAATATCGTATAGGGGAATTTATCACGTTTTAGGCTCTTTTGTAACATTGTTATATGGTGGCGTTTGATTATCATAAGTAATATTCTAGATAAATCATACGCCACGGAGTACAACAGTTTTATTGTAACTCCTACAAAATAAACCCAAACAAAAGAGCATAATACGTGACAAATTCCCCAATACGATACTTAATAACTTCAAATCGATATTAAATTATTCATGTAAGTTGATAAAACGAATGATGATGAACTTCTTCTTTTTGGGGCTACTTTCACGTGCAGTTTTCAGAATTGAGTCCCAAATAAATGAGCTGATCAATGAGCAATTAAATTATGACTGAAAGTAATATTCTCTCTAGACAAACATTCGCATTTATTTATTTCACTTGTGACATTTTTTCTTCAAATACTCATGTCTTCTTTTCTTCCCTTGCAGTGACTGAATACTTGGAATGCACCGCACCGCCTCCACGAATTTTCGATTTACACCCAAAAGCCTGCACCTCTACCCTGGATTGCTTCCCCAATGTCTGCTGTCAAGAGGCCGGCCTCCGTCACTGTAGACCACCCAAAAAATCTGTACTCACCATGTTGGCCACCGTTTTTAATGTCGATTTAGTTAAGCGCTTAACCCAAAATATAGTTATTAAGTAACGTGGTTACATCCACGCCCCCCCTTACTCCAGTGTTTTACATTTAGCTCGCAGTGTGTGGAAAGACCCATAACGTGCATACGTATAGTAGTGCCTTTATCTATTCCCCCTGTATGTGTCCGCCGCAAAGATTTAGTGATAGCTTACAAGTATTCTCATATCATAGTTATTTGAACAAACTAAATTGTGTTAATGCAAGAAGAAGAATTTTGTTTTGTAAATATTTATTTCACAATTTATATCAATTGCGACGTATCAAAAAATTTTGTAATATTCATTATATCTTTTAGAATTAGTGTGTATGTAGTAGTTGTTGTATGTGATTCCATGAGCGAAGAAGTGTAGTCGTAGTAAGATCTGTTATATTTTTTATATTTTGTAATTGATTTGTTATCATTATGTTTTGTTAAATTAAAAGAAATAATAATAATATAAACCAGACATTGACAAATTTTGTAAGCTTGTGTAAATTGGTTTAACTGGGGTTATATGATAGAAATTAAAAATGATATATACCAGCACCCATACGACTTTCGGCCGTATGGTCAGACGAAAAGAATGAAATCATAATTTCTAATGGGTAGGGTTTCTAAGGTTTCACCTGTTAATAAAATAGATAAAAAGTAAAATATTCTCAACGGGGTATAGGAGATGCCAGTAGGAGTTAATTTAAATTAAAAAATCAACATTCATTAAACCTTTAATTTTTTCGACTTCAGTGTACTTACAAAAAAGATATACATGTGGAACTATGGGGGTGATTTTGGTACTTTGTAAGAGAGGTTTCAGAATAGGTGAGGCAAATGTTTCGTTTTTCTGCGGTTTTGCCTACAGTTACTAGTAAATTTAACTGACAAAATTCAATAATTCTGCAGTTTGAAAGTTATGGGGGGAAATATTAATTTTCCGAAAATAGTTTATTTTGAATGGGAGGTACGTACGAAAACGGGTCGGCCGATATATTCCATATTTATTCCTGAGTCAAATTTTAATATGATTATATCTCGTCAAACTATGACTTATTTCAAGATAATTACAAAAAAATGTTTGTGAAAGTATTTGGGTGAATTCGGTCATTTGTATGGGAGGTATAAGAAGAGGTGGGGAAAATGTTTCGGTTTCTTAAGTTTTTGTCTACTATTCGATGTTGTCCGTTTGGAAGTTATGGTAGAATTATAAATTATCCAAAAATAGGATAAAATAGGTACAAGATGGGGTAGGGATATTCTGCCCATTTACAATCCCATTTCTTCATATTGCAAAATAGTAATACTGGTAAATTTTCATACGGATCAGTTAAGGTTTTCTCGAGTTATCGTGCCCGCCAGACATCCAGCCAGACAGACGGACATAGCTTAATCGTATTAAAATTGGTTTTAAGATAATTGGGGTCTAACTCGTCTTCTTTAATGCGTTACGCTTTTTCTCGTATTAAATGATATACATATATCCTCATCCTAAGGTGATGGTACAAAAATATGGTAGAAAAACTGATTTTTGTGATGCAAAGTGTTACTTATACACGGAAAGCGTCTGTTAGCTGAAACTATGAAACTATGTCAGAAAATAATAGTAGTTTCCATACAAATAGGCCAATTTTCTAGAAAACAATATGGGTATTTCAGCGGAAGGACAGACGATTTTATAGTAAAAAACTGCTATATTTTTAACTTGTTGTTTTTGTAATCATATAACGAATTTATTGAACTTAACCAAACAAACTGTATATATCGTTGGAAGTCTATTCTTTCAAATCCACTGAGAAACTTAAAATCGGTTCATATTTATCCGCGTAACTGGCTTATAAGTGCGGAAAAGTAAGAAAAACCGGGGGTTTTGGGAAATTTGAAAAACAGATTCTTGTAGTGCCCAGCGGCAGAATTTGAGAGGCCTTCCTCATATAATGCATGCAGTAGTCATTATTTGGGAATAACATTTCAAATAAGGAATACAGAACGCATGATTTTTCATCAGATTTAGGCATTTTATGGACTGACCTGCCAAAGACATGTAAAAAGAAGGCAGAGGGATTTCATACACATCCCCTCTCGCTTACAAATAACTGGGGTATTACATGCCTTCTAAATGGAAAGAATTGTTAGTACGTTTTTTTTTCAACTTTTATGAAGGCCTGCCAGAGGCCTCAGAAAAGAAGGCAGAGGGATTTCATACACATACCCTCTCGCTTCCAAATATAAGGGGTATTGGATGTCTTCCAAATGGAAAAAATTGTTAATTTCCGTGGAAGGGGATTTTTTAAACAGTGTATCATTAGTTTCAACCACACAATTCGAATGCATCTTCATAGGCTAGACAGTAGCATGGCTGACTAACAATCACAAGGTAGTGGGTTCAAACTCCAGCAATGTTTACTGTCGTTGGAAAAAAATGTAAGTATAAAGAAAAATATATATAAGTGAGAAATATCTAAAAATAACCGGTGCGCTCTCAAAAAAACTAAATAATTTGAGGGTGCACTGTATAGTTTTTGTTTAATTTGCAAGTCATTATTTTTTCATGTGTATGCTGGCCTTCCATAATGCCTTCTTATAGAAAGCTTCCATAGGGCCCCTTTATAGAAAGTTTCCATGAGGCGTTCTTATAGAAAGCATCCATAAGGCCTTCTTATGGAAACCGGCGACGGAAGGCCTTATTTTCCAATGTCACGCAATGTAAAAAAAGAAAGGAAGAAAGAAGGCCAAGGAAGACATACCGGATCCAAAAGAAGGCCTTCAAACTCATGAACGAAGGCCTTCCTTCTCATGATTTCCGCCGCTGGGTGTTAGAAACACCTACCAGAAAAATAGTATAATTTTCCAGGTATTGGTTTTTTTGTAGCTCTGTGTTATACATAGAATAATGTGTGTGTCCGCAACGCGCATTTAGATTAAAGTAGCATAAAAGGTAAAATTATTTTTAATGTGAAATAAGTTGTTTATGATACCTCAACATGTCTTCTTTATTTTACAAAAAAGAACATACTGGTCATATAACAAATTTCGCAAAATTTCATAGACACTTCAAGTGGCTATGGAAAATTGTGTGTGTCCGTAAGTCACTTCGTGTTAGTCATAATTTTGAATACAGCATTTTAGGTAAAATCTTATTCATAGAACATTATAGTACTGTCCAAAATCTACATTTTTTAATATGAACATAATCTTCAAAATATTTAAAATTTGTGTTTTGTTAGTCGATCTTACAGTACATTATATTAATTTACGTTAAGTGTATCGAAATGAAACAACAAATTCGGCTCAAGATCAGAAAAGTGTTCTTTATTTATTGTTTGATATTTTTGGTCAAATTCAGTGTGTCACGCACTAGGATGACGCGTTTCGAACTCCATGACGAGTTCATCTTCAGACCCCTTTGTGACGAACTGATGCACAATGGTACATCATCAGCTGTATATATATCTACAATTATGCCAAACATATGCATGTGAAGTAGATATCAGCCGAAAATGCCCAGCATAGTTATGAATTTGACCATTCACAATCAAACATGAGAATGGAGGATATTTTATCCCCACGATTCCCTTTTTGATTGTGAATGGTCAAATTCATAACTATTTTGAGATTGCTAGGAAACTTTGGTATACAGGGTCCTGTTGTACTCGACCAGACATACCACATGCACTAGGTCACCCCCTAAGTTCCATATGACTCTCACTTACTGTAATTTGTATGGAGGCAATTGCCGAAAAATTTCGTAGAAACAGGTGGAAACATCAGCAACATGCCTGTTCGGCTGCAATTATCACAGCGACGTGTCCGATGAATATGATGAAAGGTTTCACGAAGACATTCCAACTTTACAAAACCGTTACGAAGAAAAATAGATGCCTTCTATGCTCGCTGACATCTGCTGAAATGTTTTGCGAGACTGCAAGGATATTTATCATAAAATAAAGAAATAACATTATTAACTAATAGAAAATGCATATTTGTTCTTCTTATTTTTCATCTGTTAATGTATTTGGAAAATATTCTGTTGGGTCAAATAAAGTTTTTATCACATTTATGCAAAATGTATTTTGATGGAACATAAATCAATTCGAAAATACTAAAAAACTGTGCCATATGAAGAAAATCTGAAAACATATTTGATATTAATAACTATTGGAATCACAATTCAGATACACAGAAAAATTTAGAGCAGTGTTATTTAACCAATTTTTTGATAAATCACAACTTTACTTTGTGATGAGAAAAAAATAATTGACATAATTGATCCCCTTCTTGTACGTCAAATGAAAATTTACTGAAATTTCTATTAGGATATTCCGTTATATCGTATTTATAAATGTTACGCCCATTATTTCGTACTTATGAAGATGTATTTATGAAATGAGTTACGTTTCGGCAGTCAAATTTTCATTAGGTGGAGATTTGTAGTGCTCATGGTAAATAAAAGGAACATATTTCAACGTTTTCAAAAAACCGGTTCCCAAACCCTGATTTAAGAACCGGTTTTATATCATTAATGTTCATTACCTTACCCTAATGGCAATGGCTAAGCAGTTTCAAAAACTCGGTTCTTAAACTCGGGTTTAAAAACCAGATTTAAACCTTTGGCGTCTGTCCCCGCTTTTGATGAATCGGTTTATGCACATAACTTTTTAGTACCTGAATTGTTAAGGTTGACCTTGGAATTTAGTTTTTAAGTGACCACTTTGCACTATCACTGAATATTGTGGGACTTAGACCACTCTAATACGAACAATGAATACAATTCTGTTGTGCATTAAACGACGAATGCATATGTAACGGTACATTTTTTTAAAATTCGAAACAACGACTCCTCAAAGTTAAAGAACTAGTTAAAGTAAAGCAATAAATGTGATTATCTCAGTTTTTTTTGATTTCGTGACTTGAACATTGGTCATTCTAACTGGCACATATGCAATATTGTTTAGATTGCAGAGCAATCTGAAGGTGTTCAGGAACAAATATTACCCAGTCAAATCAATAGGTTTGGTTTGATATATGGGTTGATGGAATCACCGATCAGTGAATGAAGCTTATTATCGGGTCATGATAACGAAGTATTGGGTGCATAAAATCGAATCTCTTGCTTTCAATGACATTCGGTTACAACAAGTCGGTGATATTAGGTTAATTTGTAGTCTATATAAGTTTTTCTATGGGATCATTAAACCCAATATTACAATATTGCCTAATACTTGAAAAACTTAAACGAGTATCAAAAATGTGAACCTCCGAATGGTCCACGGAAGCTTACAGTCATGGCCAAAACATTGAGGAAATAAGCAAAAAGATAGATTTTTTTAAATTTGTTTACTAATGGGTCCGTCCGTGGATGATGGTTACAACACGCGAGTCTCATGCGGGTAAATTGGATTCGAGCACATTCGGCCAACTCGATGTTGTCGACCTCAGTTTCAGAGTAGTTAAATCAATCGGCATGGCTAGTGAAAGCTTCTTAAAAACAGACGATCGAAATCAAAGTTAAACTTTAAAAGTAAGTAGACGAGTGTTTACTCGTTCAAATGCAAGAAGCTCTCCCATATCTCATTCATGCGATGCAAAGGGAAAACAATGTTTTTTTTGTAAGGTATGGAAATATGTATTAAGTTTTGTCTTTCAGATACAAAAATATGAGATTTAGCAAAAATGATTTTGGTTATTATGAAATATTTGTCTAGGAAAAGATGCAGAGAAAAGGACCTAAAGAGCTTCACAGGCTAATATAATGGATTACTCGTTATTAAATTGTAACAAAATGAAACATTTTTATCAATAACCATGAAGGCAGGGCGATATCTGCCGGGTCAGCTTGTATTTTATGATATGCCAAAATATCCTAAACTTTTCATTGTGAACAGACTTTATAAGCTCTTTATCTTTCCAAATGTGAGGTTGACTACTGGCAAATTTGGCTAAAAAGAGTTTAATA
Organism: Muscina levida; assembly: GCA_964034835.1. NCBI lineage: Eukaryota > Metazoa > Arthropoda > Insecta > Diptera > Muscidae > Muscina > Muscina levida. The sequence goes on along the minus strand of OZ035880.1, from coordinate 174,925,110 downwards.
TTCACGCTTTCATATGCTTCGTTTTAATAATTGAAATTGAGGAAGTTTTGTTAGAATTACAACAATTTGAAAGGCACCACAACAACATACGCACGCTTTAAAAATATTTCCACCAGAAGGGAAGTGTTAACACGCGCACTTTAAATTTAAATTTAAACAACATCTCTTGACAAAACACATGTTCCTGAAAACCCAACGTCGGAACACATACAAAACTGTCTCCGAAATGAATCATTCATGAGTTCATGTTGTTGATCAAATTTTTGTTCAAAATAAAAAAATAAAAATTAAACAAAAAAAAAAACAAGTCAATAATACAATCATGTTTTTAAGATGTGGAATAAAAATTGCATACAATTTCAATTGAATATTTAAATAAAAACGTTTGGGTGGTTTTTTAATTTTTATAATTGTTTTTGTTTTTCATTTTCTTTTCCTTTTTGATTTGTTAACATAAATTAGTCTTAATTTCTAATAAACGACTACACAATTCTCCTCGATCCAATCATGATAGGAAGACACAAATTTCACGACAATACAAATGTTCTGTGTAACAAGTAGTTGTTGTTGGTGTCGCTGCACTGAGAATACTTTGGGGGTTTTCTCTCTACGTCGTCGCCGCCAGACATTTACTTGCCGCAGCTTCCTTTGTCACAGCTACCGCCGGAGGCGCATTTGCAGGAGGCACCGCAACCGCAATTGCCGGTTTGGGTTTGAGTAGCGCATTTACAACCTGTGTAAGAGAAGAAAAAAACGAAAAAATTAAAATAAAATATATGTCGCATCAATTGTTGTTGGAAATGTACGTACATATGTACTCGTATTCAAATAACAAGATCAATTTAAAATCAATTGGCACAAGTGGCAAGTATTAAAAATGTAGTCAATTTATTTTTAGTTGTGTGTATTGGGTTTAGATGTGACGATTGTGGTGGTATGTTTAATTCGAAGTGTATAGAACATCTTAATTACAAGTAAAAACTTTGTTACTCTGATTTTTTACTGATTGTGTTTCGAAATCTTTAGGAAGTGTAGTGGGTATTTGTGTTTTAAACTTGAATTTTTTGAATAAGTTTATGATATCACCCAAGATGTATTTAATAAGCTGTCTTGCACTAGAACAACAACTAAGGCTCTGCAACAACAATATGAACATAGGTTTTTGCTATTGAGCCAAATTGAGTTGAACAAAAGTCGAATAAAAAGTAAACAAACAAACGGGTTAAGTACAAAAAATCGGTATAAGTACAAAAAATTTGACAAGTAAGGTTCAATCTGATTGCATTTAGCTGTCTGCGAAATTAGCTGTCTAGTAGTGATTCTATGACCCCTTTATACAAATTTTTATTAACAGCCGTCTTATTGTGAAATATGAGTTGTTTTCTTTAAGAAGTGATGTCAGAAATTTTTATTACGTTAAATTTGAATTTGATTCAATTACCTATTTTTGGACAAAGAGGTGTCGTAGTTAATTCCTATAGTGATCAAAATCGCAAACAACTTTTAGGGGTTTTTAAAAACCCGAACCGAGATATTACTAATGTCATCATAATACTTAAACGAAATGCAATGTCGCCTTATTTTAACATAATAAACTTTTAAGCACTTAGAGACCGATTGATTAAATATATATTTTTGAATTTTTTGACTAAGTGTTATTGCAATCTTTTGCTGACTTCAAAGGTTGCTGTACGAATGCATTGATAACGTTTCTAGTATTCAGCCTAAATAACATATACTAGCAATAGGATGTTGTTGTAGGTTATCTTACGAGTTGTGACATCATAAATTATACCTGTCGTATTGAAAAGTGAATGTTGTCTGTAGACTTCTCAAGGTTTTCAGAAAAAAGGAGAGAAATGTTATTATGATGCAAAATCGGCAACAAAGAATGCAAAAAAGTTGATACTTCTAAGGATTGACAAGAAGCATATTGCAAGGTTCTTATTAGTACCATAAGTTAGTGCCCCTCAATATTGAGAGTCTTGAACAATAATAACACAGGTCAACAGCAAAACAAACGCTGGAATAACCACTGTATAGATTTGATGTATCATGGCTACCTAAGTCTAATTTTTCAATTCTATAGATAATTTTTTTTAAAAATAATAAGTAAAATTGTCAATATTTTGAGACTTTTCTCAACTAATGTTGTCATAACTCAAAAATAACTTGTTCGATTTTGTTAAACTAAATTTACAATATCTTAAAATGATGTATACAATTGTTTTTAATGCGATAATATTTTCAAAGTTATACAAATAATTGTTAGGCAAAAAATTAAAAAACTGGAAAAAAAATATTTAAAAAAAAATATTGGAATATTTAGAAAACTGAAAAAAGTATTAAATCTTATAGATTTGAAGTGAGGCTATTTATCATGGGAATTAAAGTAGATATGGATCATAAAAATCGATGCATGCCTTACGTTTTTATTGAAGCTATATAATATTTACAAGAAGAAAATGTAGAAAATGGTATAATTCAAATGCAGAATACGAGAAAAAGTGTAACGCATTAAAGGAGACGTGTTACACCCCAACTATCTTTAGACCAAATTCATTTTATGACTTTTTAAGACGGTTGAGTCATGTCCGTCTGTCTGGTTGGCTGGATGCCTGACTGTCTGGATGGCTGGTAGGTAGGGTAACTCGAGTAAACCTCAACTGATCTTTAAAACTATTTACCAGTATTATTATTTTTAAAAATAAAGGTAGAATAGAACCATCCCTTCTGGTACCTCCCATATAAAATTACCTTTTTTTGTAAAAATAATATTTCTCCCATAACTTAAAAACGGAAAGCTGGAGTACATTTAAATTTGGTCAATTCAATAACCTTATAATAACAGACAACCCCTTTAGAAAACCATAACACTTGTCACACCCCTTCTGGTAGCTCCCATATGACCAAATTCACTCTCATAGTTTTACACACATATCTTTTTTGGTATTTTTTAGAATTCAGTTATACTCGTATTTTGTGTAAAATGTACGTTTATGAAACTTTCACTCTGAAATGAATATGGACTATATCGGACGATCCCTTTTGGTACCTCCTATACAAAATAACCTATTTTTGGACAATTAAAAACCAACCATTAGAAACTGAAATATTGTGAAAATGAGCGAATTTACTTAATTGTATACAAATTCGAAAAGTATCAATCGATTTTAATGATCGATATCTCGTTTTGTTGCTATTACATGTGGCTTTGCGATAAAGCAAAAAATCTGAACAATTTTTGCCGTTTTCGATCTTTAATGATTATCTTTAAAAAAAAAATTATTTTCGCGTAAAAAAAATATATAAAAATATATATAATAAAAAAAAATATTTTGGTTCAATTTTTTATTATAACTCTAAAACTACTGAACCGATTGCAAAGCATTATATGAACGGATTATAGGTAATGCTCATCTCTAATTTTCTAAGTTTATTTTAATTATATCGAACTAACACTCTTTGAGTTATCATTAATTTTGTGGAGAAACACTTACAAAAATTCGTAATTTTACTTAAAATTTTTTTAAAAAAAATTTCCACTATATTTGTACTACTGGAACCGCAATACATTAAAATTGTAAAGTGGTTCTTGAGGAGTATTAACATTTTTCGATTTTGTTGCCTTGTGTTATTAATGCAGCTAACTTGACAAAACGAATGATGCAGAAGTTCTTAATTTTGGGTCTACTTTCACGTGCAATTCTCAGAATTGAGTCCCAAAATCATGTGTTGTACTGTGTTATATAACAAAAAGTTTTACTGTTTTTTAACCAACAATAATTAGGGGGAAATAGTAAAAAAAGTTGTATATTTGGAAAATTGTTATTTTTGTATAAGATCTTAATTTTTTTATAATATCTTAGCTTTATTAGATTCTCATCAAAATTTTGTAATTGAATTATGAATTTCAAATATGAATTTTGCAATTTAATTGAGTTTTAATTGTTTTTCTATATATTCATATTGATGTAAAATTTCAATTAAAATTCAATTAAAAAAAATTAAAAATTTTTATTTGAAATTTAGCGGAATATGTTATCAATTGATATTAAAAATTAAAAAATAAATAAATAATAAGTTCAAAGCAAAAAAAAAACGTCAACACAGAAAAATTCAATTAAGATTTTAAGGTAGTCCGACCTTTTCTTTATGTTTTTGAATTGCTTATTTTAACTACCATCGAAGGATAACATAAACTGAATTCTAGAGCACACGAACCCTTTTGTTGTTTCCACCACATTTTCAAATTAAACAATTAAATCACTACGTCACATTAATGAACTCTTTGTTGAGTACTTGCTAATTGTTTCAATTTCTTAAACATATCCATATGTAATACATATATCACTTGTATATACGTAGATCTAAACACTTACCAGTTCCACAGGGGCAAGGCATGTTGTTGATTTTGTTTTCTTTTGATTTAAGATGCACTCGTAAGAAGAAAGTTTGTTGTGTTTAGTCACCTTTACAGACACTAACTGATGATCGCTGTCTGCAACTCATGCGGTTTTATAGATATGAAACTGGGTACATACTCGTCATGTTCGTGGCGGTTGTACGTACACTCAGTTCGCTTTCGTCGGTTGGTGCTCTCCGCACCACAGTGGTGCTCACGTTACTACGTTCATCGGCTATGCTCTAAGCTGAGTAGAGCGGTGTGCACCGTAGGTGGTGCTGAGTGCGTCGAAAAATACAACGAACCTCCCGGTGTCGATGGGTTTAGATTGGGGAGGTGTTGTGTGTGGATGGCTGCCGTGGTGGTGCTGTGTGCAAAAGGTGAACTGAAGAAGTGGAGAGGTTGCAAAGTTGTACAGTGTGCACCAGATACGTGCTACAACAACAACACCAACAAGAAGTAACACCAACGACGTAATTGCTGGTTAAAACTTTCTATGGCAGTCGAATGCATCTCTTAGAACAATGTGTTTCTGTTGAAAGTTTTCCAAGCCTAGTTTACGTTATTATGTTTTGTTGCCTATTGTCTGGTTGGTCTGTCTATTCGCTAGATTCCCCAGGTTCATCATGCTGCCAATTGTTCTATGTATATACATTTCGTATGTATTTTGGTTGTTAATGTACAACGTCATATATTTTTGAGTTGTTATTGTTGTTTTATTTCGTTTTTATTTTTTATTTGTTTAATCAACTTTTACCGGCAAATTGTTTGTGTACTTTTTATTTTGTTGATTGTGTTTTTTTTTTTTGATGATAAACTATCGCGATAAGACTTGAAGGTTCGTTTGCACACCGATTTTACTGTCGTTTGAAATTTTTCTTCGTTGTGTTTTTTTTCTGGCTGTCGGGGGTCTCAGCATTGTTTAAAATAATTAGCCATCTTAGTCGAGTGTGAACCATGGGAGTGTGAATTAAAACCATTAATGCCAAGAACATCGGAATGAAAGAGCTGCTAATTTTATTCTACTTGTTGGTAGTGAACAAGATGAGGTTAATAGCAGTGTAAGGTTCAATACTAAATTTGGATAATAAGTTGGTATAAGGTCTAAAGAGGCGGCAAATAACAAATTACCGGATTTGTTATCATCATTGGACCTTCGCTTGAGGATCATAATTTTTTTTTCTATTGTATGAATAAAGAATCTAACGCATTTTTTATCGAAAACACTTGGCGCAGAACTTTAATATACGAATTTAGACAACAAGACCTCACATTCGTTGAAGTTAAAACTATGTGTAACAATAGAAGTAATTGAAATAACCTTGCAGAATCCCTATGCACCAAAGCGGAATAAATAAAGAAGAAAAAAAATTATTATTTATAGTTTGGATTTCGAAAACTATTTTATTATATTTAGCTTAAAATTGTTTCCAAATTATTTGTTCGCTTCGAAAATTATAACAACTTGTTGGACTATAATCACATCACCGGATTCGGAAAAATTCGTATGGCCATTAAAATATTAATGCAGCCAACTTGACAAAACGAATGATGCAGACTTGCTTATTTTTGGGGATACTTTCACGTGCAATTCTCTGAATTGAGTCCCAAAATCATGTGTTGTACTGTGTTATTATAATTTTTTTCAACAAAAAAAATTTTTTGTTTGATCAAACAGAAATTTTTTTTTTTTGAAAATCTTAATAGATGTTCTTCATATTTGCGAAAACGTGTTCCGAATGTCTATCTACATACCGGCAAATAAAGGTAAAATAAATATTTTGGTACTGCTCGACCATTCTAAAGCGTTTGACTCCGTCGATCATGATATATTGTGCTCAAAGCTTAGATCCTTTTTTAATTGCTCGAATACGGCCATCCAGTTGTTTCAATCACGTGACAGGTCGTACGTTTTAATGAGATTAAAAACTTAATTTTTTATTACTTCTTTTTCTTTTTGTGTAATACTTAAGAAACTCTATCTTTAATAAGAGAGACGAAATACTCTGAACTGATAGTTCTAAAATATTAGCAAATGAAGAGGGTGACGTTACGTGACGAAAATAGAAGTAATTTTTACAATTTTTCACAAAAAACACAAGCAGTGCGCATTGACTCGGACTTTTTTGGTAAAACCTTTTCTAATATTATTTGGAATATTATAAATTTATTTTACAATTTGCTAAACTTTTAAAATTTTTCAATCTAATTTGTCAAACATAACGTGACGTTGCGTCATGTGACATAAATTTTCTTTTTGATAATTTATGACAAAATTATTTGAAAAAAATTTCATTTGCGAAATTAGGGAATATTATAAACATAATATACAAAAAATTGTTTATCACGAATGTTACATTAGAACGTCAATGAAATAAAATTAAAAATTTGCAGCTGAATTATAAATTTTTACAGTTATTGAAGTTATTTACTAGGGTAACAATTATTTTATAATAAGAGTACACTTGCGTCATCAGTAAATATGTTATTAACAATTCAAGGAGGAGAAAAGACCATTAATAAAATTTTGCATTCCATTTAATCGTAAAAGAAACTAAGATAAATTTTGACATTTAAGTTTAATAAAATTTAAGTATTTGTCTTTACTTATATAACATTTCTGTGGAAATACCAATATCTGATAATTTCAATGATTTTGAATGATCATCTAATTTAATGTTTTTTTATTTAAAGTAATTTCACATGTTTCGAATTTTATTTAAAATATTTTGTTTTTATTTTTATATGTATTTTCTTTAAAAAAAAACACTTGCTTTTTGTTAAAACTTTAACTAAATCTAATATAACATTTTCAGATACATTTATCAATAATTATATCAAAAAATGTTTAAATATCATAAAAGATTTAAATAGCAATTAGTTATTCTATCTCTCCCATAAAGATTTTATAATACCAAAAATTTATTTAAAAGTTTCTACTTTTATAATAAATAACTTTTAAAGATTAATTGTTTGTTTTTTTTATAGAATTTATTATTATAATTGGGATATATTCAAATATGTATTTAAAAAATAAAAATTTTTATTTGTATTTTTTTTTATGAAACAGTAAGTTTCTCAAATTACATATTTCTGGAATTTA